>JAAXCT010000251.1:0-600000 GCA_012490785.1 Eragrostis nindensis | reverse complement strand
CGGGTACTGAACGCCCGTTGCCGGCTATTTGGGAGTGAAATCCCCGCACATTTATGACCGCAGTGTCGTGCTTAATCCTTATCTTAAGCCCCTAACCCTCCGTGGTGAGCTTGCGGGACTACTCGGAGAAGATGGCCGAAGCGTTGTGCTGCTCTCTCGCGCAAGAGTGCATAACCTGTGGGAAAAGTGTACAACCTCTGCAGAGTATAAAATTCAATCGATTGGACGTTGTCACGGCATATGACACATTTATGTTATGAGATCACATTGATTAGCCACCCTCTTATTCCTTGACGTGTGAGTGGGTGTATTAGACGCCCGTGTTTTGGAAATAATGGCAAGTGTGCCGGGTCGGTAAGGCCATTGTGGTCCGAAGGCCCAACTAAAACTTGGGAACTGGCGGGATGGAATTATTCTCCCCCAGGGCCAATCAACTAAAATATGACAATCAAAACTCCTGTTTTTATCTATGTTTCCTTGAATTGCTAAACCCTGCATAAAACTCGCTTGCTGCAAATAAACCTTATGGCCTACTACCTTTCTAAGACCGATTATGCATGTACTTATACCCTTGAGTAGTATAGGGCTTGCTGAGTACCTTATGTACTCATTATTGCTGTTACCCCTTCAGAGGAAGAAGAAGAAGAAGTCGCAGGAGACGATTATGACGAGTAGGGTCGACGTCTGCTTAAGTTTGCCTGCGGTGTTCCGTAGTGTTTTCTTTAAGTTTGTTGTATCCAGGCTAGTATGCTAGCCTCTGTCTGGTTTGTAACTTAAGACCATATTCTGAACTCTATGGGATGTAATAATTATTCGTGTATGTGCAATGGAACACTTTGTTTGTGTGTACCAACTACTGATCCAGGGATTGGTACGGTAAGCACGTGGATTCCAGAAATGGGGTCCGACACTTGCACAGAAGGATGACCCATGCATGCATCTGATTGATCACCTCCCGTTATGGCTAAGCTAGCTACTTGCACGGGCTTCCTCCAACAAATGAAGGAAATGCCAAAGACAATATCATTAATGTTATCAGATAATGTTGTTGCAAGTTGGTCTGCTATCGGTGGACCAAACGGCAAACGGCGGAAAAGGAAATCTGCCGCCTCGTCGGCTAGCTAGCTTGCAGAACCGTACAATCACCGGTGCAAAACGCAGCGTAGCAGTAACACAACCCTCCGTAATAACCCCGAGAAGTTGTTGGTACTCATGTTCCGTAGCCTGCGGAATCTAGCTAGTTGAAGCCGCTGGGAGGAAGCTTAGGGAGAAACATGGAGCCGACTCCTCTCCTGACGCCGTACAAGATGGGCGAGTTCAACCTCGCATACAGGTCAGCACGTACGTTCATCAGTTACATGTAGCTAGCTAGTCAGATGCGTGCATGTCCTGAGCTCCTCATGTCCTTTCGATGCGCTTCTGACTAGATGTCATTTGTGCAGGGTCGTGCACGCGCCGCTGACGCGGTGCCGGGCGCACGGGAGCGTGGCGCGGCCGCACATGGCCGTGTACTACGGCCAGCGGGCGAAACCGGGTGGCCTCCTCATCTCGGAGGCCTGCGCCGTCTCCGAGGCGGCGCGCGGGCTGCCGGACGTGCCGGGGCTCTGGACCGACGAGCAGGTGCAGGCGTGGAGGCCCGTCGTCGACGCCGTGCACGCCAAGGGCGCCGTCTTCTTCTGCCAGATTTGGCACGCCGGGCGGGTCTCCCACAGAGGTGCACGTCGTGCACATACGATTTCTCTTCGTCACATGCATCTTTCTATTCTCCCGGTCGTGACTGGGATAGCTCAACTCCTAATTTTCCGCAGAGCTCCAACCCAATGGGCAAGCACCCGTCTCGAGCACGGACAAGCAGATCCCTCCTCAAGTTAACCATACCGACCATGTCGACGAGTACGACGCCCCTCGCCGGCTGGAAACAGGAGAGATACCCAACGTCGTGAACGAGTTCCGTATTGCCGCCCGAAACGCTATCAAAGCCGGTAGGTAATAAGCCACCACCGACTAGTTGATATTGAAAAATTGTACACTGAGCTATAACGGTTCAATCTGATCGACTATATATGTGATTCCAAGGCTTTGACGGCGTGGAGATCCACGCCGCGTTCGGGTACCTCGTCGACCAGTTCATGAAGGACGGTGTCAACGACCGCGCCGACGCGTACGGCGGCGGCCTGGAGAACCGATGCCGCTTCACCGCGGAGGTGATCGCGGCCGTCGCCGGCGAGGTGGGCGCCGGCCGCGTCGGCGTGCGCCTCTCCCCGTTCGCGGACTACGTCGACTGCCGCGACTCCGACCCGGAGGCGCTCGCCCTGCACGTTGTCCGCGCCATCTTGAACCCGCTCGGCGTGCTCTACTGCCACGCCGTGGAGCCGAGGATGCGGGTGAACCCAGACGACGGCAAGTTGACGCTCCCGCAAATGCTGCTCCCGTTCAGGAGGGCGTTCCGGGGCACGTTTGTGGTGAACGGAGGGTACGGCCGGGAGGAAGGCGACGCGGCGGTGGGGGACGGCTACGCGGACCTGGTGGCGTACGGGCGGCTGTTCCTGGCGAACCCGGACCTGCCGGAGCGGTTCGCGAGGAACGCAGTTCTCAACAAGTACGACCGGAACACGTTCTACACCTCTCATCCGGTGCTTGGCTACACCGATTACCCATTTCTTGATCACCACTAGTTCACCAAGTGCTACGGTGGCTACGATCACTGCGCCCGTTATGTACTTGTACGAGTGCAAGAAGCGTATGTGGTTTTTCTCGTGTAGTTTTCATCTTCTTGCTCATTTGTTTTATAGTTACGCATCCCGCAAAGTGATCACCTTTGTTTGGCTTGGCACCAAGCGCACCTATGCAGAGCGCACAACAAATTAGAGTGAGGTAGGGTGATTTTTGCAACAAACGAACTTATGAAGTGGAATATCAAACGAGAACCAAGTTATGGGTGGAATTTGCCATTAATCCTATTTTTTAAGATATACAATGGGAATTGGAAGGAAAATGAAGCTTACGAATTTACCCAGCCCACCTCTCTCTTGCCCACGGCTTCGGTGGCGCCACCACCGCCAGGTCACCCCTCCGAGCCTCTCCTTATGTGTCCGGTGAGTAAGTAACCCCTGACAACTCCAAAATCCTAACCCCGCCCACCTCCACCTCCGGCGACACAACCATGCGTTGCACCAGCCGCTTCTCCTTCCTCTTCCTCCATTGATTTCTTATTGCTTCATGGGTGGGCTGAGCTGTGTGGGGTCGCGTGCTCATGAGCGCGGGCGATCCTATGTGTGCCTCGGCCCAGGTTACGTAATAAGGCTGGACCGGGCACTTAGGGAGTGGGCTGAAGAAATTTTGGTTACGTAATAAGGCTGGACCGGGCACTAGGGAGTGGGCTGAAGAAATTTTGGGGTCTAAACACTGGGCTGCGAGGCAGTCACACCACGGAGCCAGTTTCCATTTTCCGGCTGTGCAGTTTTTCAATTCAAGTGCTAGCCGAAGCAAAGACCAAAAGTTTTTTTTTTCCGCAATTATACAGTACAACTCAGACACTCACAACGCAAGCACACTCACCCCTATGAACACACATTACAAACTCTACCCCTATGAGCATCTTCGAAGACTGAGCCGACAAATCCTCGAGATTGACGAAGTCACCACTGACGCCTCGCTGGCCGTTGCCTCCCGTTGAAAGCACAATGCCGTTAAATCCTAGAAAATTTGCTCCCACATAGAGTCGAACTCAAAACCTCAGGTGCTACTGAGGCTCTTGTAACCACTAGGTTACAGACACTTTCGCACTTTCTCACCAAAAGTTCACATCGCACGTACCATAAATGGAAAATATTAGAAATCGTCCTTTGTGTGAGAACGTGTGAGCTTGATTCAAATTTCACAGTCAACAAGGATTTCAAAGGTTGCCAACTTTAGGGACATTCCCTAATTTCTTGACATACATGGAAGTAGAATGCCGTTGGGTATAGCTGTATCCTTGCACGCACATACACATACGCACGCTGGAAAATCCTAGCGCTTTCAGACTAATGAATCGAGGGCAAATTCAAAATCGCTTGCCGAAAACCTAGCGCTATCTAGCTGCATAAATACTGCGCACGCCACAACATCCTCACACAATCACAAAGTCTCCAGCAAAAGCTCGTTGACCATATCTTGCGCCCAAAACAAAGCTCTCGGTGTGTGTCCCTGCTGTGTTCTCCAGAAAAAGAGCCTCCAAACTCCCACCACCCGCTTAAGCAATGGCTGATTGGTCGTCGCTTCCCCAGGACGTTGTTATTCTCGTTGCCGACTGCCTGATCGCCGACAACGACATCGACTGCTACATGCACTTCCGTGCCGTCTGCCGCAACTGGCGAAAGTACACCGTCGACCCCAACAAGGTGCACCCTCAAGATCCACGGTTCCAGCCCAAAACATGGGCTGTGCTCAAGAATTACGGCTACCTCAGCGGCAACTGCGTCATCTCAATGGTGAATCTCCGCACTTGCCGCATTCTATGTAAGAAGATCCCTATGCTCCGCAAGTATTATTTCTTCAACGCTACAGATGGAGGTTTTCTTGTTCTAGGGGAGCAATCTAGACCATACCATCGAGCTTTGGTGCTCAATCCCTTCACAAGCTCCATGGTCTCTTTCACGGTGCCCATATTTGCAGAAACTGTGAAGGCAGTGGCCGTGACAACATCGCCCACCATGAGGCTCTTTGTCTCCGACCTTTGGACCTTTCTAGGGTGGGCAGACCAGGACAGCCAAGGGTTTCAAGAGTACAGGGTTCCATACCACAGCTACTTTTCCAGCATGATGCAGATCGCTGGCGACGTCCATGTCGCGGATCGGTATGGCTCCATTGTCTCCACAGCATATGAAGATGGTACTCAACAAGGACGTTCTAGTAACGAGATGATTAGGATGACGCCCACCATTCAGGCTCCACCTTCGTGGGTAGAGCACGATCCTTGTCACTACCTCGTGGAGTCTGCAGGGGAGCTACTTCTTGTAAGCAGGCGAAGACGTGGTGAAGATCATCTCTTTGTAGAAGTTCATAAGGTGGACACAACGAGGAAGATCCTTGAGCCGGTGACGAACATTGGCAGCCGTGCCATCTTTGTCAGCCAAGTCCGGTCCTTCTTCATCAACGCGTTCACATCCATAGAGGCTGGCTGCATCTACTTCGTGGATCCAACCCTGGATAGCTTCCACAGGCATGGAATCATTGCCACCTCCTATCGCCTGGAGGATCAAAGGCGGACATCACAGATTGGTCTAGTCTGGGACTTCGTGCCGGCCCTCCCACTCTTTTTGAGGTTCTTGCAGATTACTGCAGGTTCATCACAATTTCTGAACATGAATTTGTTAATAGTAGTGAGGAATATGAATTGGAAGGTTTCAAATGGGACGATGGCTCCGCCGATTTAGATGTGGCTCCCTCCCCAAAAAGGATCAGATGTGACTGAATGATGCGTGTGTCTCATTTTTAATGTGGTGTTGTTATGCCTATACCATTTTCGATTATTCATTGTTCATATATGTCTTCTGCCTGAGTAGCTGGACTATATCAAGTCCAAGAAAAACAATTTGTAGCCATACCATTTTTATGAGTTTGCATGTAAGACTAAGATGATGGAATCATTTGCCCGCGCATGATGGTCTGTTGAAATAATACAGAACATGGTGAAGATGTACGGATATGCAAATATATAAGTAGGTGATCTAATGGACAGGGGCAATGTGACAACATACGACATGATCTTGTATCTGTTCGTCGGTTAGCTTAAATGTATATCATGGCTGATATCATAATAATATTTTGTGCTTATATACATGACTCTTCTTCTTTCCCTGGATGTATGCAACGAGCTTTTTGAGTAAAAGATAAGATGTTTGGGTTTTGCATACTTGTTTGTCTTACAAAACTAATATGATTGCAGCCTCCCCATTCAGGCTGAACAGAACATCGCTGGACAAGTCCAATATTCAAACTTGCGATAATGCATGCCGCCCACCTCTCGGTAGCATGAAGGGGTCCAATTTTCGGGGCAACTGTGTGGGTTATAATTAAACTTAAAATGGAATCATAGATGCAAGTATATCAAGAATTATATTGACAAATAATTTTTGGTGAAATTAATCCGGCCAAATGAGGTTATCGCCATCGAATTGAAAAACTGTGAGTTTTCATTAATATCAAGCAACATTATTTACAAAAACAGAAAAGAATTTAATGTTTGTTTTGTTGACTCTAGGTTAGAACCAGACGTCACAAAACTTGATTGAATTTCAATTAGATTTGTCAAATCAATTTTGGAAAATATTTATAATATACGCACAAGTTACAGTTAAAATAACCAGTTTACAATGTTAATCTTCTTATACGACTAATATCATAGAAACAATCTGAGCGCATATATTTGCCAGGGAATTCCAATCATCCAGGTGCATGCTATATATTGTGCTTGCTTAGTTAATTACAGAGATTTTCTTAGCTATGAAATTAAGTAAAAAATGTGTAGGGTTTTTTAATTAAGACACACAATCAAAATTCTCATCTTCCCTCTATTTAATCTGAAAATTTTCAATAGCTTCAAGTGCTACATATGTATACCGCACAAGAAGAAGAAATTAATGTCGTGCTACTGAAGCACTGTTACTGTTCGCTAGTCTGTTTCAGTACTTCCCATTGTATAATTTTGTTCAGAAACTTCTCATGGTATATTCCTTGTTGAATACTAGTACATGATAGGGCTCACAAGGGTACGTTTGCTGTCCATTTCTGTTGCACAAGATTGTAGGTATTTAGTATTTGAAGAGATATCATTTATGTACATGATAAGCCCCACATGCCCTCCGCGGGATCCGCCCTGAGAAATGCCAGAAATATCATGTGCACTTAATGTTGTTTTTTTCCCCCCTTGTGGTAGCCTTTTTACGCTTCTTCGAAGTACTCTGTTGAGAGGCCATAGTATCCTTGTCATAGCTTTGTCCTGAGAGAAATTTGCACATCATTAAAATTGCATAGAAAAAAATTAGGATACAAACATGACATGCATAAGAAAATCATGTTACATTATCCCTTCATCTATTTTTAGCCTCTGGATAAGGAAACCCTAATCTGCAAAAATAAGATAACCCAATCGATCAAATCAACGCACAAACGGGGGCAAACTCACCTGCAACGTGAAGAGCAGCGGATAGTTCTCCTCTGCCTTCAATCACCTGGGTGTGCCCACCATCGTCAACGGAAGGGAGAGATGAGGTTGAAATTGAAGATCGAACCAAAAGTTGAGGCCGTTAATTACTTGTAGTTTCCCCATGTCCTTTTAGCACAACAAACTGTTTTGTTTAATTGTCCAGCAACTATTATTTACCTATCTTTTTTTTTGCGACGATATTATTTACCTATCTAGGTGCCGACAATATTATTTACCTATCTAGGTGCCGATATTGTGCACAGGCATGGTGGCTGTATGGCGATCTTATGGTTCCATAGATACTTAAGTTGTGAACTCTTCCTTCTATCGACAAACCTTTCTCTTTGAAATTAGTTCAAAAAATAATGAACTATATTTTAGAAATTATTGAGTTAAGCGTAAAATATTTGTTAAACTAGGATACAATGGTCAACGAATTAAGTTTGAAAATTGGTTTATATATTATTTTTGTAAAACACCTGGGGGGGGGGGGGGATGTCCCCACCAGAATGATTTCCATTATCCTGGTTTATATATTTTTATATAATAGTTAGATTCATTATCTAAATATTGTTATTAGGCTGAAGGGAAAAAAAATCAAGTGAAACTAGCAACAACTTTCCGCAGGCACACCTTTATTTGTTTTTATTTCTGTTAGTGTAGTTGTACTTTCTTCACTACAAAATGAGCATATTTTTTTCGCGAAAGGGCCTGTAGCCTAGTGGTTACAAGAGCCTCAGTAGCACCTGAGGTCCTGGTTTCGACTCATCGTGGGAGCGAATTTTCTAGGATTTAACGGCATTGAGGCGACGTGGCCGTCGACAGCGAGGCGCCAGTGGTGACTTCGTCAATCTCGAGGATTTGCTGGCTCGGTCTTCGAAGATGCTCATAGGGGTAGGGTTTGCGTATGTGCGTTCATAGAGGTAAGTGTGCGTGCGTTGTGAGTGTCTGAGTTGTACTGTGTAATAAAAAATGAGCATATTTTTCCATTATAAAAAAAAAGAGCCTATTTCTAGAGACCGCCTCATAAAATTTGAGGCACTGAGCATTCAGAAATACCGTATTTACGAGAGGTGGGCTTTGTGCTCCCCAATTCCAACCTCGTGGTTTGCCACTGGTCATCCCCTTCCTGACGCGCCACTGTCGAGGTTTTAGAGGCTCGATGTTATTTATACGGGTGTACGAGAATCAAGAATACTATGGTAACACAGGAGACGAGGGTTTATACAGGTTCAGGCCGCCAAAGGCGTGATACCCTACATCCTGTGCTAGTGTGATGTATTACGAGAGAGATTTCTGTCGGACTCCTGCCCGCCTTATATAGCTGGGGGTGTAGGGTTACATGGAACTAAATCTAGTCGGTTACATGGTAAACAACCTTGTCGTACAAGTTGATTGATGTTTATCTCCTGGCTGAGTGGGCCAACTGACTTCAAGTCCGTTGAGCCACCCGGGCCTATCTGGGTCAAGCCGACTCCTTACTAGATCACTCGGCCTTGTTGTATCTTAAGGATACCCAGGTCTCATATCATCGACAGATATCCCGTCCATCATATTCCCATCAACCAAACGGTTCCAAGAAGAAAACTGTTGCTAGCATTGGAGCGTCCATTCAGGTGAAACAACAAACAAAATACACATTGGAGCGCAGGTCTCTTTCGTCTCCCGGTAGATGCCATGGCGTACGCAAGCAATGACGACTTCAACGGTCTGGCAGGGGAGCCCTCGTCAGCGCCGTCTCCCAACAAACCCGCTATCAAAGCCGCCGAGTTAACCTGTCACGGGACCATGTGGGCGCCATACAATAGTCAACAGCGAACAAGATAAAAGGACAGCACTCATCAAAGTAGGAGCTAGCATATCCACATGGCGCCGTTGAAGTTGTACGGGTGGGTCGTATCGCCATGGATGGCGCGGGTGCGGGTGTGCCTCGAGGAGGCCGGCGCCGAGTACGAGATCGTCCCCATGAGCAGGTCCGGCGGCGACCACCGCCGCCCGGAGCACCTCGCCAGAAACGTAAGCTCGTCTTGAGTAGTACTCCTTTGCCTGATTAATTCGTTGCGTACTTTGTTAACATTGGTAGCCCTTTGAGCAAAGTTACACTAGTGCCAGCTTAGAACTAGAAACAGAGCAACCTTGACTACTCAAACTGAACTGCCTTCTACCTGATGTTGCAGCCGTTCGGTGAGATCCCAGTGCTGGAGGATGGTGATCTGACCCTGTACCGTAAGTCAAGACCTTCCTTCTGTGTACTTCTTCTATCCAATTTTTCTGTTGGATGACATACATCTGATGAATCAATTTCATACATACAATTCTCACCGAGATCCATTTTTCCCCCACCACAGAATCACGCGCCATCGCCAGATACGTCCTGCGCAAGTACAAGCCGGAGCTCCTGCGCGACGGCGACCTCGCCGGAGCCGCGGCGGTGGACGTGTGGGTAGACGTGGAGGCCCACCAGCTGGAGCCCGTCATTCTCCCCATCGTGGTCAACGTCACCATCAACCAGTACATCGGCCGCGACCGCGACCAGGCCGCCATCGACGAGAACCTCGGCAAGCTGAGGAAGGTGCTGGAGGCGTACGAGGCGAGGCTTTCGGCCAGCCGGTACCTCGCCGGCGACGACATCACCGCGGCAGACCTCTGCCACTTCGGCTTCATGCGCTACTTCATGGCCACCGAGTACGCCGGCGTCGTGGACGCGTTCCCAAGCTTCAAGGCGTGGTGGGAGGCGCTGGTGGCGAGGCCGACGGTACAGAAGGTCATGGCCGACATGCCGCCGGACTTCGGCTTCGGGAGCGGCAAGATACCATAGGGCGTGCTCTGCTTGTGTGTCCCGTCTTCAGCTCTGTTCTATACATTTTTTTTCTTCAAATAAACTTATGTTGCGCCTGTCGTTCTGGTTGTTTACTGCTATTTGTTGGCGCCTCGGAATTTGAAATCGCCATTTCAATAATACAAAGTCGATTTGCTGAAAACAAGTACAAAAGTTGAAATGGCCATTTCGGTTTAATTCTGAATTAAAGAAGATGAATTAAAATTTGAGAACATACTAAAATGATGCATCAATTTTTTGTGAAATTTAAAAATGTTGGATCAGCAGTTGCACACCATATTCGAGAAAAATGATCAATAGTTTGTACAACTCGTTAGTCAATATTGAGTCAACACTACAGACTTTGACTTGGTATGCGTCAACCCAATGAGTACTACAATGTGATAGTTTGATATTCGTTGAATTTGTACATTATACAACATCACAAATATCTATCAAATATTATCGGCTACAAAATGTTTGATCCAACAGTATGTTGTGATCATTTCCTCGCCTGCCCTGGATAGTGGATTTTCTAAGAGTGATCAATATGGAGTATGTGTTTATATATACCTAGAGTTCTCAGTTTGAGTATGTACACATACTCCATGTATGTGAACATACTCACTCTTCATATGCGAGTAACATGGTATATCAATATGGGCTAAAAAATAAGGGTTGCCATATAATTTTTCTATATGCTTCGCTTTAGAGTATCTTAAATAAGAATGGGTATGTACAGAAACCATTATGATATGTTTTTTCAAATTAAGAGTAGTTTCTCACTTAGGAGTAGAAAAACTTTTCACCAAAAAATAAGCGCGCAGCGATTCATTCCAGAGAAAATATCTAGTGGAACACATGTCACAAGGTTATATCAAGGCATCAAGCTGGCCGTTATCCACTGGCCCATCTAGTTGTTGAACCACAAGATGAAGCTCATTTACAATATAAGGTTCGTGTGGGCCTGTTAGAGTAAATCTACATGCAGATGGGATGTCTATAGAGAGGGCGTCCTACAGTTATGAACTTATAGATCGGCTCAATAGCCCATTAAGCCCAACTCAAATCAGAGCGTCAATATTTCGAAATAGAAGACTCAACATTTTTGTAGTTCTGTTTCAACATTTTTATCATGGATTCAGCATTTGGAAAAAAAATATTGACCAGTAACAAAAAGTTATGAACTTATAGATCGGCTCAATAGCCCACTAAGCCCAACTCAAATCAGAGCGTCAATATTTCGAAATAGAAGACTCAACATTTTTGTAGTTCTGTTTCAACATTTTTATCATGAAATCAACATTTGGGAAAAAAAATTGACCAGTAACAAAAAGTTATGAACTTATAGATCAAGCCCAACTCAAATCAGAGCGTCAATATTTCAAAATAGAAGACTCAACATTTCTGTAGTTCTGTTTCAACATTTTTATCATGAAATCAACATTTGGAAAAAAAATATTGACCAGTAACAAAAAGTTATGAACTTATAGATCGGCTCAATAGCCCACTAAGCCCAACTCAAATCATAGCGTCAATATTCGAAATAGAAGACTCAACATTTTTATAGTTCTGTTTCAACATTTTTATGATGAAATCAACATTTGGAAAAAAAAAATATTGACCAGTAACAAGAAAAATGTTGACATGGTAGAAAAAAAATGTTGACAAAAATTTCAAATTTTAATAAAATCAAAAAATATTTATATTAGATCTTATTTTATAGAATTAATTGTAATGAACACGTAGATTCGAACGAATTCAAAAACGGACTTATGGTTTAGGAGAAAATTGTATTTAAAGTTTGAAATCCATTTCTTTTTGGGTGTTTACCACAATTACCCCAATGCGTGTTTACCACAATTTTGATCTTTATTGTGTGAATCAACCACAATTTTGACATGAGACATTTGAATACATTGTAATTTCAAAATCTAGACAGATTTGATATGAAATAAAGGGTTTTGATAAAAATTTCATCGAAATTTCAATTCTGGACAGAAATTTTTTAAGTAAAAAAATTTGGACACAATTTTGACAACATTTTTTCTGTTTTTCCACACATTTTCAAACAGCAGTAATCATATTCGACAAAAGGACATGAATAACATGGTCTCAAACACCTATACATGTCTAATATGAGAACAAACACATGTCCAACAAAAACCCATACGTGTCCAACAAGACCACCAATACATGTCCAACAAGAGCATATTCAACTGTCAATACCAAACCATGCAGCAAGTCGCCCTCCACTTCGTCTTCCTTGACGTCCTCTTCCTCTTGCTTCCTGTCCTCCTCTTTCTTTTTGTCCTCTTCCCCTCCCCCTCCCCCTTCCCCTTCCCTTTGTTGTAGGTGGTATTCCTCCTCTCAAGTTAATGTCATCCATTTGTGGTAATTTTCGACCCCTCAACTATGTCTTTGGACCCCCATCAGGCAAGCTCCAAAATGAACCAACTCTATCAGCGAATTTCAGATCTTTGTTAATTGGCCTACAATGGTAAAACATTTGCAATCACAAAACCAAATTCATCCTCTAAGTTGAATCAATCGGTCTTCTATCTTCAATCACATTGAAAGATTGGGAAGATGCAATACCAATGCTCAATCGAAAGGACAGCAGCCCCCTCAACCTCCTCCATCTCTTCTTTCGCTCCTGCCCCCTACTCCCGCATGCTCACACGCCCGCCTGCGCAGCTCACGCGCCAGCCCGCTGCTCCCGCCTGTGCAGCTCGCCCGCTAGCCTGCCCGCGCGCGCTGCTGCCCTCCATCGCACGAGCGCGCCCCGCCCGCCCAAACCCTTCAGCCGCGCGCACGCAGAGCCCGCCTTCCCTTGCCGCCACCGCTCCAACCCTCCTGCCGCCGCCGGTCGAAGCCCTAGGGTTAGGGTTGCTCGCCTTGCACTTGAACAGAGAGAACAGAGAGAGGGAGTCGGGGGCAGAGAGGGAGATGGAGGGGTAGAACTTACTCCCTCCGTTTCAAATTGTAGGCATTTTTGACTTTTAGACATCACATTTGACCTCTCGTCTTATTCAAAAACTTATAAAAATATAATTTATTTTATTTTATTCAGACATCACATTTGACCTCTCGTTTTATCATTAGATGTATTTTAAGCATGACTTAATTGTTTCTATATTTTCACAAAGAATTTGAATAAGATGAATGGTCAATCGTGAAGTCTGAAAGTCAACAACTGCATATATTTTGAAACAGAGGGAGTAGAAGAGTCTGGTGGGGATTTCCCAATCGGTTTTTCTTTTTTTTATTCATTAATTTGCCTTTCTATGACGCCGCTTGGTTTTGATGGCTTTTTTTTCTTTTGAGGGAAGAAGCCATCTGGCGCACTTATTGATTGGGAAATATGGTTACATCGTTAACTAGTAGCTCATGAATAAAACTAGGAGGTTCATCTACCCATAACTGAGATTGCTTACCTGAAAAGGCTAACCTAGCTAATTCATGAGCCACACTTGGTTCCCTTCCCTATTACAATGTTCAATAGAAATAAAATCAAAACCATTCCATATTATAGTGCAATCATCATAAATAGTTGCTCCCGCTGTTGCCGAAAACCCTCCATTCTTCATTGTATCGACGACCTCCATGCAATTTGTTTGGACAATGAATCTATTGCATCCAATGCTTTGCGCCAGTAACAAAGCTTCCTTGAGTGCAAACGCCTCCGCCATAGGCGCATCAACCACATGAGGTAAGTAGCTCGTTGAAGCTGCTATGTATCCACCACTCGCAAAGGGACTCACGGTGCAACTGGCAAAGGCATTTGGCTGGGGAGCTCCCGCCCAGGGTTCAATCCCTGGGTACTGCACAATTTGTGGAAAAAATAAAAAAAATCCCCTCGTCTGTCCCACAACCAAAGCACAGGTCTAAGGCCCGGTCCGGGTCGTTGGTCGTCTCACATGGGCTACGGTGCCGCTGTGTATGGATGGGGCGGGGGTTCGGGGGTTTTCTCGACCTGCGTGAGAAGGTCTTCTTCTTAAAGCAATGCCGGGGGCTGTCTTACCCCCCGCAGGTCGAGTTTTTTTGTATCCACCACTCGAATATCTGAAAACTGTACCTGTGCTTCCTGATCCAGAATTACCACCAAAGCTAGCATCTACATTTAACATTAGCTTCCCCTCTGGAGGTTTCTTCCAAGTTACCTGTCTTGTCACTCTTCTGCACCGCTCGCTTATAAATTGGTCGTCAACGTGGCAATTGACATAGCTGATCTACTTGTTGACTGAATGTTTTCACCATGAACAACCTTCCTCCTTTCCCACCAAATATACCAGCCTCCCGTAAGTATGAGTTCTGCAAATCCTACGTTGTTCATGGACGAGACAATACCTCCCATTCTTATTACCTCGTCCACAAGTACAGATCCTGATCGGTCCTCATTCAGCAGTCTTTCAATCTTATCCCATACACCTATCTGTCTCCATACTTCCCTCGTCCTCGCACATGTAAACAATAGGTGTTTGATATCTTCGCACCCTTGAGAACAGATAGGACAACCTCCAACATTGCCAATGTGCCTGTTAGCTAATATTCCTCGGCAAGGTATCAATCCATGCAATGCTCTCCCAGCCAAAAATTTTAATATTGGCCGGGATGTTGAGTTTCCATAGCTTTGACCATACTTGGTTATCACTAATGCCACCACGATTACTTGGAATATTTCTTCTGAATTTGTACAACCACTAGCAATGGTAAGCCGATCTAACAGAGAATAACCCGTTCCGGTTGTAATGCCACGCCACCACATCCTCTCTGCCTCCCCTGATTGGGATTTGAAGAATGCGATGTGCATCAACTGGCCAGAATAAGTCATTTATCAGATTCTCATCCCCAGTGCCATCTATAGGATTTATAAGCTCATAAACTGATATGATAATATTGTTTCCGCGAGGTGTCAAGATTTTCAGGTTGTGACTAGTTGGAATCCAATTATCATCCCATATACTAATTTGGGTTCCATCCCCCACTCTCCATATACAGCCTCTTTTAAAGCATTTGAGACCTTCCGTCACAGTCTGCCAAGTATATGAACTGCCGCTCTTTAGCTTTGCATTTAGCATCTTACCATCCGGGTAATAGCTAGCTCTCATAACTCTAGCACATAATGATTCAGGCTCACATAGTATAATTTCCATACCTGTTTGCAAGTATAGCAGTATTAAAGCTTTCAAGATCTCTGAAACCCATACCTCCTCTCTGCTTAGGAATGCATAATTTCCACCATGCTTCCCAGTGCATTTTCTTATGATCATCCTCATCGCCCCACCAGAATTGTGATATGGTGTCGGATATTCCCTTATAGATTTTTTTTGGGAGTTTAAACACCATCATCGCATATACCGGCACAGCTTGAGCAATCAATTTTATCAGCAGTTCTTTCCCTTCCATGCTTAGCATCTTGGCTTTCCATCCCTTTGTTTTAGCTCGGACTCGATCAATTAAATGTTTGAAGCAGTCACTTCTGTCAGCACCTACCAAAGTCAGTAGTCCTAAATAGTTCTCATTCAGAGATTCAGTCATGATGTTCAGAGCTGAACATATTTCTTCCTTCACGGACACCTCAGTATTTGGACTGAAAAAGATGCTTGATTTTGTATCTCTTATTTTCTGTCCAGAGTTAGCAGAATAGCGATCCAGCACCTGCTTCTGATTGTCTGCATTACGTTTGTCTGCTTGTAATAAAATTAAGGAGTCATCAGCAAATAATAAGTGAGACACAGCAGGTGCGCCCCTGCCTACTTTGACCCCTTCTAGATCACCTCTATCTTCTGCACCTTGCAGCATGCTTGAGAGACCTTCGGCCACTAGAAGAAATAAGTAAGGGGAAAGAGGGTCTCCCTGCCTCAATCCTCTAGATGGTGTAAACACTTCCGTGTCCATCTAATTAAATCTAACATTATATTTGACAGAAGTGACACACGCCATGATCATATTCACCCATCTACTGTCGAAACCCATTCTTAGCATAATGACTTCAAGTAACCCCACTCTACTCTGTCATAGGCCTTGTGCATATCAAGCTTTACTGCACACAACCCTTTTTTTTCCTTTCTTCCTCTTTATAGTATGAATGCTCTGAAAGGCCAGAAGAATATTATCACTAATAAGGCTAACAGAGCGTTCGGTATTGGGAAACGATGGTGAAAACGCAAAATTTGAAAAACGATGGTGCAAACGCAATTGCACTTCAGAAGGATGGTCGAAACGCCATTGTCTTTTTCTTTTTCTCCCACTCCTCACCCGTTCCAAACACAGTGCAACATATGTCGCACAGCTGTGCCTTCCCCCTCAGCCCGCAGCCTACGTGATCCGTTTGATTTTTATTTGCACGAATCTCAAAGCGTCCTATCAAACGAATCTACTAGGTTCAAACGGATTCGAAAACGGACTTGCGGTTAAGAGAAAAATATGTTTAAAGTTTGAAATTCGTTCTTTTTTTCCACTCCCCACCTACCTCAATCATAGTGCAACATGTGTCGCTCATTCAATCGTTTGATTCCCGTCCGCACAAATCTCAAAGTGGCCTACCATATGGATTTCATCGATCGGTCAATGTATAAAATCTCCCTATGCAGTTCAACGGTATATCAGCCTCAAAATACAACGGGAGCAGAGACCGATCCAGCGAGCCCACTTGGGCTGACAACCATCGCATTAAAGAAATGAAAATTATAAGAACATGCAAGTAGGTGAAACAAAATACACATTGGAGCGCAGGTCTATTTCGTCTCCCGGTAGATGGCATGGCGTACGCAAGCAATGACGACGACAACGGTCTGGCAGGGCAGCCCTCGTCAGCGCCGTCTCCCAACAACCCACCATCGAAGCCGCCGTAGGTAATCTGTCACGTGACCATGTGGGCGCCATACAATAGTCAACAGCGAACAAGATAAAAGGACATCACTGATCAAAGTAGGAGCAGCATATCCATGGCGCCGTTGAAGTTGTACGGGTGGGTCGTATCGCCATGGATGGGGCGGGTGCGGGTGTGCCTGGAGGAGGCCGGCGCCGAGTACGAGATCGTCCCGATGAGCAGGCCCGACGGCGACCACCGCCGGCCGGAGCACCTCGCCAGAAACGTAAGCTCGTCTTGAGTAGTACAATAGTACTCCTTTTGCTTGATTAATTTGTTGCATACTTTGTTAACATTGGTAGCCCTTTGAGCAAGTTACACTAGTGCTAGCTTAGAACAAGAAACAGAGCAACACCTTGACTCTACTCAAACTGAACTGCCTTCCGCCTGATTTTGCAGCCGTTCGGTGAGATCCCAGTGTTGGAGGATGGTGATCTGACCCTGTACCGTGAGTCAAGACTTCACACTTTTGAGCTCCTCTTCAATCTAATTTTTCTCTTGGATGACATACATCTGAATCATTTTCATCCATTTTCGCCCTCCACAGAATCACGCGCCATCGCGAGGCACGTCCTGCGCAAGTACAAGCCGGAGCTCCTGCGCGACGGCGACCTCGCCGGAGCCGCGGCGGTGGACGTGTGGGTCGACGTGGAGGCCCACCAGCTGGAGCCCGTCCTGCTCCCCATCGTGATCAACGTCGCCGTCAACCCGTTAATCGGCCGCGACCGCGACCAGGCCGCCGTCGACGAGAACCTCGCCAAGCTGAAGACGGTGCTGGAAGCTTACGAGGCGAGGCTGTCGGCCAGCAAGTACCTCGGCGGCGACGACCTCACCGCCGCGGACCTCTGCCACTTCGGATTCATGCGCTACTTCATGGCCACAGAGTACGCCGGCGTCGTGAACGCGTTCCCGCGCTTCAAGGCGTGGTGGGAGGCGCTGGTGGCTAGGCCGACGGTGAAGAAGGTCATGGCCGACATGCCGCCGGACTTCGGCGTCGGGAGCGCCAAGATACCATAGGGCGTGCTCTGCTTGTGTGTCCCGTCTTCAGCTCCCTATACATTTTTTTTCAAATAAACTTTTATGTTGTGCCTGTCGTTCTGGTTGTTTACTGCTATTTGTTGGCGCCTCGGAATTTGAAATCGCATTCAATAATACAAAGTCGATTTGCTGAAAACAATTACTCTCCCGTCCCTAAATAGATGTCGTTTTTGACTTTTAGACATCACGGTTGACCATTTGTCTTATTCAAAAATTTATGTAAATATTAAAATAAATATGTCATGATTAAAATACGTTCAATGATAAACAAGTTATAAAAAATATATAAAATTTGTGTAAAAAATTTGAATAAGACGAGCGGTTAAACGTGATGTCGAAAAGTCAACAGCGACATTTATTTAGAGACACAGAGTACAAAAGTTGAATTGAACACAATGTCCTCAGGTTTAGATTTGAGAACAGCTCAGCCTTTAATTTTCGATCGCTGCAGCACAATGTGGCCCGTCCTGCAACTCGAGTCACCAATTCAATATCTGGAAAAAAGCTGGGTCGATAAATATAAAATGTTTACAAAAACAATTTTGTAATAAAGGAAATATACAAAAATACCTTGCTAAGGAGGGAAAGTCGCTAACAAAAGAAAGTCTTCACTAAATGATCTAGGCGAAGATTCAATAGATAGAAAACTCCAGCACCCATCGTCTAGTTTTCAGTCAACCGAAAGGACCGTTCCTTATACAGACTAAGGAAATTAACCGTAGATATTTTCCCTTTTGACACTTTGCCTCCGAATCGGAGTCGCTTTGGCCAGGCTGGACTCAACGAGCACAGTGTGTGAGCAATGAGCATTATATTGGCAGAGCGCTTAGTATGGAGCGGAGATTTGTTGTTTGGTTGCGCCGCCCCCGTACGCCGCCATGAACGAATGGACCAAGTTCGATGTCATTTCTTTGGGCTGTGTGGACTATCGAAGCCGTCGTTTGTTGTAGATGGCCCGTGTCTGCCTAGTGTTAATTAACTACTACTAATCGGCCCCGTTTTTCAGGTAGATTTTTTTTGTGATAGTATTTTTTTTTGTTACATGAAAAGACAAAATCCACTCATGAGATTGTTGCCATCACAAACTCGTCTAAATTTTTTTTTAACATGCATATGTTGTCAATCAATGGTTCGCATTACATGCTTCATTATCTATGATATCAACTTCACCACACACTGTCCTATTATTTTGTCCTCTCCCTGTTTCTATTCGATGAAGCGAATGGTCATTCTCACTCGTGAGCTTCTGTTCATAGTGTGGTTTGCATGAGAGAGTAGACCCGCTCTTCAACCTTTCTATTTATTAATCAACATTCATACTTATTGAATCAATATTCTTTCTATTCGGTCAATATTATTGTTTATTCCAACTTAAGGACCTAGTGCACCAACTTTAGGATTTGGTGACCCTACTTTTGTATACGGTGTGCCAACCTTAGTATTCCGTGGCCAAACTTTTTAGCATTCAGTGATGCAGCTATTTATATTCCGTGTGAAAGGATCAAGGGCACCGAGAGGGAGGGGGGTGAATCGGTGTGTCAACAATTTCTCCCAAACGTACTTTAGGCGTGAAGCTAGCAAGACTAGATATAGTGATAACAAAAGCAAGCGATGCGCGCACACAATCTAGTCTATGCAACAAGCAACACCCTAGCAAGCAATTCTACCAAGTAGTAAAGAGACAACCTACCAAGCAATTCTACTAGCACAAGAAGTAAATGCGGAAACGTAAATGCTAGTATGTAAAGGAGATAGGGATAGGAATGCTCATGATTTTTCCCGTGGTCTCGGAAGGATGGCGCCTTCCCCTACTCCACGTTGGTCACTTCCGCCGGAGTCTCGACCCCGGGTCACTCCCTCCGCTCGATGGCGATCCCTCCTAGAGCACACTTCACCCTCCGAGTGAAGTCGCGGGCACGTCCCGCCGGGCTCGATCCCGGGTACTCTTCCGGAGGTAAGGCTCCGCACGTGATGCGTGCCAAAGGGCGCTCCACTAGTGATGCTTCTTTCGCACGGGAAGCTCCAAGACCGTGTACAAACTTGTGTTAGCTTCCACAATCTCCTTGGACAGCTCAACACCAACGCCTAACCGGTCTAGACCTTGCCATAGACCAAGAGTAACAGCTCAACTTGACTCTCTCAAGCACTCCCTAGCCTAGAGATCAATGGATGCAACTTGTTACTCTCTCAAGCACTAGGATCACTCCAAATCCTTCTCAAGTGCTTCCTCTTCTTGCTCTTGGCTTCTCCCTGTCTTCCTCAACTATTCCAGTGGCCAAGAGACCCTCAAAGGGGTAGGTAACCAGCTATATATAGGCCTCCAACCTCAAACTAGCCGTTACCAAAAAGCAGTCTGTCGATACAGTCACCGTAGTAACCACCGTATGATACGGTGACTGTAGCACCGTATCATACGGTGACTGTAGCACCGTCTCCTTTCTCACCTGCCAGAGCAACTCCATTCTCTGGTCTTCATTTTCTTGGGTTCACCGTATCATACGGTGACACCCACCGTATCATACGGTGACTCCTTCTCTTCAGCTTCCAGCCAACTGCCAAGTCTCTGGAAATCATACGGTGACCACCGTATCATACGGTGACCACCTCACCGTATCATACGGTGACTCCATCTTCTCTGCCAGGTCATCACCTCATCTGGACTTCTCTCCTTGCAGTCACCGTATCATACGGTGACTGGCACCGTATCATACGGTGGCTTCTGCTGAAGCTGATCTTGATCTCCTCTTCGATCCTCGACTCCAACTTCATCCTTCTTGGTTCCTTCACTTTTTCTCTTCTACTCCAAGTGTCCGAGAGACTCACATTTGCATCCAAAGATCTCTACACTATTGAGTACCTAAGAGAACCAACTTGAACCCTCTTGATAGTCCGGTTTTTCCTATGGACTCAAGCTATCATCTAACCAAGCAACACTCGCTTGGTCTAGCATGTCCTTAGCCTTGATCCATATCTTCTCCGCGACTCCATCAAGTCCGTTCTTGCGTAGATGAAGGCAACCAATCATCCTTGACGTTTGAATTAGGGTGTGTCGGCGTACACCACCAACGGACGGAGCTTTCTTCATATGTGACCATTGATCAATATCCTACATGGAAATGTTAGTCACATACACAAGGGTCATCCAATCACCAAAACATTCATACCTTTGGGGTTTCCAAACACTCCAATGGCCATGAAGCTTACAATCTCCCCCTTTTTGGTGATTGGTGACAACATGAATGTAAGACATCAAAAGATGTAAAGGATAAGGAAATAAAGCGCAAGGATTGATCGAGATGAAAGGATATGAGATTAAGCACAAGGTAGACCGCTCATAAATAGAACATAGAGAACGCAAGAGCAAAGCGGCATCTACTATGCATCATGATATAAGATAGATAAAGCAAAGATCATGATGAATAGAGAAAGCGTGGGTCATAGCTCAAGAAAAGTATCGCCTGCAAAAATAGAGTTAGTGCACAGTAGGTGATAACTAAGGAATAAGCCAAGTGAGCTATGACTAACACCCCTGCAATGATATGATAAAAGATAAGTTCTGCAGAAGCAAGTTAGTGCACATATCATCACAGGAACTCAAGAATACACAAGAACATCTCAGGCATATATAAATATAGATATAACAGGAACTGAGTAGTAAATGAAACCAAGTGCATTCTTAATGTGCTAAACACCGAGACAAAGAAATCCAAGCACATTAAGAACCACGAACTCCAAAAGAATATACAATAGAAACACCAGACTCCCCCTGAATACAAAAACAATCTCGATCAAGTCTCACTCCCAACTCCCCCTAGACACATTCTCTCCCCCTTTGGCACCAAGGACCAAAAAGATCATAGAGAAGAAGATATACGCTATCCTACGCGCCGGTGTCTGGAGGTGGTGCAGTGGCAGCAGGTGCTGAAGAACTGGCAGTAGTCTGAGCACTGTCCTGCTGCTGCTGAGAAGGTGGCACTGGAGGTGTCCAAGTCCAAGTCCGCGGCATCCCTAAAGACTCCTGAGGCTGAAAGAGTGGCGTGTACGGCACAAGCTGTCTATAAGCTATCCCAGGAGAGTCTGTCTGAAGAAGGGTCTGCTCAAGCTGTACTGCATACTGGACTACCTCATCATCAGAAGCTGAGTGAACTGACGGAGAAGGAGAGCGACTGGGAGTCCAAGTGAAGCTGCCAGAAGGTGAGAGTGTCCTGCGTGGAGGATCCTGTCTGGTAGCGAGAGCTGCATCTATCTCCTCACGAGTATAGCCAAAGTCTGTGATGTCGAAAGTCCCGGTCATCTCCTCAGACACTGCAACCGTAGTAGTGACCACTGCCTCTGTAGTAGTGGAAAGAGGAGCTGAAACTGAGGCTGTCTGGGCTGAGACTGGAACTGTCTCTCTCTCACTGAAGTCTAGTGAACGTGCAGCTAGCGGAGAAGAGAGCTGAGCAGCTGAAGTAACAAGTCCCTGCCCACGAACTGGAGTGGTACTCATCAAGAAAGCAGATGGTGTCATGTACTGCCCAGGTGACAGGAAAGGAAACGAAGACGGTCCTGCCTGAGAGGGACCAGCCTGAGAAGGTCCTGCCATCCCTGTCACTCCAGCGAAGGTCGAGCTCATCAAACCCTGAGAAGTCTGGCCAGAAGGTGTAGCTGGAGCTGAGTGCATCGAAGCAAAGAGACCTGGTGCTGCTGGAGGCTGCTGCAACTGAAAAGCTGGAGGAGGTATCATCGACGGTAGTGGCACTGGTGGGAAAGAAGGCATCCCTGGAATGAACTGGCCCACATACCCGAAAGCTGCAGCAAAAGAACCGAAGATGGTCTGGTTGGTCAGCTGAGTAGCCCTGAGAGTGTCAGCAACCTGCCTGGTCAACTCTAAGTGTGCGGCATCTCTCTGCTCCTGCTGAGCTCTCCACCTGTCCTGCTCCTCAACCCTCCGTCTGAGATGCTCAAGCTGTGCAAGTATGGAGGGGTCAGTGGCTGCTGCTGCTGGAGCTGAGTGTGGTGCTGTCACTGGAACCTCTGGTATTGCCTCTGGTATATCATGATAAGGCGCAGGTGAGGCGTGTGAGAAGTCCTGGCCTGTCTCCTCTGTAGCTCCGCTGCCACCAGCTCCATCCCCTGCTGTGGACTGAGAAGCACTACCCTGTGAAGCAGTAGCCCTCCTGAGGACTCGTCTGTCTGTGGGGGGTAGGAGCACGTACTCAGAAGTAACCTCAGGAAGTGTAGAGTACGTCTCATGGGACATGTAGCCAGTCATCCAGAGAAGATAGCAAATATACGGACCAAAAGGAAGAACTCTGGAGCCCACTCTCTCTGCAAGGATATCCTCCATCTGACTCAGAATCAGGTCAACAAGATCAAAGGGAATGTGACTGATCAGTGAAAGAATACCCCACTGAAATAAACAAGAGATCCTGTCCTGGTATCCACCTCTGGGAATGATGGTCCTGCTGAGAAGTGCCCTGATAGCTCTAGCCTCATGTGTCAATCTGTTGGGCATCCTGCTGTAGTTCTCCGGATACGGAGGAGGAAAAGCAACTGACATGTCAGCATCTGGAGGCTCAATTCCTCCTACCGGTCTGCGAGGTGGCCTGACTCCCTCATTAGCGAGCCCGTGGAGGGTCCGCTCAAACGTGTCTGCATTCAGGGCTGCCCTGATCTCCTCTCTGGTCCACCTGCAAGGCTGTCCATTATACATGAACCACACCTCTGACCTGTCCTCAGCAATCCAAAGAGTGGAGTAAAACTCTCTGACAATGTTGCTCCTGTACCTCATCGGAGTAGTCAGCAAGGTCTGAAGTCCTCTCATGAAGCTCAAAGACTGTGACATGTCCTTCCCTGCAGCCAAGGAGAGACGAGCTGCTGTAACGTGAGAGTGCTTGGCATACAGCTTGTCCCCCTTGGTGGTCTCCCTCCTGTGATAGGCCTCGCCTATCCTCCTCTGCAGCACTGTCCAGTACCTGGGGCCAGCCTCTGGATCTCTAGCAACTGGTGCCCAAGTCATCCTGTCAACCTGTCTGGCTGCCTTGATGGTCTCCCCCTTGATCTTGAGCATGTCTGACTGAAGAAGAGCCGGGTAGCCTGAAGCTCTCAGAGCTGCCATCTCTGCTCTCTCTGCCCTCTTCTTCAGAACCTCTGGATCCTGGTCAGGAGGAGTGTCTCTGTAGAATCCTCCAGAGCCCTGACTGTCTGAGCTGGAGGTGGAGCTGGAGCTGGAGCTGTCCTCTGCGGGTACAGCCTGCTGCTGCGCAGTCCTCGACGGACCAACCTCAGGGATGGCCGGAGTCTGCTGCGGTGCACCTCTCCGTCTGGTGGACCTCCTCAGGGGTGTGTGCTCCCCCTGGACTGTACCAGCTCCCTCTCTGATCTGGAAACCTGTGCTCCTGCCAGTGGGTATGTCCACTGATGCTGCCCTGAGAGCCTGGTCCCACTCACGATCACCTGTCTTCTGCTTCTTCTTGGGCGGTGGATCTGGAGCCTTGCCCTTTCCTCTGTCCAGATCACCTCTGCCTCTGCCTCTGCCTCTGTCTCTAGCCATAGCTGCCAACTATCAAGCTGCCGCTGACAAGATAGGGCGAGTGAGCTTGGCCCACCAACCCGTCCACTGACTAGCTGACTGCCACAAAGATAGGATCAAGGGCTTGGCCCTAAATCCGTCCACTGAGAACTCTGCACTGCCAACTGTCACTGTCCTCTGGGCTGCTCAACTGACAACTGCCACTGCACGATAGGAGATAGACAGGGTATATGAGTATAGAATAACCTAATATGATCTACAAGCAAGAATCATAGGCAAGCGCGTAAAAGTCTATGTGAAACCCTAGCGCTGAGGTGAAGGACACAATGCCGGCAATTAAATGCAATGGGGAACTGCGGCATTGTCGATTATGGGTGGCGATCAACTAGTGCACATATAGCTAAGCAAATGAATCAATGTGACACTAATTGAGGATCAATAGCTAGTGACATGATTAAGTAGATGACAAAAAGCTCGATCATGACACTAGAGCCTACATGCCGTAATAAAAGATTGAACTTTACGACAATTACGACATATAGACTGGAAATTCAACTAAACTAGCTGCAAGTATAAGCAAGAGTGCTAAACATGCTAGAATTAGATGAATTTTTAAGCAATTATGGGCAAATCACCGATGAATAGGTAGAATGGCTCAACATGCCCTAGGTATGGACTCCTGCTACTGTGCATTGCGAACAATTGAGTCAATTTCGCCGAAAAAGGCTTTGATTTTGGTCGGTGACCTCACCGGAGCGGAGAGTGAGACGACGTCGACGAAGTAGAGCTCGGCTCTAGGCTCCTTCCCTGCGCGCGAGCAACAGCTCTGGCGGCACACAGAGGAGGTCGTCGGCGACGACGGCGCAGAAGGTTGCGGCGGCTCGGCGAGGTGGTGCGGCGACTCGGCGGCTCGGCGAGGTAGTGCGGCGGCGCGCGGCGAGGTGGAGGAGCGGCTGCGCGGGCGCGTGGAGTAGAGGAGTGCGAGCTAGGGCGAGGTGGAGCGAGGAGCTGCTGGTGGTGGAGGGCGAGCTCGTCGGCGGCGAGAGGGCGCGGCGGCGTACGGGCGGAGGCGCGCGTGAGGAACGGCGGCGGCGACGATGATGCACAGTAACAGGGAAAAGATTACGGTGGGTTAGGGTAAAACAGAACGGACGGCCGAGATTGATTTGAGTTTGAATCAACGGCTCAGATCGAAAAGAATAACGGTCAATGCGTAGGTCACGTATGATGCGACGATAGGCACCGTAGGATGCGGTGATCTCCAGGAGCTGGGCGCAGAAACCACGGTCACCGTATCATACGGTGACTGGCACCGCATGATACGGTGACAGTAAATGCCAGCTCTCAAAAGGTCAGAGGCAGAAGCCTCACCGCATATTACGGTGACTACCACCGTATGATACGGTGAACACCAGAAAAGCTGATTTCAAGGAATTTCTTTCTAAGTCCATACATCTCACACAAAAACCAAATAAACACCATGCATGGACTAGAAAGGGAACACTCAAACACTCCTTTGAAAATAGACCAATATAGGTTGCGCATAGGCTTATAGTAATTTTTCAATCGGCAAATAAGATGCAACCAATGAGATCAAAACACCAATGAGATCCAAAAGAGATAAAACCAAAGGAGGGGTATGTATGAGTCCTTTGCCTATGATCCGTGCAAGTAGATTTAACCTTGAGGATCATTTAGCAAGACTCAATGGGCATGAAGCGCAATTCTTTTCTTTAGTCACACTTTTATGAGATGTGAGATCATATTACGAATGAAGCACTTCCTCATAGTGTGACAACTCCTTTGTGATTTCCTATATGCAATGCATGAGACAAGCATATCGTACAAATGCAAGAGAAAGTAAATATGCCATGTGATATGCAAGCAAAGTTAAGACAACGCATAAAGGAAACCTACTCAAGGTCAAGTTTGAACCTCTCTCAAGCTTACTCACTATGAGCCAAACCTTGCCTTGAGTCCATCGGTCCACCAACTCAAGCATCCCCCATGCTCATAGCTATCTTGAGAAAGTTAGACCTTGAACTAATTTTTTTTTGTTCTTTTCTTTTAGTTATTAACATATGCATGAATGCAAACATACTAGTTCACAAAGGAGCACCTAGTTACCATGCAAGCAATGCAAGAAAAGAAACTACTATGATACAAGTTACCTCCTTGAAGAGTAGATTTGTCGATGAAGCACTCGAAGCTTGTGGTGGACGTTCATGAATTTGACGTTGCGGCGCACGGTCCACCACCATCACCCTTCTAGGTCTTGTTCTTGGGAGCCCACTCGCACTTGGTCGGCCTCTCAAGGTCAACTATGCATTTGGGCACCCAAATCTTCCTCATCATCCTCCTCTTGTCGGGCGATCCAAGAGCCTTTGCCTTCACCTTGCCCCGCTTGTCCCTAAAGAGCTTGTAGTGTATATTTCCATGGAACAAGTTAGCGTTAGGCAAAACTTTGGAACTTCTCACCTTGGGACAATTCTTGCTAGTGTGCCCGTCACGGCAACACTTCTCACAATAGTAGTCGTCCGCCATGAGAGGGACTACCCAAGGTGGAATGTCCTCGTCCTTGCCGATGAGGTTGATGGCGGCGGGGTAGGAGCCGAGTCCCTTGTGCCCGGGGTTGTTCACAAGGTTCCGACCAAGTATCTCCTTATGGATGGTCCTTCCCCTTGTGAGCCTCTCAAAGCCGTCCATCACCGAAGCTCTCTCCTCCTTGAGTTGATGATATTCCTTCAAGATTTTCTCATCAAGAGAGATGCTCTCAAGAGAGGGAGTTAGTCCATCACAAGTAATATATGAAGAATCAGAAATAGATGAACTAGAAGAAGAAGTGTTACTCTTTTCGAGGATGGATTGATGTTCCTTCTCAAGAACCTTGAACTTGTCGTTGAGCCTCTTGTGATCAACCTTGAGCTTGTCATAGCTCTCATCCAAGGTTATGAGAGAGGTGGAAAGGTGCTTGAGCTCATCCTCTAGTAACTTGGACTTCTCCTTGAGCTTCATGTGGTCTTCCTCAAGCTTGTCATAGTCCTCATCAAGAGCCTTGTGAGAGATGGATAAGTCCCTAAGTTCACCCTCAAGTTGACGGACCCGGAAAGCGGCCACTTCATGTTCCTTCTCCAACCGAGCAATGGTCTTGTCCTTCTTCATGATCATCTTGCCGGTTAGGAGAATGCTATCCAAGAGTTCCTCATATGTGGGCTTATCCTCCTCACCAAACTCTTCATCGGACTCGCTCTTCTCATCTTCACTACTATCATCATCTTTGGCCATCAAGCAAGTAGGTGGTGGAGGTAGAGTCTCGGAGATGTTGGTGAGAGCTATGCCGGCCATCTTCTTTCCCTTGGAGGATGAGTCATCACTTTCTTCTTCATCACTATCATCATCCGACACCCACTCTCCAACATAGAGTCCCTTGCGAGATGATCTTCTCTTGTCTTTGCCTCTAGAGCTTTCCTTCTTGACAAACCTCTTCCTTGTCTTGTACTTGCTTCTAGGGTCTTCTTCTTCATCATCGCTTGACTCTTGAGTCTTCTTCTTGCTCTTCTTGATTGGCTTCGGGCATTCCTTGGCAAAATGACCCTTCTCCCCACAATTGTAGCACTCGGCATCTTTCTTGTTGATGAATCTTCTCTTGAAGAAGTTGCTTCTCTTCATGAGGAGTGCTAGATCATTGGGATGAAGTTGCAACAAGTCTTCAACGTCTTCTTCAAGCTTTCATCACTTGAATCTTGAGTCACCACCTTCTTCATCTTCTTGCTTGACCCCTCGGAGGCAAAAGCAAGATTCTTGGAGGGCTTCTCATCAAGCTTCTTGTCGAGGTTGTATCTCTCGAAGGCGGTGATCTTCCCAAGTAGCTTGTGGGTGGTGAGGTGTTGAATGTCGGTGTTGAAGAGGCATGTGATGAGTGCTCCATATTTCTCCCTTGGAAGAATCCTCAAGATCTTCCGCACAAGGTCACCATCATCAATCTTGTCTTTCACACCGAGAGAGTTGATATCCTCTACAAGCACATTCAAGCGAGAGTAAGTATCATTGATTAGCTCATTTGAAGACATGGCAAAGTCATCATATTTGTTCTTTAGCACATAGTATCTTTCCTCTTTCACGTCCATGGAACCCTCATGAATTTGTTGAATTTGGTTCCACACTTCATGAGCGGTACCCGCGGACTTGACTCGAGCAAAGACCTCCTTAGTGATAGCTTCAAACAAGGCATTTTTAGCTTTAGCATTTGCCTTTGCAAGATTCACATCAAGAGTACCAATGGGAGTTCTTAGAGAGACACCGGAACTTATCACGTCCCATGCGAGAGGATCGAGAGCCTCGAGGTAAGCTTGCATGCGAGCTTTCCAATAGGCATAGTCGGTCCCATCGAACGGGGGCGGTCCCCTTTCACTTCCTCTCGGCATCCTTACTCAAGGCGGTTAAGCCCTATTTGAGCAACGAGGCTCTGATACCACTTGAAAGGATCAAGGGCACCGAGAGGGGGGGGGGTGAATCGGTGTGTCAACAATTTCTCCCAAACGTACTTTAGGCGTGAAGCTAGCAAGACTAGATATGGTGATAACAAAAGCAAGCGATGCGCGCACACAATCTAGTCTATGCAACAAGCAACACCCTAGCAAGCAATTCTACCAAGTAGTAAAGAGACAACCTACCAAGCAATTCTACTAGCACAAGAAGTAAATGCGGAAACGTAAATGCTAGTATGTAAAGGAGATAGGGATAGGAATGCTCATGATTTTTCCCGTGGTCTCGGAAGGATGGCGCCTTCCCCTACTCCACGTTGGGTCACTCCCGCCGAAGTCTCGACCCCGTCCCTCCGCTCGATGGCGATCCCTCTTAGAGCACACTTCACCCTCCGAGTGAAGTCGCGGGCACGTCCCGCCGGGCTCGATCCCGGGTACTCTTCCGGAGGTAAGGCTCCGCACGTGATGCGTGCCAAAGGGCGCTCCACTAGTGATGCTTCTTTCGCACGGGAAGCTCCAAGACCGTGTACAAACTTGTGTTAGCTTCCACAATCTCCTTGGACAGCTCAACACCAACGCCTAACCGGTCTAGACCTTGCCATAGACCAAGAGTAACAGCTCAACTTGACTCTCTCAAGCACTCCCTAGCCTAGAGATCAATGGATGCAACTTGTTACTCTCTCAAGCACTAGGATCACTCCAAATCCTTCTCAAGTGCTTCCTCTTCTTGCTCTTGGCTTCTCCCTGTCTTCCTCAACTATTCCAGTGGCCAAGAGACCCTCAAAGGGGTAGGTAACCAGCTATATATAGGCCTCCAACCTCAAACTAGCCGTTACCAAAAAGCAGTCTGTCGATACAGTCACCGTAGTAACCACCGTATGATACGGTGACTGTAGCACCGTATCATACGGTGACTCCTTTCTCACCTGCCAGAGCAACTCCATTCTCTGGTCTTCATTTTCTTGGGTTCACCGTATCATACGGTGACACCCACCGTATCATACGGTGACTCCTTCTCTTCAGCTTCCAGCCAACTGCCAAGTCTCTGGAAATCATACGGTGACCACCTCACCGTATCATACGGTGACTCCATCTTCTCTGCCAGGTCATCACCTCATCTGGACTTCTCTCCTTGCAGTCACCGTATCATACGGTGACTGGCACCGTATCATACGGTGGCTTCTGCTGAAGCTGATCTTGATCTCCTCTTCGATCCTCGACTCCAACTTCATCCTTTTGGTTCCTTCACTTTTTCTCTTCTACTCCAAGTGTCCGAGAGACTCACATTTGCATCCAAAGATCTCTACACTATTGAGTACCTAAGAGAACCAACTTGAACCCTCTTGATAGTCCGGTTTTTCCTATGGACTCAAGCTATCATCTAACCAAGCAACACTCGCTTGGTCTAGCATGTCCTTAGCCTTGATCCATATCTTCTCCGCGACTCCATCAAGTCCGTTCTTGCGTAGATGAAGGCAACCAATCATCCTTGACGTTTGAATTAGGGTGTGTCGGCGTACACCACCAACGGACGGAGCTTTCTTCATATGTGACCATTGATCAATATCCTACATGGAAATGTTAGTCACATACACAAGGGTCATCCAATCACCAAAACATTCATACCTTTGGGGTTTCCAAACACTCCAATGGCCATGAAGCTTACACCGTGCTCCAACTTTAGGAGTATGTGACCGAATTTTAGGTTCCGGTGATCCAAATTTAGCATTATATTAAATTTTTCTATTGTGTCCTTTAAGTTTTTCGTATTGGCTGTCCATCACGCACTAATACTTGGATTTTCTTGGTTATTTCACATTCTAAATTGGCCCTGCCTCTTCACAATTCTAATGTTGATGACTAATAAACCACCAAGGGAATCAGGGAACATGGTGAATTCGTGGTCATGCATGCCATTGATACTAAATGTTGCATTATGCTTATCAATTTTTCTGAGTCATATTGATTGTGTTTTTCGTGATGTGGATGATCGATGCAGCAATTTGTATTCCTTTTCCTTCAATTTTGCTACTGACAACTATCACTCCTTATGTTTAATGTGATGGATGGTGGAGAAGAACATGTAGATGTATGCACTATATAATCTTGAAAATAATTGTAAAGCTCTAAAATATCTTCTTGTGTCATACGTGTAAGGTGTATGGTGCCATACATTTTTTTTGTATGCTGGTATGATGTGCGCCGCCCCTACCGCCAAAGGAAAGATATGTTCTTAACCGAGCAGCGCTACATCTACAAAAAAGTTTTACAACATTCCCATGCAATGTTGACATGGTGAAACATGGTTAATTGGTTGCATGATTTAGGATTGACATAATTCAAAGAGACACTAGCTAAAAATTCACTCACACATCAGCAGCACTTGCTATAAATTCAGTGACACGTCAACATTTTATGGAAACCTTGTAAAACTTTTTGTAAACATAGCATTACTCGTTCTTGACCGAAGGCAATAGACCGACCTAGGTCCATAATAAAACCAGGGTTGTTGGGTAGCCCATCTTATCTTATCTATATATACTATATATACACAACCCACTAAGTATCATTATTGCTATAAAACTCAACTCTCGTGCGTCCACATCACCACCAAATTTCAGCCTTTAAATTGGAGTGTAGAGGTCACATCTAGCCGTTCGATCGTCCATCTTTTCCATCTTCATACGTGCGGCCGTCTTCCTCCCCAGCTCTGCAGTCTGGACTCATCAATGGTCACGCGGGGAGAACCTGAACCCATCGGCCTTCTCTCTACCTGCGAACTGCAGCACCGGATCTATCTATCTCCCTCGCCTGTTTCGCTTCCCATCGCCTTGCGAGGTGTCTTTGAAACCTCCTCCTGTGATCAGCCCTCTTGCACATGTGAATGGCGGAAACCAATCCACCACGACTCTTCATCTGCTCCGACCAGCCAGATTACCATCCAATGACGGCGCAGAGGTCGCATCAACAGTCTGCCGAGTAACTAAGGTACGCATTATAATCCCATCCGTGTTGCCGCACTAACGAAACGACATGATGTCAAGGAACTGCACCAACACCTTTGCGATGAGTCTGCTCACCTTGCACTTGCAGCGTAGGCTGTCCCTGTTGGTGGCCTGAACTAGCCTTATACCACACACGTATGAGTCTTTTTCTCTCGCTTTCTTTTGTAGTTTCGTTGTTTCAGTCGGAATCCAAGAAAAGTTTCTAAAGGCGAAGGTTACAGAGCATTGTCGATACATTCTTTTTCCCTTGAGATCAACGTGTATGTTATCTTTCATTTTCATCTAATTACATGAGGATTCATTTCTGTTCCTTTGCAAACAATTTTTCCCCTGATCTGTGCTTCTGCTTCATTATTTTTTTTATGAAAAAAGGGATGGTCCTGCTTTGTATTGAATTGCAAAATGCTTCAATCTTACAGGTGAAGGTTGTCATCATGTACATTCAGATTTCTTTTCCTGAATTTTAAGCAGTTCCACAAGTGAGCGATGGAGGGATACAAATTTCATATGATTTATACTGAAGCAATAATGTCATCACAATTCCTTTTATTGTTTTGCTTCATCTAATTACATGGAGGATTCATTTTTTTCTTTTGCAAACAATTTTACCCCTGGTCCGCACTTCTGCTTAATTCTTTTTTTTCTGACAAAAAGGATGGTCCTGCTTTGTATTGAATCGCAAAATGCTTCCATCTCAGGTGGTTCGTGCTTGGATCGTGCAGCAAGGTTGTCATCAGAACATTCAGATTTTTTTTTCCTGAATTTTAAGAAGTTCCAAAGTCCATACTGAGTGATGGAGGGATACAAATTTATACTGAGAATGATTTATATTGAAACAATGATGTCATCACAATTGTTTCTATTGTTCTGCAGGTTTACTATGTGTCAGAATTGCTTCTGTTAAAAACAGGTTCGTTCTTGGCTTCTTGCAGCATGTCATAGTGGGGCAAGAAGGTTGTTTCATTTATTTGAATTGTCCTTTCCAAAGACAAGCAAATATATAGCATAGAACTCTAAAAAGCAAATATATAGCAAAGCTGTCAATCTTTTGTTTGCCTATAACATTCATGCTATTTATCTCTCATGTACTCATTTTTAACATTAAATGTGTGTAGTCAACCTACTATTAACTTAAAAACCATCCCTAATTCCCGCAGCAACGCGCGGGGAATTCACCTAGTATTTCCTAATTGGAGGCTTCTTTTTAATACCTCCACGTTAATTGCAGTAAATTTTAAAAAAAATCTCACAAAAAATAAAACATTTGACTGTCTATTAAATGAATAACAAATTGTAACCACTATATCTTCATAATATCTCACACACCACAGCAGCCTTGCAATGTTCAGAGTCCCAGAGTATGTACATATCCAACCACCGTAGCGTTACAACGTTCAAAGTCCTGAGTACGTACGTATTCAATTATAGAGCATTATATTTACTATAATTGGAGGTTTTGTTTGAGCCTCCACGTTAATGATGTAAAATCAAAGAAATTATCATAAAAAACAAAACATCCGACCTATTCAATGATTAACAAAATGCAACCATTAGATCATAATTAATCTCTCACACCACGGCAGCCTTGCAATGTTCAGAGTCCCGAGTATGTACGTATCCAACCACCGTAGCGTTACAACGTTCAAAGTCCTGAGTACGTACGTATTCAATTATAGAGCATTATATTTACTATAATTGGAGGTTTTGTTTGAGCCTCCACGTTAATGATGTAAAATCAAAGAAATTATCATAAAAAACAAAACATCCGACCTATTCAATGATTAACAAAATGCAACCATTAGATCATAATTAATCTCTCACACCACGGCAGCCTTGCAATGTTCAGAGTCCCGAGTATGTACGTATCCAACCACTGTAGTTTTGCAATGTTCAAAGTCATGAATACGTACGTTCCAGTCATAAAGCATTATATATTTACTAATCGGAGGTTTTGTTTGGAGCCTCCACGTTAATTAATCGCAGTAAAATTCAAAAAATCTTCACAAAAGAGCAAAACATCCTATCGTTTATTAAATGATTTAAAAGACTTGCTTCATCCTCGGCATCAACACCAGCTCTAGCCATAAGCTTTACTACTTTAGAACTTTAACTGGAAATGTCCGCATAGTCTTAATATTTCATATTTTTTATTGATAATCTTGTGTTTACTTCAATGAAAAGAATTTTTTTTTGCGAATGAAAAGGTATTGGATTAAAATCTGAAGAAGTACATACCTCTTACATCAAAACTCTAAAGGACGACTAAAACACAAAGAAAATATCTAAGTATTTTACTCATCTTCAACATCACTTCTTCGATTGATGCCACGGAAGAACAGTAGCCAAATCGAAGCCATTACCTCTCCAACTGTAGATGAGAGATGTCAAATTTTGTTGAAGCCGCAAGATCCACTCAATGTTTAGACAGATCTAATTCTTTGAATAAGAATCGACCACGTCTCCATCAGTAGGAAGAGAGGAAGGTCCACTCTCACTAGCCCTTCACCGTGGCCAGACCGAACCACGACAAAACGGGGAAAGGGCCCTTCACCGTGGCCAGACCGAACCACGACAAAACGGGGAAAGGGCCGGAGAACCTTATTTCACGGCGGCAACGTCGTCTCTGCCTCACTGTAGCAGTCAGGAATTACACACGTTAAGACAACTTCAAAGTCAAGCCCTCGCTTCCTGACCTCTGCCGCGCGCGCAAGCAATGACGACAAGGCAGATGAAGGCTGTACGTACTTGCTTTATCAGTTGTCACCTCCGACCACTCCAAAACAAAACTAACGACCGATAGCCGCCTCTGTCTCCTAACCCACCATGACAATAGTTTACAAGTACCAGAGCAAAGTGAGACACATCAAGGAGTTGTATAAATCCACCTTATGCTTCTGGGCAGAACAGATCACAGCAAACCTTAGAGCCTGTAGTTGAGGACATCAATGGCGCCGATGAAGGTGTATGGGTGGGCCGTGTCGCCGTGGATTGCGAGGGCGCTGGTGTGCCTAGAGGAGGCTGGCGCCGAGTACGAGATCGTCCCGATGAGCAGGAGCGGCGGCGATCACCGCCGGCCAGAGCACCTCGCCAGAAACGTAAGTATTTCTGCCATGGTTCTGTGATCTCCATTGGGGAGCAGGAACTGTGCACCCTGTTCAGACCTTTTTTTTGCTTTTTGAGAGGGAGCGAACAAGTTGTTAATACTTTAAGACAGGAAGCTCCATCAAGCCAGTCTACTTCTAGCAACATTCATAATTGTTTGTCATTCTGTAGCCGTTCGGTGAAATTCCACTGCTGGAGGACGGTGATCTGACGCTCTACCGTAAGTCGTCTTGACTCCTGTGGCTCCCTTTTATCGGTTGCTGTAATATACTGGTCAAAGTTTCAGGGGACAAGAACTAAATAATGTGCCATTCTGTTTTACGTTTTCAGAATCACGCGCCATCGCAAGGTACGTCCTCCGCAAGTACAAGCCGGAGCTCCTCCGCGACGGCGACCTCGAAGGATCCGCAATGGTGGACCAATGGATGGAGGTGGAGGCTCACCACGTGGAGCCGACGCTGTGGCAAATAATCCGGAACTGCATCACCGGCCCGTACGTCGGGCGCCCCCGCGACCAGGCCGTCGTTGACGCGAGCGGTCTACGAGGCGAGGCTTTCCGTCAGCAAGTACCTTGCCGGCGACGACGTCACCGCCGCCGACCTCTGCCACTTCGGCTTCATGCGCTACTTCATGGCCACCGAGTACGCCGGCGTCGTGGACGCGTACCCGCACGTGAAGGCGTGGTGGGACGCGCTGCTGGCGAGGCCGTCGGTGCAGAAGGTCATGGCCGGAATGCCGCCGGATTTTGGGTACGCGAGCGGCAACATACCGTAAAAAAAAAATAGAGAAGTGTTTGTACGTGGCGTGTCGTTCCGGCGATAGATGGTACAGTACTCATGCATTTTCATCAAGCGAAATAAGAGATCGACGAGTCGAATTTATGTTGGATTGAAGAGCAACAGCAAACCTTAAATTTATGTCCCCGTGCATTACAAATTTACAAGGACATTCGACTGTCCACGACAAGATCTAGAATTCGAACCCATCGTTGAACCCGGCGTCGTATGCGGCGTCGGCCTCGGCGTCACCGATCATGTCCCCGATCATCATCCCACCGACCGCGCCGCCGAGGAGCCCGAGGCCAAGCCCCATTCCCATGCCACCGCCGTGTTGCCTCGCCGGCGGCGCAGCGTACCCGTACATCGCCTGTGGCGGAGCAGCGTTGTACCCGTACGCCGGCGGCGGCGCAGCGTACGGGTACGGCTGCGGCGTGTACCCCGCATTGTACGACGGCGGTTGGTACGCCTGCTGCGGCGGCGGGTACGCGGTGACCGGCGGAGGCGAGGCGACCTTGTCTGTCGCTGCCGCCGCCTTTTCCGAGTCCTGCACGTACTTCACGTACTGCCCTTCCTTGCTCGCCGACACCGCCGCGCCGGCCGCGGGGACGTCGATGAACTTGTAGCAGAAGTAGAGCACGCCGTGGACGCGCCCCGACCGCGGCCGGCGCACCTGGTACGTGGCCTGCCTCGCCGCGTCCCGGCCGCCGGCCTTGCCGTCTCCGTCGGCCGCCGCCGCGGCCGCGAGCAGGTCGTCGATGGGCACGAAGACCTCGCCGACGTCGCGGCTGCCGAGCGGGACGCGGCGCTCGGCGCGGAGGAGCACGTGGAGGGCGAGGCCGCGGGTGTCGGCGCCGGGCGGGATTGGGAAGTGGAACGTGGCGTTCCAGGCGGGGCTGCACCCGCCGTACCGGTCCGCCGCCGTGCAGTGCGTCGGCATGCGCGGGTCGCCGCCCGAGATGGAGGCCACCGCGTACACGCGCATCCGGGAGAAGAGGGTCACCTTCTTCAGGTCGTTCGCCGAGATCAGGTTCAGCTCCAGCACACGGTACGACGCCATTGTATAATGCTGACGGGACCGCCGCGGATGAGATGGTTAAGCTGCCGTTGGAGGAGGAAGAGGTGCTAGTGGAGGAGGGAGAAAAGTTTGTAGGACTTGGGTTTCCCTCGACTCGGGGAATGAAGGCTCATGGCGCCAGTTAAAAAGGCTCCCAGGCAATGGCCGTGCTTGGTTGGCGTTGAAGCTCACTTTTGGGGCTAAAAATAGATCAAGATCTTTGTGCGGTCCGCATTTTCGATCGGAGCCATTTCGTCAGCCTCGATGGTTATAGATAAATTCTGTCGTAGTGAATGGTTGTGCAAAGGTTTTCTTGAACCACTCGTCTGCTAAATAGGGGCTTTTCATACTTATTTGAATATTTATAGTTTCAATATCTTTTTTTGGAAACCCTGGAAAGATCACATTGGAATCAGCCTGCCGTCTTCATTTCTGCTCTGCACGCTCCTATTTGAGAGGCAACTAGAAGTCACACAAGTGTCCACAGTGCACAAGCCACACCGACCGCTCGTCCACAGTTCACGCGTCGCCAGCGTACATTTCTCCGTTTCTCTCCTGAGAAATCGGCGCTCCCTCTCTCCCCACTCTGCTCTCTCCCTCTCTTCGCCCCCACATTTCTCTCTAAGAACACAAACACGCATCGGCAGAACAGCGCTCTAGAAACTCATCGAGATTGAATAAAATGTCGCGGTGATCCTTGGAAAGCAGCTTCTTCCTTCTGATTGGCGCCGTCACCATCATCGTTGTCTTGGTGATCGTTTCCCAATAAAAATGTGGAAGGACGACATTGAGTGGGCCCCGTCGCCGAAGAACGTCCTCGGCATCTTCCCCGGCGATGAGCGCCTAGTGGTGGTGAGTCATCGACCAGCTTCTCCTCCTCTGTCTGGAGCAGAGTATTGATTACGCGAATGTCATGCATCATTCTATCTTGGATCCGAGTCATACTATGGGTACAAGAAAATCGTTGGCTGCATCGTCGACTGAACGCTAGCTGGAACAATTGTGTTTGGTGCAGAAGGAGGACTGGATCACCCGGTACGTGAACCTGATCGTGCTTGCGTACCAGAGCTGCGGCGTGGTGTACGGCGACCTGAGCACGTCGCCGCTGTACGTGTACAAGAGCACCTTCTCCGGGTCGCTGCGGCAGTACCAGGACGAGGAGACCGTCTTCGGCGTCTTCTCCATCGTCTTCTGGACGCTCACGCTCATCCCGCTCCTCAAGTACGTCTTCATCGTGCTCGGCGCCGACGACAACGGCGAGGGCGGCACGTTCGCGCTCTACTCGCTGCTGGTGCGTCACGCCAAGTTCAGCCTGATGCCCAACCAGCAGGCCGCCGACGAGGAGCTGTCGTCGTACTACCGGCCCGGGTACACGGCGCAGGACACGCCCATCCTCACCGCGCTCAAGAACTTCCTCGAGAAGCACAAAAAGTCGCGCACCTTCCTGCTCCTCATGGTCCTCTTCGGCGCGTCGCTCGTCATCGGCGACGGCGTCCTCACGCCGGCCATGTCCGGTGCGCGCGTGTTATATATTCTGCTCGTTTGAGTTTGCTTGTTGCTGCCAATATTAATTGCCCTGATCTTAGCTGCGTTTCCCTCTGATGTCTGCCCAGTGCTGTCGTCCTTCTCCGGTCTGCAAGTGCATTCCAGCGCGCTCACAGACGGCGAGGTTGTGCTGCTGTCGTGCATCGTGCTGGTGTGCCTGTTCACGCTGCAGCACTGGGGCACGCACCGCGTCGCCTTTTTGTTCGCGCCCGTGGTCATCGTCTGGCTGCTGTGCCTCGCGGCGCTGGGCATCTACAACATCGCCGTGTGGAACCCCCGGGTGCTGCGCGCGCTCTCCCCGGTCTACCTCGTCAGGTTCTTCCAGCGCACCGGCAAGGACGGGTGGATCTCGCTGGGAGGAGTGCTCCTCTCCATGACAGGCACGGAGGCCATGTACGCGGATCTCGGCCACTTCACGGCGGACTCCATCAGGGTCGCGTTCGTGGGCCTGATCTACCCGTGCCTGGTGCTGCAGTACATGGGCCAGGCGGCGTTCCTGTCCAAGTCCCCGGACTGCAACATTCACTTCGTCTTCTTCGAGTCCATCCCGCGCCGCCTCTTCTGGCCGGTGCTGGTGATCGCGTCGCTGGCGGCCGTCGTGGGCAGCCAGGCGGTGATCTCCGCCACCTTCTCCATCGTTCGCCAGTGCACGGCGCTGGGGTGCTTCCCGCGCGTGAAGATCGTGCACACCTCCCGCCGCATCCACGGGCAGATCTACAGCCCCGAGATCAACTGGCTCCTCATGCTGGCGTGCCTGGGCGTCACCGTCGGGTTCCGCGACACCAACCTGATCGGCAACGCGTACGGGATGGCGTGCGCGGGCGTGATGGTGGTCACCACGCTGCTCATGGCGCTGGTGATGGTGTTCGTGTGGCAGCAAAGGGTGGTGGTCGCGTCCCTCTTCCTCCTCGCCTTCGGGTCCGTGGAGCTCGCCTACCTGTCGGCGTCGCTCATGAAGGTGCCGCAGGGCGGGTGGCTGCCGCTGGCGCTGTCGCTGCTGGTGGTGGCCGTCATGTACGTGTGGCACTACGGCACGCGGCGCCGCCACATGTTCGACGTGCAGAACAAGGTGTCGCTCCGCTGGCTCCACGCGCTGGGCCCCAGCCTGGGCATCGTCCGCGTGCCCGGGATCGGGCTCATCTACTCCGAGCTCGCCACGGGCGTGCCCGCCATCTTCTCCCACTTCGTCACCAACCTCCCGGCGTTCCACGAGGTGCTCGTCTTCATCTGCGTCAAGGCCGTGCCCATCCCGCACGTGCGCAAGCGCGAGCGACACCTCATCGGCCGCGTCGGCCCCCGCGAGTTCCGCATGTACCGCTGCGTCGTCAGGCACGGGTACAAGGACGTGCTCGCCGACGACACCGACTTCGAGAACGACCTCGTGCTGCGCCTCGCCGAGTTCGTCCACATGGAGGCCGCCGAAGCCAAGGCCGCCGCCTCTAACAACGCCGGTGCTGGAGGAGCTGCGGCGCCGCCGCGCCGCAGCGACGGGTCGTCGTCGTCGTCGGTGGAGGGGCGCATGGCCGTCGTCAACCGGCCCATCGACCCCTGCGACGCGGGGCTGCACATGCGCCTGCCCATGACGCGCCAACTCCAGGAGAGCCTCGCCATGCGCGCCGCCACGGCGGCCACCGCAGCCGACAGCGCCGGCGCCGGCAAGTCGGAGACGCTGCAGTCGCTGCAGACCATGTACGAGGCCGAGTCGCCGGGGTTCGCCAACCGGCGGCGCGTGCAGTTCGAGATCTACGAGGAGGCGGACGGGCCCATGGACCCCGCCGTGAAAGAGGAGCTCAGCGCGCTCGTCGAGGCCAAGCACGCAGGCGTCGCATACATCATGGGACACTCGTACATCAAGGCCAGGAAGAACTCGTCCGTCTTCAAGAAGTTCGCCATCGACGTCGCCTACTCCTTCCTTCGGAAGAACTGCAGGGGGCCCGCCGTGGCGCTCAACATACCGCACATCAGCCTCATCGAAGTCGGCATGATCTACTACGTCTAACCTTTTACGTACTTTGGTTCTTTTCTTCCATTCATTAAATTTTTTAACATAGCGTCCCTTATTTTTAGTCTCTTATTTCCTTCCGGGCAGTAGTATGTTAGGTACATGATCAATAAAATTTTAGTTCAGTGTGCAACGATGCATGGAATCGTGAACATTTTAGTTTCAAGCCATTAACATTTTTTTTCCATTAAGTTTGATGCGAACTAGTATAGGTGATGGAAAATGAAGAGAGTATTCTGCATACGGATGAAATCAGACCGGATATTGACGGATATAGCTCATCGTACAACTTTTTTCCTCAGAATCAGAGTATAATTATTTATGCATCTCGTACCTTGTTTTATATTCTTGTCGGAGTCGACGTAAGATTCGGGTAGTCTTAAGATTTGCATATATGAAAAGTTAAATGATTAAGGTGCCAGAGTGAGAACATGTACTATTGATTTTGTATTAAACGTGTAATCATCATAAGCTTCTTCTAATCATATGATATTTGGATTTTAAAAAATACATAAAAAATTTAGTTTGAAAATTTGAAAAGGAGTCCCACATGACGTGAGTTGCTTGATAGCTGAACACGGAACGCATTTTTGCCAAACATCCAACGGTGTATTTTGCCAAAGAAAAACTAAAATTCTCAAAAGAAATATATAAAATCGAAGGATCCATCATTTTTTTCTGCCAACGGTGCTGTGATAGCCGAACACGGAATGCATTGTTGCTATACATCCAACGGTGTTTTTTTGCCAAAGAAAACCTAAAATTCTCAAAAGAAATATATAAAATTCTCAAAATTGAAGGATCCATCATTTTTCTGCCAACGGTGCTGTGAACATATCCAACGGCGTAGGTGTGGAGTCAGATCGAACGGCGGCATTGGCGTCGTCCTCAAAGCCAGCAGCCGCCGCCGCCGCCATCAGGCTTCCGATTCGGCTGCCAGGGACAGGAAGGGTGTGTTCCGACTCCAAATCAGATCGAATCGGAATTATTTGTAGTTTTTGTGCTACGATTAGGACCCACGGATCCCAGCCCTCCCAAGAGCAGCAGGGCACAGAGCAATCTCGTCTCGTGTCCAGCCCTGCTTTCTCGTTCGTTCGCTCGCTTGCCATGGGGTCCGTGCTGTCGTCCGCGTACGCCGCGCTGTGCTCGTTCCTGAACGCCCAGCTGGACAAGGCGGAGGCGAGGCGGCTGATGGCGTGCTACCCGCAGCTGCGCGACCTCCCCGCCGAGGAGCGCGAGCGCAAGCTGCGGTGGCTGATGGAAGACTTGGAAGGGCACGACGATGACGACAGGTATGCAAATTCTTCGCCGTCGACTTTGCCAATCAGCACTTGCAAACCCGAAAAAAAAAAAACCAGTAGAGCTTCTCAAAAATCACCTACCCTCAACATGTTGCGATTCTCAACATCTTTATGCTGTGACTTGAACCAGGTTGCGAGGTCGTGATGATTGGCAGGATGTTCTCTGCAATTACCGGCATCCGAGCTTCAGGGTCGACCGCAATAACACAAGCTAGGCAGAGAATGTTCAATCCAATAGTCTTTCATGCGACGTTCATTCAATTTGAAGACCTTTTTTCATTCTTCAGTTCCTTCCTTTTTAGTCTCTCTCATTTTCAAATTATTTTATATTTCTAGCTATGTTTCTGGGTGCTCAAATTCACAATATACCTACGCATAGAAGATGCTATGCACTTGGTAGTAATTTTAAATAGAGGGAGTAGTACAGATTACTGTTATAATAAAGCTATGTTATGAGGAGAAAGTGATCTCAGGAAGTAGCCAAGAGAACGCTACAATAATCCACAAAAGAATCATCATAGTCCGCAATACAAGCATCATATTCCCGTACACAGTCCTTGTGCACTTGTTACTCCCTCCGTTTTTTTAATGAAGTCGTTCCGACACGGCTTGGCAGTTCACTTTTAGTTCATTTGCTTGGTCGGGAACATCAACAATTAACGAACGGAGGTAGTATTAGCTTTTCTTAGTCTTGCTTAGTTGCCCCCCTGCCTTTAGTGTCTGCCTCTACCACTGTTCTCTAGTGAGGGTTGAAAACCGTATCTACAGATCATTCCAAACCTACAACGCGCTCGGTGTCCGTCTCGCGCTTCTGCTGGTGCGAGCGTATTTGTGGTCAATAAACTGAAGTACAAACGAAGGAGGACAAAACGAACGTAGAAAGTACTTACTCCCACATTTTGTTGAAACAAAAACGGACAATACGCTGAAGCACAAACCAGGACAATCTTAATAGAGCTTATGGATCACTTTTGCTATGGACTACCTCCACAATGTTCACAAATATACCTAGACTTTTATATTCCTTATTGACTATTTTTTGAGTACATTAATAGGCTCCATCCATGATCTGCATGCACCGACGAGGGAGGTCTCGTACAAGGGCCTGGCATGCAAACCGTACAGCCTGATTTAACGGAGATGGTGAGCAGCTAGCGCCAGCGGTAATCACGCGCATGGGGCCGGATCAGCCGGTAATTTCACAGGCAGTCTTGGCGCAGAAAGGCTTCTTCGTCTTTTATTGACTTAATTCATCAATCCAAAGCCTCCTCAGATCCTGCCCCAACCGGCCGCTGGTCGTCGGAGGCACTCAGCGGAGTACCGGTCGGAGAACTCTGTGAGTCACGGGGTGAAGTCGCTTTCTCACCACTGCAAGAAGCTCGACGTTCATCGTGAGCTTACAGTGCATGAGTCATGAGAACAGCGTGCATAGTTTGATATACTCCAGATCCATGGACATAGTGAACAAAGACATGATTTCAGGGTGTAAAACAACAAATTTGAATAAAAAAAGTAGTAAAAAAACAGAAAAGAAAGGAGCAGCACCAAAAAAAAAGGAAAATAAGTACAAACGAGGAGGAAAAAAAGAACCTTCAAAGCATAAAGTATTAACTGAAACATGCATGTTGCAGTGTATCACCCAACCTAGGCTACTTCTCTACTGTGGGACTAATGTACAGGGGGACACCATTGCCAGGCATGAAAAAGACCACCGAACGTCCTTCATCACAAAGGAAAATGCCCAGCTGGTCGCCTCGACCAATCAAGCCAAGTATCTGTACGAGTTGACAGCGTCTTTGTCGCGCTCCAGGTACTCCCGGGTGATAAGGTCCTCAATCCTTCTCTTGATCATTTTGATGTCAGGCTGCAGCAAATCAAAACATTGATTCAGAGAAGAGAATAATAGCCGAGTACTAGAAGCACGCAAAGAAAAAACAGTGTAAAAGGACAGGCAAAGTGGTATACCTTGAACATGCGGCTAAGCTGTTCCACGCATTCCGCAACGAGATTCTGATGGGTCGATATTTTGCGGCTCTTCATGATACGCACGAGGCATGCATCAATCGCAAACCTCCTGTCCTTGTTCACATCGTCAATAACCTTTTTCTTCTCCTCGGATGGGGGAAGTTGCACCTGTGAAGAAACACATCACTATTTGATTTTGCTTTTCTAGACAAGTGATAGATGAAATCAAAACAAGGAAAGTGCAGCAATTCACCTTTATCCTGCGCATCCTATCAGTAAATTTGGAGTTGAATTCAAACACATCTTTTGGAGAGATTATTCTGTTACTTGGCTCCTTGTTGAGAATCTTGTACTTTGCACACGAGAGTGAATGCAGCACGCGCACAGTATCATCATCAGTCAATTTCAACTGTGTCACGATCTCAGAGAAACTTAGTCTCTCAGAGTCATTGAATAGCAGCAATAGAGCAGCCTGGCAACAGAAAATATATACTGGTAAGAACGTTAATATTATGGAATGGTAAGAACGTTAAATATTATGGCACGGTCAGCAAAACATACCTGATAAGTTGTAACTATAAGCTCAATTGGTTTCGGTTCGAAATTCCCAATGATGTTGCAATTCCCCAAGGAATAAATCCAGTTAAGCTTTCTGTTTTTCCATTGATCATTATAAAAGTCCTTGTAAGCCTCTACACAATGAACCCGAAAATATGGGAATTAGACAATGGGCAATCTAGCATCACCAGCAAACTTTTATTCCAACCAGTAAAAATATGACAAGGAGGAGCGCATACCATCTCAGTAGGAAGATTGATCTCACTAGTTTTGTAAGTTGGCCAGTGTCCTGTCGTCAGGACAGTCACATTCAGATCTACAAAAGGATTTGAGCCTGGGTTTCTTCCAATATATTCTTCGTATTTGCATTGTTCATCCCTCGTCCTTGTAATGTCAGTGAGCATGCCCTCCATTTTCGAAGTAAATTGCCCTCCAAAGTTTTGCTTTAGCTTGGAAAGCATGCTTCTCTCATGTTCTTCATTGCCAGCTTTTTCAAAGAGCAATCTCCTTCCTAGCTTCTTCCTACATTACATTTCCAGGGGAAGATTTTTTAAGCTCAAATTAGGACATTTGTAATAAGATTCCAAACAAATAAAAAAACACGAACCTATGGAACTCAACGAAGAGATCTTTATCACTTATGTATGCCAGAAGCTTGACAACCTGCAGTAGTAGTTTCAAAGCGGAGAAAAATTAGCATGCGACTAATTAAGTGTGCAAAGAGTGCTGCAATAAACCATACCTTCTCAAGGTTTTCCTCAATTGCTTCATCACTTAGTTTTTCAATTCCACCTTTTCTTAAGATACTGTCACAATACGATGCAAACAATTCAGCACTAGTGCAACCGGCAACATCTTTGCTGCAAACAACTTCAAAGGCCGCTTTAAATGCCTGATAAAAACAAAAATAGATAGAGCCAAATTACATTAGCTCCGATTTTTCTAGCAAAGAGATGCTAGGATATAGTATGATCATAAAATTTAGAACCAGCAAACCTTGTTAAAGATTGTTTCATTCTGGAAACAACCAGTTACATATGCCGTATATTTGTCATAAAGATCCAATATTTTCCTCACAAAGTCCTAAAAACAAACAGTGTAGCTGTAAGAAAAGAAAGCAAAAAATCAATTTTATAAAAAAGAGAATTTATGTAAAATCATACCAGCTCCAGCGCGCTGACTACATCTTTCTTTTCATTCTGCAGATTCGCAAAAGCAAAAAGAAATGGTTCGATTAAAGAAGTTGAACAACAATCAAGCGAGAGTAATCAAGCTGAAATCATCCATATTAGATCAAATATCAAAAAGAAAAAATTATGTACGTGCTTAAGTGATGTTATAACCAATAGTTATAAACTGCTTCCAAAATTTTGTATTATGAGAAGTTCAAGACAGATTACCGATCCATAACTGATGTTCTTATGAATTGCTTGATCAAACTTGGCAAAAGATTGTGCATATGAATTCTAACAAAGTTAACTGAGAGATGCATATGGTTAACAAAATAAACAAAGCAAAACATAGGCTGAATCACCTTTTTGCTGATAGCAGCATCAATGGCTTGTTGCACCAAGGACATGCCTTGTTCGGTAACATGCTGCAAAGCAGTAATAAACTTATTTAGAACATGCTACACTTTAAATAGTGCAATAGAATCAGGTCACACGGCATGCAATACCTCCTTGAAAACTTTAGATATTGGAACTAAGCCAGCTATCCTATTGAAGAGCCTAAACATCCTTGATAGATCCTCAACCTACAGATAAATAGATTTTAATTTCAATAATATATGTGGTATGGAGAAGCATATGTTTCTTTCTATCAAACCTTATCATCACGAAGCAACACTTTGCACCCAGAATTCTCCTTGTTCAGGATTTGGTCGATGTGCTTGGATAACAGTTCTTGTTCTGCAACCTGTAAACATTAGCTTTTAGTTTCAAAATCAAAGAATATTCGACCTGCTATGGTTTTACAAAAAATTATCATTCAAAATGAGACACAAACCTCCATTAGCTTTATATCAGTAGAAGAATGCAAATAATGATTAACCCGCTCCTTCTCTTTTTGCAAGTATTCCTCGGCCTACAAAGAACTAGTCAGAAGGTTGTTTCCTAACACTCTCAAGAGATTTAAATATCTTGTCAATTACCTTGATCATGTATTCAGGGCAAGTGTCCTCGAGGATCCAGGTTTGGGCCTTCTGGGAATAGTAATCTGCAGTGCCTTTCAGAAAAGCTACCACAAAATCCTCTTCGTAGAGTGTCATATCGTTCCCTAGTTCAACAAAGATCTCAAGAACATTCTTCAGAAGAGCGCGATCTATAATCTGGCCCTCCCTCTCCTCGTCGATCTGCCAAATCAAGGGAATCGGCATAAGTAAATGCTGCCAACTCTGTGAAGTGTGCCATGAAACAAAAAGCAAGACTCACCATGCCAATCACAATTGTTGTCACTGTAGATTTGTGCACATCGAAAACCTGTTACAAAAACAACGAAAACAGAACTTAGAATCTCGCGCATGCAACTAATTAAACATACATGGAACTTAATGATCTTGTAAAATCGTATCAATGAAACAAAGGCCCTACCAGATCCCGGAAGCATTCCCAGCCCTTTTGTTTGAGCGATTTGAGCGACTTCCGTGGTATGAAGTAGCGGTCAAGGTAGTGGAAGAACCTGCTGAGCCACCTGACCATGATCTTGTGGTCCTTCCACCTCTGCTCCAACTCCCTAATAAGAAACTCGCCATGCTTCTCGTTAATGGCGGGCAGTACCTGCGTGCCCACAGGAGAAAAATAATCACGCAAGGGCAAAGCCAATCAGGCACGAGAGCCAATCAATTTTCATAATGGACGACCAATCTTCTAAACTTGCACCGTCAAAACATCTATAACCATCCCAGTTAAGATCCAATAATTACTAAAACCAATCTGAACTTGGCCCATTAAACATCTACATGAATCCATCCGCCCGAATCTAATTAAACAGCTCGTGCATTGAAACAAAAACAGAATAGAGCACGTACAGTTCTTGCGATGTAGCCCTCCAATAGTTCCCCGTAGTTATCGTAGAGATTTTGCGAGTAATCGTTCGGCGGCTTCTGCGTGCACATGTTGTAGATCGTCCTGCCGATCGGAGAGAAGCACAATTAATAATTAGGTCGAACCAGATCAGATCGGATCAGATTAAACCCCACCAGCCACATCGATCGACCAAAAAAAAAAAACAGATGAACCCATATCATGAGAAGGCTAGCTACGACGAGAGGAGGACGTACGTGTAGAGGTGCATGTACTCGGCGGAGCTAAAGGCGACGCCCACCTCGGCGGCGAGGATGCGCTCCAGCTTGCTGAACCCTTCATCCATCACCACCCACCCCTCCTCGAGCGCGATCAACTTGCGCCCATGCTGCTGCCCGTCGGCGTCGGCGTCGGCGGCGGCGTTGGCGGCGGGGGAGCGGGCGGATTGCTGCTTCCTCGCCATTGCCGTGCGCCGCGAGGACGACGGGTAGGCGAAGCAGCGGCGTGCAACTTGCGAAGGAGAAGAGAGGAAGATGAGTCGTGCGGCGAAGGTTTTGGATGGGTTTGGCGTCTGCGGCGGGGAGGACGGAATATAAATAGGTTATTAGGTTGCAAGGGGAGCTCCGTCGTGCCAACGATGGAGTCTAATGGTGGTGCAGTACGTCGGTTCTCAATTTCTCATGACGTACGTCTCCACTGATACCGGAACCCTTTCTCTCGCGGTGAAATCAAGGCCGTTAATAGAGTTATTATATTTTTTTCATTTATATATTTTTATTATAGGCGTAATAACAGAGTCTCGATCGAGAACTAGTGGTGGACTAGAACTACTAGATTATATTCCGGTTATACAAATTGGACGGAGACGCAACGTGATCGATTATTATTTGCCCGGAGCGTAGGGTTTATTTACTCTCGCCAATGTGCGGTGAGTGAAATTTGAAAGACTTTGGTTGCTGACCAGTTAGTTTTAAGAATTATGTAAGAAAAAAACAATTGCGTTCAATCAAAGCCCTCATATTTTCCAATTAATCCTGCCCATCGCCACTCTCGATGGGTAGAAATAGCCGTATACATACTCCTCTCCACTTGCATACCATACGAAGATACTTAGCAAAACTTACACATGAGTCATATCGCTCTTGTACAATAGAAGATGCATTTAGCTTTGGACAAGGATGTAGAAAAATAGGATGACATTTTGCATAAAGGTCTCAGTCATTTTCAAAATGATTAACTTGCAACCTAGTTAACATAAGTGACCTCACCTTCTACATCTTCTGAACTAGTAAGCTAAATGGTCGCAATAAGATAAGGAGGAAGATGTTTACCTTACCATTAGACCGTCTTGTGAGTGCACAACAAGTGCCAAGGACTAGGAACAAACTACTAGAAATTTCCTCTAAAACTATTCCACAGTCATGATTTATCTTTTGATAGAGCATGCTCAATTTTTCTAAATAGTCACCTATAATGTGCACCAACGTTGTTGACAATTCCACCATTCGACTTCTACCACGATCTTTAACCGACATTCTACCATTCGACTTCTACCGCATCTCGACCATGGAAAAGCATATTACAATCACAAGGAAGCTCAATGAAACAAATAGGATATGAGAAAAAACATCTAATGCCCACCTAATGCAATTATATCATATTGGCCATGTCACATTCATTCACAAGACTCACTTAAAATAGTTTAAGATATGCATAGATGCTTCATATATTTGGGTTTCAGGTTCTTCACACTGCACGTTCTCCACCTCAGGACCAACCTCTGACTGACCCACGTTACTCATCGCAACTATGTTCTCTAAAAGCTAGCTAGAGATAATATATGCATTGTAATGAGGATGACGAAGATGACATGAGGAATGCTCGGATTGAAATGAAATTCAATGGAGATAAAGTGCAGTGCATAAGGAAGGAAATGAAATTTAGTTATATTTCTTAAGGAGTGGTTGTATTTTTTAAAAGTTTATTAATGTTAAATGTGGCTCCCAAAACATTCTCAACAAATCTTTTCATGACTAGAAGCATTTTTCCATGAATTAATTAACTTTTATAAAGAGGTTTCACAAGTTTTAGACAAAGCATTATTTAATTATGATTTTAAAAAAGATGCAGCATAAAGAAATGATCATAGATATCAGTTTCAGAATTTTCAGAGCTGACATCAAATTCTGGTGAATTTTCAAAGAAGTGAGACAGACTATAGTACTAAGTACTAGTAACAGGGCAGGGCTATTTGCTTCTTTCTCACCCCGCTTAACGACACAGCCATGGTGCCACGGCGGCGGCACTGGAGGCCAGCGAATTGGAGAAAAAGGAGTGCATCAAGTCTCACCAGAGGGCAAGAGAGCTCACCCGGCGTTGGTTGTCAGTGAGGCCCCCGTCCTGGCTGGCATTGTGGAGCGTGAGTTGTCTTGTCAGGCGAGAGGAAGACGAAGATCCCGGCGACTACTGTAGCGTAGAGTAGAAGAAGAGTTGGTGCTACATATGGCTGCACAAATGATTCAAGAGCTCAGTGAGGGAATCGAAGGATGCTCACTGTCATGGATGAATTTGACGACCCGGTTGAAGCTCGATGCAGCAGCATGGAGGGCAATAGAGGCGAGCTCAACTCGATGGACAGGGGAGAGAACAGAGTTGTAACACCTTGAAACTTCTAAATTTTGAAAAGAGTGAAATGCACCAGTGGTACTCAAACTATTTCAAGTGTGTCATCTAGGTCCACGAACATTCAAAACGCACATCCAAGTTCTCAAACTATCAAAACCGTTCACCCGAGGTCCGTTGTCCGGTTTTGGTTTTACAAAAAATACAATGAGGCCTCAAACTATCAAAACCGTTCAAACTGTTGTGATATCCTGGCCCAGTGCTTAATAAGATTGATAGAATACTCATACCAACAAGTTGCAACTTCTTTTCTGAAAGCTCATCTCGAAAGAACTCCGAGGTTAAGCGTGCTTGGCCTGGAGCAATTTCGGTTGACCGACCGGAAAGTTCTTCCCAGATGCGCATGAGTGAGGGCAAAGTGCGCAGGAAAGACTTATGAGATCCTACGGAGCCAACAAGTTGCAACTTCTTTTCTGGAAGCTCATCTCGAAAGAACTCCGAGGGTACGTGTGCTTGGCATGGAGCAATTTTGGGATGGGTGACCGACCGGAAAGTTCTTTCCGGATGCGCATGAGTGAGGACAAAGTGCGCATGAAAGACTTATGTTTGTCTGTGAGGGCAGTCTTGAGATCCTAGAAAGCTGCCAGGTATATGCGGGTCTGGCTCGGCGAACGGGACGTTACAACTATCAAAACTCAGAGGTCTTCTTGCTTTTTTCTAAAACCAAAACCAGCCAATGAACCTCGGGTGAACGATTTTGATAGTTTGGAGACTTGGATGTGCGTTTTGAAAGTTCGTGGATCTGAATGACATATCCGAAATAGTTTAAGGACCGCTAGTGCATTTAACTCTTCTGAAAATGCCAAATAATCTGTCTCTCGAAAATGCTAATTAATCTCTCTCTCTTGTGGAACCGTGGGTATGTTCGTATGTAATTGGGCCATTATTTACATTAAAACCTGGCTTTCCTTTTCCCACGTCAATGACTCAATTGGAAACTGCCATGACCCTTTCATCACCTTCTCTCTCCTTATTCCCTCTTCCGTGAAAACATCTGTTGCTGGTAGGCAGCGTATCCTTTCTCCATAGCACCATCAGGTCCTTCCTCATATTGATTAGTTGACGAGGTGGCTGCATCACAAGGCGAGCAAAGGTCACGACGGGACTGCAACCAAGGGTGAGGACTGAGCGCATCGCCTTGAGGTCCTTATCCGGATAGCCTGATTGTTAGACAGGCAAGTTACCTCACAGCAATCTGTTCCTCTCCTAATTAATTCTTCATAGAGTTGGCTGAAGGGATCAAGATAAGCACATGGCGATCTGTCCTATCTGATTTCATTCACAAATAAATTGGGTTACTCCTTTCCAGTACATCTCCTACGTGAGTCCTTTGGAGCAGAGCAGGTTATAGACTATAGTTTACTGAATTTCTTTTGGATCACAGATTATCAACACTAAACCTGTCAGTCGGCGTACCCTTTCACCCATCTTTCATCGTATAGTAAATCTGCATGCTGCGCCGGACGTTTAGATCAGACCTACGTGTAAAGTATCCAAGCTATCTAATGTTTTTTTATGTCTGTGGACTGCAGCCTTGGTCTGCTTAGTTTTTTTCTGATTAGTATGTTCACAAGTGATTCGACCAGGCATCTTTACCACGGCTTCCAAATTGGTTATCTTAATACCATGGTCTTTTCTCTAATTTATCATATAACTATTACATAGCTTCCAAATAATTCCATGTCACATATATGGGTATAACACCATTACACCCAACAACCTAGGGAGGCTTACATTCTTGTTCTTGGGAAAATAACACCCAGCCATAGGAATACGGCTAGGTGGGTGTATGGCTATTCCTGTATTTCCTGGTATGTGACTTATCGAATCGGTACCGTACTTACTTCCCAATATTTTACGATGACAACTCTCACCACTGCTTACATATTTACTACTTTCGTAGCCTCGCTGATTCGAGACTACCTGGAACCCTTGATACTTTTCCTTGTCTCCATACTTGTAACATTTATTCCTTGTTGTGTTGGTTTACTTGCTGAGATTTTCATCTCGCACTTACTTAAAAAGATAATAGAGTAGCAACATGAGCAGGGGATCATGGGTGTCACACGTTCCAGTAGGGCTGTCAACGAGCCGAGCTCGAGCGAGCTCAGGCACCCTAGGCTCGAGCTCGACAGAAACTCGAGTCGAGCTCGAGCGAGCCTACTGTAGCCTTCGAGCTTCCTCGCAGGATCGAAATCGGCTCGGTTCGAAGCTCGATTAAGCTCGTGCTCGGCTCGTAGAAGCTCGTCAAGACCGTTGGTTGGTCGCCGAGCTGTGTGTAGAGTGAGGCAAGATCGTAGAATCTGCAAGCTAGATGAGAGAAATCGAGACATACACATGACGATAGGGAACATAAATAGAAGAGATTGGAGAAGAGCTGTGTGTAGAGTGAGGCCATTTGGACGGTGGCAGCATGGGGATCTCGCCGCCGGAACTTGAGGAGGAGGAAACTAGATGGATGCGGTGCTTATCTGCTAGTCAATGCCTGATGGAGCCTGCAATAATCGGGGACCTGCAGAGGTCGGGCGAGCACCAGAGGAGAGTTAAGAGACGACATTGATGCTAATTTGGGGGACGGGGAAAGATACAGAGCAGACCGACCATCGATTTGTGCTTCCTGATGGCTGAGGCTGTTTGCTTTGTTGCTCTCCGTGAGACATGACACATGAGACAAGTGTGGGGCCTTGGCACGTGGGGGCTATGTGGGCTCCAGCTTAACTTTTCTCTCTTCTTTCTTGGGTAAAGATCAAGCGATGGGGTCCGGGAGCAGCAGGGAAACAGCAGGTTCGAGCCTCGACGAATACTCGAGATCGGTTCGGTTGAGCTCGCGAGCTTCCAAGCATGCTCGAGCTTGGCTCGTTTGTTATTCGAGTCGAGCTCGAATCGAGTTTTTAGCGAGTCGATCGCGAGCGAGTCGCGAGCTTCGAACTTTTTTGACAGCCCTACGTTCCAGCACAGAGAATGCATTTGAAGAAGAACTACACAAAAATACGAAGCGGGTATTTAATTGAAGAACTACACAAAAATACGAAGCGGGTATTTAATTGCAGCTCTTCAAAGATGCATAAGTGGTTAACTTTGTTCGAATTTTGGAAGCACCGAAATTACTCCTAAAAATTCTGAAAAAATCATTACAAAACATTTGTATAATTATTTTCCAGCGTATGTTTTATTCAAAAATTTTAAGTTGCTTAACAAGGTGTGTTTTTCATATTAATTTTTTAAATTTGAATTTTAAATGCAAAGCAATTGTAAGCGCATGGTAACAAAAATTAAATATGATGCATATATGATGTATCATTATGCTTGTAACATGCAATCGTACATTGTCTGTAACAGTATGATACTCATCTAAGGCTATAAGCTGAACTCCATAAGTGACTATTCTTTTATTTTTTGGGTGCTATTGTTAGTTGAGTGCATCTTTTGAGGATCTATGATAGCAAAAATCATACTAGAAACGGCTAATATTCGCATTAACTAGATTTCACAGCACAACACACAATACAACACAATAACCACAAATCCTGCTGTATGTGATAGCTACTCATTATCTGAGTATCTGACGGACAAATTAATTTGCATACATCCACCGCGTGATCGCAATCCTGAGAAAGAATAATTCAGAGAAGCTAATAAAATTCAGATGTAACATGCTTCAGCTAAAAATAAAACAGCCACTGAACATAAATAAATCGCATTAATTTATTAGGAGACCAATGCTCTAATTGAAACATGCTATGGAAAGTCCTTCGTTTGAAGTTTTGTGCTGACTAGCCTGCTAAGAGTCTAAGAGACCGAGTTGCAAGTGGTCAGCCATACAAGTCCATACTATGGTGAAACTGTGCAGACGTCTTCAAAGTACATACTATGGTGATAATAGATAATAACTGTAACACCTCGGAATCCGCAATCACCCCAGGATGCTACTAAAACCAACACAACAAACAACTTTCTACCGAAAACATAGAAAATTTGACAGCAGTAAATATAAGCAACGCAGATGCATAACATGTACAGATAGATATAACAATATAGGCATCACACTAGCAATCCAGTGACCATAGCAAGAATGAAAGAATAAAGCCTTATGTTTAAACATCACTAAAACTCAAAGAAAAGACTCCGACACTACTATTTAGGTGTATAACTCTAAATTATTATGAAGTGAACGATGTGCAGCTGGAAAGATTTAAGCAAGAGTGATATGAAACATCTCAGCAAGCAAATTGTTTTGACAAGCTATTTAAACCACAGTTGAATAAAACAACATAAGGAAAAATAAAGACCTCCATGTAACCACAAATAGCTTCTACACAATTAAATTAAACAACATCAAGAGAGTATAAAGATCAACTTCTTTCCACAATAACATGTATATATTATTAACTTCAATGAATGCATATGAATGCAATGCAAATGTCTCCTGCCTGCATACCCAACAAGGTATGAAGCTGCATCCCATGATGTTGTACCGTTAGGATCGTGACCATAGGTCAACGACATCACTTTCAATGCATATGAATGATGCAATGCCTGCAATACTCCACATAACCATCCATGATATATTCCAATAACTTCCTTCAAAAATGTGAATTAACCACATACACATGCTAGAATAACAACAATAGCATAAATAGACGTAAGACCTTCATTAATCATTCTTAAAGAGATAATTATCATAGGTTTCATATTTAACATTTAAGTTGATATGGTTCTGAATATTAAGATGTAGGTGATGAAAATAACAAATCAAAACCGTAGCAAACCATCGCTACATTTACTTGCCTCCGACGATGGCAACCGACAAGCTTCAATTGCGATTTGGAGGAGCACCACCTATCCACAATCACATCTCAGTACATGAACTCAAATCAAAGCATAGTTACTGAAATTAAAATGTCTTACGTTGGAACGCCACCCACAAAGAAAGGAAAATGCACACAAACAATCTTCCAATATAAGCAGTACTGCTTCTCGTTTTCATATCTTTTTTTATACAGCAGATAATATAGCAAATAAATACATATTTGAAAACTACAGAACAAGGGCTACAACTTTTGTATTCAGGATATAATTTAATTTTGACGTTTACTGTCTTTAATCGAGGCCCCAAGGTGACAGACATAATCTGTCAACAAACTGCCAGGCTGCTGACTTTGATGAACCTTATCTCCCAAACCATCGAGCCAAAAGCAGAGTATAAGCACTCTATGAAAGATCATTTCAAGCACTGCAAAAACTTAGTTCGCACTACAGAGAAATTCGGCCTCTAAGACCACTGAAAATGACACCCAAAACTGAACCGTTTAACTGAAACTATACAGTTTCAGACTGACAGAAAAATGCCAACTTCGAAAATCCATAAATCCCACAATAAGTATCCATATTCAGAGTATAAATACTCTACGGAAAGATCAAACAAAGTTCCACAAGATCATACACTGCCCCTCGAGAGATTCGACCCTTAAGATCACTAAAACAGGCATGCAATCCAGCACATTGTCACTGAAACTGTACAGTTTCAGAACAAGACAGAAAATTCAGATACTCATAATTCCTGTTTTACTCAACGAAAATATTCGAATAAATACTCATTGGAAAGATTAAAGAAAGCTCTACAACTTTTCTTATAGGAAGATTTCAAAACTCCAAAGCTAAGACCCTGAAAACTGGATCGATCTAAAACGAACACTATGACATTAACAGCAACAGAAACACCAACACGTACAGAAGCTATCCGGCGAGATTTCTATCGGAAACTGAGTTCGTCCTCACAGAATGGAGAATGATCGATTTGGTCCTTACCGACAGCAGGTCACGATTTTGCCCCCTCTCCTCTTCCTCCTTGTTCGTTTTCTCCCAAGACAACAGCCTGCCTTTCTCTCCCCCTACCACGCAATGCAGGTCAGCAAGCGGCCAAGGAGGAACGTGGCCAAAGGAACTCAAACAGGGACCATCTCACCTTTCCTCAATGGGTGGGCATCTGCTGCGCAAGAATTGGAGAGATCGATAAAGGGAGGCAACATAAGCTGGTTAGGGTACAGCTGGGCTTGAGTTCCACGCGAATTGGGCTTCAAATGGGCCCTGCTGGCCCAGCAAACAAGTTAAATCCGTTTTTTTTATTGTAGGTGTTACAATAACCCATTTTTATTTCCCTCAAAAAAACCCATTTTGATTCTTTTCTTGCAAATTAGAATTGTTATAATCTCTTCCCCCACCGCTTTCCAATTCCACCGTTAAAACCCTTGAGGCTTCAACACTAAGCTTACTCATTTCTTTCACAAATATAAATAATATAAACAAATGCCTGAGAACTGTAATCAGAAAAATGATATCAACGGTCAGTACTCTGCTTATTACAAAGACAGCCGTGGGGATATTTAATTAGGAAAAACTGAACGCGCTCACAAAAAGTAATGTTCAAATGATTTGGTTTGGTAAGTGCATGAAAAATTAGGAGCCTTTATAAATCTTTGGTAACGAGTGTGTAGATAGGTTGGGAGATCAAGGGGTGAGTCATCAGGATGAGAAATGATTTTGTTTCTAACTTTTGACATTTAGATGTTGGTTTTTCAGAAATAATATCCTCCAGTGTTCTGTTGGAACCATGAAAGACGGCTACACTAGTTTTAAAATTCCATTTAAGAAACTTTGTGGCTGTCTTTGTCAAAATTTCTTCCATGGTTCAAGTTCCGTTGGCAATGCAGAGTTACGAAATGTGTAAGACAAGGTTTTCTGTGGTAATGTTTATTCATAGTAATTCAATAGTGATTATGGCCTTGGATACAATCAAAATTACAGCACTTTAATTAAATCCGTTGAGAAGCTAAACATCACGAATTCTTCGGCTGTTTCTGATTTTCCAAGAGGGGCCCATCAATTGTCTTGGAATATTTGGTGATCGCTGAATATCCTGAGTCCCTTGCCTGCTCCTTCCAGAAAAGTGTAAAAATAATGTCTTGTCCATGAATTTGACTGCCAAGAATGACTAACGATTATAAGGTAATACTTTGGTACATCATGAGAACATTTTTCTTACAAAGAAGAAATGGAGCTTTTATTTCCTCAAATAGGAAATTTACATAAATAGTTAAATCTGTTTGAAAGTTATCTAAATTCACTAAGATTTGGACGTGAGGTTACCTAGAAAAATTTACATGCTCTTGAAACAATTTCATAGATAAACTTAACAATTCCATTACTCAGATCGATTAAGAATCTCTATGGAAAATTTCTATCAATTGTTCTTGTGCACAAATATTAAATTCAATTAATTTTGCAAGCATAGGAACACCACTGTAGCATTTCACCCATGGTATTCCAGGCATCATATTTATATTTGCACAGGGAAGGAAAGATTAAAGATATCGATAGTTAACAAATTTGATATTGCTAAATGAAATATCAAACTCACCTAATACGGGGTAAAGATAATTTGGATTTATAGTTGTGTGGCACAGAGATACATATGAGTCTTGACACTAATAAATAAAGAGAAGGGCGTAGCTAACTTGGAAGGACAACATGTATTCTATCTTTCTAGTATTTGAGTTAAAGCATTCAAATAGGTTAAATATTCACTCAAACAAGTATAGAAGCTATACTCAGGCCAAACCAGACCCACCCGTTAATAGGCCAAACCATCTACTGGCTACGTCATGTACATGGGGTTAAAAACAAATCACACCAGAATGATTCTAAGCACCATGCTTACAACTACAACTAGATACCCAAAAATATAGCGGATTAAACTGCCAGCTCAACCTTATATGAAGCACATTGAGAATCGGCTGAGGTCTCCATCTTTTATACCCAAATATATATGAGTAGGGGGTACTTGTAGGGAGAGTGAGAGGTGGCAGGCCTGGAGTGGCTGCCATGCCTGGCTGGCTGGCTAATCCCCCCTTGCTAGGAATCCATCCATGTTGTCTGTTGGCAACAACCGCTGTCGTGAATCGCTCCAGATGCGCTCATATGGTTGAGCTTGACTAATTGGCCCATATGGTTGGATATTGCAGTGAAGTGGACTTTGGGCTTGATTTGGTACATGCAGAGAGGGCCTAACCGTTGAAGATCCCTATATGTATTACGCGTTACCTGTAGCTTTTAGATTTCGTGCGGCCATTGCGTCCTGTCCATCGATTCCCATGATCCGTTTCCTTCTCTTGCGCCGCCGCCTATAAGTTTCTCGCCTCCTCTCATCTTCCCCGTAAAAGCACCAGCTCATTTGGGGATTTTCCTTTTCTGTCGCTCTAGGGTTCCCTCCCTGGCGATTTCGATCCTCTCTGCTCAAGCGATTTCTATTCTCTATCTTCATTCCTGTCAAGGTTTGTTCATTGGTCTAACCCTATGCAGCTTCATTTTCTTCATTTCTCTAGGTTTAGTGTTTCATCTGATGTGATTTCGTTCCTTTTGATCGATCTAGTTGGTTTCCGTGTAGCCTCCTGTATAGTCAAGGTTTGTTCATTGTGGTGCGATGGTCTTATCCCGCGCTGCTTGGTTGCTTACCATTTTCTTCGTTGCTCTAGGGTTTAGTGTTTCATCCGATGTGATTTTGTTCCCTTAGTCGATCTACTTGGTTGCCGTGTAGCCTCCATATTCATGGTTTTAGCTCATACTACGTCGATTGCTTAGTTTTTTCTTCGTAGCTCTTCGGTTTATTGTTTCTTCTATGGCGATTTGGTTCCTCTACTGGATCTAGTAGCCGAATCGTTGTTCCGACCATACCACGCCATACTTGTTTGATTCGATTTTCCCATGCTAGGGTTTCTGTTGGTCGTTTGTACGCACCCACTTATATACCGCAAGAGGACGGTGTACAATTGTAGCACTTTTTCCCTTAGAGTATTCCAAGGTTTAATATCGAACCACAGAGAACAAGCGGGACTTAAACTATTATTTAAACTACTAAAGTAATATAGCAAAAGATGTGTGTGGAAAGGATGATTAACAACTAGAGATGAAAGAGCCTGCGGTTGTAACAAGGTTATGAAAGGATTCTCTCCTATGGTTTGGGGCACTAGCATGCAACTCTAATTAATGGTCGATTGATAGGTTTAGTATTCTACAAGACATGGTGGTTTCGTTCTCCTCTCGCCCTGTCACGACAAGGGTTAATAGTTCCCCACTGGTTTCTTGCACTATGTGATAATAACGTATTGATCAGATACGAAATAGAAGCATCACATAGACTGAACACATCAAAAGAGTATTGTAAGTGTGAGAGTTACATAACCAGATTTCCCTCGCCACGGAGAGAATATGAGATCTACTCACGCATCATACTGCAACACATGAACATGGCTACAATAGGACGCGGAATTTTGGTGCGGTCCCACAGGTGCCGATCGGCACGGCAGTGTGCCGGTCGGCACAATCTTCCTTTTTGGTGGTGATGATCGGTGATCGCCGTCTTCGCCGTCACAACCTTCAACCTAGGTCAAAACCTCCGTATGTTTCTCGTCTCCCCGTTTCGTGACCCCGATCTTCTCTTTTATAGTTCCTTTCGATTGTGGGCTGGATTTCACCGTCTCCGACTCTGATATTTCTTCTGGGCTTCATATTCTCCGAGTGGGCTTCATGCTTGGGCTCGATCTCCGTGGTGCCGGTCGGCACAGGGCCGTGCCGACCGGCACGGTCTCCAATTTCTCCGTTCTTCGGGCCTCCGGCAGCTCTTTATCCGTAGTCTCTCAATTTTCACCTATTTCCTGCAAATCCTTCCGAATACACAGAAACTACGCATATATATAATAATGGGGGTTAATTGTTAGCAATAATGACATAATAAGGTATTAAAAACACCATATTTGTCATATAAAATGGGTACCTAGAAAGCACCAACAGTTTCTATAGTGGTACATTGTCAAGTTTCCTGTCAAGTTTCATCCAAGCATTTTTCTCGACATTTTGTTGTTTGTTTAGTTAGGAATTAGCTTATTTAGGAAGGCATATTCTATTTTTCAAGCATTTTAGGCTAATGTTCCTAGGTTTACAATTAATTTTTGTTGGGGCATGGGTTATTAGGGGGGTGATTACGGGGAGCAACACAACTTTACAATCTCAAAAATGAACTCACTATCTATGAAATGAACTTACAATTCTAATGTTCTTTAACCTTGAATTATTTCTTGTGGTGGTAAATGGTGCTGGTTGTATCTTGCAGTCCCTGCTGAGGTTGATGGGTCGGCGTCGAGCGCTTGCTCCTCCTGGATCTCCGCCTGGACCATCGAATGATTCTGCTGGTGGTGGTTCTAGAGTACTTCGCCGGTCTGGTCGTATAGCTGATATTACCAGGGCTCATGCTGTTGATGTTGGTTTACTCTGTCTTGCACCTTTATTTTGTTATGCCTGCAGCAAAATAGTTCAGCTGTTTTGGTTGAAAAATGAATAATCTGAATGCTTGTCTAACTAATGTTTGTGAGAGTACCACCATTTATTTTTGTTTGTTCCCACATTGTTTTATTCATAGACCAACTGTTTCTTCTTTTGTGCGAACAAAAGTTAGTCCTACTTTATGGATTTGGTGAAACTTGTGTACCTTTTTGTTGGAATGACTGAAATTAATTACTGGTCACTGGATATATAAGAACTTTTTGTGCAGGTGAAGGATACATCATTTCCAATAGATCAACAATGTTTTATAACCATGCTCCCGACAAGTAGATCGGTGGCTTATTATTCTAGCTTCATCATTTCTAGTGGTTAGTTCATATGTGTTGAATGCGAGTAATTCAGTATGTTACTATCGCAGTTTGCTAAATATGCAGTAGTTTATGAAATTATTGCTTTTATTGACTTACTGTAGGTTACTTTATTTGTAATTACTATATATGTATATTTTTTAGACCTGTAATTACTATATAAGGAATACAGTATATGTATGCTTCTACGTGGTTATTATTGCGTGTTGCAATAATTTACTGTCTATGTTTCACCGTTTGATGGATTCCATTCAAACAACTGTTTGCTCTTACTTTAGGATTTGTTGGATCTTGTTTATACTATTGTTGGAATTGCAGCAATTAATCTTAATTTTGACTATGGTATTAGTCCATTAATTTGTTGCTAATATACTACTTGTTCATTGCTGTTTAACTGATTTCGTTAAGATATTCCTTATGTGCGTACTTTTTGTAGTTGGATGATAGTGATGATGGATTGAATCATGTGAAGACTCGGTTTTCTACAAGTTGTGTTATCAACTTTGTGAAATCTTTATCTGAACCGCAAAAGGAATATGTGAAGAAGCATGGTTTTGGCTTTGTTTTTGATCTGAACAATTTCTCCGTTCCCATTCCTTTTTTAGATTGGATCAAGGCTCATACCCATGCTTCCTCATATGAGTTCGTGTACAATGACAAGCGTATTCAATTCTCAAAGGAGATGATCATTAAAATCTTTGGATTTCCATCGGACATAAACCAGTTAAAATTGGAAATCCGAACTCTAAGATTGATATTGATGTGGAGGAACTCAAGTCTCTATATAGGGAAGGTTCTTCTTATCCCATTACCAAATGTATACATACGATGATTCATGAACTGGATGAAGAAAAATTTATGCGATCATTTATGCTATTCCTCATATCAACTATACTTATCCCCGGTAAAGCATGTGATGTTCAGGTTGAGTATCTATACTCCCTGATTGACATGAAGGAGCTTCCTAAGTATGACTGGGCAGCACAAATTCTTTATGTTGTTATGTCGGAAGTTCACCGTTTCCATGGGTTGAAGGATTGTTTTGGACGATCGAAGAAACAATATTATATAGATGGTTGTTTGCCTATCTTGATGGTAAGTTTTGCTTGCTACTTATTCTTTGAGTTGTTCAAGATTATGGTAGTAATTGAAAACAGTTGACACTGCCTTACTTATTTCTTTCTTCTCTCAGATTATTTATGCTGATTTCCTTGAAATGCCAATTGGCAATGCTCATGTTCATTCCCTGGACTATGGTTTACCAAGGTTCACACACTTCACCCAAGATGATTTTAAGTTTGTTGAGCATATGGATAAGCAGCACAAATACTCCTCTCAGTATGGAGTGCGACCGGTTAGTGTTTGTTACTGTTTTATTCTGTTTTCTGATTGAAATATTCAGCCATAAGGCAGTACTAAGGTTATCACCCTTATTCTTCAATGCTCAGATTTTCTGATTGCCATATTTGTTCGCATTCAGTTAATTCTTATTTTTTTTGTTCGCAGTTCCGTGACATATCGTGTACTCCCTATTGTTCTTTTGAGCGCCCTCGTGTTACTTGCTCTGAGCATGTGAGTATTATTTGCTCTTTATCAATCATACCTTGTTAAGAACTCTTTACTTTTGTTATCTGTATGCTTTTTTTATGTGGTATGTGAATTCCAACACCTTGTTATCTATATAGCAACTTTTTCACCTTAATGTATCAACTGTTTTTGTATTGCATACGAACAAATGTTTGTCTTATGATAGGATTTGTGGGATCCTGTTAATATTATTGTTGCAGTGTTAGCAATTTATTTGTTGTTTATATGATAATCATGCCTTATGTAGTACCAACTCTATGTATGCTTTTTCAAGGTCATTGTGAAGTCTAACAATTTGATATACACATTTCAACATTTTTGTGTTAACACATCAACAGTGTTTTCATTGCATACCAACATATGCTTGTTCTTACTTAAGAATGTGTTGCATACAGGTTGCATGATTGTTGAAGTGTCAGTAATTGATTGCTGGTTTCACATCAATGCTTTCTGTTTCTATTTAGGTGTTTCACAAGGATATATATTCGTTGGTTTTCAAACATGCTGGATTATGGAAAGAAGATCTTGCTTTCATTTCTAAATCAGCTCAAGAGACTCCATGAGAGGCGATTCATGAGTTTTGCTTGTGATGTCGACAATATGTACAGGACTAAGTTGGCTGAAATAGCTTCTCAAAATGGAGGTGGACCTAGTTGCTGCTGCACTTGCTGATGGTAAACCTAAGGCCTCATCAGTTTCTTTCTCATCATTGTGTGGTTATAAATGGTGGTGACATAATTCCATCTTGTAATACAAATGTTCAAAATGATGGTACTTCAGGGGGACCAACTGATTCTAATTATGGGTTGCTTCGCTCTAATGGTATTCTGGAGTTGAATTTGATGTTGGGCGCTCTTTCATATTTCCAATGCTCATGGTCACGAGTCATCTTCTCATGCAAATGAAACTGTTGTTCCTGATGCATCTACTTGTCATCAATCTTCTGAAGCTAATGCTGATGTAGTTATTGGAGATTTGGGATTGTTGCATCGTAATGGTAATAATATTTCCGATGGTGCACCCCATCCTATTGCTACTACTGATTGGTCTGCAATTGCTTGTTATGGAAATCCTATTTCTATTTCTACTGATGTGCAGGGTAAGCTTTATTACTCTGTTACTTACAGTAATTTTAGTTGTTACAATATTTTTTAATTAAAACCTTGCTATCTATATTGTTATATCTAGGTGGAAATGAAATAGCTCCTGATCGCACATTGGATAAAGTTTCTGGTGGCATTCAATCTCTTGTTTTTTCTCGTCCGAAGAATAAAATATGTGATGAATTAGCTGAGAATTCTAAAGCTAGTCTTTCCCTCTTATCTGCATTCTGCGAACATGCTAATGATGAAACATCTGCTAGTATTAATGTGGCAATTGACTCTGGTACTCAAAGTCAAAAAAGTTGATACTGATTTGTTCTTTACTTCAAAGTTAATATCTTTTTATTTCCACAATAAATACTTTGTATATTTATTATGTTTTTTATTTTACAGTTCCTCCAGGAGGTTGTGCATTGCCTAGCCTTGGTCCTAGTACTATTGATTTGAAAAATCATAAGAATAGAACTGCTGATGAAATCAGGAATTGCCTCCTTTTGTTGCTGAAATTGACGTGAATATTGAATATTTCTATTTTCAAAATGTTTGTAGGGAAGTTTATTAAATGTGAATCTGAAACGGCGTGAGTAACCCTTCATTTTGATTGGCTTTGTAATTCTATCTGTTTAGATGTAGACATTGTGTATTTATGGTGCAGTATTTTTTTCTCGAAAACGCAGGAGAACTGCGCTTCATTATATTAAGAAGAATGTGGGATAAGAACCCATTACAACACACACCACACACCTAGTATTTTCAGATTACATTCGAGCCTGTGAAATAGCAAAAACGACCATCATAAATGAAAAGTAATCCTCTGGTTGGCGGGCAGTCAACCAGAGGATTAGTTGTGCCCTGCCATTGTGTATTTATGAAAACTAACCCTCGAGCCCCTGCCATCGTCCATAGTCGATGCTCCTTATAGCATTGGCCAATGCTCAGTCACATTGGGTGCATGTCCATCGAACACACAACGGTTTCGATGGTTCTAAATGACCCATGCACCGAGTATTATAAAGAGTTGATTTGAAGTACAGAGAGTTTGATTTGGTGCAATATTGCTGTATAGGCCTCCCTTTATCAGCATACGGGGATTTGATTTGAAGTACAATGAGTTTCCGGAGTCGTTAAGGCCTAGGGACTGTCTTTCAGACAAAGTTATGTCTGTATATTCTCATGTTTTCAATGGTGTGCCAGAGAAGAATGTGTTTGAAAAGTCAGCCCGCAAGAAGATTTGTTTCTCCCATTTCTTTACGGTACAAATGCCTTATATGCAAACCTTAAATTTTGATGTAGTTACTAGCTGTGTGATGCTTATGGACACATTGTTTTTCTTTTTAGTATAAGCTGCTCTCGAAACCAACGTCTTTTGATCCACATTCTTGTGTTGGTGAGCTTCTGAAAGCACATGATATTCTCAAGATAAACTCAGCTGATTTGGTAATGTGCTCCTTCACTTTCTATTGTAGTGTCCATCCATTCTTGGTTTCTCTATCCACCATTGAATGTCATTAATCCATCATTTTGCCTGCCAGATTTTTTTCCCCTGTCATAATCCAGGATCATCGGGTTTACTGTGTTTGAATGTGCTACATAAGCAAATCAACTTCTTTGACTCTCTTAATTTCTTCAGTAAGGATGACAGTGATAGGATGATACAAAATCTGGTATTGTACTCTCTTGATTTATTCATTTGTGATCAACAAGTATTTTCAATTTGTATTATGTTACAGTGGTAAACTAACTATATTGCTGCCAGACTACCATTTATTGTACTCTTCATTTTATTTTGCTAGGCTGAGAATTTTGGTAGAGTTTGCATTGAAGCTAATTTATTCACCTCTGGATTTCTCGACTATGATCATGTGTATCTACCTGAGTATCCAAAACAGTCAAATATGTAAGTAAATTTTTATCAGTCATGCTATATATTAAATTCTGATCTATTAGGAATATTGACAATGTTAATACACTTCATACAGGCATGATTGTGGTTTCTTTTGCATACTGTACATGATGTGCTTTGATGGCAGGTTTATGAGGCACTTTGACAAGATTTGTGACATGATTTTTGGTTTCAAAGTTATTTCATTCAGACTTAGTTTTGACATGATTTCCATCTTCTTTTTGACAGATTTTCGTCTTCTTTTTCAGAATGTTGTCACAGAATATAGGAAGGTCATCGCATACAATATTTTCCATTCTGCTTTGAATGAAGCTGATAACAAAGCTCTTGAAGAAGGGGTGAAAGTTGTCAAGAAGGCAAAGAAGAATTAGTCTTTCTGAAACTGGAGATAGTCTTATAGTCTTGTTAGTTATATGGTGTTGCTTGGTTGGTAGACCATATGGACCTGAGCTTTGTAAATAATATTCTCTTTGCTAGGATTTGGAGTTATGATATGTTGATATACCTTTCTTCTGCGAACTGGTTGAAGTTGCCGGTGCACTTGGAATACATGAACAGAGTCGCAGTTGCTATTAACCTGCAAGTTTCAGAAATGTGCTCCAACGTTTCTATTATTTTGGTTATCGGCCTCTTTTTTTTCATAAGTGAATGATCTGAATGCTTGTCTAACTATGTATTTGAGAGTGCCAACATTTATTTTGTTTGTTCCAACATTGTTCACTTCGTAAATCAATTGTTTTCCATTTAATATGGGAACAAAGTTAGTGCTACTTTAAGAATTTAGTGAAACAAGTGTACCTTTTTTTGTTGGAGTGTTAAAAAATAATTGTTCGTCATTGCGTATTCATACTCCAATATAAGAACTTGTGTGCAAGTGAAGGAAACATAATTTTCCAATGGATCAACAATGTTTATTAACCATGCTCCCAACAATTAGATTGGTGGTGTATATAAACAAACAAAGCTGACAGAAACTTACAATGAAAAAAAAGAGAGTATTGTTGCTGTGAATTCGTATTTTCCTGCTGATGTCCACATTATTCTTTTTTTAGTATATGTCCACATGATTTTAATATCACGCTCACACTGCTATATCAACATTTTTATTTCCTTAGGTCAACAAGATATTTATTTAGTGTAAACAAATGTTAATTCTGACTACCTACTATGTAAACAAATGTTGACAATAGCCTTGAAATTATTTTAATCCCTAAATTTGACAAATTTGATTGTTGATCTTTGCTACTGTTGACCGTCACAAAATGACCATCAACATATCGGTAAATAAAAGGTATGCACCAATGTTTTCTGTATTAAACTAATAAAGTTCCACAAGTTTTGGATCTAATCTTGTTTTGCAAGGTACCAAGGAATATTGGTGCAAAAGTGCTTATAGTCATGGAGAAATAGCAAATATCCAAAAGCACATGATAAACAAGGGGCGTGCTCCGACATCTCGATGACTTCGACGCAAGAAATAAGGAATGACTTGGACATCAAAGAATAATAATTCAAATAACAAATTTGATCCTGCATATCAAAGCCCTCGTTGAGATAGTCAAAATGAACTTTTGAATCACCCAATTCGGAGTCCGGAAGCAGAAGTTGCGGCAATTCGAAAATTGAGGGAAAGACAGAAAATAAGTCGGCCTATGTTTGTCGCCTTTGGGCTCAAGCTTCCTCCAATGGGCTACATACAATGTAAAACATCTAGCCCAAGTGCCCATAACGGTGGAAGAGTAACCGACATTGCAAAGTGGGCTTTTAGAAAAAAACGTGATGGTTACTCTGCCATAACCGTCCCCAAACATCCACCGACCTCAGAATCGATACCAGGAGATCATCTTGAGCGTCCACGAGAGAAGGCGATGGCCATCTAAGAGAATGGATGGCCGGGCGACCTCCCCCTAGGTCGGCCGGCCTGACTTTTCGTGCAAACGACGTCATCCGCTTCCTACTTGACGTGCCCGTCACTCTACCTCAATTGGGGCTATAAATAGAAGCTCTCCCCGCCGGTTCTAAGTGTACCTCATAGAAGAAGATTCCACTTGTGTAGTTTAGAATATGATTAGTGTTCTAGTTATGGGAGTTAGAGTAGAAGTGAGAGCTTCGCTCGGAGTTCTGGAGTTTTATTCAGAGTTTGGGTAAAGTTCTCTTGTATCTTTTTTTTTGTTAGATTTTCTTTAATGAATTTATTTTCTTATTTAATTTAGTTTTTCTTTTAGTTTATATTTAAGTAATTATTATCGAGAAATTCTTGTGTTGGAGCCATGTCTATGTACGGTAGATTTAAATGAGTTGTTTGTTGATCTATGCTTATACTATTCATTCATTTGAGTTTAGGCATAAGGAATTCCCACTTTCTGAGCTTTCACAATCATTAGCTCCATTTCTTACAATCCCCTGAAAACAATAGTCTGTTTGAGGCTTGCAAAAGAGGACTAGTAGCATTCCTCATTTGCCATAGTCACTTTCAGAATGCTCTCCTTTTCACGAATTCGATCCCCAACCAATGCCTTTTCTTTTAAGAAAAACTTCACTTGTACCATTTGATGATTCTGTTAGCAACCATCATTCAAAGAACGAATGGGTAATAACAATTGTACATAACTTGAACACCTATTTTGCCATTTTTCTGTCGACCTGCCTCTGGTGGGAATAAGGGAGCACCTGAGCCGTCCCTTTTGCCACTTTCCTCCCACGCGACCGCATACTAGCGTTGGAAAAAGAAAAAAAAGTGTCAAAATAAAATCATAAAACAAAACAGACAACACAAAATCGAAAAGCAAATTTTCCATTTCGTCGTCCCCACCTCGCGTGTCGCGGCCAGCGAAGCAGCTAGCCCGCGCTCGTGCTCCCCGGAGCGGATCCGCGGCCCGGGCCTCCTCTCCGGCGGATTTTCCACCCCCTCCCCCGGAGCGCCGAACCGAGCCGGCGGCGGACGGGCCAGGGGCGGCTCGCCTTCGCGCCGCACGCGATGGCGACCCACGAGCGGAAGACGATCGATCTGGAGCAGGGGTGGGAGTTCATGCAGAAGGGCATCACCAAGCTCAAGAACATCCTCGAGGGCAGGCCCGAGCCGCAGTTCAGCTCCGAGGACTACATGATGCTCTACACGTGCGCGCCGCCCTCAATTTCCCCTCCTTGATCTCGGCCTCAATTCAGTTCTTCTCGCTTTCCTCGCCTGTCTGGTTTTGCGCGTCGCTGATCTGATTCTCTGGTTTGGTCCGCCGCGGCAGGACGATTTACAACATGTGCACGCAGAAGCCGCCGCATGACTACTCGCAGCAGCTCTACGAGAAGTACCGCGAGTCATTCGAGGAGTACATCACATCCATGGTAAGCGATTCTTTATTCCTGGCTGTATTAGCATAGTTTCTGTCCCCATGCTGCCTTTAGTGTGCTGGGATGGAGCCGGCACATCCAGTCGGAACAAATTGAACGTGGCACGGTTAAGCAGTGGATAGGCATTGATTATTGATTGATTTATGTAGACTTGAGCTGCTTATGCAGAGGGATTCGTCCCTGGAACGGAATTGGTTAGCTGCTGCTCGTAGCTATATTACCCTGGTACCGACACGCGAGCCCAGTCCGTTCTCTGAAATATGCCAATATGGCTGTATACTTTATAGTAATTTATGCAGAGGGATTCATTGCTGGAGCCAAATGGGAAGGCGATGAACTCACTCTGGGTTCATAATTTTATTACGGATTGTGGTTGAGTAGGGAATTGTGTGACGTCCCCTCCCTGTCAGACCATAAGTGTTGGAAACAGTTTAATTAATCCACTCCAGTATAAGATGGGAAAAAAAAGGATAGACTACAAACATTCGAATTTACAGTTAAAAAGGCTCATTTATTTACTGCATGATCCACATCCCCTTTTTTTCTATATTTTCAATCACCCTCTTCCTATAGTCGATTATTTCTTACTTAGTTTTTATCCATGCAGGTCTTACCTTCTCTAAGAGATAAGCATGACGAGTTTATGTTGAGAGAGCTAGTAAAACGGTGGTCAAACCATAAAGTGATGGTTCGGTGGCTGTCACGTTTCTTCCACTACCTTGATCGGTATTTCATATCACGAAGATCACTCCCTCCGCTTAGAGAAGTTGGGCTTAGTTGTTTCCGGGACTTGGTAACTCACCTACTGTATTTGAGTTTTTTTATTGTTCAGTCCTGTTTTATTGGACCCATGTAATGGGTTTGTAGCCACTGTATTGATTCTTGATTTAAACCACTTTTCTTCTGGTAATAGGTATATCAAGAGATCAAAGGGAAAGTAAAAAGTGCAGTCATATCTTTGGTGAGATGTTGCATCTTGTCATTTGAACTTGTTTGGTTGTATATGTCTGGTTACGAAAATTTCTTTCTTCAATAGATAGATCGAGAACGAGAGGGTGAACAAATCGATAGGGCCCTGTTGAAGAATGTTTTGGATATATTTGTTGAAATTGGCTTGGGTAGTATGGAATGCTATGAAAATGATTTTGAAGATTTCTTGCTCAAAGATACTGCCGACTACTACTCTATCAAGGCCCAAACCTGGATCCTTGAAGATTCGTGTCCAGACTATATGTTAAAGGTATATTCGACTCCAGGAAGGCTTCTGTGAACAAATTCTTATGGATATTCGTTACCAAATCTGGTAAGCACTTTCTGATGGATGTTTCTTTGATCAGGCTGAGGAATGTTTGAAAAAGGAAAAGGAGCGAGTTGCTCATTATTTGCATTCTAGTAGCGAACAAAAGTTATTGGAGGTTAGTGGAAAGCCATATGTAACTGCTGTACATTTGGTGTGCTGTAGAGTTTCTAATAAAGGACTAGTTACGAACTCTTTTTCCTGGTGTGCCATAATTTACCATGTTACCTTTCTTGATTTTTGCAGAAAGTGCAGCATGAACTCTTAACTCAGTATGCTAGCCAGCTCTTGGAAAAGGAGCATTCTGGATGTCATGCACTACTTCGTGATGATAAGGTTTCACAGGAGAGCTCTTTCATTATTTATAACATATTGGCCTAGTACAGTTTCCAAAAAAAAAATGCCTTAGAACCTGTTCTAAACATGAAATATATCTTGGACATATGTGCGATCTTGCTGCAGGTTGAGGATCTATCTAGAATGTATAGGCTATTTTCCAGAATAACTCGTGGCCTTGAACCTGTTTCTCAGATATTTAAGCAGGTATTGTTTTCTTCAAAGTGAGATCTGTTTATTCATAAATATATTTAATTTCTAATTGACTATGGCTTCTGTGCAGCATGTTACTAATGAGGGCACTGCCTTAGTCAAGCAAGCAGAAGATGCTGCTAGTAATAAGAAGGTGCAATACTTTTATGTATTCAGCACTTGATCGTTATGCTTCCTTTGGTTTCTTATCCTTTTTGGTGCTATTCAGCAGCATGTTGCATAACTAATTATGAGTTTGTAGTTGATTCATGCTGGAATATATATAATATAACTATGCCTTGTGAACACTGTCCTGTTGTATTCGTTCTAACATTTGTGTATAAATAGTTGAGATATATGAAATATCTTGTCCATTTATTTATTTATTTATTTTATTTCAGATGTTTCTTTTGTTAGCATTGCTTGTTAACAATTAGATGCATCAATGCAGAACCAACAAATTTTATAATCCTAAGCCAACTGTGTGTACTATTGATGTTTTTGCATGCCACAACCAGGAATATTTGTCGCATCTGTTTACTTTTGCAATCTTATCCTGTGGTGATGGCTTTTACATAAGGTGATCATAGTCATGCTTGCCTGTTGGCTCTCAATGTTCTTGTCTTTTCGGAGAAATCCAATTGTGTGAGACTTCGGCCAGGCCTAATGGTTACATTTTTAACTGGCATGTAGATTGTCTGAAGTTTGCCAACTTTCACCGTGTATTATTAATGACCAACTCATTTAGTTGCATCAAAATTTCCACTGTGATTGTTTCATACTTATTATTTGTTTCCTTATGCATTGTTTTGTAGGATGCCTATTTACCTTCTTTTTATTTTTCCCTTTGAGTGTTATCTAAGTATAATTTGTCATGTTACAGCCAGAGAAGAAGGACATGGTTGGTCTGCAGGAACAGGTTCGTCTTGATTTTTAATATTCCTGTAAGTTTACAATTTTGTTATGTCATCTGTTTAGCCTGCTAAGTTTTACATTTTAGATATTTGTCCGGAAAATCATTGAACTGCATGACAAGTATCTAGCATATGTCACGGAGTGTTTCCAGGGCCACACACTTTTTCACAAGGTTTGTCGCTCAGTATACTTATTTGTGACTTTTTAGTTCACACCATTGTATAACCATAATATTGAAATGATTGCTCCGTTTCACGTTCTGTTCATATGCAGGCTCTTAAAGAGGCTTTTGAAGTTTTCTGCAACAAAGGTGTTTCTGGTAGTTCAAGTGCTGAATTGCTAGCTACCTTTTGCGACAATATTTTAAAGAAAGGTGGCAGTGAAAAGCTTAGCGATGAAGCAATTGAAGATACCCTTGAGAAGGTACATCTATCACTTTGCTCTGTCTGTACTTCTAATGTCATTAAATTTTCAGAAATAGGAAACTAATGCTGCAAATGTACAATTACCAGGTGGTAAGACTACTTGCCTATATCAGCGATAAGGACTTGTTTGCTGAATTTTACAGGTAATTTTATATTTTGTTGAATACTGGTTCGATCGAACAGTCGTCAACCTACAGGAAAATTGGAATTTGCAGTTATTGATACCTGGTGCTAATTGCAGGAAGAAGCTTGCAAGAAGATTACTTTTTGACAAGAGTGCTAATGATGAGCATGAAAGAAGCATACTTACCAAACTAAAACAACAGTGTGGTGGGCAATTCACTTCAAAAATGGAGGGCATGGTTACTGATCTTACTGTTGCAAGAGATCATCAGACGAAATTTGAAGAGTTCATAAGCAGCCATCCGGAGTTGAATCCTGGGATAGACTTAGCTGTTACTGTTCTGACAACAGGATTTTGGCCAAGTTACAAATCTTTTGATCTAAACCTGCCTTCTGAAATGGTAAATTTGATTCGTCATGCCAACTGGAGAGCTGTCATAGAGCTTGCTTAACTTGATCAATACTTTGATTTTTCTTTGTTTTCTGGAGTATGCACGGAACACTTATTGGCATTTTTTATTTTATTTTCAGGTGAAATGCGTAGAGGTTTTCAAGGAGTTTTACGAGACAAGAACAAAGCATAGGAAGCTTACCTGGATATATTCTCTAGGGACCTGTAATATCAATGCTAAGTTCGAGGTGAAAAACATGGAGCTCATTGTTACAACTTATCAGGTAGTTCTAAGGTACATTTGAGTGAGCATTTGCTTCATGTGCTCGATGTCATATAATTTGCTTTCTTCTTACAATGGTAGGCTGCCTTGCTCCTGCTATTTAACGGAGCCGACAGGCTTAGTTATTCTGAGATTGTGACACAGCTAAATCTCTCGGATGAAGATGTTATTCGTCTGCTCCATTCTCTCTCTTGTGCAAAATACAAGATTCTTAACAAAGAACCAAATAACAAATCTATTTCACCGAATGATGTTTTCGAGTTTAATTCAAAATTTACTGATAAGATGAGAAGGATAAAGGTAATTTTCCTCTTTCATGTTTTCTAGATACTACGATTTATGTTTCTGAGTTATAGTTTCTTATGTATAATATTGGATTTTGCATACTATTTATAGATTCCTCTCCCTCCTGTTGATGAAAAAAAGAAAGTAGTTGAAGATGTTGACAAGGATCGTCGGTATGCAATTGATGCATCCATTGTGCGCATTATGAAGAGCCGTAAAGTTTTGAATCATCAACAGCTTGTTATGGAATGTGTAGAGCAGCTTGGTCGCATGTTCAAGGTATGAAAACTATATATTCAGGGAGTAGTTGTAGATGATGTCACCGAAAAAAAAATACTGTCCTCTTTGAGTGCTCAATTTAACCAATCAGCTGTCCGTTTATTAGATATCCGTAGTTTTACAAAGGCTTGTTGCAAGTCAACTTCTCTGATATTTGATAATAACTTCCATTTATCGGGGCTTTCTTCCACTACACTATACATAGCGTAGGTCCTTTGTCTAGCGCCCCCCTGCCTAGCTCCATCATCTTTTAGCCTTTTTGTTTTCTGTAATAAGGTTCTGACATGAGTTCAAATGACAAAAGGTGGCATGTTTTTATCTGTAGCCTGACTTCAAGGCCATAAAGAAGCGGATCGAGGATCTTATCACAAGGGATTACTTGGAGAGGGATAAAGATAACCCGAATGTGTATAGATACTTGGCTTGAACTGTTTGTCTTTGGATCAGAACTTCCAGAGTTTTTTATCTGTAGCCTGACTTCAAGGCCATAAAGAAGCGGATTGAGGATCTTATCATAAGGGATTACTTGGAGAGGGATAAAGATAACCTGAATGTGTATATATACTTGGCTTGAACTGTTTGTCTTTGGATCAGAACTTACAGAGGTTTACTTTCGCCCCTTGCGGTGTTGGATGATTTATCGGTGGTTTTGCTTTAGTTCTCTTCTGTGCGGCTGTGGATTTTCTTGAACTGCCAGAAATTGACAATTTTGCTGTACACACAGATTGCCCAGTGACTGGCCTGTCAATAGAGCTTCTGTAAAAGAATTCACAGGTGAGAATGTGTGCTAAACATGCAAACACAGCATAGATGTCAGATCCACCATTTAGATCCTGTACCATTTGTTGTATTCTGCCTGATATCTGTATGTAGCATTATTGTATTTCAGTTAGTTGTCTAGATAAATGGAGAGAATCATGAATTAGGCCCCCCATCGTACTGCCCTTGGTGCAGTAAAATAGCAATCCATGTTGTATTTATTGTGAATTATATCTCAATTGTTTGAGATGTTGGTGATGATCAAAGTGTGGGATGTATCAAATATCATTTGATTGTACAAGTCCAGCTCTAGGGTTGTTCTAATAATTATTCAGGTAGGTTGCACAGAGTAAATCTTCGCATGACTTGTACAGACCAAAGCAGCAAATATCTTATTATAAGAGTTAGGTGAGTCAGGCACCTAGCAAGAACCAGTTGTGTGCGCATCTGCATTGTATAATTGGGGTTGTGCATGTCGGTGCTTAGTTGTACTAGTTACTGGGCAGGCTGCAATAATGTTCAACGCAATATCACGGACATAAAAAACAACAATATATCATATTGTACAATATAAGAAAATATTTGGTTGAACAATCTAAAAATGTACAATTCCATCATCCAAGAGACACGAACAAAAATTATACTGTAACACATTCTGCTTATTGTATGTATAAATGTGCAACTAATGACTTAAGTATATATTGGAAAGCAACTTCAATGTATTAATGGCAACAGGGCTTCTTCCACCCCACCCTCCCTTCCCAGACAGCATCCGCCGCTGGTCATCCCAACCTCCCTCCCTCCCTCATGCTGTGCCAACACAGTCAATAATGGACCAGTCCGGTCTTTTCTGCTCATACCAGGATTGCTGAATCTATTAATAATCTCCAACCTGTGCATTGCATCTGTAGTTGTGAAAATTCATTGCCATTTCATGAACATCGTTTGTTCTGTTAACCTCTAAAAATTTTATTGCATAAATATGAACATATAGATCAGTTAAAGAAAAAGTCATGCATTTTGTGGATAAAGGAGCATAGATTTTGACAAACCCAATGCTTATCAGACATGGATGCACCTTTTTCCATGTCAAATAAAAAAAAGATTGATTTGTAGAGGCAGTCAGCACCAAATGCAACACACACCAGATAACAATATCTACTATGGGAGACTAATTGTGAACAATCATCAACAAATGCAGTGTAATATGAGTAAACGAATTCAAGTCATGATGAAGAAACTATCATCGGTAGAAGTTGATCTATCACAAAACCATGATAAATAATAAGTACTACATATTTCTCAAAATATGTAAGTAACTTGTGCCATCATTTTAGGTAACCACATTATTGGATATACAATTGTCTGTCATCGTACACTACCAAGACAGTATTTGTGATAATTCTGCCGTAGTATAGAAAAAAAGAGAGATCATAATACAAAAAAAAAATAAAATCATACCTAACAATTTCGTGTAGCTTACTTGTGTGTTGCCAAACCATGAGGTCTTTCATGAAATGTAATAACAATAACAACAACAAAGCTTTTTTATCCCAAGCAAGTTGGGGTAGGCTTTCACGAAATACAATGTTTGGCAAAAAACACAGTAGAATAATACTGGAATTAAAAATGAAATATATGCTAGAGAAAATGATGATGCGCTACAAAATAATGTTATATGCTATTGCTCTTTCTTTAACAGCAATTGAAGCATAAAGTAGTAGAAAACAGAGCACGGGGAATTAGAGGGCCATTATGTAGATTATTTAAATGTTTCACCTTTGGCAATGTCTCCAGGTAGACTACACTTATCTGATGTTCATCTCAGCAAGCATATCACTGAATGTATAGCTGTGCACGCTTGGCATGCATTGTATCGAATTGGCTGCTGCCTTTGGGAAGATCCTGGATTGATCCGAAACAGTTTTTGTTATATGGCAGAGACACCAACATGATCTCCGAATACTTTCCTTTAAAAAAAAAAAAACCTCTGCCAGGTAATTAGCAAACAAATGCTCTCGAGGCCTGGTAATTCACCCTAACATGCATTGTATCGACCTTGAGATTAAATATAGCTACTCGAATAATAAAACATGTAAAACAACAAACCAATATGTGGATAAAAGTTCAAGTTAGTTTACATTTTATATTTCAACTGCACTTCCTACTACCATCCAAGTTGCTTCAGTTCAGTTTAATATAGGTTAAGTGCAGGATTTTCAGCACAACACATCTCATCCAAAATCAGGGAGAATCCCATGACACTAATGTGCTCTACAATTTGTCCGTAAACTTCCAGCGGCGGCTGTCTCAACACTGTGTATAAATATATAGTCTAAACTACGCTAAATGAATTGCAAGATATGTAGGCAATATAACACAGACAAGGCTTCCTACGATATCAAAATATTGCTAACCATAGGCCTTGAATCTTTTTTCTCGAAAACCATAGGCCTTGAATCTTTATGTCGCCTATATCTCTTTACTTATTTTCTTCAACTTCAATGCCACTTAGTTCAAGTTATTTATTTCTTGGCGTTTCTTGGAGAATAAAACATCTTAAAGTCTGCTCCTATATTGACACTGAATAGCAGAAATGCAGGAAATAGGCAGCTTTGAGCAAAAATATGCTGACACAGGTTGCATATAGGCGGAGCTTGATAAACTTTCCAATGTTATTGTCACCAGCTCAAAACTTATAGTGACAAACTCAAATGTTGTTTTATGTTCAAACAATCAAAAAAAAAAATCGTTACGCTAAATGTCATCTAGATTTGGTTATGACATTGCAGATGCAGAGATCACAGCTACTATCGTCAATCCAATAGAACATCAAACTCATTAACATCGGTATGCCCAAAGCCAATTTGGAGAACTCACATCATTCCATTGATTGAAAGGTCCTAAACCTCTTAAGAAGTTACCTACAGCACATTTTTTTCACGTTTGCCTGAATACTACTAAAGTTCATCTCTCCTGTCCAATGTGGCTCCTGTGTCGAAATTCAAGCAACCATGCATGGCATTGGCATTTCAACCAAGACATGACCTTCCAATTACCAGCCATTGTGTTTACCTCCTCAAGTTTTCTTCCATCACGAGCTGCTTATTCTTTGCTTCAAAGATTTAAGCCTCCAGCTAGCAGTTCACTGATTTTGATATCTCACTGAATTTTGATATCAAAATCAGTGGACTACCGGTTCAAGTGACATGAAACAGGACATTAACCAATCATGAAGGGTAGACTCTTGCAGATACCCACTGCTGTTACACCTCAAAAAGGAATTCGGTTCTTTTTAGCACTTGTCACCTATCAGTAATCAAGTTATAGCACCAGTTTACTGTCTTGTTAACACACTTCATGCCACATAGATGTAATAAGAACAGACAGAGTTTACGTAAAATTTTCTCTGTTAGATAGTTCAATTTCTGAACAATCAAATAATATATGCTGATATCTAATTTTCTCTGTTACCTTGTTCACATGAGGCGATCCATGCCCCTGCTCACCTTCTCCAATCATAGCCCTCACCCTGCTCATCTTCTCCAGTCATATCTCCTTAATCAAGTACCTGGAATCTTACCAAAGCACAAGGTAACCATGTTTCTGGATTGCAGATACAGATATGCATTGCAGTTAGAAATATGGGCTGGCAGAGATCTTAATAAACAATATTTTTAAAACAAAAAAAAAAAGCAGAGATCTTACCTACCTGAACCAAACGGATGAACGCAAATGGATGGCTGCATGGATCATAAATAAGTGGTCTAATTTAAAACACAAATGGATGAAGGCACACACCCGAAATTGGCAGGAAACAGGCAGCACACGACTGAAACAAATGAATGGCTGCATAGATCATAAATACACAATAATCAGGCCAACTTTGAATTTTTTCACCAGATGTCACACTACCTATTTTGGTGGCATATAATCTTTTTTTCTACACACAACTGTAAGACATAAAATAAGGGCAAACCAGGCTAGTTCAATACAAATTATTATGACGTATCTTCCCTTTTTTGTATTTAGCATGGACTGAGTCCAGTTATCTTGACAGATAAAAATGGTCACGGTAATTCTTTTACCTCTTCAGAGAATGACACTGGTTTTCCGTGAATTCCCAAAGGAATCAAGGATGGACAGATTAGAACCCAACCACACAACACATCTGGGGATTGAGCAGGGTCCAACCGTCTAAGCAGTCTGAAGGATTCTGAGCAAGATGAATAGTCTAACCTTGCATTTATCTCATGAACTGATCTGGTAATTCCTCTTCCACACATGCTGACTCTGCCTGTTGGTTAATTCCAGCATAGGTGCAGCCAAAACTAAGCAAATCTGAAAGGAAAACCTAAAGCACTATGAAAATGAGAAGAAGATGAACAGAACTATGCTCCATTATGTTAACCACATACCTTGCATTGTCCATATCACAGGTCGCAAAGATAAAAACAACTGCAAGGTATGTGTCAAGCCTTTTAATAATCAAATGATGAAACCAACGGATCATTCAAATATCAATATAATTAGAAGTTTGGGTCAGTTCTAGTACTTGATCCGTTTTCCCTCTCGGCAAATAAATGGTTGCAGGAACTGACACAGAAGATAATAGTGGCATGATTCAATTACAACAGCAGAAAAACAATTAATAAGCATGACAGGATGGTTTGACTGCTAACGTTTAGGAAGCATCTAACACTAAATAAATTAACAAACATGCGCGTGTACTCCAAGCGAAAGAAGGAATATGCTCACAGCCATGAGTACTTGGCATACAGGAACAATGGCGTAATGCCATTATGCTAATATTGAGCCTCCCAGTTATTTTATAAGCATCTTATGCGCAGGACAAGCAAGATCCAATAGCAGTTACAGTACTTGACCAGCTTGCAATTAGCAGAGTTAAATACAATCCTCGTATTAGCTTTGATATTTTTACAGAACAATCCTCATGTTAGCCTTGAAACCGTCCAAATTTAGTTAACTGAATCCAAAACTCCAATTTTCTTACTGACTACCAAGGCAAGGATGAATCCAATACACAGTCAGAAATGCAAAAATCCATTAAAATGTTTCTACTTTTAATAGCTTTCCCTGCAGCACATTGGGAGGCAAGGTAATCGCGTAGTCCTGTAAGCAAAGGGATCCCTATACTGACATTTTGGAAGGTGAATTTTGCCAAGCTATAACAAGACATGCACTCTTACTGACATTTTGGTAAACACTTGCGTGGATAGCCGGATAGAAGAAAAGAAGAGCAAAATCACACAAACAAACACGGGATGAACCGAGGTATCAATCATCAGTGACAAGCTGCACCCACGACGTACATTCAGATGATAGCAGAGAGGAATGGAGAAGGAGCGACCGGTGCCGGCAGCCAATCCACGCCGCGCCCGTCCCCGTCTTCGCGCCGACGCAGGAGGTAGCCGGCCGACTTGCAGCCCCGCTGCAGGGCCCCAAGGCGGCAGTGCGCCGCCTGAGCGCGCAGCCCACGCCGACGCTGACCGCTGACCGCTGCCTTATTTAGAAGATGTATTGTGTGATTTGTCTTTAGAGTAAAATACATAGATGGTCACTGAATTTGTCTGACTGTTGCAGTATGACCATTGTACTCATCAAAGTGTAAAACATGGTCATTAAACTTGAACCATCCGCATCGATACGGGCACTATCTTTATAATCCAATAATCTAACGTATTTTTAATTATATGTATAACCCTGATTCATCATCTTGCTTGGTACCATATTAGCATGAACATAACGAGTAATATATAGTTAGTAATCCGATCTCTGTTACTACCTTTAGAGAAGTCCAAAGATTGGATTGTGTTTTTTAAAGTTGTAGGTGACCATACTATCAAAAAAACAAAAAAAGAGTGCATGTGTTATGAAATTCCATGTTGTATGTGCGTTCATGGTTATACATATGTCTATGTCACGTCACTAAAATACAAAGGATTGTGATGACAATGGCCGTATTGACGCGCATGATCAAACTTAATGGCCACGATTTGCACTTTTATGAATACAATAGCTAAATTGAAACCACTAAACAAATTCAATGACCATCCATACATTTTACACTTATTTTTAAGCCATTTAAGAATGATTTGGACCTGTCGACAACTACCGTCTGACCATGCATGCCCTTCCGTACTTTGGTGTTACCGGCAGATAAGATTGTCGGTAGGGGCGAAAAACAATAAATTTGGACTTTTACCATTGTAAACTTGTAAAAGCAAGTATTATAAGGTATAGTCAACAGGCTAAATAAGAAGCCATGTCAAAATAATCCGAATTGGAAGACGAAACTAAGAGAGAAAAAAACGGATGTCTCGCGACTCGTCCGCAACTCGCGTGTTGAGGGCGAGTACGCGACATCGTCGTCCTCCCCATAATTCCTGGGTTAATTCATTTCACACCACTCATAAGGGTAGCTATCCGGCGAACAACATTAGTAAAGTAGTCATCAATCCAACACCACTCATAAGCCTGGCACTCCTTTCACAACAATATGACCCCTTTTTTAGCCAAAACAAAAACAGAGAATGACCTTTTTACCCTTACATGTACCGACTTCATGTTGGCTCAAGTAAAATTGCTTCCGGATGCAAGATAAAATGCAAAAAAGAAATAAACCAAAAAATAGAAGAAAATTATTTTCAGAACCAAAAACACACTAAAAATATATTTTGGCCCCAAAAAAATGGCAATAATTAATTTTCTGAGCTGAAAAAGAAAAAAAATTGGCATGACCTTTCTAAATGTAGAACGTTCCAGCAGCATAGTTCCACAAGTAGAAAAAATATTGCAGCCATAGACAATGCATAATAATCCAACTCAACAAATTAGTCTCATCCAAACCATATACAAATGACAGTTTCACAATAGTTTAACAACTCAACAGTTCAAATGAGATGTCCAAAGCATAAAAATGGTAGCTGTCCTAAGGATAGAAATGCACCAATAGCTGCTTAATTGGATGCAGATTTGCCTCCTTTTTCCTGAGAAAGCATGAACAAACTCCTATCTGAATTGCTAAAACTTGATGTATAAATGACATCGTCTCTGTGCACCAAATTCATTCTTCTAGTCGGAGATTCCAGCGAAATGGTGTCAATTGGGACTATCTTAGACCTTTTTGGCTTTCTCTTTTCTTGGGGCTTCCTCTTTCTACACGAAAATGAATAAGTTATTAGCAAATTGAGTAGTTATGCAAAACATGGCATTATATATGAAAACAAATCTGATTCAACTCACTTTTTCTTTGGCTCATTCATAGGGCCATTTCCAGTTTCACGATGTCCAAATCCCCCACATTTTTTGCAGCGTCGTTGTTTCTTTGCTCTCGGTACATGAGCAGCTTTAAGCCTGTTTTTTCTTTATCTTTCAGGAGCTCTTTTTTCAATGGAGGTGGCAGCAGCTTAAAACCCATGTCCACTTGAGGCCTTTATGATTTGTCAGTCATATGTGGAAACAGAGCCATTATATGCTGTCCTAAACCCTAATCTTAAACCCCTCCACGTTGTAGTACTCATGAACGAAAGTGGCAATGTCAATATCCAGAAACATCTGAATGAAAGCCAAAGCATGAGGGCATGGCTTTCCAATCATATCCCACTCCCCACAAGTGCAAGCGTGAGTTTTCAGGTCTACCACATGCCCCCAAGGTGTCATATCATGATGGAAACCAAAGACTTCAGCCGTGTGCTGCCCTTTAGACATCTTCATATGACCCAATCCTCTTGTTTTGGCTTTTAGTTGCCAGTCATACGAGCAGCTGCAGAGGACAGGCAAAACAGTCCGTTCAGTATTCAAGTAAGGCCGAAAATAAAAGAAATTAGCGATAATGTTGTTGTGAGGTGCATGGCAGCCTCAGGAGTGGTGTTGAGTGGATGCTCTCATTACAAATTCTGTTGGCTGGATGGCTTCTTGTTGACGGTCGTTAATTCATAAATTGACCGTCAACATAAATAAAAGGTATTCGTTAAAGTTTTATGCATTAGACTAATAAAGTTCCATAAGTTTTGGTTATGACTTGTTTTGCAAGGGACATAGGTAAATTGGTGCGAATATGACAAGAATCATGGATAAATAGCAGTACCCCGAAAGCACTAGACCTTTGTCAGGCATCTCGACGCCTCAATGGTTAGCCAGGATTCAAAGATTTATTTATAAGGGATTTATTAAAGAATAAATTTTCTAATCTCAATGGACCTCACGTGTGCACCTTGAAGCTTTGGATTGAGTCGAGAGCAACAAAACATATTCTGGTTGGACTTGCTGTTTTGAGCCTCTCATACTTAACTGGTACAGCTGTAGCATCTGCTCGTATGCGCACGCACACACTCACACCACAACTCACACCTACACACACCCACGCACACGCTGAGACCTACAACTACACACAGTCTAGTAAACCGCGTCCTTGTAGAGATCACCGAATTCCTGGATTCGATGTGCGACGAAGGACGTCGCCTCCTCTTGTGGCTCCACGCGTCGAGAGGCGCACAGGTACCCTGCCTGGAAATTATTTTGGGGACATGCCCCGGTGAGGCCCGGGTCCGATCCCACGGATCGAACTCGGGTGGCCGCGCTGACACTAGCAGCCGCAGGCCAGTCGAGCCACGGCTCGTCCTCGGTTGGACTTGCTGTTGTTGGACGTGTGGTCTCTAGGCCCACCATGAACACACATTGCAATGAACAAATGAGATACTGCTGCGCGCTGCTGGTTTTTATCTAGCAGGCCCGGCCCCACCACGCTAAGCAGCCTGCTAATTCGTAATTGGGCTGTACAAATGTTGAAGCCGAAGCTGCGGCTGCTGCCACATGTGAACACGGCCTGGAAGGCTTGAGGACGGGCCACTGCTGCACCGACGCAAGGAGTAAGGCGGCAACAATTTTTGACCCTGCACCTAAAAAAAAAATTTTTGACGCTGAAGCACGTGCCAAGGAACCGACCACGTCCCTGCTGGTGGGCCCTGGCTGCTGGCGCAAGAAGGAAAGGTCGGCAGGAGCACCAGGCTTGACGCATGCGCAAGGAAGAGAGGGTCGGCAGCGGGCATATTTCTGGATATTCCCCTCCAATCCTCTAAGTTAGTAGGGACTTTTTCCGCTCTCTCAATGCGCCTCTGCACTGTAAATAGATGACATCTCTCTCACTTCAAAATACACCTCACACACACTCTACTTTAAAGAGTCACTTTCACTTATGTCACAATATAAAGTAGGCTAATTAGTCATGGGAGTTAGAGTCGAGCCGAGAGCTTTGTCTCGGGGTTCCGGAGTTGTTTTCGAAAGCTCTGGTATGAGTTCTCTTGTATCTTTCCTTTTGTAAGACTTATAGTTTATTTAATATATATGGTATTTTCTTATTTATTTTGTTCTTTCGAGTATTTTTATTATTAGTTTATTCTAGTTGTGGAAATATGTGATTAGACTATAGTCGGCTTTTGCATTTATACGGGTTGTGCTCAATGCGTTCGTCCTCTGTTTACGGGTTTCAAGTCTAAGTTATGTTCGTAGGCGTGGTGCCTAGAGCCATAGCATTCTTGATTTGCACTAACCCCACGGAATATGTGGTAGTAGTAGGTGGTGACAGTCCTATCTATCCTTTGCAATCCATCACGTTCAGGTTGGCTTGTAGGTCTTGTTGAGAGCGTGACCCCTACTTGTCCCTAGTGCATACGGTCATTTAGAGAGCATTCTTGGGCCGAAGTGACTAGAGATGAATGTCTGGTTTCTGAACCAAAGAGAATTTCCTCGGAGGTGACAGCTTTATCTCTACCCAGCCGACATACTCTTGATCCGTAGGTTCAAAATATAATTGAGAAAAACCCAAACCAGGAATCCTAGACTCTGACTCGTTGTCCTCCCAGTTCATTAAATCGATCTCTTTATCATCATATAGAATCCTTGTGTGTGTTTATCGCCTCATCATCAATCATCTTTATCACTGCTTTAGTTTAGTTTACAAGTTATGAATAATAGATAAATTTTTGTTAACTAATGATATTCTTAGCCCTGTTTTTCTGTAGAAATATAAATACGATACCTTTAGAATACTTCTGAGTGAAATGATACAACGATGTTCTGTGCACTTGTGAAGTTGAATTTAAACTCTGTGCGCAAAAAAACGTCAACACTCCTCTTAAAGGCGGTGTCAAACCAATGATCCCGCAATCCCTCTCGCTCGCTCCAGCGCACCGATCTCTCTTGTTCTCGTCAAAACGATCTCCCGCACGCCAAATCGAAGTACCAAGCACCAAATACTTTCCTGTTCATCCCCATTCGCCGCATCCAAACCTTATACGGCTGACCCATTTTGGCTGGTTCCTCTTTCTTTACGAGATGCCTCGGTAGTCCAAGAGGGCCTTCGCTCTTTTTTTTTTGAGAGTAATGGGCAGCTTTCATTAATCAAAACTGATCGTTACATAGACAAGGCCAGAGAAACTCTGGCGCTACATTAAACCAGACCAATTCAGAAACCTGATCAGCTGACTTAGCTAATACATGTGCTACCTCATTACACCATCTGCTAACATGGGTAAAAGAAAAAACAACAGGAGAAGCACTCGCTACCAGCTTGATATCCTGTGTGATGATGCTAGTCTGGGACCTGTCAATCTTCTCCGTTTGGAGTTTCTGCACCAAAGATAAGCAATCCGAAGCAATTATGGCTTGGCTATATGATAGACCATTCACATATAGCATTGCCTTACGGACTGCCATTGCCTCCGCCAGTTCCGGGCTTGTGATCTTGTCAATGCCCTGTCTGCATGCAGCCAGGAAGTTGCCCCTATAGTCTCTGATCACAATGCCAATTCCCATGCGGTTGTTCTTCATGAAGATAGCTGCATCCACATTTACCATAATCCATCCTTCCGGTGGTGGCTTCCATTTCGGCCTGCTGGAAACACACCTGTTAGGACTGATGGAGTCATACATATGCATGAAGACCATCTCCGCATAAGCTATTATTTTTTCAACAACACAATGCGGGTGCATTTCTTTTTCTCCATTACGGATGGCATTTCTTTCTTCCCAAATGTGCCAGAAAGTTATTACAAGCAGGGTAGCTTCCCTCTCCGTGCAATCTGCAAGAGTTTGGAAAATCCATTCTCTCGGCGACAAGAACCATTTATTCATTTTCTTGATACCACATCTGCTCTTCAGTTCCTTCCATATTTCAGCCACATATTGACAGGTGAGGAAAGTGTGTTCTAAGGTTTCATCTCTGCCACAGTGGCAACACAGATTGTAGGAATCAATATTCCTCCTCTGTAATTGCTGCCCAGTAGGAAGGCAATCATGAGCAAATCTCCATAGAACAATTTTCATCTTGGGAGGGGCCTTGACATTCCATATGCGCTTCCAATCTTTTGCAATACAGGCCTGGTCCGATCTTTCTCCTTTCCCTTCGGCACTAGCTTGCTGATGAACTGTTGCACATCTAGCCATTACATATGCAGACTTTACCGTGTACACGCCTGACTTTGTGAGAGGCCAAGAAATACAATCGGCGACCCTATTATGGCTGAGAGGGATAGTAAGAATACTTTCAGCATCTGAGTGATTGAAGCAAATGCGCACAAGTTCTTCATTCCACTTGCCCGACATCCCATCAATTAAAGAGCTTACTCTGAGTCCTTCTGGAATGTCAACTGTAGTGCGAATTGGATGGCAAGATGCATCAGGGATCCACCTGTCCTTTGTAATTTGGATGTTGTCGCCATTACCCACTCGCCACATGATGCCTTGTTCTAAAATCTTTTTCCCCGCCATCAAACTTCTCCAAGTGTAGGAGCATGATCTAGTGGGGCCAGATTCCATGAACGAGCAATTTGGAAAGTACCTTCCTTTTAACACTTTTGCACATAGAGTATCCGGTTCCACCAACAACCTCCAACATTGGCGCCCCAGCATGGCACGGTTAAACAGCTTCATGTCTCTAAACCCCATGCCCCCCAAAAATTTCGGGGTTGTCATAGAATCCCAAGATTTCCAGTGCATTTTCTTTTTTCCCCCTTCAATGCCCCACCAATGATTTGATACAATTGTTCTCATCTTTTCACAAATCCCATCCGGTAGAAGGAAACAGCTCATGACATATGTAGGCATTGCTTGTGCAACAGACTTGAGCATTACCTCCTTACCCGCCCGAGACATGGGTTTGTCGCTCCACCCTTGGACTCTCTTCCATATACTCTCTGAAATAAAATTGAAAGTTTGTGTTCTTGATTTACCCACATAGGTCGGCATGCCAAGATAGTTTGATTGGACAGATTCATTATGCACTTCCAGAATATTCATCACCTTCTGTTTTATACTATCTTGGCAATGGTAGCCAAAAAATAGAGAAGATTTCTGCAAGTTGATTTTTTGGCCCGATCCCTGGCTGTAAGTCTGCAAAATATTTTTTAAAGTGTTAATACTTCTATCATCAGCTCGTGTAAAAAATATTGTATCATCAGCAAATAAAAGATGTGATATGGTTGGCCCCGAAGTGCCATTTCTCACCCCTTTAAACCGACCAGCCTGCTCCTCCTTTTTTAACAAGCATGAGAGACCTTCAGCACATAGAAGAAATAGGTAAGGACTGATTGGATCCCCTTGTCTAAGCCCCCTTGTTGGAATGAAAGGCTCAGAAAGGTCACCATTCACTCTTACCGAATACCGAACAGATGTGACACATCGCATAACACTCTCAATCCATTTTTCAGCAAAACCGAGTTTCTCTAGGACCCTTTGAAGATAGCTCCATTCCACCCTATCGTAGGCTTTCATCATGTCAATTTTCAAGGCAAAGAACGGGACCTTTGCTTGTTGCCTTTTAATCGTGTGCATGCACTCATAGGCAATAAGCACATTATCCGTGATGAGTCTCCCGGGAACAAAGGCACTTTGCTCCTCTGCAATTATAGACGGCAGCAGCTTTTTCAGCCTATTAGCTAGCACTTTGGAAGCAATTTTGTATAACACATTACAAAGGCTAATAGGACGGAAATTTGTGAGGTGTTCTGGCCTTGAAACCTTCGGGATGAGCACAAGTATTGTGTCGCACAGGCCTGATGGAATCTCACTCCCTTCTAAAAAATCCCTCACAGCTTGACATATATCTTCTTGTAGCAAATCCCAATGTCTTTGATAAAATAAAGCCGGGAAACCATCCGGTCCCGGAGCTTTTGTCGGCCCCATCTGAAAAAGTGCCTCTTTTATTTCATCATTGCTGTATGGCTGACAGAGCATTTCATTTGTGTTCTGGTCAATTCGATTTGAAATTGCAGCAAGGACTCGGTCCATCTCCTGACATGGCTCGGTTGTAAAAAGATTAGTGTAAAAAGACCGGGCCATCTCCTTTATTTCACCTTGATCTTCACATTTGCTTCCGTCTTGTTTCCTGAGAAACTTAATTTTGTTTGTTCTCCTTCTGGCTGTGGCTCTTGCCTGGAAGAAAGATGTATTTCGATCCCCCGCCTGAAGCCAATCAACTCTCGAACGTTGACGTGCCATTATTTCCTCCCTTTCGAACAGCTCACAGAGCCTATGTTCGATCTCCTTTTCTTCATGAGAATAGAACCTTGTGGTGCTATCTGACCTTAGCTTCGCCAACCGCTTTTCAAGTTTCCTGATCTCTTTGCGAGGGGACCCGAAGAATTCTCTACTCCAGGAGGATAATGTCGTTGCCATGCTAGCCAGCTTATCCCAAGTACTCTGCAGATTTTTCGGTCCAAAAGTGCACTCAACCCATTTTTGTTCCACGAGATTTTGATAGTCTGGAGCTCTACACCAAGCAGCCTCAAATTTGAAATTACAAGCCTTCGCACTCGTTGATCTGTTCTCATTATGTTTCGAAAGGGCAAGGTGAACTGCAAAGTGGTCAGATGAGATTGTGATTATATTCTCCACATATGCCTCATTGAAAATGTTTGTAAAATGGCCATTAGCCACGGCTCTGTCCAGTCTGACCCTTATATTGTCATCACCATGTTGCCTGTTGCTCCAAGTAAATTTCGGGCCTGAGAAACCCAAGTCCACCAGTTGGCAATCTTCCAAACACTCTCGGAACAGTCTCATCTGTTGCTCCCCTCTTGGGGTCCGTCCCAAGTGTTCATCATTGCTCAAAGCTTCGTTGAAGTCCCCTATGCACACCCACGGCCCCTCCCATTGGGCTTTAAGGAAACGTAAACGATTCCAGAACACATGTCTAAGTTCTGTTTTTGGTTGTCCGTACACAAAAGTGGCGCGCCAAACTAGCCCTGTATCTTCCAAGACTTTTACATCAATGAAATTTGGACACAACGCCTGGAGATTGACATTGTGAGTTGTAGAGGACCAGAAGAGAGCTAATCCTCCGCTTCTTCCTTCACAATTTACTGCCAAGCATGCATTATATCCCAAAGACCACATGAAGCGTTTCACTTTCTCTTCCCTCATTTTAGTCTCCGATAGGAACAGGAGGGAGGGACGGTATTGCTTCACTAACCAGCGAAGCTCCCCCACTGCCGAGTCCCGCCCCAAGCCCCGGCAGTTCCAGCTTAGAAGATTCATGGCGTCCGGCGGGGCTGCTCTGCAGCCACCGCCGATCCATCACTAAAAAAGTTTGAGTCCAATCTCAACTTCTTTGCCATCTCCCCTCCATCATCCTCCGCTTCATTTTCAATGTCTACCTTCTCCATCCCTGTTGGATCAAGTCTTCTTGGAGCTGCCACAATAAGGGCCATAGCATCATGATTGTCTTCCAGATGTAACCCTTGATCTCCTTTGGATGAGCGGGAAATACCTGTCCTCGACTGTTTCCTCTTAGTTCCCTGTCTAGTTGAGATAATAGGGAACAATTCCTTCCCCACCTCTTTAAAATCAGTGTCTCCCATAACCTTTTTTCCTTTCACATTTTGCTGCCTTAAAGGTGAGAGAGCTTCATTCTCTTGGCCATTTGTATGGTGACTTCCGCCTGTAGCTGAGCCTCCAGTATTACCCCCATTGTTTGTGCCATGGGACCCATGTTTGTGCTCACTGGAGCTCTGACGTCCTGTTGAATTGTTGCTTCGACCAGCAGAGTGACCAGCAGAGTTTGAATATTTATCCTCTGCCCCTCTCCTCTGTTTATTATCATCTGATGCCCTTAAATCTTTTTTATTATTCCCATATGGCAGATATCCGTCCTCATCTCTTTCCGCGGGAGCTGGACATTCAATTGATGAATGACCAATGATACCGCATGAATAACAATAGATCGGCAGCTTCTCATAGGACACCTTATATAAATCAGTTGTTTGTCTTTTCTCAGAGAAAACCGAGATACAGCGGAGCAAAGGTTTTGAAATGTCCACTTGCACTTTGGCCCGCAAATAAGGACCCCAAGCTCTACCATTTGCGTCCACCTCCACCTTCATCACATCCCCAACCTTTCCAGCAAGCTCCCATCCCCATCTCTTGTTCATGAGACCGAAAGGGAGGTCGCTAATCCTGATCCATATCGCCATTTTGTTGAATATCACCTCTGAAGGCCTGAGATTTGGGTCGAACTGCTGCACCAACACTACTTTCTTCCCTACATTCCATGGGGAACCATCCAAAACACGATCGAAATCCATCTTTGAGCTAAATTCTGCTATGAACATATTATCTCCAACTAATCTTACTTCTAATCCCTTTGGATTACCCCATCCCGGCCTGAGTGCCGACATAATAGTCTGAATGCTCAAGGCACTTGACGATAGAACCTTACCAATGATAGCTAGGTCCGAAGTTGCCAATCCCTCCATGGACGTGTCGTCCACTGCCAAGACACTACTCTCCTCAGCAGTAAGCCTGAGGCGTCCCAGCAGCTCTGCCACCTTCGCACTTGACCCAGCAGCACCATCCATGTCCATGGACTTCGCTTCCCGGCCAATAAAGCTCAAAACCGCCAATGGGAGGTGTAGCGAGGCCCCTCCTCCCCCAAATTCCTTGATTCAGACCCTCCTCCTACTCCCAATCACCTTGGCCAAGGACGGGCAGCGAAACAACAGTTCGCCCCTTGTTCGTCCCGAACCGCAGCGAGGAGGAAAAAGGAGACGGATCCCAACAAATCAGCCTTAATCCCCGAGGACAGGCAAAGAAAGTGCGCTGCGAGAGATTCACACGCGCACAGATGCACTCCCGACCTTGAATCGCAGTCCAGAAATGGTGGATTTTTGGTGGGGAGAAAATATCGCCGCTTCTCTGTACTGTTCACTCGAACAGTCGAGAACCGCGAAAATGAGAGCCTTCGCTCTGGTGCCTATGGAGATCCCGCTGCATGTGCCTCAAGGCGTTTCTTCCCTAGGGACTCATCCGTTACACCGGCAGCCATCCCTTCCATGTGCCGCCATTGGTTCCTCTGCAAATAATGAAGAGTCCGATCGATCTACAAGTTTGGTCAGTATTCCTAAGCTTTCTTTGGAATGCAGGAATTTCACAAGAATCGCACAGGAATTTCATAAAAAATAGTTCAATTTCATAGGAAAAACGTAGGAAAGAAAAAATTTTCCTCCAATCCAAACGAACCCTAAGTTGGTTTGTCTTCTTTTTTGGCTACTTTGTCTTGGCCTCAGTTCAGTATGGTGATATAATATTACTCCCTCTGTTTTTATTTATATGACGCAGTTGACTTTTTCATTAAACTTTGACTAATAATATATAATTATGTAATTAGTTACTTAACGTGAAATCGATATCATTCGATCTATCATCAAAAGCACTTTAAAGTTAATCTATATATTTAACTGTTTGCACAAAAATTTGTAGATAAGACGAATGGTCAAAGTAACAAAAAAAATCAACTGCGTCATATAAATAAAAATGGAGAGAGTATCTTTCTCTGCACAATAATAGTGTACTGTATTACAAATTGTTTACTACTGCATTTTTGTTATAGTGATATAAAATTATTTTTCACTTGATCAGGGGAGTGGATTCTTATGGCTGAAAGATTTGAGGTGTTAAGGGACCAGTTATTTGGTAAGTAAATAGTTACTGACCAGCTTGACAAAACGTGCATCTCATCTCAAACATTTCGCCATCACTGATGACGACAAAAGATGTCTCAGCATATATGTCTACGCATTATAACAGCACAAAACGTCCCTGACACCGCACTTACCCCTCTACACATAAATTATTACAATATTGCAGCAAAAAAGGTCTGCAAACTCTCTCCGTACCACACTCCCTTTCGTCTCCGGACAGAAAGCAACATTATTCAATTACGACTCAGTCAGCGCTAGCTGCACTCAGCGTGTAGCGTTACACCCAGAGCGCGCCGGCATTGTGCAGCAGCGGGACGAGGCTGCCGCTGAGGTGGAGCGACATGACCTTGTCGGTGGAGCCGACGAGCCTGCCGCCGATGAACACAGCCGGCACGGCGGGGCTGCGGCCCAGCAGCCGAGCCAGCGCCTTCTCCATCTCCTTCCCCCGGGGATCCTCGTCCAGCTCCACCACCATCGGGTTCACCCCGAGGTCGCGGAACAGGCGCAGCACCGTGTGGCACATGCAGCAGGAGCTCATGCTGAAGATCACCACCGCGCGCTGCGCCGCGAGCTTCGTCACCCGGTCCATCGATCGATCAAGATGATCTTCTCGAAAGCGATGAAGTGGAAAATGTAGGCGAGCTAGCCTAGACTAGAAGTGCTTCTTGTACGCTATTGCTTTGTGAAGCTGTGCTTGCTTGCTTAGCAATGGGTGTTGGGAGCTGACTTATATAGGCATGGAAATGCATTGGCAGCGATCTGACTAGTAAGAGGTGGTAACGGAAGGATTGGGATAACGGGCGAGCTTCTTTTCTTGCGATACCACAGATGGGTGCAGTGTGGAATTTGGAATATTTGGATGGCAACAGCGATGCAGCAACCTGATACCGAGATGGTCGTCCTTGCATGTTGATAAGGCTTGGGAGCCTTGCTTTTTTGGAGTTCTAGGCTATCCTATTCGACAAGTCAGAAGAGAGAGACACAGAGATGCTGGTGAGATCATGTTCATCTAGTCTTGTTATAGATATTGAAGAGGGGGCTGAACTGTTAGTAGATTCAAGAGAGTAATAGTAACCTACACTCATGGAATAAGAATAAAATGGGGGTGAACTGTAGACGTGTCAAGAGACTAAGTAGTAAGTTACAGTTCTTAAGAAATGGAAAATGATCTTTTAAGGTAGAAGATACTGATCGGGCCTTGTTAAAATGTCTAAAATCATTTTTGGAGTTAAAATGAGCCAAAATTAAAGTAGTTTTATATCTCTCTTCCAGCTTTTTCGTACCAATTTCAATACATATTTGAGAAGTAGTATTGTTCGAATAGATTTGTGCGGATTGTGGACTAAATTTTAGTGGGGATAATTGCATAAAACAACCTATAAGTCACTTTGAGTTTCAGATTCCCACTCATAAGTCAATTTGTTGCAAATACCCACCCACCCACTAGGTTTTGTTGCCAAAACCACCCCAATTTGCACATGTTTAGCCGATTAAATCTGTTTTCGTTTGTTTGGAGTAGTTTATGGTGTTCTTATGAAACTTACAAAATTTTGGGAGTACGATCTCCATACTTGAGATTTTGCCAAAAAAAAAAAAGAAAACAAAGGCAATTAGAGTTCAAATGGTGTCCCGCAAAGTTTTATATTAAATAAATTTTTAGTAAAAATAAGATGAATAAGTCTCATTTAAATACTTTAATCATGTCAAATTAGTTAACTTAGTTTTTTCTTGATTTATATTGGCGAATAAATATAAAAACAATTAAATATGTGCACACTGGGGTGGTTTTGCAACAGAATGTACTTGGTTGATGGGGATTTGCAACAAAAACATTTATGGGTGGAAATGTCAAATTTAAAGAGCTTAAGGAGTGGTTTACACAATTAAGCCGTTCTAGTATTCACAAATGGAAGCAAGATTTTTCAGTCACTATTCTACTGAACCTGATGTCATTGTTCAAGTGGAAATTGATTTCTTCCCATTCAGATAAGATTACTCTGCGTCAGCAAGGTTGATGAAGGACACCAATACCATAGCTGCTGACTCTTACGCACGTGAACATCCCAAGAATCCAAGTCAGCGTCAAGCCAAAGTCAGCGTGGACGAAGAAGGCCAGCCGATTCTGTACAGAGGCACTATGAAGAGCATGCCTTAGCAATGGCCTCGATGACTAGCTCTTATCCTGTGTGTCTGGAATCTCACAAAAAGCAAGCCCCCTACACCTCATCAGATATGGAGAGGTATGGGATGCTGCGCTCCGAAGTTGCCTTTTACAATTTTGTTTTTGTAGCAAATTTTCAATGCTTGCCAAATGGCATTTCATATGGATAAGGAGCATCTCAAAGCGGGTGGGGATTCCAAGCAAAGTGGGTATCAAGAAATCTGATATGTGGCGGCTTGTAACTTGCTTCTGCAAAGCAAGGAATCATGTGACACATCAGTATGATATTTACAGGCGGGAATGGCAAATCAAAATTGAAGATTAATCCTATAGTGGAGAAATTTGGAGAATTTTAACGGAAAGAATGTCCCTGCTTTTGGTCAAATCATTCCTACGCACCGAACAGGTGTCCTTAGGAACTAAAACAGGCTCAACCGATACGGTTGTACTAAAGAGGTGCAAGTTGGTAGAGATGAAGAGTTTATGCATTCAGAGTTGTGCCAGTTCAACCTGCACACAATATTTTCTTCCTAGTTGGTAACATTTGACTCACATCTAATCTCTAATTAAAATTATTGGTGCTCAAACAAATAAAGTAACATCAAACGTGCAAGTGCATGCAGATAAGGATTAAGCGGTATGTATACATGGTGAAAAATGATGTAAAAATGAGTTGCATTGCAGCAAAAATGGCAACACCTGCGAAAGAGCAATTAAAAGGGCACCGCCACTTAATCACTCTTCCATTTGGGCGATTACTTTGATTTTTTTTTTCTTGAATGACAACAGCTCTTCCTTTCATAAAAATTAAATGTAATTTTTTTTGTAAAATTAAAGTGTAAAATGCAGCCCAAAATTTGTGCCTTCATTGAACAAAAAAAGTTATAGTTGTTATGGCACTGTTTTTATATAAAAGAACACTTCTCATTCCTGGTGTCAAAATCATGCTCCTTAATCTACCAAATTCATTTTCTTGACATCCTTAAGAAAGATGTCATCTAGTTAAAAGGGTACCATGGTCACTCCATTCTAATGTCCATGGTCACTCCCTAGAGTCAACTGTGTTCAGTCATTGTGAATCACAAATATTACCAGTCCAATCTTTTTTTTTTGGCAGATTGTCACAAAGAATCCAATCTTAAATTTTAGATCGCATCCACAGTTCAACTTTGGAATGTCAACTCTTGAATAGTTTAGAATTGCCAATTGCTATCTAGCAATGCATGACTATAGGGCATCACGACAGATTGTTGAAGAAGACCCTTTGAATTGACCTAAACAAAAGTCAAATACAGAAAATAAAAATGAAAAAAAATTTAGTGGTTAGCTTTTTTTCTGTTTTGTTTCAACATTTCTGCTAATTGTGTCCTGCATTCTTTGCATCTATGAGCCATAATATCCAAGCCTGACCTTTCGGCGAATGAAGAGCTATAAGGGACACCTGGATGGCCTAACATTCATAGACGGGACAATTTGCAACGCATAAATGCAGAGGTCTCGTCAAGAACAATTCCAGATGACAGATTCTCTGAACCTACGGTTTGTAGAATTGCTGCAGCTAAAGAGAGAAGTTGTAAGACATCTCTAGTCACAAATAAGGAATAACAGTTTTTTCTTTTGATAAAGCATAAGGAATAACAGTTAATAGCATCCTCGCAAAAAAAAGAAGAAGAATAACAGTTAATAGCACTGCAACAAAGCAAGCAATTAGGGAACGACGGTTATTCACAAATGTCCCTTTTTATGATGGTGGATCGGCTTATGCTAACTTGCCTCAATCATAAGTAATCTTAAAAAATGAATTCTCAGAAGTATTTATGGAACTGGCTTTTAATCATACAAGTTGACTTATCTATCTGTAATTCTAATTCAATAAAGCCGTAAGTGATCATAGACAACTTTTAAGCCCCAAACCAAGCAAAGGTATAGGTTATCCTGATGTTTGTCGACATTAAGCAGATAGCGTGAGAATATGGTCTATCAAATCTGCGAGAGAATATGGTCATTGAAATCAACGAGAGAGTATGGTAAGCATTCAAATCAGCTAGATATCGCGTTATATGTTTTCTTACCGTAAACTGTGGATTATCTGTAAACCAAGCTGTAATGCTCAAGAAAGGCAGTCTAGTTAATCATTTGCACCCAAAAAAAAAATGTAGTCTAGTTTATGGCAATGTAATCCATGCTTCTTTGGGAAATGTTCAATTCCCAACTCTGAATCCACTAATATCATTGAGGTGCCATTGTGTTATCTACTAGCATGCTAGTTCATCAAAGTCCATGGGGTTCAGTCTATAGCTTAACACCAGTGTTAAGCAAGTCAAAAACAAGGTCAAGGCTACGTGTAGCCATAAGTACCTAGTAGTTTATTGGCTTTCCGCTCTACTTTCATCTTGCTATTAGGTATGATCCCAGGTTCTCTGTATATAGAACCCTACTGGCTCCGAAAAGAATCCAAATACCTGATCATGGCATGATCTGCACTTACATAACATTTTAGTAAGAATATAGTATCAAATTAAAAGCAAACGTTTTATTAACCCCATACGCAATACAGCACACTGAAGCAATACATTTCTTTGGCCGAGATGAAATTGCCACCTCTAGTGAAACCAAAACTTATATGCATACAGTACATAGTTCAAGAGCTGTTGCCATGGCGACACAAACTAAGCCTTATGCACTGTCTTCTTCCCGAGTTGGCCAAAATGTCTTGTGTGATAGCTTTGTATCGACATGTTTTTGTTTCAATAGCTTTGTTTTTTATATTCCAACATTTATGATATCGTTTCCATTTCTGAACTTATCGTTTTAGGTTTTGTTTTTGACTTAAAAATATGGTTAGGAAATGATAGTGCTAATTCGATTTTCATCCCTGCTTCCACCCCTTCTCCCCTCAGCCTACCAGCCCGCGTGAACCACTACCCTCCGTCTCTACGTTGCACGACTCTTAAAGAGCATTACCCCACTACAAGTCTACAATTAAGTAGTGGCGGGCAAAACGCCCATCGCTACCATTAGTACAAAAAGAGAGTGCAGTGACAGAGCCCTATTTACAGTAGTGACGAACGCACTAATTTTCGTCACTACAAGGAGTTAAAAACCATATATAGTAAAGGTCTTTAAACATATAAAAAAATAGCCGTCAGGCCCACAACCGCCGCACCGCCCGCGAGGCCCATGATTGCCTCACCACCGACGCTGTCGTCGTGTATTCGGGTTGATTGCGCCCTCTATCGCGCTGTCGCCCCGCGTGCACCGGATCCGCGCCTAAGTAGGAGGTCATCGTCTTGCACCTTGACGGAGAGGCTGGACGTTAGTGTAACCCAAGGTCATCGAGGGAGTGACAACATTGAGGCTGAGGATGGAGCGGCGCCTTGGCCGCGTCCGATTAGACGATTGGAAGAGAGCAGGAGGCCATCGCATGAAGATGATGCCCTGGCTAGCCCATGCGTCCCCAACCTCCGTAGCAACCGGATCCTAGCGGGACAGGAGGCAGAGAGATCTTGCGCGAATGGAGGCAAAAGCGTCGGACGCGGACATCGGCAGCATGGAGTGCGAGGCTGCCGTTGAGAGGATAATGCGCGCGCGTGTGTGTGTGTGTGATGGACCCAATGGGTTAGTTGGTTAGTAGTGGCGTACGGACGAGGGCAGCAGCTTCACGGGCTGCTGACATCATGAATCCCGTCCTAAGATTTTAGTGGCCCGGGCCAAAGAGGGGGGGGGGGGGGGGGGAATTTACTCCAGTAAAACCAATAGTATAATTCAAAAACCTATTCATATAAATTATATGTACATATTACCTTAAGAGTTTCTTCTAACAAGTTTCTTCAAATTTTTGAATAGGACGAATGTTCAAACTTGATGTCTGACAGTCAACAAATGCTTATATTTCTGAACTGAGGGAGTAGAAGGTTCCATATAAACAAAACACAACCCATATTTTGTTAGAAATGTTTGGACAATTTTTTATAACCTACTCAACAATTTGTAGTAACTTTCCAACATGTTATAGCAACTTGTTCATCAATAATTTCATAGAATTTTTTGAAATAATGTACTTGGATTTTTGAATACCACATCATAATTGTACGAACTTTCTAAAATTGAAGTAACAATGCAATTTTGAAAACTTTAACATTATTTGAGAAAAAAAAAGAGTAAAAATTATCAGGGACGCGAATGAATGTGAGGTTTATAATGGACCAGCTGTCAGTATTGGGCCATTGACCAGCTTTGGAGCCGATCAAGCCCAGCCTGCCAGTTTCCATCGTGCGCGGACCCAATTTCGAGTGCGGCGGGAGACCCCAAACCCAATCCCGCCTCATTGGCGGGAACAAACTCCCTCCCCCTCCCACGTCCCCACGTCCCGGCTGCAATTGACCACCATACGCGTAGTTCACCGTGCGCCGTCGTCCGATTTAGTGTGCGGTCGGCGCACCTTCTAATTTTTAACACCTATCACATCAAAGAGAATCTTGTTATTTAAAACTGTTTTTATTAATTTAATAACAAAACCTATGTCACAACCTCCTCTAAATCGCGAGACGAATCTAATAAGCCTAATTAATCTATATTTTACTACAGTAATATTACAGTAACTATCGTCTAATTACGGCTTGATTATCCTCATTAGATTCGTCCCGCAAATTCGAGCGGAGTCTGAAATTAGTTTTCTAATTAAACTTTATTTGTAATTAGAATATTCGTTGCAAAAACCCTCTAAAATTTAGACCTCATGCACTGAACGCACCCTTATATGTTTGGGGTCCCACGACACAGGGTGCACCACACCACGGATCACGTCCACGGGAAAGATCCAAAGTCCTCGTGCTCCGAGAAATCTCGCGGTCTCAAAAGTTTTGCATTGAGACCCCAAGACTATATATTTCTTGATTTTTTTACGAAACGTTCATCAAGTATGTTCCGTGATGGCTCGGAAATAATATGCATGATAGGATGGACTAAACTGCAAATCGCCAAATCATCCTTCCTACAAGGCGCAGAGTATAAATTGGCCAATCCCTTTTCCCCCAAATCGCTTCACTCTTCGAATCCCCACCGCCTGACTCGTCAGGCGATTCGAGCTCAGCATTCCGCCCTCGAAAACCCAATTCGCCGCACCAAAAACCTAACCCTAGCCTCCCGCCACAGCGCCCCAATGGCGAAGCCAGTGAAGTACGACGACGAGGAGGAGATCTCGTCCTCCGGCGAGGAGGAGGAGGAGCAGGAGGACCAGTCTGACGGCGCCGGGTCCGGATCTGGAGACGAGGAGGACGAGGCGACTCCCGCGGGGGAGGCGGACGGGGAGGGGCAGGAGGAGGAAGAGGTCGACGAGGAGGAGATCGAGGCCGTCACCACCGGCGCCGGCGACGAGGAGGAGGAAGACGCCGGCGCCGCCGCCGCCGAGGAGGGCGACGACGACTCGCAGTCCACCGAGGACGATGAGGCCGCCGCGGGGGACAACGACGACGGGGACGAGGTGAGACGGCGCGGTTAGGGTTTGATGTCGAATCGTAGTTTTAGAGATTTTTGATTGATCGAGTTTTTGGATAGATGAGGCGGTAGAAATTGATTCACCTGATGGTTATTCTATTTTGTTGCCCGAAAGGCGGAATGTTTTATTTTTATTTTTATTTTGAGACGGGAAAGGTGGAATGCTTATCTAGATATATTATGGTCGAATCTGTGTCCACTGAAAATGTTGGTTGGCGATATCATTTCTTTGGGTAGGATTTTTGCCTTAGTCCCACTTTATCTAGCTGTGGACCGGAAGTGTCAAGAAATTCTTTAGTTTTCTTGCATCACGTGTACTGCGAACAGATTTTAAACAACCGTCAGGTGTGAATTTTTGGCATTCCTTTGACAAACTATTTTGCAGCCTGAAAATGCAGTGGTTGGCAAGCGTGAGAAAGCAAGGTTAAAGGAACTTCAAAAAATGAAGAAGCAGAAAATCCAAGAAATATTGGACACCCAAAATGCTGCCATTGATGCTGATATGGTATGCATCCTTTAAAATCATACATGAATACAATTGTACTGTTTGTACAGGATTGAGCATAATATGTTTTCTTTTGCATTGATGCACTTGTGTATTACATTCTCATCGTTGCTCTGATCATTATGGTTTTGGACAGAACAATAAAGGCAAAGGACGATTGAAATACCTTCTACAGCAGACTGAAATATTTGCTCACTTTGCAAAAGGAAGTCAATCAAATGAGAAAAAGCCACGTGGGAGGTACTAATTTTTTGTTACTACTATTAGACGACGATATATTGTTGGATGCAAAAAATGGTTCTAACATAAGGATCTTTACATACGCATCGCATGGCCGGCTTGCAAGATAACCTTTAAGTGCCTCTGCTCTGTTTATAGCTTCCTTGAGGGCCTTTTGATCTGGTTAATGACATGTCATCCATTTTAACCTTGTTATAGATACTGTCCATATTTTCATTTCATGCTATCGGGTTGAAGAAAGTTCTGAATACACATGTTCATTCCAGTATTCTTTTATTAGTAGCTTCTGGAATTTGGATGATGCTTATTATTTCTTACGCAAGGCCATAAAACCTAACCCATTTACTTCAGGATCATTGTGTGTCTCTTCTGTATTTTTTGTGCTAACATGGTGTGTCAATCTGTAGGGGGCGTCATGCATCAAAGATGACAGAAGAAGAGGAAGATGAAGAATATCTCAAAGAGGAGGAAGATGCCCTTGCTGGTACAGGGGGAACACGTTTGGTTTCGCAGCCTTCATGTGAGCCTCTTGTTGATAACTGCCTGTAAATATTATTGAATATAATGTTTTTCTTGTATCAGTAATAACTAATAACATAATGAATTAAGAAAACTTTTGTTTCTGCATGGATGGATATTTTCTTGCTTATGCTGTTGAATCGAGTAAATGAAATATCAAATATGACATCGACTTCAAATAAGGATAAATGAAACTCTATGCTTATTAGGTGTGAGCTGAACTGAAACTACTGCATAATTGGTTCTTGATAACTGTATTTTAGCCTGAATACCAATGTTTACATTAACAAGCACATTTGTTTCTGTTTTCTCCTTGTCCAAAAGATCATCTTGATATAGTTGATAGTTTGTTTTGTTTCTTTTCAACCAATGCATTTTGCTTTTTCTGAAGATTGGACTCTTGTTCTTTGGCTTTACAAAGATAGAATCAATGCTTTCTAATTCATCCCATTTTGTGGGGTTACATCTCAGTATGTTACGCAAACTCTAAATGGTTTGATTCTTTTGCTTTCCAGGCATAAAGGGGAAAATGCGAGATTACCAACTTGCTGGACTTAACTGGCTTATTAGGTTGTATGAGAATGGTATCAACGGGATATTGGCTGATGAAATGGTATGCTAGTGTGCTAACTCAAAGTTTAGGTTCCAAAACAACTATAGATCTTCTTAGTTGTTACTCTGCCTATCTTTGACAAGGCGATTGCACATTTTTGTTATTCAGGGTCTTGGGAAAACTCTTCAAACTATTTCACTGCTGGGCTATCTGCATGAATTCAGAGGCATCACTGGTCCTCACATGGTTGTTGCACCGAAATCTACTCTTGGTAACTGGATCAAGGAAATCCAACGCTTCTGCCCTATTCTTCGTGCTGTGAAGTTTTTGGGAAATCCAGAAGAGAGGGTTAGTCTAAAGTCTGTTTACATTGCATTAACTTCCTACTGACATGTTACTGATCTTCTTTTATTCTGTTGTCAGAATCATATAAGGGAGAATTTACTACAGCCAGGAAAATTTGATGTTGTTGTCACTAGTTTTGAGATGGCAATAAAAGAGAAAACCGCATTGAAGCGTTTCAGCTGGCGCTACATTATCATTGATGAGGCTCACAGGATAAAAAATGAGAACTCTCTTCTGTCGAAGACTATGAGGATTTACAACACTAATTATCGTCTCCTTATCACGGGCACTCCGCTACAGGTAAGTTTCGTTGGCAGTGCTGTCTTTGTAGACACCATGAGAGTTTTGATGAATGATGTTCCTTTTAATCTGATTCTCTGATTTGCTACATGGCAGAATAATCTCCATGAACTTTGGTCCCTCCTCAACTTCTTGCTGCCTGAAATATTCAGCTCTGCTGAGACTTTTGATGAGTGGTTTCAAATTTCTGGTGAAAATGATCAGCAGGAGGTGGTCCAGCAGCTTCATAAGGTACAGGATATAACACTCATGATCTACCTATATAAATATTTGAAATTACAATCATGTATAATTAATGCTTTGCAATCTTGAAGGTTCTTCGACCATTTCTTCTTCGGAGGCTTAAGTCTGATGTTGAAAAGGGTCTTCCTCCAAAGAAGGAAACCATACTTAAAGTTGGAATGTCTCAGATGCAAAAGCAATACTACAAAGCTCTGCTTCAGAAAGATTTGGAAGTTATTAATGCTGGTGGTGAACGCAAGCGATTGCTTAACATCGCCATGCAGTTGCGCAAGTGTTGCAACCATCCATATCTGTTCCAGGGTGCAGAGCCTGGCCCACCGTACACAACTGGTGAACATCTAATTGAGAATGCTGGTATGTTGTTCAATGTGGCGTTGGGTAAATTCCAATATCTTTTCAACCAACTTCTAAGTCTGCTTATAAACTTTTCATGACTACTTAGGGAAAATGGTTCTTTTGGATAAGTTGTTGCCCAAACTAAAGGAGCGTGACTCAAGGGTGCTTATTTTCTCACAGGTGATTATCCTTAAGTCGCACCTAAATTTGAATGGCTTTAGAAGTTTATACATTGCGTATTAGTTGTTAGATCTGATGGTCCCATTAGGATGCTAAGCATGTGCACCTCTCAACACTCTGATTGATTCCCCACATTTTTCTTTGTTTGATGTATATCTCCATTCTGCAGATGACCAGGCTTTTGGACATCTTGGAAGATTATCTTATGTACAGAGGATATCAGTATTGCCGCATTGATGGAAATACAGGTGGAGAAGACCGTGATGCATCCATTGACGCTTTCAACAAACCTGGAAGTGAGAAGTTTGTTTTTTTGCTTTCAACGAGGGCAGGTGGCCTTGGTATCAATCTGGCCACTGCTGATGTTGTGGTTCTCTATGATAGTGATTGGTATGCCGCTTTGTTATGCTGATTTTATATTTTGTTGCTTACCCTATTTGAATCCTTACATCTCTGGTACTTTAAATGTGCTTTCAGGAATCCACAAGCTGATCTGCAAGCTCAAGACCGTGCACATAGGATAGGGCAGAAGAAAGAAGTTCAAGTTTTCCGCTTCTGCACTGAGGTTTGTTACTTCTTGATTGATAATTATTATTGTACGCAACTTTTTTTTATCTGACAAGAAAGTGATGCCAAAAAAATGCAGTATACTATTGAGGAAAAAGTTATTGAAAGAGCGTACAAGAAGCTTGCATTGGATGCTTTGGTCATTCAACAAGGACGCTTGGCAGAGCAGAAAAGTAGGGAGTTTGATACTTGTAATTCTATTTATTGAAGCATTTTCCTTTAGTAGTTACGCATTATTCTGATTTTATTTATTTACTTTTCAGCTGTCAACAAGGATGACCTCTTGCAAATGGTGAGATTTGGTGCTGAAATGGTGTTCAGTTCTAAGGACAGTACAATTACAGATGAGGACATTGACCGCATCATTGCTAAAGGAGAGGAAACAACAGCAGAGCTTGATGCGAAAATGAAAAAGTTCACTGAGGATGCCATTAAATTTAAGATGGATGACAGTATGTGCCCCTTCTGTTTACATGTCATCCTCTCCATCCCCGGCTTTCTTTCTATATTTCTAATCTTTTCTCTCATGCAGCTGCTGAATTGTATGATTTTGATGATGAGAAGGTATTGAACCCTTGAATTTGTGTATCATGAGTTGCGAATTCTATTTAAATTGCCTTCACCGCAAACATAATTTGCTTTCTTGATTGAAGGATGAAAACAAGGTTGATTTCAAAAAACTTGTCAGTGATAACTGGATCGAGCCACCTAGGAGAGAGAGAAAGAGAAAGTATGAAGTTTTTTTCCCCTAGTTTGTGGGGCATTTTGTCCTATACTTGTTTGGACCTGATTTTCACTTTTTTGTAGCTACTCTGAGTCTGAATACTTTAAGCAAGCACTTCGTCAGGGTGCACCAGCGAAGCCTAGGGAACCACGGATTCCAAGAATGCCACATTTGTAAGTATAGCTTTGTGAAAATGTCGCCGTTGACACCTTACTCCATGTTATTGCTAGCTCAATCTTTGCTATGTGTTTGCCAGGCATGATTTCCAGTTCTTCAACAATCAAAGGCTTAACGAATTGTATGAAAAGGAAGTTCGGTACCTTATGGTAAATTTCTCAGCTGGATTATCCTTTTTGTAACATAGAATCTTGTAATCTCAAATTTTGTTTCATTTCCTCCCTGGTATGCCATTTCCATCATTTCCTCCCTGATAATTAGACATGTATTTTCCCAGTAGATTTTATTTTTCAACTACTGCTTATGATCTGGGAGCTGAACATTGAAATTTTTTTTGCAGCAAGCAAACCAGAAGAAGGATACCATTGATGGCGAAGATGAAGGTATTACCAACGCTTGCCGTTTTACGTTGCATTACAGCATCCATATAGATAATGCTAACTATATAATTCTTATGCACTCAGAGCAATTGGAGCCGTTGACTGCAGAGGAGCAGGAAGAGAAGGAACAGCTATTAGAAGAGGTGAAGATGAAATACAATTAGTACAAACCATAAATTTCCTGTTGTTTTGTCTCTCTTGATATGTTTACCTGGTTTACTCGCTAACTTTGGTTCCTTTCCACACTTGAATATCAGGGTTTTGCAACATGGACTAGGAGAGACTTCAACACATTTATTCGTGCATGTGAGAAATATGGTCGCAATGACATCAAAAGTATAGCCTCTGAAATGGAGGGGAAGACAGAAGAGGAAGTTCAACGTTATGCTAAAGTGTTCAAGGAGAGATACAAGGAACTGAGTGGTATGGCAGTAAACTGATATAAGAATATTACACTCCATTTGTAGTAAATGTCGATTTAGATACTGCAACAGAACCCTCTAATTTTCAAAACTAAATTAGTAAACTGTTTGATTGATCATGTGAAAATAGTATAATTTGGATTTTTAATGGAAAACTTTCATGTTTATTAATGTAACAACTTGTTAGTGTTTTTAATATGAACAATGAACAATCAAAGTATTTTATGACAGCCACTGGTTAATCAGTTTGTGCACTGATTGTTTCTGGTTTGATCTTTCTCCAACAGATTATGATAGAATCATCAAAAACATTGAAAGGGGTGAAGCAAGGATATCCCGTAAGGATGAGATTATGAGGGCCATCGGCAAGAAGTTAGACCGCTACAAGAACCCGTGGTTAGAGTTGAAGATTCAATATGGTCAGAACAAAGGAAAGTTCTATAATGAAGAATGTGACCGTTTTATGGTATGTTCTTCCACTTTATTTTTTATACATAATTGTGTACAGGGAATGATTAATAATCTGTTATGTTCCAGCTTTGCATGGTCCACAAACTCGGATATGGAAATTGGGATGAACTGAAAGCTGCCTTTCGCATGTCTCCCTTGTTCCGGTTTGATTGGTTTGTGAAATCCAGAACGACCCAAGAGTTGGCTAGGCGATGTGACACGCTCATCCGACTCGTTGAGAAGGAGAATCAAGAATATGATGAGCAAGAAAGGCAGGCAAGGAAGGAGAAAAGACTTGCTAAGGTAAACTGCTCACCCTTCATTGTTCTGCAACATTGCATTCTAGATCCTTCATATGCATGAATTGCAAGTTGTGACAATTTGTGGTATTTTTTTCCTCATCTACAGAACATGACTCCTACAAAACGAGCAGCGTTACGTGAGGGTGAGACAACTCCATCGAATTCGTTCAAGAGGCGGCGACAATCTGTGATGGAAGATTATGTGGGCTCGGTAAGCCAAGTAGTATACATAAAGCTAGTAACCAATGGATCTATTAGTGAGCAGCTGTACTAGAATTATGAAAGTTACCACTTTAATAATGCTTCAATGCCGTGCCTTTAGAGTTTTTTCCCCCTTGCCAAGGAATGTGTATTCTTGTGCTCACTGATTTTAATGTATTTCAGGGGAGGCGTAAGCGAGGGTGAGACTGAGGCGGTCTCCTTTCTGGTGGACCTCGCCAGGTGATGAGAGGATTGCCGTATCGTCAATGCATCTTCCTGTTATCTGTAGTGCTAGGAGACTCTTATGCCCATGAGCAGGCGCAGCTGACAGTGTAGTATAATTTGTGCTCTGACATAGGTTAGTTTGTCCGTAAAATATGTATGCCGTGGGGTCAGTTGATGGCCGCCTCGGTTAGCTCTGGAATGTTAAAAGTCAAATGCTGCTGATATACCGCTGTTACTCCATCTTAGTTCAGTTTGTGCCTCGATTGCTGTTGTTTCGGACGTGACGTTTTTCTTCCTGCCCCACGATATGGTAACTGCTGCCGACGCATTTGAACCCTACTAATGACTATTACAGCATCCTATTTGAGCTTAAGATGTCTCAGTTGGATGTAGCTTCAAAAGAGGAAAAAAGCTTCAATTCAACAAATGAAATCTACTTCGATCTTTTGTAAAAAGAAAACTACATTTTAGGTGCCTCTTGGTGAAATTATTTTGATAACAATTCTCAAAATGTACATTAAATAGTCTTTGATGGCATCAACAAGTTGTTTGTTACTAGTTATAGGTTTTGAAATTTACCAAAATCAACCAGTTGTTTTACCTAAACGAATTAAAAATTTCAAGAATATTGTTGGAAGAATGGCTAAAAACAATGGGAGGAGTCAATTTTTCAATTGCATGAAAACAAGGTTTCTTTCTGTCGATGACGTGAGCCATAGGATCATAGTCAAACAAGATGTTTAAAGTGTAAATTATTTTAGGATAGAGTAATATTTTTCTATTACCTAAACTGAAAGCTTAAGATACCTGCAATCTTTGGATCGCAGTTGGATTGTCTCTCCTGCATCGTCCGTCGTTCCACATGACCGCAACATGCGCTGATGGAGAGACGCTTTTTTTAGAAAAGAAATACATGCGCAATTATCTCATTGGACACATTGTTTAATAAACAATAATCGGTAGATAGGACATGCGCTTAATGAGGCTCGAAAATGGACGGGCAAGTTCGATCGTAAGAAAGCCTTTGTTTTTTAAGATAGCTAAGATTATTTCACAGCCTGGTTATGTAGAGAAAAGGACGATATTATTAGCATGCATGTGTATCTCCTTTTTGGATCAGGACAGTTCATCTCACAGTTTCCAGAAGTGTCATATCAGCTTTATAGGTTTGGATACGAGACAAACTCTCAGTGCCCAGTTTCAGTTTCATATCATGGTTTCATATGAATCTAGGAGTTGTGCCAAAAAGGGCTGATATGCTCAATTTCGTTATAAAAAATGTTATGCCCAACTAATTTTGGAACACGACAGCCATAGGAATCTTTTTTAAAGCGTTTTTTCTATATACTAGTAGTTAACAATCTGTAGTGTTTATCGAATGATTGTGACCACCAAAATGCAGTTACTCAAAATATTGCAGAGACTTACAGCAGACCGAGCATTGGGTGCACCGAAAGCACAACCTAAGTACTCCCTCCGGTTTAGACACGGCAAATGAACTAAAAACACTATACTGATCTGAACTCCACAATTAAAATACGGAGGGAGTACACTGAAATGCATAATCAACTTTTATACAGAAGAAAGAATCGGCATATATACACATGCACATCTGAGTTGTTGTGAAGGGCATAAATACAAGGGTGGTAACCCCCGAATGTCTTGCATCGGTCAACAGTAGGTTCAGAAGAATCTAAAAAGAACAGGAACATATACATAATCTGGATGGATTCTCACCGTCACCAGATTTGGACACAACCAAAGGAACGTAACAGGCAACGAAATCCAACAGACCTTGGTGTAGAAGTACTCATTTGAACTCACCAAAAAATAATTTTATCGGGCTTTTATCCCTTCCTTGTCCTTTTCGAGCTGCTTTGAGTAAGCAGCAGCCTTAGCATCTCGAGCAGTCTGCTTCTTTCGCCTCGATCGCCCAAGAGCTGTAGCATCAAACAATGGCCCCGACCATGTTTGTGAGTTCCCCTTCTCGATGGGGACTACAGTGCTGAATGAAGCATCCTGATGCTCAAATGTAGGCTCCAGACGACGACAGGATCCCAATGGATTACCCATAGCTCCATCTTGATGAGGCGGAGGAAACTTCTCGCTTTTGCTCTTGGCATTTGAATGGTTTATCAATCTTCGTCTCTGCTGTTATTGAGAACATTTGTTAGAATGACTACCTCCGTATGCAGAAATATTTGAAAGACAAGCTACTCTAATTACTTATGGTGCATAAAGCATATTTTGCAATGCATGTTTATTCCCAAAACAAAAAATCATTGTAAAGCAAAGTTTCAACATGAAATGCGGTAAGATAACAAATAAACAAACATATTTTAATTTTGGAATACAAAAAGTAGAACAAATGTAGAGTCTATAAGCCCTCATTTTCACGTCCCACAGCTTGGCAAGGACTGTATTATTTCGAGGATAAGTTTGTGAACACAGAACAGTTCTTGGATTCTCCTCAACGAGAGACAACTTATGGTGGAAAACTGAATTGCAGTCTCTGACAATTATAACTTGACAGTTTTCATATTACCTTAAAAATGCAAATCATGTGCGTAGAAAACAAGATAGTCTTCAATCATAAATAGCTGACTTACATCTAAGTTTGCTTGCAGCTCTGCATTGGCTTCTGGTACTGGTCCAGCCCTGTGAGATCGGTCCCGTGGTCGAGTCCTTTTCGTGACTTCTCCTTTTGCCTTTGCGGCAGCTCGTTGCCTGGTGGAGAAAAACAAGCAAATGATATGAAAAACTATCCAGCATTAATGAGTTAGAAAGCTTGTTCTATCTGTTACAGCTTCACAGTGTTTGGTTGATACAAAGAAAATTTAATCAGTAGCAAATTGGAGCAGAACTGGATGTGCTCGTAATTTGTTTTTTCAATTTGTATTTCTTAACCCTTATTGAACTAATATTTTTAAAAATAACCCTTTTGCTCATCTCAAACTCTTGATTTCTTCATTCCAGAGTTCCTAGTAGTAAAAGGTAAAGAGCATACAGCACAGAAGTTGCTGCATTTGACAGTTTGCAGGAACATATAGCCAGTTCCCATGAGATCAAGATGTTTCCTTTCCACCACCCCTCACTTTAGAGTCCAACTGCAGATTAGCCCCCATTTTTTAGGGCTTGCATATTTGCCCGTTATTTGAAATTGAACTTGTCGTCTGCCCCTCTTCTTGAACTCCGTTAGCAATTTACCAATTTACAGATTAACAATTAAATAAAAATACTCATTGTGAAATGCATTCAGAGCAGAGAAAGGACCAAATGCCTTTTATCCCTGATGTACACTTGCGGCATCTTTGCTTCTTTCTTTCTTCAATCGATGACCATTGACAAGTAGCAGAGAGTGGCGGCTGGTGACCATGGAGCAGATCTGCACAGGGCCAAGATGCAAGGCAGACAACATAGGGGTGCATGCTCAAGAGGCGTCGCTGCACGAGCGCGGGGGTGAGGCAATGGTGTGGCTGCACGCAGCATGGCTTGGCTCCAGCCACGGGAATCTCACATCCAGATCTAGGATTTCTATCTGTTCCATTTCTTATTTGTAGATTAATGCCACCTCCGTAGATTGATTTCTACTTCCAGATTTGATTTATTCTCCCTAGCTTCTGGGCGTGGGGTAAGAAAAGAAAGAGAAGAAGATGGAAGGGATCACTGGATTAAGCTGTGCATGTCAACACACACTCCCCCTACACATGAGAAAGAATTGGAGGAAAGTCTAGAAGAAGAAAGGGGCAAGGTCTTTGTAACACCAACTTAACACTGTTAACTGCCTTAAACAGAGTAGAGGCAAAACAAAAGTTCAGTTTGAAAAGTCTAGAAGAAGATAAGGGCAAATCTGCAGTTTAGATTCAAAGTAGGGGCAGCCATGCAATTGCCCCATTCAAATAGTCAAAACAAGATGGTTAACCAAAGAATTATGTGAAATCAACAGGAAATGATCCGCAACTCAAATGCCTAAATGGCCCAACTTCACAGGTGACAATTCAACAGTTAATGCAATCCATACGGGTGTCATATTATATTGTAGGTGGGATTGCATGACTGCAACTAACTTGGTTTCATACATGTTTTCAAGCATTATTTTGTTAGCATTTATTTCTAAGAAAAAGGGAAAAGGGCAAATGTGAACACACCTTCTGGCTTCCTCGTCTCTCAACTTGGCATCCATCTCCTTGCTAGGTGGATATGTAGGCAAGCTTGAAGGTTCACAAGCATAAGGCTCAGTTGAAAAGAACTACAAAGACCACAGTACAAAATTAGTTCACATGACAACCTTAAATTTTGTTGTCGAAAGGCAAAATTATGCATTTTGTATCCAGAGAGGATAGCTTTGTTATTGATGACAGAATAAATAGCAGTTCATTAAAAAGAGAAGCACAAACATATAAAGGCATTAAAAATAAACAGCCCTCCATGCCTGATCACCATAAACCCCTTTCTTTCCCTCTCATCAAAAGGTTTTCGTTCAGCAATAATGGATTCTTGAGCTCAGCTTTGCCCATGTGGATGACACACCTATTTAGCCCACAGATCCTGCTGTAAGCGCTGCTGCCCAGGCAGGGGCAGGCTATCAGTGTGGAAAGAGGCTATGTAAGTTTCCATTGTCAGTTCACAGGTTGGCTGGAGCTGACAAGTGGGCCCATGGAGCCATATTTATTGGAACCAGCTCATATAGAGGAATCTGCTCTACTCATAAGCACAGCATAGGGTGTTGGTCTGTTCTATACTTGGACAGTGTCCAAGCATTGAAAGGTGTAAGGACTGAAGACCCCCAGTTTATCTTAGCAGTTAGCACGTATCACAGACCAACATTTACATATCTCCAGGCCAATGAGCAATTTTCTCAGGGTATCTAGTTTTGCTACTAATTTATCAAGGAAGTATATAAACTAGCATATTGTTAAATATTAACATGGATATACTCAGTTTAGTGAGGAAGCACCAATTTTTGACAGTGGAATATAGGCATTATATCAGAACACAGAAACTTCTCCCAGTTTAGCAGAATATCTACAATAACCTAGTGCACACTGCTCCACTACTAGAATGCTTTCCCAGAATTATATTGTTGATGTGAACCATTGAAAGGTAAAGGTAGTTAAACTGGAGCAAGACCTAAAGTTAAAATAGAATTTTAATCTTCATAGCCAAACACCACTTAGAATTTCAAGGAGTCCTCTTAAGAAGAGAACAAAGGAAATATGGAGAGAGAAAAAAGCACGCGAGCTAAATAACAATCTTCTGGGAATGCTTCTACAATTGGCATACTATGAGCCTCAATAGAAAAAGGTTGCACTACGATGCGCATAGCAAATTCAATGTTTGTATGTGTCATAGGTCAACGATTTTGCTTCATACTATCTCCGTTCCAAAATACTTGTCAAAGATCTCTCTGACCATCAGTTCCTAAAAGTTCATATAGTTTAACCGCACAAGATTTATATTTTTAGATTCACATGTTGTTAAACTACAGAAATCTTTACAAATTGATGGTCATCGATAGAGATGTTTGACTTTGACCAAATCTAAAACAACAAGTAATTTGCATCGGAGGTAGCACTACCATTCCTGCTTAAAAACCACAAAATTTTCCTTCGAACTAGGATAATAACAAATGTATGGATAGGAACATACTTCACTTTGTAATGCAGCTGTAGCAGTTTGGCGCTCAGCTGGATCAATTGCAAGCAGGGTTTCAACCAATGGTAGCGCTGATGGAGGAAAGTCTTTGAATGTCTCTCTGATGCAACGTTTATAGGGCTGCTGGGGCTTGAATATTGTGGCATGCGGCAGTTTAGACTTCTTCCAATACTCCTCTGAGGGGGAACCACACAGCTTGAAAATCTTGTGCAACTGTTCTACCTGGTGAATAGTGCATATTCCAGTTTAGGAACCAAGTAGTTGCCATTAGGAACCAAGTAGTTGCCATCAGTCTAGCAAATATGGGAAATCAAAACATAAACAAATGAAAATATTACGAGTGATGAGCTCAGAGCTCACCCAATAGGCCTAGAATCTAGTTGCGACTTAGCAGCCTTATTGTGTGACATTACATGGTATTTGGAGGCTTGGAGCATGTTATACAACAGATAATTCAAGAACTATTGTTTTAGTGCACTAATCAGTCTATCTGAACTTAATGTCAAATAGATTTATGAAAACAACCGAAGCACCTGACAAATGGCAACTCAACCATCCTAAAAAAGGTACAAAAAAACTCGACCCGAGGGAATTAGACATCCCAAAGTTCAAGCCCTAGGTTGTAAGCTCTCAACAGGAGTCTTACCACCATGCTACAAGGACGGTCTCAACTCAATCGTACTGATCAAAGTATCATACATATACATAGTCATATAAACCTTAGTATATGCTACCCAGTTGCTGTCGCACATATTGTTGAACATATAAATACAAGTTTTCTTAATCATTTATCTGTAATCTCTAGCTCATACGAAATTTACTTTTATCTCAAGCCAACAAAGTGATCTTAAAAACGAAAGCTTGTTTTCTGAACTTCTGTATAAGCCCAAACATTCCTTCCAATGAAAATATCAAACCGAGGCTGGTGGAAGGATTATTCATGGTTTTACTTAAAACACATGTGGAATTTATGTCATACGCCAGCTTACTTGTCTCATCAACAATATGTGCACATCATCCACTAATTCTTAGTTTAATACTGGAATATTCTTACTAACAAAAGAATAATAGAAACTTGATTGCTTACATTGATATGGCTTTTGGATGTTTTAGATAAATGATGTATCGAATAATGATCAAAAATAGTTTGTAAGCATTGGGCTAAAAGAACAAAAAATAGTATAGAACTGTCTGCACCATACAACAGATTTTGGCCGCGAAATTGGGGGAAAAGTATTGCAAAAACATAATATTCGATAATGTTCGTGACTTCAGGATGTGGCTGCCATATTGACAAAAGAAAGGTACCTACTAACAAAGATAAGCATTTAATCTTTACAGGTAATTATGAATTAAGCATGTCTATGGATTTCAAAATTATTGTGATGCCATCCGACCAGCACCAGCTATGTGACCAACTATAGAGGCACCTAACACATTGGGAGATTTTTCAATAAAGGACATGACTGCACACATAATCTAATTGTGTAAAGGACAAACATGCTTAGTGGAAAATACAGAAGCATGCTTTTCAACAGATGTTTTCGCTTGTGTCACGTTGGCAACAAACGATGACAGTGTGCACTACCATTAAACTCGGCCTGTAGGGGTAAGACCGCCCCCACGGTATTCAATTAAGAAGAAGACCTTCTCACGCAGGCCGAGAGAATCCACAGAACCCTTGTCCCACTCTTACACAGCGGCACCGTAGCCCCGTGAGAACAACCATGACCTCAGCCAGGCCTTATACCTGTGCTTTGGCGTGGGACAAGCGAGGGGATTTTTTTAAACCCAACCCGTTAATTCGCTCCCTCTGGGAGTCGAACCCGGGACCTTGGGGGTGCTACTAAGCCACCTCAACCACTAGGCTGAAGGACCGTTCACAGTGTGCACTATCATTAGGAGAAACATTAGCCACATACATTTATAATCAAAACAACCAATGACAGTGTCCTCATGACCTCATCAGGAAATATCATGTTAAAAGGTCAATATTTTCAGCCACCATCCCACCACTATAGAATTCTTTATAATATGAACAGTTGACATACAAGATTTGACCAGTGGAAAGTAATATGGCAGAATAAAGAGTTGCATCATGTTTGTCATTCTCACCTCGGTGCGCCCAGGCATTATGGGCTTCCCATACAGGAGCTCGGCTAGAATGCACCCAGCACTCCACAAATCTATGCCTACACCATAATCAGTTGCACCTAGTAACAATTCCGGTGGCCGATACCATAGAGTGACCACCCGGCTCGTCATGGGCCGCTTATGCCGTGGATCAAAGAATGTCGCCAACCCAAAATCGGCAATCTTAAGAATCCCATTATTATCCAGCAGCAAGTTTGACCCCTTGATATCCCGATGCAATACATTATTTTCATGGCAGTGCTCAAGCCCCGATAAGAGCTGCTGCATGTAACATTTTATCTGCAAGATAATACAATGACATCAAATTCACATGATTCCACCTTTGAGTGACCCCCTTCGAAATAGAGATCAAGTCACACACACCTGAGGTAACGTAAACTTGATGTCAGGGCTCGCTGCGAGGCCAGCAAGGTCATGCTCCATGTACTCAAAAACAAGGTACAGGCTACATGACATCCTGGAGGTCACCAGGCCCTCCAATTTGATGACATTGGGGTGGTCGAGCCTCCGTAGAATCAGAATCTCCCTGGCCATGAACTTGACGCTCTCCGGCTCGAGGTTGTCGAACCGGACCTTCTTGAGCGCCACGATGCGGCCTGAGACAGTGTCCCTTGCCCGGTACACGTTGCTGTACGTGCCCGACCCTATCTAAGAGTAAATCACCGGATAGGATGTCAGTACACCAGCAGCAGGACGACGAATTTCACAAGTTTCAGAGCTCGCCAAGCCGCACGCATACCTTATTGAGCTTCTCGAATGTGTCGGCGCGGCGCGGGGCCCACCCCCGGAGCGCCTCCCCGGCGACGGCGACGAGCCACGGCGGCCAACCGGCGGCGAGCTGCTCCGCCGCGGCGGGCGCGGGGACGGACCCCTGCCTGGGCCCCGCGGCCCTGCGCCCCCCGAGCCGCCGCCTGGGCCTCGCCGGAGGAGACCTATCGCCACCGGCTGCGGCGGAGGGGGACGCCTCCGCCGCGGTGGAGGGCTGCGGCGACACCTTCTCCTTGCTCCTCCCCGTCCGCCTCGTCGGCGCCGCCGCGGGGGACGACGACGACCCGCCGCCCGAGCGGCCGAAGACGCAGCCCATGGCGCAATACCCTCTACCCTACCCTCTCGAACCTTCTCGAAGCATCTGGTCTGCCGGCAGGCCGGCCGAGCCACTCACTAGGGTTTCTGCTGGCCTCACCGGAGCAGGCGGCGCGCGCGCAGGCGCAGCGGGGTCAGTGAAGGCGAGGCGAGGCCAGGAGGAAGGAATCAATCAATCAGCGAACACGAGACGAGACGAGAAAGAAGGGGGTGTGTGGATGAGCAGCATTCAATAGCTCACGTGGCGGTGGGGCTGACCGGTGGGCCCCACTAGGGGGTCAGAGGTGCGTCAACAGCTGGCGGAGCGGTAATCCGATCCATTAATTATTCGCACTGCGTCCGCAGCAGCGGGTCGGGAGGGTTACTGAGGTGGGGCCCGCGGGTCATGAGGGGTGGGGCCGATTCTGGGCGCGTTCGGTGCGGCCCTTTAGAGGCCTCTAAAACGGCCTGGTGCTAAAGTTTAGAGGATTGTGGCACCGAACGGGCCTCTAAACTTTAGAGTCTCATGGGCTTTAGAGGCCTATGAAATGGAGAGGGGGGAGAGGCTCTAAAGCCTCTAAACTGGCGTCGGACGCGAGTGCCCTCGCCCTCCCGCAACCTTATCCGCTCGCGTCCGCCCTCGCTCGCCCACATCTAGCTGCCGCCGCCGCCGCCGCCTCCGCCGAGCTGGCGCCAAGGTGGCACCGCCGCGTCGCTGTCGCAACTCCGATAGTACGACGTCCGCTGCTGCGGCTCCGGCTGGCTGGTGCGAAGCGCCGCCGTTCGCAGCCGTCCAGCAACGGTCGGCCTCGCTGGCGGATCTTAACCGCACCGGCGCCCGTGTCGCCGCCTGCGGACGACGTCAAGAGCAGCTCGTCCTCCAACATGGACGGCTTCGGCGCGGGCGCCTACGGCGGAGACGGTTCCGGGACTTCTTCTCCAACCCGAGGGATCCGTACGCCCTCTCCCAGTCGTACATGTCCGACGACGGGAGCCGCGGCCATGCCACCAACAGCGGTGCTGGCCGCCTCGACATGAACCGCCTCGACCTCAACTCCGAAGGCTTCCCCAACCCTGGCGGCTTCCAAGGCTTTTTCCAATCCACCTGATTTCGACGGGGCCTATGGATTGGGGATCGGATCTAGTTCCGGCTACGGAGCAAGCGGAGGGCATGGTGGTGGTCCTGCTGCTCCTGATTTTGCTGCTTCTTACGGTGCGTTTGGTGTTGGGCGTGGCGGTAGGGGTGGCACTGGTGGTGGTGGTGGTGGTGCTGTTGGTCGTCTTGCCCGCGGTGCTGGTGGTGGTGGTGGTGCTGGATCAGGGGGTGGTGGTGGCGCAGGTGGCCGCCGTCGTCGAGGTGGTGGTGGACCTGGTGGAAGCGGTGCTGGTGGTGGCGGTGGTGCTGGTGGTGGCAGTGCAAGCGGTGCTGGTGGAAGCGGTGCTGCTGGTGGTGGCATTGGCCTTCCTGCTGGGCGTGGTGGTGGTGGTGGTCGCCGTGGAGCTGGCCGTCGCCGTGGTGCTGGTCGTGGCGGTGGTTCCATCTGGGAAGATGAGGACGACGATGAAGACAGTGGAGATGACAACGTGCGTCTCCCTACATGGACCGACCAGGTATGATTCCTAATCGGCCATACATTTTTGTAACTCTGTTGGAACTAAACTTGAATAGCTTGTCGGTTAATAGATGTATGTATGTCGAAATGTAGCAAACTGATAGGTGTAATTGGACCCCTGAACATACCGAGGTTTTGCTGGAAATTCTTCTAGAGGCAAAGAACAATGGTACCTACAGAAATGGACAGATGTCCCCTAGGGGTTATCCTATTGTTCAAATCAAATATCATGAGAAGACGAACCTGAAGCACAGTAAAGACCAGATTCGCAATAGGCTATCACAATTGAAAGCCCTGTATGGGACAATTCAGAAACTCCACAAAGAAATAGGTCTCGGTACAAAACCAAATGGGTGGCCTGATGCTCTAGCGCACTGGTGGGCAAAAGAACTCAAGGTACGAAACAACAGTGACCTCTGATGTTGCACAGAATTTCATAAATTGTGCAACACACATGTTGTCATCCTTTGCATGGTGCCACAATTGCAGGGCAGAAAAATTAAGGAACTACATAATTTGAAGCATGGTCCTCCAGCATTCTATGAGCTGTTGGAAGAGGTGTTCCATGGTATTGCAGTGGATGGCTCAACTGCATATTACGCTGCGGAGGACACCGAGGAAGAGGATGAAGAAGAAGATGATGAGTATGAGGCATTTGGTCAAGCCAATGATATGGACTCAAGCCCTGCGACCTCCGGCAGCCGCAAACGGGGAAGCAGTACAAATACAACCGGAGCAAGCCTCGTGAAGAGAACCAGGAGCCCGATTGTCAGATTTATCGAGAGTATCCTTCAGAAAACACAAGAGGGCTCTGAAGCAAAGTTTCGTTTCATGGAGCAACAAGCTGCACAGCAAAAGGAATTCATGGAGAGGCAGGCTGCATTACAGGTTGAGATTGAGGAGAGAAAAGCTGCAGCTAGGGCCGAGGCTCAGAGAAGAAGGGAAGAAGAGCTGACAAAGAGGGAGGAGGAGGAGACCTCTGAATTACATCGCATGCGTCAAATTGCATTTGACGAGGGTTGGGATGAGGGCAGCACCGAATACCTGGCCATAGCGGTATTGTGGGGAGATTTTGCCGCTAAGCAGTTGTGGTGGGGCTGCAAAACACCTGAGAAACGGCTTCAATTCATGCGCAATTACATGAGGCTTAAGAATATTTTTTAGAGTTGTAGTTGTGAGTTGTAGAATAAAGTGCAGTATTAGTTGCTGCTTCATAAACTATGTTGTATCGTGATGTGTACAAACCCTTCCGGAGCTGCATGTTTCATGTCGAGTAGAGAACATTTTTCATACCGATTTGTTCATGCTCACTTCATATTGTGCATTCTATTCTGTTATACCTGAACCATTTGTTTTCATGTTTGTCACTAGTTGTTTCGATCATGGTCAGGCTGACAACTCCTCCGTTGCGTTGTTGCAGGGTATGTTCGTCGGCAGCACGCAGGGGTGGATGGATATGATGGACGATGACGAAGAACAATTTAATGAGCAGCTTCCTTTCCTCGTCTATGGTATGTTCCATGACATGCACTACTACTCAAAGACCCCAATAGCAAGGAGTGCAGACAGTGGCCTTGACTTTGTCATGAGGATCATTGGGGGTGCATATTTATGTCGAACTAACTTTAGAATGAGCCCTGAATTATTTCATCAACTGCATACAGTATTAGTTGAGCGTTATGGTCTCAAGTCTACCAGAAATTGCTCTAGCATTGAAGCATTAGGGATGTTTCTTTGGATGGTTGCAACACCTCAACCTTTTAGGCAAGCCCTGACCATATTTGGGAGGTCCTTAGATGTGCATCGCAATTTTAAGAAAGTCTTGAAGTGTGTTCTCCAGCTTGCAAGAGATATAATTAAGCCTTTGGACCCCCAATCCACAAACATACACCCACGGCTACAAGAGGCTAGGTTCAAGGGACTTTTCAACAATTGCATAGGTGCAATAGATGGTATGCATATACCGGTTACAGTTGAAACAAATAAGATTGTTCAGTTCATGAACCGCAAGGGTTGGACATCACAAAATGTCATGGCCGTGGTGGACTTTGACTTGAGATTCACATTTGTGCTTCCTGGATGGCCCGGTTCAGTTCATGACATGAGAGTTTTCAATGATGTTTTAAACAAGGATGAGGCCGCATTTCCACATCCACCGCCGGGTATGGAAATGCAGCTACAAAATTGTTGCATAGTTTTGGGTCAAAATCTTGCACATGGCTAATCATTTCATTTCATGTTGCTCATGCAGGGAAGTACTATCTAGTGGACTCAGGCTACGCAAACAGACCGGGATATTTGGCACCATACAAGTCCACACGGTATCATATTCAGGAGTACAGCCAAGGTGCAGTGCCTAGAGGTATCAAAGAGACTTTCAACTATGCACATTCGTCACTTAGGAATGCAGTAGAGAGGGCATTTGGAATTTTAAAGCAGAGGTGGAGGATTTTGAGAGGCATTCCAAGCTATCCTATCAGAACACAAAGCAAAATTATTTTTGCATGCATGGGACTGCACAATTTTCTCATTGACAACGGTTATCAAGATGAGGAAATGAACCAGGTAGAAGCAGATGAGGGGTATTCAGGGGGCCATAGCAGCAACCAATCAGCTGGTGATGATGAGGATGAAGTAGCTGACGAGGCTGACATGAATGCATTCCGTGATCAGCTCGCACATGCTCTCTACTATAACTGATAGGTAATGTGATGTGGTGCTCTTCTCCCACCTTGTATTCGTTTACTTGTGCGTTGATTTTCATGACAATTTCGAAGTGTGATTGTCTTGTTGACAATGTTAATTGTCGGTTGTGCTTGCTTGTGAGCAATGCTATTGTTTCTGGAAAATGTGTGTCGCCTCATGTATGTTGTGGGTTTTATGGATCCGGCTGATTGGTTATGACAAGCGGTTGTGATGCATGTGTGTCAAATGATGTGTCCGGTTGTGATGTTAGGTGTTTGCATGGAAAGAGGGGCACATATGTCAATTTGAGCTAAATATTGCCATTTTAGAGGGTTGCAACGAACACCCCCTCTAAACTTTAGAGGCTGCCACATGAGGCCTCTAAATTTTAGACTCTAAATTTTAGACCCCTCCCATTGCACCGAACGCACCCTCTGTTGATGAAATAAAGGGTGTTTAGTTGTTTTGCGGTTGGCGAGAGGGCGGGCGGGCGTGGGTTCGAGGCGTGACAGTGGTGCGCTAACCTAAGCCGTAGGGGGAATATCTGTCGTGCGGGCGGCTTGTTGTTCAATTCACCGCACACCACGCCGGCGAGACGGCGGCGATTGCTCGGCCCATCTAGAAGTTGCACGCACAGCTCGTGTGATTGCCATTGTGACTCTTCTTCGCTGAGCTCTATATTAGAGCATCTCCAGCAGTTCCTTAAAACTCATGCATCAAATTCCCTAAACTCATACATCAAATCTTCTTTTAGGGGATGCATCAAATCCATTTTCAAGATTTGATGCATGGGTGCTCCAGCAGTTCTCCTAAAACCCAACCCCTTCCAGTGGACCCCATCCAGCCACGTCACCATCCCTCCTTCCCCCTTCACCTCTCTCTCCCTAGTTCATTTCGTCGAGCACCTTGCGAGCAGGAGCATGGACATCACAAGAAACACGGCGAGCACCCCGTCCAGCCTTGCCGCCTCCCGCCGTCGACCCCAACACCACCACCTCGCTACCGAGAGCAGGGCAAGCCGCGCCGCGTGAAGCCCCGCATGCATGGACGTGCAGGATGCGTCATACGCGATCGTGCTCGCGCGTCGTGCCACCGCAGCCTCGTGCGTCCGGCGTGGCCAGGCAGAGAGCGTTGCGCCGGCGAGAGGGGGCAGCCGCGAGGGAGTGTGTCGTGCGGCCAATGCCGCCACGCCCATGCCCAGCACCCGCCGCAGACGCAGCGCCTGTGGACAGGGCGTCACGCCGCGGGGACGGCGTCGCGCCGCGCCACGGAGGCAAGCCGGAGCAGCCGCGAGGAGGTCGACGCGAGCCCGCGGCGTGGGGAGGAGAGAGGCGGCGCGGGGCTCGCCAAAGCATCAATGACAGCCGGGGCACACGCTCCCGTGCCGAGGTAGGCCGGAGAGGGACCGGACGTGGCCGAGCTCGGTGCGCAGGGGCGAGATCCATGGCGGCGCCGTCATCCTCCATGACGGCGGCGTGAGCAGGAAGGGTGTGCGGGCGGAGGCAGGAAAGGCGCAGTCGAGGCGGAGCCGGCCCAGGTGCGAGAAGAGTGCGACGCCGTCGTCGTCAAGCGCCGCGTCGCCGCATCCCAACCGGATCTCCAACTTCTCCTCGAGGAGGAGCTGCGCCATGGGATGTGCGTCAGGGAGGAGTCGCGCCAGCGGGGAGCTCGAGCGTCCCTCCGCCGAAGTCGCCCCGCCAGCCGAGACAAGGTCAACGAGCGCGGCGAGCGCGGGATCCATGGCGCCGTCGTCGTCTCCATGGCGCCGCCGTCCTCTCTCTCCCGGCCAAGGGTCGCGCCGCCGCGCGCTGTGTCGGCGTCGCGTGGGGGTGGTGGAGCACCACGAGGAGCTGCAGAGGCTCCACCGCGCCGCGTGGAGGCCGGCATGGAGAAGTTCATGGGGCCGCCGCCGTCCCCCATGGCCGCTGTCCTTGCGGCCCCCAATTTGGACGGGGTCAACCCCGAATCATGTCGCCAGCAGGCGGCGGGGCTAGGCGCGGCTAGGGCGGGGCTCGGGGTCGGCGTACGGCGGCGCTCCGGTGGTCGGCGGCGACGGCGAGGCGAGCGGGAAAAGGAGATGGGCGCGAGCGGGAAGGAAGGAGGCAGGTGAAACGATTTTGCGCGCTGGTAGTTGGAGTAGGGGAGAGGAGAGCGATCCCCTCTATTCAGGGGATGGAGGGGAGGATTTGATACATGGCGTAAAAGAGGGGATGGGATAGGGGAACTGCTGGAGCAGGTTTTTTTGTCCTCTTATGCACCAAATGGTAGTTTTTTTAGGGTAGGGGAGAGGAAAGGGGAACAGCTGGAGATGCTCTTATTCCCTCCTTTCTTGCAATGATGACTTTAGGACAGGAACTTTAGCTTGTGGTTAGTTCAAAACCGTTGTCTGAAACAACATAAAGAAAGAATGGAGAGAGTATATACTTGCATGCACCGCTCCTTTTATTCGTGCTAAAACTAATTTCGCAAAGTTCCTTCAGAAGTACTGGCATATCATCGTTTCACTTCCCAACATGATAAAAAAAGTGTGGTGTCCGACATTTTAAATGTGTGCCACAGTTAAATCAATGGGGTGTATTCTTTCAATAGTCAAGAACTAATAATGTCTTCATTTTGGATGTAGTGATTAAATTTATAATTTATAAAACTAGGAAGGATGCTAAACAAAATAGCAGCGAGATTAGGATACAGTTGGAAATCATAATGTAATACTTTCAATAATAGAACCAAGACTCTGATTCTCCAAAGCCTCCATCGACACCCAATACATCAACTTTCACATTCTAAAATTCAACATTTGTTGATATTACATCAATCGTTAAAGACCAACAGGAGTACGTTGCTGTATCTTTTAGCTTGCTAAAGATTGTCGGTTTCAATGTCTTTCTTCTGCCTAGGATCGACTCGGATTGGGGTTCTCTGAATTGGGTCACTCAATTCAGATACTGTAGTGATCGCTACAGTGTTTTGTGAGATGAGCTACAGTTATCTGTATTAGTACTGTGGCGAAGCACTGTAGAAACAGTTCCTCATTCTACTGTGCTACGCTGTTGCTACTGTTCATGGGTTACTGTAGCATATGGTCTTCGTCTGCTTCCCATCCAACAGCTCAGATGAGAGCTGAATGCCGGGTTACTGTAGCGTCTCTGAATTTAGATCTTCAATTGAGAGGATCTCAATCCTATCGAACACCACCTCTGTCGACCCTCTAAATGTAGGTGACGAACTCACAAATACATTCTTATCCTGTCATATGTGTCGCATGTGTAGCCTAGGCAATTTTGTCATATAATGAATACATTCTTCTATCAAAATAGAAGTTGAATCTAGATTTACGTTAAAGTCGGTATGTTGGCTTGTGTATTATAAATACTCAAACCATTATTATGCTTTACAAGATTCGTTTACAAAAAGTGCACTAGTTCACCGTCAAGTAGTTTTTACATAAATCCAAATTAGTTAAATTCACAAGCTCAAAGCGTTCGAAATATATAAATGAAATCTAAGTAGATTTTATATATAATAATACATATTTGCGATATTATATCAATAACTAAACTATTGATGTTAATTTTAGAAAACAACAAAACTATTCTCTATTTGAGAAAACTATATGTTTTGTGTCCGATTCGATTATTCAGCCTCATAGTGGCAAATTTTTCATATTATGAAGTTGACTAGACTTTTGAAAGTTTTGATACAATGAGTCATTGTTGTTATATTGTTTTCTGAGAATTGATATCAAAAGTTGTACTTTTAATACAACATCACAAAGAATAATAGTTTTACAAATTTAGGGTGTGTTTGTAACCTTTATGGATAACAGTAACTTCTAGATAACTATTAGTAGCTATAGTAAGAGGATGTGTGAGACCTTTATTAGCTAGCTAATAGGGTGGATGTATTCTTATTTGCTCTTTAGCCTCTATTAACTGCTATTTAGCAGGTTTGAGGTAGCAAATGAGATAATTGTCAGTTGGAGGATTGACTAATAATTAGCTGGGCTATTAGCTAACCCGTTTGAAACATCTAGAGCTAATATTAGCAGCTAACAATTAGGGATTGTTTATACAACACCTCAGTGTTTTAGATCTAACACTTGATTTTCTAGCCACTCAATTTTGAGATCTACTACTAAGATTGGTTCTTTTTATATACTAAAAACAAATCAAGTGTTTTCAGGAGTTGTAACACTTTGGATTTTTGTTACATCAATATTGCTTAAAAGTTACACCATCATTACTCAAAAGTTACATCAGAATCTGTAATTTTCGTGTAATATCAGTGTAATTATGATGTAAATCAACTGTAAATAAGGTATAAACAAAAAAAAATAAATGTTGGAACACGTTAAAACACCTATTTGGAACACGTTAACACTCACTGATTTTATGGATGTGAAACGAAATTAGAAACAATGAAATATTGGGTTGACATCTGTTCACCGTTGCCCCAATTAATTACATGCACAAAACGGTAAAAGTTTTGAAACAAATCGACCAGATGGACAACAAAAATCGACGAGACATGCGTAGTTTGTGAAACAATTTCTTTCCTTCTTAATGCAACAATATGCATCCTGCATATTCGAGAAAAAAATATCGACGAGGCGTACAACAATCCGATGGCTAAAAAATTGAGTGCTAGAGGGATTAGAAACACTCGAGCCTGGCGTCGCTTTACTCGAAAACTTTACACACCCATGTATAAAAACGGACACATACTTGAAGTAGTTTTGTCATATGACCCATGGTCCAGTGAGGACGAAAAAGGACGGTACATAGCGGTGAAGCCACTGAAGCCCCCCGTTCCGTCCCCTCGTCCCTCCCTCTCATTTTCCACGCCGCCGTCCGACTTCCCAAGGAGCCCCTCTCGCGGAACGCCACGCCATCGGCATGGTTGTAGCCGTGCCGCCATCACCACGTCCTCCCCGGCTCCACTTCCAGCGCCCCAGCCACCCGTCCCCCTCCCCCTATCCCTACGCCACCACCGTCGCCTGCTCCACCTTCCTCCTCATTGCCCCTCGCCCCTCTCAGATTGTTGGCCCCTGCTTCCGCCTCTCCCGCCCGCGCCGCCGCGTCGCGATGTCAGCAGCCGACTCCGTCGCCATCGACCCCGTTATTGGTACTACGCGAGCGCCTCCTCCAGTTGACGACGGTTTTTCTCCATTTTTTTTATTCCCCTGGAAACTCGTTTCGTTTTCGAGTCTTTGTTTATTATCGCTGCATGGGCACAGGCGCGTCGAGTGATGCAGAGGCCGGATCGCTCGCGCCCGACAGCAGCGTCGGGGAGAACGATCTGCTCATCGTTGGGCCTGGCGTGCTCGGCCGGATCGTCGCGGACATGTGGAAGCAGGTTGCCACTGATTACTTACACCTGAGATCAACTAGTAAACTTCAGGATGGTGATTGGGTGACTTAAAATAAACATCTAGAATTACCCAGATACTAAACCAAATGTAGCCCCTGTTCTAAGCAAGTCTACGTTGGATTAGAAAGAACAATATTTGTTTTCCTTTTTTTATCTGCGAAAATTTCTTTAGTAACTATGATTCTGACGAGTGACGATCCGGTTATTAAAATTAATATTTCGATGAATGTCTGTCAATCAGGGCTTCTTTTTTTCTTCCCCTTTTCAAGCAGGGACATGTGGAAGCAGGTTGCCACTGATTACTTACACCTGAGATCAACCATTAAACTTAGGATGGTGATTGGGTGGCTTCAATAAACATCTAAAACTACCAAGATAATAAACCAATTGGACGCCCTGTTCTAAGCAAGTCTACGTTGGATTAGAAAGAACAATATTTTTTTTAGTTTGTTATCTATGAAAATTTCTTTAGTAACTATGATCCTGACGAGTGACGATCCGGTTATTAAAATTAATATTTCGATGAATGTCTGTCAATCAGGGCTTCTTTTTTTCTTCCCCTTTTCAATCAGGGCTTCTTTCTTTCTTATCATAGGATCTGTCAGTTTAAATATCTGCAGTTAAATACACCGAACGATTTTCTGATTGAGAACCTACAAATATCTTGTAGGAGCATCCTGGTTGCAGAGTATTTGGGCAGACTGCAACCACAGATCATCACAGTGAATTAACTGAAATTGGTATCATCCCCTCCTTGAAGGGGTCAATAGCGGGTCCCAAATTTCCATATGTCATTTTCTGTGCTCCGCCGTATCGCTCTGATGATTATCCTGGGGATCTGAGGTAAACAAACCGTAAGCTTTCAGTGATGCTTGCATCTTGGGCACATGCATTTAGCTAATGGGGAGGCTGCTGGGCTTGCAAAAGTGTTATTTGCCTTGTAATTGTAGGGCTCTGGTCATTTTTTCACTGAATTTAAATGTAAAGTTTTTCTGCATTTGCACATTCAGTACAAGTTAGTATACAAACAGCAGTTTGAGATGTGGTATTCTCACTGAATTTTGTTTAAAGTTTAACTGCATTTGCACATTCAGTACAAGTTAGTATACGAACAGCAGTTTGAGATGTGGTATTCTCACTGAATTTTGCTTAAAGTTTAACTGCATTTGCACATTCAGTACAAGTTAGTATACAAACAGCAGTTTGAGATGAGGTAGATCTATAATAAGAGACGGAACATATATGCAAGAGTTGACATGAATGAGTCAAGTGTCCGTGCAGTCAAATATGTCTATTTTAAGCTATAATAATGTCAAGGAAATGTAAGGCATCCTCATGTCGGAAGACACTTGCAGAGTGGCTCCATCGAACTGGAATGGAGAAGGCTCTTTCTTGTTCACCTCGAGCACAGCTGTATATGACTGCAGTGATAATGGGTTATGCAATGAGGTACGATTAATCTAATCTTCACATCATATATCATACAGGAAACAGCAGCAGAATCTCCAAGTTTGGGGATGAAAAACCTTTTTTGTTTCCCTTGTAGCATATATTATATTACTTTGTTCTTATATCCAAATACTTATTTTCTTTCAATTAATATTTAAACTTACCAACTATGGAATGGAACCGGCTTGTGGGCCAGGAACGTGCTTTCATGGTAGTTTCTTTTCTTAATGTCAGTGCAGTTTACAGAATCCTGGCCCATTTGCTTACGCTTTGTGACAACGTTCCAGTACCTTCATCTTTCTTGATTTTATTTATCTTCTTTTGTAGGACAGTCCATGCGTACTGATTGGTCAGAGCCCTCGCACCGATGTCCTTTTAAAAGCAGAAAATGTTGTCCTTGAGGCAGGAGGCTGTGTTCTCAGGCTAGTAGGACTTTATATATCCTCACCAGCATGCTCTTTTTATCGAAAGTTCAATCATTTTTTCTTACGTATAACATTTCCCGAACTTGCCATTACAATTAAAAGAGAAGGGAAAACTCGACTAGGGGAAGTTACGTCCACCCTAGCATTAATATGTAGAGAAGGTGAGAATCCAACCCCGGTTGGTTGGGTGACATCCACCTCCACTAGCCAATTCATCTCTGGGAGATTCTTAACTTACTAATACAATGAACATAACTTATATAATATTTCCTTGACTTACCACACAAATCAGATCGAGGTCCTCATATCTTCTGGTTGTCAAAAGGAACTTTGGATGCACGACCTGATCACATACTCAATCTGATACATTATGAAGTAAGAGCTGCTACTTATTTATGTTAGGACTTTAACATAGATAGGCATTCTAATTTAAACGTTACACCTTTTTTTCTTGGCCAAGGGAGACCATAGTTATTTTTACTTTTTAGCATGTTAGAGCTAAGGTACTTAGCACTTTTTATGCAATATTTGCTTTTACGTGCCACCTGTATCTGATGCTGACATGTTTACAAGTCAGAAATCACACATTCAATCAACAGTGTAGATAATGATTGGACTATTGGAGCCAATTTGTTTGCCATATTTCTCTTAGGTAAGTTTGAAGCGAAGTGTATTATCTCCTAGCCACGAGTTGACAAACAAAATTTGAATTTGGTTAACACGTCTTAGATACATGAACTATGGCAAGATCCCCAAAGGCAAGACAAGTTATTGGCTCTGTTTCTGCTAATGCAATAGTGTGGGTTAGGCAGTTCTTTTTTCCAAGCCTAGACACGTTTAGGTTGTGAACCAATCAGAGGTTAATTAGTTTATTGATAAAACGAGAATCTCTTCTGGTATTATTTTTATTTATATCTGTGGGGATTAATAGATTAGGTGCATGTTTAATATGCAGTTTGGATTTCATAAGTTCTTGCCATATACTGTACAGGATGCGGCTAGCCTTGCAATTGCCATCATGAAAAAGAGACTACGTGGCTGCGTGTTTGTGGGCTGTGACAATCAGCCTCTATCCAGGTCGCTGCCAAACTTCATCTTCTTCAGCTTGATCTACATTCACCCAACATCAATTTTCTTTGAATGAGGATTCTGACATGAGGGAATCTATCTTTGAATTCGCAGGCAAGAAATTATGGACCTTGTTAACAGAAGTGGGAAATTTGACACGAAATTCAAAGGTTTTACCGGTTGGTATTCACCCTGTTTTGTTGTTTTCATATTTCAATGCAAAATCTACGTATTTATGTGCCTATTTAGCAATTTAACATACCCAGGATCTACCTTTATATACTTGTAGGGACTGATGGCCCGCTGGGGAAGAGAATGGAGAATTCCAAAACTCGGGCTGAGATTGGATGGCAACCTAAATATCCAAGCTTCACAGAGTTTCTTGGCCTGAGCAGTTTGTAATATTTTGTATGCCAGTAAAATTCCTCCATTTCTATATTCTCCTATACATCAAGGATATTGTGACAAGAGGCTTCAAGTGAATTGTTGATTACTCATACTGCCATTTTAACTTCAATTCTCTTCCTTCTGTGCCAGATCATGAAAGTAATGTATTATGAAATGGGACCTGTACTTATTCACATTTTCCTTATTTTTGTTAAATAATGGACTCATTTCATATATATGATGTCATTGTGTTGTCAGTCGTTGATAAGTATAAGAAATGCATGCTACTTATTAATTTTATTATCTCCTCGAAGGCTCAAAAAACCTGTTCTTTCAAGAAAGTAGATAACTGCAACATGGGTATTTGTTTATACTCCCTGTGATCTCTTTTCTTGATGTTCAGATAATGTTGAGGGAATATAGATGTTAATACTCTCTTTGGGCGAGCAAAAGCAACACCAACACCATTTCTGATATCCGGATAATGTGGAATAGTGTTTGTTCTTAGATGCTAGATTTTAAAAAAATAAGAAATTCATTTTCTTCACAAGTAATATCACTTTGCACATATACTTGAAAGATAGACGAGCATTCTCAACGTAAAAATAAACTTGCATTACATTAGCCTATAACTAGAGAGCAGAGTTTTTGGTTGGTGCTACATGAGAGGTGTTGGACCTCTAACCGCCAGCTCAGACACAACCTTAAAGACGATGACACGTGTGCACTTTGTGCACAGGAATCCGAAACTTTGGACCATCTCCTGCTACACTGTGTCCACAGCAGGGAAACTTGGTTCCGGGTTCTCCGACGCCTGGGGCTGCATCACCTGGCCCCATCCATCGACGAGCCTCCATTCGTTGAAGGGTGGCTCAGGTCGCATAAAAGACTACCCAAAGAGTTACGTCCAGGGTACGATACTCTCGTTGTTTTGGTCGCATGGAGGCTTTGGAAAGAGCGCAACAAGAGGGTTCACGAGTTCCAAGCTCTCCAACCGGCCGCGTTGGCCCAGGAGATTGTAGCGTTTCCGCTTTTCACAGGATCGAGTCGGTCCGCGCTGATGAACAGACGCAACAGTACAACACATAAATAGCCACAATTTAAGTCTTAAAGTTATTACATTAGTCCGAATTAAAACACAGAGTCGCACAGCGGAAGTTTTAAGGAGTTTACAACACGATTAGGTCCAAAAGAAGCAACAACAACTACGACAAGGAACGATACACGCTCTCACGAGAAGAAGTCCGCATTCCAAGCCCTCAGAATGCGAACACAGGAGTAGCTCACTCCTCAGTCTCCCAGTGAGCCGTCCAGCCAAAAGGAAGCTGGCCGTCCCACTGTCCACCTCCACCCGTGGAGTCGGGGATGAAGGTACTACCTGCACAAAAACATTAAAGAGCCAAACCCTAAGCAACTAATACTCAGCAAGACTTACCCATCAACGTGGCTAACTACAGCCGACTCCTAGAATGCAAAGGCTACAAGGGGTAGGCTGACTCACTTGCACAAAAGCGCACTAATTACTTGGTCCTTACTTTCAGATTTTAATTCAAGTTACGTACTTAGCCAATAATACAAGGCACTTATCTCTAAAACAGGTATAAAGCAGCAATACATCAGGTAATAGCAGTATACAGCAAAATATATGAAGATAACCATAATAAACTAGCATCATCATCATCATCATCAATAATATCACACTACGAGGTGGCGCAGTGAACAAGAGGGTACTCATTTTCGAGAGCGACGGCATCGATGTACATCCTACAGGAGAAACCTGACCACACGATGCACACGCGCAAAGTCGCATGCGGCAACCTTTCACGCTGTACACCACCGGAGCTGTACCAGATTCTACTCCTCCCGAGGAAGGGTCTTCCGCCGTGGTCGCCGTCTCAGACGTACAACCACGCAGAACGTTATCCTTCCTCTACCAAATACCATGATAGAAAGAGTAAAGTATCCACCAGACATCCAGGGCGACACAGGCTACATCGGTTTACTAGGCCCATAAAACACTAGCATGTGATCAGTACGTTCAAGCTTGCTCAGTGGGGCCAACAACAAACGGTCCTTAATCAACACAGACGGGGCTACCACCGTGAAGGCCCAGCCTTCTCCAACCCTCCTACACAAACAATCCCCGTCCGGCCTGCAACAAACCTAAATTCTGCTAGTACAATCCAGAGTAAAACCTATCATGCGAGTGGGACCTACCACTCGTCTTCTACTGTATACTAGCCACTAAGCATAGCAGATTCTAACGATAACCTAGAACCAACCGCTACAAAAATAGGACACAAGGTAGGATAGGAAGGAAATCCTAATGCAGTTCTATGGTTTCACATCAACTCCTAATAAACCTAATGCACAAACAATTACTAGCCCCAATCAAGTGAGAAAATAAAAATCTAACAGGGTAGGCATGCACCGGGGCTTGCCTGGCTCAGGAGCTAAGCTAGCGGGGTCAGCGGTGGTGTCAGTCTGCTGCTCCTCCTCCTGCTGTGCCTCCTCCTCCGGCAGCTGGAAGTCCAGTGGCTCCGGAGTCGCCTCTGTCACTACACGTCATGGCCAGGAATGAATGCAAGTTAGATGCAAGTAATATGATGTAATTAAGAAATTAATTAATGGACAGTCATTTACACTGTAAGTGCAATGATTAACTAATTATCTTCGTCTGAAGTATTTCCTTTATTGACTCTTGATTAAGTTAATTACTTAAATTAACTTGAGTGGATTAATTAATTAAATTAATTAATTTCAAAAAAATTATTTTGTGTCCAGTGGCATTTTTCTGATGAAGAGTACCACTGAAAGTGAATTATGGTGAAGTTTGGCGATTTATTGCAATACGGATTTTTTATAAAAATTTAAACAATGCAGAACACGATTTAAATCATAATAAAATAATAAACAGGATATGACAGTAGCAAAAATGTTCTGCAAGTGTGTTAACAGTAGCTTAACAGGAATACAAAAGTTTGTGATTTATGGAGCAACAGAGAATTTATTAGGATTTAAACAAGGATTAATACATTTGGATTTTTACAGAGAACGGATAAAATGACATATGTGATTTGACATTTTTTTTGGATAGATCTGCTCACAAGGAGTCCAACAAAATTGGTTCCGGATTTTTCTGATTTTTATTCGATTTTCTATGAATTTTACAAGCTTCTGATATTTATTTGGGAATTAAAGATATTCGGGAAAAGGGAGTTGGGCTCGGCCCGGTTGGATCTGGGCCGCGTACAGGGCTGGGTTTGGGCCAGGCTGGATCTGGGCCGAGCGGATCTGGGCCAAGACGGCGGGCGGCGGCCGGCTCGCCGGAGCGCGGCGGCGCGCTCGCCGGAATGGCGTTCCCGGCGTCCAAACGAAACGCGGCAAGCTCGAGCGGGGGCGGTGCGAGGAGCTGAGCTCACCTCGACGACGCGGAGAGGGAGAGGGTGGTCGGAAGAGGCTTCGCGACGAGGACGCGGCGGCGGAGGAAGTGCGGCGACGTCTCGGAAGCGAAGGGGTGGTCGAAGAGGGGCGGGATCGAGTCCAGCAGCTCCACGGCCACGAGGTGGGGCTCGGCGAGGTACAAGTCGACGACGAGAGGGCCGGGAGGGTAGTCGATGTCGGGGAGCCTTCCGCGACGATGGAGTCCGGCGATGGGAAAGACTGCGAACCCGGCGACCCTGTTGCGGAAGAAGGAAAAGGTTGAGGCCGAGGGGTGCGCGATCAAGATGACTACTCCCGCGTGCGAGCAATTGAAGAACCACTCACCGGAATGGCCGAAATCGACGACGAGGGTGGATGCGTTCAACTGCCGGCCATGGCGGGGATGAGCTCGATTCGTCGGCTTGGGCTGCGGAAGGAGGAAGATGGTGGCGCGAAAAGTTGATGTGCCCCTCAAGGCACGAGGAAAAGGGGCGAGGCTCACCGGAGTGCGGAGAATCGACGGCGCGGTGGCGGAGTTCGGTCGCGCGGCGGCGATGGCGGGTGGTGGCTAGGGTTTGGCGACGGGGAATGGGGAGAAATGGGCGAGAGAGCTGGGACAGGGGAGAGGCGCGTTTTTGACGCCGCTGCGCGTCCGAGGAGCGGGGCCAGGGGCGGCACGGCGAAGCCGTACGCCGTCGGCGACGTGGCGCTGTTCTCCCGACGCGCGCAGTGAGACGAGAGAGACCGACAAGTGGGCCCGCCGGCATCTCTTTATTTTCGCGAATTATTCAAACTGTGAACTTCCCCAGTTTTGTGTACACAATTTGAGCTAGCAAATGAGCTTCAAAATTTGCAAACGTGGTACCATTGGAAAGATCTTGAAAAGATCTATCAACGGGCCAACATCCACAACTGAACTCCAAAGGAAATTCAAATGGCAGCTGGTCAAATTTGGGTACTTTTTCAGATTTGGGGATTTATTTGGGCATCCAAAAGAATTTGTAAATCACCAAAAATTCTCCAAAATTCTCATTTGAGATAAGCTATCTAGGAAAATTTTTGTTGGCTCAAGTTGTTATAGAAAAATTTGAGTTCCTTCATAAGCATTGGTTTGACAATTGTTTGAATTATTGAATTCGAGTTCAAACTTATTTTCCTTTTGGGTTTTGTTCAATTTGTGAGGTGTGCACTACTGGCTTCAGTGACACGGGGTGTCACAGAGATCATAGACGATGCACAGCTATGGGCGTCGGCAAAGTTCTCTAAGTTCCGGAAGCTAGTGCCTAGGCTTTAGGGTTCCTTTTCTTTTCTTCCTTTTGTTTAGCGGCGCGCTGGGCTGCGCCCTGGCTTGCTTGTGGTCGTCATGTCTGTCTGTTTGTTTCTTTCTCCCTTTCCTTGTTTGTTGTTGTTTACTGCCTTCGGGCCTTGCTTTGGATGTTGCTTCTTGTTCTTCTTAATGAAATACATGCTCGGCACTCTGAAAAAAAACTAGAGAGCAGAGAATTTCACAAAGGCTGCCATATGAATAGGAAACTAACAGTTTTCCTTCTTTTTTTCTTTGGGGGGGGGGGGGGGGGGGTGGTTAAATATCTATCAAACACCAATTGATGTTGAAATCTACTTCCCACCCAAATATATAGCGAGTGGCATTCAATTTTTGTAAAACATGCAAACAATGTCATATAATGAAAATGATGTGGCCAATTGAACGTCTCCAATACAGATGATAACAAATTTACTCTTACCATGACACTCCTGTTGTGAGAAACAGGAGCTCAAGACCATTGTGAAGTAGATCTCAAGCGCCAAGCGGCACCAAGAATCAAGATCACGATTGGCCACAAGGAAGCTCCACTGCTACCATCAATCGTTGACATGAAGGAATCGTGCCACTATCCAACCCAAAAAATAGGTGGCAGACCAAATTTGCGACTTGTTATTCGAAAACAAAGTAAGAGTATTGGGTAAGGATCAATGCTACGATTCTACAATAACATTATTTGCAAACAATGGGTCAAATATATAATGAAAAGTAGATAGATGAACAAACATTGTCTATAGGGGGGAATATAGATCTATATATTTAGGCTAGTTAGTGGGCACTGTTAGTAAGTTGTGATAATTAATTTGACGGCATTGCATGTCTTTGCATAAGTCGAGAGTAGTTCCCTGTGTAACCAGCATCCAACATCACAAAAGCACAATAATCTTCTAGAAATATCTAATTAGGGATGTATATCCCTACTCAATATTCATACCACTCTCAAAAAAGTCATTTTCATCCAATTCATGGATTGCTTTGGTGAGTAAGAGGGGCATGTGGCCCCACTCTTATAACTCAATTTGTGATGGATGTTGAAAAGCCGTGCATTTTTATAACATCCGTAGAGGGCCCCTACTCAACTTTATTTGCTAAGAGCAAGGGCAATATGAAATTGGCCTAACTGACCACGGAAGAAAACTACGGGTTGGTGGATTATTATATTTTCTGGCCGGATCCACCTTGCTCCATTCACATTGTGAAACTGCCTATAGCTACATACACCTTGCCATGAAGCTCATTGATTTGTAGACCACTAGCACCACGAACTAAGCTAAGCTGGGACCCATGCACGAAGACCTAGCTGGGCAAGACCTGCTCTACGTGTAGCATTTTTAAGACCCACCATTTGAATTAAAAAAATATTGGTTTTTCTACTTTAACTCTTATTCCCTATATTCATGCAGCAGAGCTAAAAGCGAAGTGAGAGAAATAGTTTTCTATTCCTACCTCTCGATGCAAATCTGGCTTCGGAGCCCAACCTTTGCCAAGCTAGCACCATCACTCCAACATATTTCCTTCATGAGATTCTCTCTCCTCCTATCACCTCCTAAAAACCAAAGCTGCCCTTATACCGGACAATGGTTTTCTCATTATTTTATTAGTCCACTGTACAAAGTCCTTTTATAGCTTTCCACCCGGTTCATAAACTGATAAACATATGGACTGTTTTGCTATTGTCTGCCTCTTGACTGCTTACACAATGTTTCAGCTAGCTTGTACTGATTTTTTTATAGCGAAATTGGCTCCTGGACACTCTAGCTTTGTGAAATCCACAATGGACACCGCTCAAGCTTGGTTTTGCTCGCATACACTTATACTTTATGATAATATGCTGCGACAATGCCAACATTAGAAATTCGCTGTCGCTTATAAGTTGGTTTTCCTCCCACTAGACAAGTAAAGTATGACTAAATTCCTATTTTCTCATCCACACTAGCGCACATAGGCCACTTTAGGTTTAATCTCAATATATATGTGGCGGATGTCACAAGCACCATGATTCCAACATCATAGAGACGGGTGTTTTTCTTTTTTATTCTTAGATGAAGTATAATAAGTTTGTAACAACTAGGGATACACACAACCAGTAAAAGGTGCAGCCTCTCATTCGCATAAAAATGGTTGAGCCTTGGTAGATTAAATCATTTCTGAACGTCTTCATCACCACCAAAATATTATAAAATACAGCAGCATGTTTTTGTACGCATTATCTATGCATGGCTGAGAATATATATATGAAGAAAGTAATATAAGGACATACCAAAGCATCGCTTTGAGTTTTTCATCACTTTTGCAGCACGATCATATTTCAAACAATGAGGGTGTTTAGAGGATATGAAAAGTCAAAGAAGGTTTTGAGATGTTGTTGAAGATATTTTTTTTTTTTGCGAAAGGTTACAAGAGCCTAGTGGTTAGACTTTTACCGACTTTTACTGAAGGTGGCCAAAAGTCGCTTTTACAGAAGGTGTCCTGGCTCTTTTTTAAACATGGTTATTAATCGAAAACAAAATTATTGTTGTCTGGACGTGCGTGTGGTGGCGTGGGCCGACATCGTGGAAAAGGTAAATAAGGCCCAGGCGATCCATTATCCTGCTATGCTCTGCTCTGCTATGCAATAATCCAATTCCGTCACGCTGTCGCCGTTCGCAACCTCGCCGACGAGATGACGGCCGCTGCGGCCTGCATCCATCCGGTTCCCGCCCTGAACCCGCCCCGCCGCCGCGGCTCCACTACCTCCCTCCATCCCTCCACCTCCTCTTTCTGCTCGTGGAAACAGGCCCCAACTGCTCGGCCAGCTCGCCTTCTCCCGCTCGTCCGCCGGGGGCCGGTCGTCGCCGCATCACTCGGTAACAGCCCGAGTTTCCCTGCCCTTCTGTTGTCACTTTCTTATTTCTTCAGGATTTACCTTGCCTGCCCCTTGGCCATCTTCAGTTGACTAATGACGCGGGATGGAAAATTGGTTTTCAACTGTTCGAATTTTCGGTTATCATTTTATTAGCCTAATTAAGTGCATTATCTTCCAACATCAACTCCGATCCGCTTTCGGGTGGTGTTGAGCTCCATTTCCCAGCTCTGCTAAGGTTTGGGGTATCTCTTGCTGTTCACGCAATTCCTTCCCCGTTATTGTTTCAGCAGCAGTTTGTGTGCTTCAGGTTATGCTTTACCACAATGTATCTAGTGTACAGCACATTTGGTTCATGTATCTAGTGTACTGCATCAGGTCAATTGCCAGGGACATTTAACAGACTTGCTTGATAGCATTACCTTGTTTCATATTCTGAAAACAATATTGTATACCATGTAAAGGTTCCTGTATCATGTTCTTTATTTCCATATCTGCACAGGTGATTGCAATTTAGTAACACTTCCTTGTATCTTTACTGCTTCCAGAGATATCTCATGATAGAGGGTCTGAGATGGCTGGCACCAACATTGTTGGCCAGAATGATTTACTAATTGTGGGGCCTGGTGTACTTGGGAGAATCGTAGCTGAGAAATGGCAGAAGGTATTACTATCTGCGGTTCATTTTTTGAAAGCATTTACTTGGCTCCCCTGTGGAATTCTGAAGGAAGAATCATATGCCAGACTGGCATGCTGAACATGATGAGTTTCTTGCTGAAGCAGTTTTAGGCCACAGTTGTATTACCGTGGATGTTATTTATAGAAACTAAAATGGTCATCCAAACTAATTTGTGGATATTCTAAATGTTAATTTGTGAAAACTCTTGATTCTTATTTTAGAGGCCCCCTTTACTAGGACATAATCTTTTCCTGTCAATAGGGTGCTTAATATTTTGTATCATCTATTACATGAATTCTTTTACCTCTATGGGTTTTTTAAGGCTAAGTTTGTAACTGGGGAAGTCGAAATCAAATGTCAAAGTTGTGTTGAGTATACTTTTAATATCCTATAGGAACATCCAGGTTGCAAAGTTTTTGGCCAGACTGCAAGCACAGATCATCACAGTGAGTTAGCAAATATTGGCATCATTCCGTCCTTGAAGGGCTCCACTATCTCTCAGAAGGTCCCATATGTTATTTTCTGCGCTCCTCCGTCTCGTTCCGATGATTACCTTGGGGATGCCAGGTAAACGAGTGTGCTGTAGTTATGATCTGTTCTGGCTTACTTGTGAGCATAATTTCCTTTTTCTCCTAAAATAATGAAAATTTCCAAATTTATGTGCTTAGAATTCATGTTAGAATGATAGTAAATTTCTAAAAAATCTTAGACCTAAAAGATTTTAAGATGGTGTGAACCCCCAGTCTGGGTGACTGTCACGTGTCTAGGATGTTCAGATTGGGGTTTCATATCCGAACCAAACTTGACAGGAAACTGGGCGCCTCATTCATACTTAAGTATCTGTTAGTTCAGCACTTCAGTGCTATTAGATATCTTTCGATGTGATGCACAATTGTTGAGGCACAGACATGAAATGTTTAGCATAGCAGCTGTATCAAACTGCCAATGGTGCCATGTCATACAGAAGGCATGGATAAATGATAAAATATGACTTATTTTTTCCTTGAAACAAGCTCGTTGTTTTGTTATGACTCGTGCCTTATTTATCGGATGCTAGAAAACACTATCCAATAGGTGTTGAAAATTTTGAGTTCATGTACCTTATATAATTTCTATGGAGGTTATGAATGCAGTTCTTTTTTGGTATTCACAGTACATGCTGAAGAAAAAAAAACTGTTTTTGTCTTCACTCCTACTCTTTTGGTTGAGTTGTTTTGGTCTTGCAAGAAATTAAGGTAACATGTGTTTTGCTGTGGATGTCAGGGGACTTTTTTTTTCTCCCTTTCCTGGTCTTCTTTATTGTTGTCATGTATATGTATGGATTCATTTCAGTTTATCATTATCAAAAAGGGTGCGTACCTGATTTACAAAACAATAAATGTAAAGTACTCCTTGGTCCCGTGGCTGTTGTATAAAAATGTGTATTACTAGTTTATTTATTGTCAATATGTGATACATCCTCGATCTAAATCCATAACACTGTGCATCACCAATTATACTACATAACTGGTTGGATCTGTCATTTCTGAAGGACAATTATTTTGCAGCGTGTTTTTTTTAGACAGGCAAATGGCAGGTGCACTGCCTTTTTTCATTATAGGAGGAGTTGCAGTGCAAATTTTCTTTAATATGTTATTCCGTTTAACTTTTGTATTTCCTCAACATGTGAAACATCCTCGATCTAAATCCATGCAGAGTGGCAGCATCAAATTGGAATGGTGAAGGTTCTTTCCTGTTTACATCAAGTACTGCTCTGTATGACTGCAGTGACAACGGACTATGCAATGAGGTATTAATGTAAGACTCATATGCAGCAGGGATAACATATCTGCCATTGTTTATGTGACACTTGTGTGTGGTACAGAAGTTCACTAACAAAAGGATGTCCAAAAGAGATATGCAACTGTAACAATATTTAAAGACTTTGTAGTAAAAGGATGTTTTCCACCCTGGCTTCCTGAGGAATGAACCTATGATGAGACCTTCATGACAATTGTAGCTTACCCCGACTCACAAAGCTTTGGCAAACTTGTGTGGGCACAACTGTCTCGTAATCTCCAGTAATTATTCTATCTAATGATTTTGAAATTTGACCATAACTTTTCTTGTGTAGGATTGTCCTTCTGTGCCAATTGGTAGGAGCCCTCGCACGGATGTCCTCCTAAATGTAGAAAATATTGTTCTTGATGCAGGAGGTTGTGTTCTCAGGCTAGCAGGACTTTATATATCCTCAATCATGACTATTTGTTATTTTGTTATGCAACAATGTAAACTTTAAACATTAATAAATGTATATATTAATATGCATTACTAGTATAATATTTCCTTAACTTGGACACACAAGATAGACAGAGGTGCCCATACTTTTTGGCTGAGGAAAGGGACTCTTGACTCAAGACCAGATCATATTGTCAATCAAATTCATTATGAAGTAAGATGAGCTACAGTTTTTTTCTAAGATGCATCTCTTATTTATGATTTACTTACCCACATGATGATTTTCCATTTTAATATACTTCTGCCAACATCTGCAAACTGATGTACATATAGTTTTTGTGTTCTCTGTCCACCTTGCATTTGCTTGGTGTTCATTAATAATAGTGATTAGCATGTTTACTTGCAGGATGCTGCTTCCCTTGCAATTGCAATAATGGAAAAAAGACCTCGAGGTCAAATATTTCTGGGCTGTGATAATGAGCCTCTTTCCAGGTCACTACTAACCATTTTCTCTATGTCAATTCAATTGTTGAGTTATGTAAAGTCATTTACTGTACAGTATTACCTCTCGGTGAGACTAATTTAAATGAAAGAAATTTTAACTTTGCAGGCAAGAAATCATGGACTCTGTTAATAAAAGTGGGAAATTTGATACAAAGTTTGAAGGCTTTACTGGTTAGTTTTCGTCGTGTTGTGATGTTCCTATTGTGCACATGTACTTAGCATCTGTAACCTATTACATAATCTGCTTTGCAGGAACTGATGGTCCACTAGGTAAAAGGATGGAGAACTCGAAAACCCGGGCTGACATTGGGTGGGAGCCCAAGTACCCGAGCTTCAGAGAATTCCTCGGTGTCAGCAGTTAGCATCCCTGCACACCGTTCAGCTCTCCTGACTCAACTGAATAAACTGCGAGGAACTTATAGTGATGCTTCAATTTGGATATGTATGAGCTGATAATTTGCTGGATCTCTTGGCGGTTTGTCAAACTAGGTAAAGCATTGTAAGAGACGCGTATCGTGCCTGCTCTGTGATTGCCCCCAGCTCAGAAATTTGAGTCTCAGATTGCTTATTTATGTGGTAAAGTAGCAGAACTGAATTACTTGCTGCAAGTATATTTTCAGCCTCTGGTCAGGCAGCTTTTGTTTTGGAACATTCAAGAACTTGATTTGTCAAAGGTTGGGCTGCTGTCATCCAACTGGAACTCGGGGTCAGATGAACAGAGATGGACTATGTCTGGGCATACGGATGCATCCGGGAGCGTTCGGCTGCAGAACAAAAGAACCGTCAACAACTCGTAGAACAGGTACAGAATATGGCTGTCCGGAATGCGACATTCGATGAATTCAGGATTCATACGTCGTATGTAGATGCTAATGGCAATGTATGATGGTGAGTTCTGATGATTCGTCTAATACTGAAGGCCAAAACCATCCTTCCTATCTTTGGGTGGAATTCCAATGTTAGCACACTGAAAATGACATCTCAACAACCAAGCAAAGAGAAAAAAAGGGTAATATTTCTACTTTCAACTCTCGCCACAGGAAGTGTCGAAGAGTTTTATATGCCAGCTCAACTGACATGCGGGCCCCGTGCGCAATATAGACTCTGCCGTCTTTGCACCGGCCTTGTTCTTCTTGGACTTGTCCCCATGGATGGCAGTAAACAAGTGACTTTTATATCCTCTTCTCCCTTTGCTTCCCAAGCAACCATCTGCGTCCTTTCCCGGCTTCTCCACACTCGAAGCTACTCTGCCCCACCCCCTCTCATTCGCACACAGACATCTAAGGAGATTCAGAAACAGCTCTCGCGCTCTCCCTACCCATGGGTTCGGGATCGTGCTGTTGCATCGGCGGCGGCGGCAACGGCGACGATGATGGTGGCGGCGGCGGCGACGCCGGGCTGGACCCCAAGGGGTTCCTGCTGGCGATGATGATCGCCGTGGTGCTGTTCATGCTCTGCCACGTACGGCCGCAGCGGCGACGGAACTCGTACGCCGTCTACCGCTGCTACTGATCGCCGATGGTCGTCGCCGCCGCCGGCCGCCGGCCGCCACGTACGCTTGACCCTGGATCGAGCAGTCGTCGAGCGTGGATCGACGGGGGATGCAGATTGAAGGTCCATATTTGGTCAATCCTCTGTGGTTGCAAGCAAGCTGAGGTTTGACAGATTTACGGTACTTTTTTCTTGTTGATCCGCATATACGTATGACAGACGTGTTTAGGCGAAACCTGTATAAGCCATGTGTACTACGCATACAACTGATCAATTGGTAACACAGACTGCACTGCAAATTTGTTGACTTCATGGCTCACTTGTTCCGTTTTCTCGTTGATGTTGTGTAAATTACGTAGGATTTGAGCGAGATGAAGGGATCTTTCTCCTGTTCCCAAGCGTTAGAGCCAAGGACTGTTCCTAAGCATTCAGAACCGAGAATAACTTCCATGAACATACAACTTTGCTTTGTTTCAATCTCCACCTAAACTAACCAGGTAGCTGAACCCGGATTGTAGGAGGCATTGTATTGATTGTCTGTTACTCCTTTTTTTTCCTTCCAGTTCCAGAGAGAAATCGTTGGTTTATCTAGACGTGTGGACAAAACAAACATAGGCCTGCTCCTGGCCATAACAAGCCACGGAGCCAAACATGTGGCGTGAAAAAACGACGCCGTAGCTTCGATGGGAAATTGAAGGGGAAACGCCATGGCTGCCGCAGCTTTCTCTGAAACCAAGCAGGCCCATCGTTTTGTGTGGCGGCCATCGTTGTTGGCGTGGCGGCTTGTGGCCAGAAACCATGCAGCCCCAACGAACAAACGAAGAATGAATCAAATGATGAAACTGATTAAACAAAAAAAAAGGGGCCACTTGGGTTACCAGACGTGCTCGTAAGTTTCGATGAACTCCGACCCTTTGACTAATTTACTCCAGCAGGCCTGTAAAATTTTGTCTGATGCATGTCTCTCTCGGTGCTGACAAAAATTGACGGGTGTGTTTCGTCGCCAGTGCACGGCCACAATTATTCACTATAGCTTTGGCTTAAAAGTTTGTTTTTAGTGTACATGATGTGAGCTAATTTATATCGACTTGGAAGGTAAAGATTAGGTTCACGTCGGCCAAAAGCGGCTATCTAGTTTGAGGCACTGGGACGGGGCAACTCGATTAAAGGAGGATATGATCATTATGCAGGGAGAAAACAAAGCAGTAGAGTGATATGATATCTGTTGGTGTCATATCAAGGTGGCCTATCCTCCTTCGCAAAAAAAAAAAAAGTGGCCTATCCTATCAGCCGTCATTTCTGACTTCTTCGCGAATGGCCAATAATTTCTTACGTACATCTTTTTCATTTTTGGATGGATGCTACTAGCGTATATTACTACTACTACTAGCATTATTATATATACGGCCACCATAAGCATTATATATACGCTGCAGCAGATAGATCGGCAGGGTTGCTTTGCAGCTTTCTTTCCGATTCTGTCCACACGGGCATGGGAACCCACCGTTCCAACGGCGGCTGGTTCCATGTAATGGATTCGTTTACGCCGCGAATATATCAAGTGCTGCAGTTGCGCCACCGGAGGTTTCCGATTCCATCTTCTCTTCATTTGGGAAGGATGTCGGCTATGTCGGCAAAGGGAGGCACATGCAAGGTTCCACAGAAAAGGAAGAACGGATAGTCTTCCCTACACGGTTACACAGTGTTTGTGGATAAGCAGGATGGACGCGGCAATGAAGAGAGACAGAGTATGGGGATGGCCGTTGCCTCGTCCGTCGATGCATGACTGCGTGGCGCGCACAGAGAATGGAGATCATCAGAGAACATAATACTCCCTGCTCTTGTACCCGGGAGACGTGAAAGACGGCCGCCGGCCCACGAGGGAGCTCCTCGAGACGTGCATTTGTTGTCTGAAGCACCGCTCTTCTGCTCCTCCCGTCTCCACATAGCCGGATGTAAGGGCGTCCCTGCAGGATTACCTATTGCACATTTGAATTCACGAGCAAATTGAGATTTAATTGAGAGAAACGAGCAAATTGAGATTTAATTGAGAATGCATCAAGTGGTGGTAAAAAGTTTATAAAAGTCATGAAAGCATGTTTCAATATTTTTCTTCCTATGCATTGCAATATGAACAAAAATGAATTCAAGAAATTAGGGTTTATCATGATGGCTATCCTAACATTATTTTGTTAATCGAGAGTGCATCAAGTAGTGGTAAAAAGTTTATAAAAGTCATAAAAGCATGTTTCTTGATTAAAGATTATTTATTATTCAATATTCACGTTAGAACAGCATAGGAGTTACTTTGTAAAACTGCATACACAAAGTTTAGGGTTCATTGTGCAAAAACACTGGGTCAAACAACAATATATAAAAATACAAGGAACCTAATTGCAAAACTGTGTATTACTGCATCCAAAACATAAAATTTGACTATTACAAGGGCCTTAGGCTATCTCCGAAGTGACCCAAACCCAAAATAGGAGTTGATTTCTTTCAAAATAGCTGACCCAAAAACACTCATCTCCAACAGAGGACCCAAAACAACCCAACCTTCTTCCTCCTCGGGACCCGTCGCGCCGCCGCCCCCGCGCTGGCCCCCCGCGCCGGTACGCCGCGCTGTTGCGCCCGCGCCAGCCCGCCGCGCCGTCCCGCGCCCGAGTTGCCGCCCACCGTGCGAGCGTCGCCACCTCCCGCGTTCTCGCCGTCGAACTTGTGGCCGAGCGCCATCGTCAATTGGAAGATCGCCGCGCCAGCATCCGAATCCGCGATGGTGAGCGAGGCGACGCGACGGCCTGCGCACGGCGGCGCGAGGGAGGTCCGGTGGCGCGCCAGCCCGCGCGCGGCGGTGCGAGAGGCGGCACGATGGGGCTCGGGCGGGGGCGGCGCACCGGGGAGGAGGAAGGCCAGGCAGCGGAGCGAGGAGTCGGGGCAGCCGCGCGTCGTGGGGAAGGGGCGCGCGCGGAGGAGGGAGAGCCCCGCCGGGGCGGCGCGGACGGGGAGGGGACGCGCCGGGCGGCAGCGGAGGTGGCGAGTGAGGGGAGAAGAGGCGCGTCGCGGCGGGGAAGAGAGGAGACGCACGAAGAGAGGAGAGGCGCGACGCGTCTAGGTCATGGGAGGAGGTGACAGATTTGTGGGTATCGAACTGGTGGACTCCGAAAATGGGTGGTTATTTTGGGTCATTTGTTGGAGACCAGTTTTCACATTTTACACCCCAAATTCTATGTAGTCCTGTTATAGGCATTCCGTCGGAGATAGTCTTACTGCTACTTTTTTTTCCCTTTCTGCCCTTTCCTCTATTTGTTCTATAGGGTCTTCGTCTTTGTGTAAAAGCAAACTCTCCAAATTTATGACCAATCTTTCCTTCAGTGATCTTACAACGAACAGGAGGTTTTCCATTGTAAATGAGTACGAAGGAATCAACGAATTCCGGCGAAATAAAAAATCTACGTCACCAAATTTTCCTGCTCATCAGACTTTCAACATTTCGAATTTTGTCAATTCTAACCTAGCCCAAACTTTCCCTTTTGCGCGGCCCAGCCAGAAAGAAGGCCCATTCCACTCAATTTTCTGATCCAGCCCAAAATTCTCCCTTCTGCGCGGCCCAACTAGGAAAGAAAACTCATTCCCGCGCAGTCCACGATAAAAGAACCTTCATGTGAGTGAGATTCGAACCCAAGAGGGGGGGCACTCTTACCACCAAACCAATCGTTTGGTTTGTGAAAATATTCGATTCGTTTGCTATAAGACAACCAAAAAGAACTTGAACATTTGAAACTCAAACGAATTCAACACGAATTCGAACGGCAGTCTGAAATATGAAATTTTGGACTTAGTAGAAATCTCAAAATTTTTATTAAGGCATGGACTTCAAAATAGCTTAGATGGGCTGTCAGAGCACTAAACTGACCCTCTTTAGTTTTGAACCAATATATACATCCCGAGAGCTTCACGCCGGCGGATCACGTGCCCGAGACCAAATGTAACTTTTACACACAAAAAAAGGCAAAAATTCTCTCCTACCAAAAAAAGGAACTAAATCAAAGTTCAATAGGACAATGGTGTACTGGAAGGAACAACAAGAGTGCATTGTCCCATGAACTTTCACAAACTTGAAGCTCCCGGTGAAACTGTTGAAAGTGGAAGCTAGAACGTGTTTGAAACTGGGTCGAAAATACTAAAGGGATCGGAGAAGCAAATGCATAGGAGGCAGGTGACCTGTCCGATCAGTGTAAAGGGCAGCGAACATGCAAAGAATTTTCCCCTTTCCAAATTGTCTGCCAAGAAGACCGGCGTGCAAGATGAGTTGACTTTGGTCGCTTGACGCCTTTTTGAATTATGATAACCACCCAATCAAATAGTTCACATAAAACTTCTTTAAAAAAAAAGTAGTTCAGTCATATGAGCATAACTTGACAATTCTAATATCCGTTCGATTTTGTCGAATTCGTCTCAAAGTATTTGCACATAACTTGCAAGTGCGACTAAAGCAATACTTAAGAGCCCGAATTTAAAGGGCAATGCGTCAAGCTGCAAAATTGTAGGGCCAAGGACTTACGGTAGGTGGGACTGGCAAAAGTTGATGCCATCCATATAGAGGCGTTGGAGAGAGGTGAGGCTGAACAGAGCAGGGTGAAGACCTCCACTAATTTGCAAGCCCCGAAGGAAACTTAGTAGGGGAGTGTGTGCAAGACAGCATTACCTGGAAGTGGAATCCTGAAGGAAAGTACACCTCGACCTCGGCTTACAAAGCGCAATTTCTGGGGGCTCATGCCCCATTCCCAACACTAACCCTTTGGAAGGCAAAAGCGGAGCCAAAGGTGATCTTCTTCGCGTGGACGGCGATGCATGAGAAAATCCTCACAGCAGACAATCTAGAAAAAAGAGGCTGGCAGCATAACCCAACATGCCCCCTATGCCTATTGGAAATGGAGAATGCAGAGCATCTGTTGACGACATGCAGTTTTGCCAGACAGGTGCTACAACAGGTTGGAGTTGGACCGGAATTGCTGGCACATAGTTACGAGATGCACACGAACATGGAGTGGCGCCATGGTTGATCCAGAACACGAGCTCTATTAGTAGGTCTCAAAGTACCAACGCTGCCGGGGTGATCCTCTATACGTGGTGGAACATTTGGAAAGAGCGAAATTGCCGCATTTTCGAAAACAAGCAGGGAGACCATATCCAAGTAGCACAACTGGCAAAGGAGGAAATCAACCTACACAGGTTGGCGAATGGATTGCAGGAGTACGACACAGCCGCGGTTACGGACGGGGTGGAAACTTAGTAGGGGAGTCCATATCCAAGTAGCACAGCTGCAATGGTCCACAGTTTTGTTTCAGCGCGCGCTACCCCGAATCAGAACGAGAGGAAAAGTGTGTGGACAAGAAATGCAATCGTGACTAACTTAGTTAGCCAAGGAAGTACAGTATATGTACCAGGTGTATGTTTTAAGACATAGTAGCACGTGTAAAGTCTAGTGAAGGGACGGATAGTCAATTGAAAGTGATGAACCAGCCCAAAATCTGGGGCATGGTTCTCCTGACTGCTGGGCAGCGCACATTGGGCTTTCGAATTTTGTTTACGGATGGGCGAAACAAGGAAATGTCGGTTTTGTTCCTGTCCTCCCGAATGCTTTCGTGTCTCCGCGAAGGGTATTTTGGGAAAGTACCTCGGGCAGCTCTGAAAATATCCCCATCCTTCTTCTCAACAGAGCTACCCCCGAGTAAAAAAAAAAAGAAAAAAAAGGATCCATCCCCAATCCCTATCTCTTCTTCTCGTCACATCAATGCTGTGATCCCCAATCCTTCTCTGCCTTATTCGCCGCCCCGTACTTCCTGGTCGCCCATTCCTGAGTCTCCTCGTCGTTTCTCCCGGCCCCTTCTTCCCGGGGCGGAACCACTGATGGCCGATCGTCCTCGCAAGACTCCGACAACACCAGTGGGGAATGCGGGACTGAAGAGGAAGCATGAAGCTACTTGTTCTCCTTGTTTCGTAGGCAAAGTGAGACACTTGATACTCGTTTGGTTGTCTGTGATTGTTTACTTGATGCGGTGATTGCTGGTTCTCTTTGCTTTTTTTACTATGTTCGATTGGTCTATTCATGTGCCGTGCAATGCTGAGTTCATAAATATGTAGCTTTCATCCTTTTCATTGAGCTACAGATCCAGAAAAATCTACGGATCTAGATCGGGGAATGGGTTCAAGGTCTGTGGTTGCCTGATATCGTCACTTTGATGTTGTTTTTGACTTAAAACGTAGGTCAAATTACTTTATTGTAATAACATATATTATTTAAGCTACAATCGAACTGGATGTGTGACATTCCCTATTTCTGACCTATCGAGGAGGAAAGCAGCCTGTCATTTCCATTAGATTAACTGTATCTGTACCTTTCTCATTCGAATGCTGGAGCCGTGATGATTATGCTTCTGAATGTATTCATCATAGTGCACTGCAATCCAAAATAATCTGTATTAACTTGAGTGTTATGAAGCTTATTGCACACATGAGTACAACTACATACTTTGATAATTACATTCATTTGACTTCGCTTCTATATGCATGTGAAAAGAACAACAATTAAAGGCGACCTACCAGCAATAGACCTGTTGGAGATGCGGTCAAGCCCATTTCAGAAGGTATCACAATGTCAAATTTCCTCAATTATATGTTTTACAAACACTGTTAATCTGATTTGGCTTCTCTATGTAAATCATACTCTATCAGATAACCTCATCTTATCATAATGTAGGAAAAGCATGTGACAATACAACAGAAGAATGAGGAGGTCGAATCAACAGGGTCCCAGTGTTACATCTCTGTGGTACGAAGCTGAATGAACGATGCCTCAGATAACAAATCACGAAAGCTTCATTTCATTTGTTGTTGCAAGCTTACCTTTTCCTTTTTTGTCCACATCTTTCCAGAAGAAAAAGATGCATTGGGCTGCGAAGGTGTCCAGATCTGATATTTTTTAGGATAGCCAGACACCTTTTGTAAGTCCTTGTCTCATTTTATCTCATCTTGCACATTAAGTACACTTCAGGCAATCTTAGTACATGATAGAAATCTGAGTTGACGCTCTTTATTTGCCAGGATGATGTCGACAACGAAGCTGTTCTTCAAGTTGTGCAATCTGGTACAGTTGTTGAAGTTGTGGGCATCAAGTCACCCTCCAAGGAATGCTCCAACCGTTTACAAGAGATTTAGGCTGAAGTTCTGACAACTAAAAAAGGCCACAAATCACTTCGACGACTGATGGATAAGCAGCAGCAAGAGTTGGCAATGTTGAAGAAGGAGGCACAAGAAGCAGATGCAGCAATAAAATCTCAGTCCGATGAGATTGAATGTTTGAAGAAGCGAACTGAAGCTGACAATGCCCGCCTGGAGGAACTGCTGAAGCTCCATCACTTGCCGCGTTCTGGACAAACTGTACACTGAAATTTTAAGTATACTCTCCTTACCCTTTGGTCGTGTGATGTATGTAGTTTTGTTTGTTAGTTGTTATTTAGGATTATGCCTCGCGTTACATATTTATGAACCGTCAAGAAGAAGCTTGTAAATATATTCTGTCATTCCTGTTCTGTCATCTGTGTAACTTCTATTCCAATTTAAATGAATTTTATTATCGTGTAATTGGACAAAGAAACGGGCCAGCAAAATGGGAACCCGACCCAGCTACTATATGAACAGAAACAAATTACGTCTATAGGCTATAAACACGTCCCAATAATACGCTGGGCTTCTTTCGGGCTCTATTTGGAACGTGCAACAATCTGTGACGAAATGCGAACTGACATTGGGACCGGCCCTGTTAGCCCACGAACAAACAGTAACAAAATGGACCACTTTGTGGTGGGATCCACCTTCATTATTAGGCTTGGAAGTGGGCCAAAACTATCCCCTGGCCCACGAGCTATGACGAAAAAGCCCAAACAAAACATGGGCCATCGATTTCGGAAGCCCAGCTGAAATTGGGTCGTAAGTGGGCCAAATCACGATTTATGACGAAAATGGGCGATGCCATGTTAGCAGCCACGTCGGATGCCAGTACCTATGTTCGGCTCAGTTTATGACAAATGGAAAACCCTCACTATTCTGTGGTCTGCGTCTTAAAAAGATCATAAATCACGACCGACCATGCTCGACTGCTGAAAGGTCATAAATCGCGATTTATGACGAAATTTTCGTCACTAGCAGCAGTTGGTGATAACTTAAAATCGTCATTAATCAGCATATCTGTTCTAGTGTAAAGTGAGCGAGAGGCCTGTGCAAGTTATAAGGGTGCCCCATGGACTCAGGCTGTGAGAAACTTGCCGGCGGTGAGGTTCGCGGAAGGGTGACATGCGTCGACATCAGAAGACTTGATTAAAATGTCAGCAAGTGGCGGAACTCAGGCTTTGAGAAGCGTGCATGACGGTTTCTCAGTTTGGGCTTTAAAACCGGCGGCGGGCGAATAGAGGTGCACGTGGAACCATCATGGAGGTAGCTTCGAGGTGAAGCTATGTTGTAAAGGTCCTGACGACATTTGACGACATTAAGAAAAATTAGACGAGAACGGCTTTATGTGTTTTGTGAGTGTTGTTAGTGTGAAGGATATTTTCGGAGAGTGAAAAATGTGCTAAGAGGATACGGTGAGGGGCTGCTTGGCTGCCCTCCTTTAGCCTTAGATTTGTGTTTTGAGAGGTAGGGCTTGAGAAAGAAGAGAAAAGAAAAACGGAGAGTGGAGATGGCTTTTGATTGAGCTTTTGGTCATCCTAGACTTCTAAACTTTGAGTTGGATGGAAGTGGCTTACTATAATCTTTGAGCAATACAAGGTTAAAATTCGTCGTCAATGTGTCCCCTCCTAGATCCAGGATTTTTTATTTCTCTTTTTTCGGTCATTTTTGATGGATTTCCGTTCGTCGATTTGGCTGTGATTTGGGCCAGATTTTCATCGAGTTTTTGGTGCCAGGACACGTGAGAACATATCTTGCCCATGGATCGATTCATACATCGATCTCACGAGCACTTGTTAATTTTAGATTTTCCCCAAAATTTCCAATTTTCTTAGGGTTTTTGCGAATTCGTGAATTTGTGCTGAAAAACTAGATATTTTTGGATGCTCTCAGTTGGCATACACCCCAGATCAAGGTTTGCAAAACCGAAAATATCAGAAAAACTAAAACCGAGAAAACCAGTCTGGTTAACCGGTAAAACCATCCGGTCGATTTTGCTACAGTACACAATATATTTGGAGAAAAACGATCGGTTTTGCTAACTGGAGCGGACTGGTTTGACCGGTTTTGCAAACCCTGCCCCAGATCATGGGATGAGGCTGTAGATTTACTTGCCTGATTTTTGGAGGTGTTTTGATCAGGACTTGAGAATTTTTCTTCGTTTTGAAGGGCAGTCTGCCGTTCTTCCCGTCATTTCTCTGTTTTATTGCAGAGTACAGCTGCTCTGTGCTTTCGGCCAGTTCGTCTCTCCTGTCTCTCGCAAGAACTGGCTCTTTTCTTGTGCACGTGCTCCTGTATAGCTCAGATAACTTGTTGGAAAGATTTCAGCTAATGCTCATCTGATTTACTTGTGGCCGTAATTAAATATTCTCTACTGCCGGCTATAGCTTTTATCAATCATTGCTCCTGCAGGTTGCTGTAGCTTGCATTGCTACTTTCTTTTCTCATATCTAGCACCGATCGGAGTTGCACTTGTTGATGTATGCATTAATGCATGGTTGCAGCTCAAGCACTTGTTAAATATTCCTTTGCTTGCTAGTTGTTCTGAGCTGTTTTCTTTGTGGTACAGTAGCAGTGCATGTTTTAATATTGGTTTGCAAGCTTTTTCTTGAAGCTATATCTCAGTTAACCAGCAGTTCGGTTTGGTTTCAGATACCAGCTAGCTTTTGCCCTGTTTATCTCATCGTTGCCTGCTTTCTTGGACAAAGAACAACCTGTTTTATTTTCCTAGTATGTGCATCTAAAAAACTTGACCTGTGGGGGGTATGACGGACCTCAGGCATTTTGCTAAGGAGGAGACCTTCTCATGCAGGTCGAGAAAAACCCCCGAAAACCCCTCTCCGGTCGTATATAGGGGCTCAGCTGGCTTGTGAGCTGTGACGCGAGTCTTTACCTATGCTTTGGCACAGGAAAGTATGAGAGAATATTTTTTCTGCACTGCAGCTACTTTATTCACCACAGTGCACTCCCTGGAGAATAAATCTCCGGTTGGTGCGTCACCCAAGGATCGATCCCTAGGTGTGAACTTCACTAGCACAATGGTTTTCCACTGTGCCAGGAGCCCGCCCCTACGCCTAGTATGTGCATCTAGTAGCATTTTCTTTCGGACTGTATCATTTCTGGAGCTAACTGTTATAGTGCATCGAGTAGCATCAGTCTACTCCGACGGCGTTTACTCCGACGGCGGCAAGGGGTTCGTGAGGGAGGAGTCCAGCGGAGGCAGCCATGGACTCCAGTTAGGGGTTTCTGGCTGCCGGCAGCCATGGACTCCAGTTAGGAGTTTCTGGCCGCCGACAGCCATGGTCTTCTATGGCGGAGCGGGCAACTATTTTGGCGGGCGGATGCGGCGATGCGGCTGCTGGGTGTGAGGATGGAGGGCTGATGGCCTCGTCTTCCGCCTATGAATTTTGGTGAAGCGTTCTACCTCCAGTAGGAGGCCGCATGTGTGTATTTATATGAGCCAAGAAGAGCCCTTGGCGTGGCGTACAAGTCGATCTACAACAAAGTTGATCAGGCCGAATTACAACAGAAAATATACACTTTGTTACATATATCTTATCTCTAGCCTAACCACCATCCAGCCTGTTAACTTTGTTCTGATCTCGTACAATACAATCTTAACACACTATTCTAATACCGCCGGCTTCCGGCGGCAGTCCTTCTTCCTTCTTCACGTGCCAAGCTAGTGAAGAGATCCCGATGGTGACATCCCCGGTTTGGTGAGTTTTCTGATCTTGTGGATGGGACGCTTCTACGGCGTAAGAAGCCTTCGGGCGTTGCTTCATCTGAAGACAGTGGCCTGCCTGTCCGTTTCCCCGTGAGCAGCGGTGGCACGGACCCCGGCGGGGCGAGGTCTGGTGTGGCGGATGTACAGGAGCACCTTGATCTGGATGTGTTTTACTTTGTCAGGGTATTTTGTGCTTGTTGTTGGCAGCAGCTCGTTTGTTTGTTTTCGTTCCGTATGTACGTATGTCTGTACGGGGTTCTGTACTCTTTCCTTAACATCTAATACATATACGTATTATAGAAAAAAAAGGAAAGTAGCATCAGTCTGTATGGTTTAGTTTTTGCATGCTACAGTAAGGTGCTTCTGTTTCAGTGATTGCACAGTCACTTTATCTTTTGGTTTAATCTTTTATTCTTTCGCTGCATCCTTAGTTAATCTAGCTTTTAACCAATCCTTTGATTGTTAATTAGTGCATGCTTTGGCCTATTGGTTAGTGGTTGATTAATTCTATGCTTTTCATCTAAACTTCCTCATTGCTTTGAGAAAATTTCCTAACACATTCCTATGGTTGGTATGTCCGTTGTGACTATGTGACCATGGTGTGTGGAACGTGTCGGGTGAAAATTAGGAACGGCCGTATGTTTGGCAAGAAATTTGTCGAGGTCACTATTCACCCCCCTCTAGTCGTTTTGCTCGGTTCTTTAGCTTCCCTTGAAAAAATATAATACGATACCCTGAAATACTTTAGGTAACATGCTGCAATGATGTTCCGTAAGCTCGAAATTAAATGATTTAATCCTTTGTGCATTTGAACTTCAAACACTCGCCGCTTTCGAAGAATCCGTGCTAATTAGCAGGATGGAGAGAACGACCCACCACCACCACGTCAACTCGTAGATCACTCCTCCCGCTAAAGCAGAACGTCGTGTTTCAGGCCGCACCTCATCGTGACCGCACTTGCCATGGCTATGCTTGTTCGCCTGTTTTTAGTTTGCATAGGTGGCGCACCACAAGTCCATGCCCCTTACACTTATGTCGGATTCGACATGGCATGCACCGGGAGCTGTCATCGGCCGTTGCTCCACTCCGCCCAATCAATTCCCCTTCTTCGGTCAGATTTGTGAAAATAACCGCCCGTCTCAAGCCTTTTTGGACAGTCTTTTTCCGTAGCCTACCTAGTGTATGTTGCTTCCGAGCTTCCCTTTTCAACCATCCTTGTACGCACAGCTTTTTCAGAATAGTACCACACCTCTTCGCGGTGGACTGGGGACCCTTGAGGCAAACTCGTGCGTGCAGGCCCAACCAGCATTGATCTTGGTGAGTCTCAGGCTTTTGTGAAGCACTGCCATGCTACGACGGATCGGGGAAAATTGCCCGAGTACCATCTATAAGGATGACCATCTCCCAAACCTCATTAGTAACCAAGCAATCCCTCTGGTACCACTCTCGAAGGCGCTTCTCCCTCAAAAACACCAAAAAGCACATCATTTTTCTTTTCTCTCCCGAGTTTGCCCCTGCTTGCCTCCCCGTGAATGATTCGTGCCTGGCCCCAAACAAATCGAGCTCCACCGGCAGGTGGCGGCGCATCGGCCGGACTTGCTCGCCGAGGCAAGGGAAGAGGGGGGGGGGGGGGGGGGGGGGGGGGGGGGGGGGGGGGGGGGGGGGGGGGGGGGGGACACGGGCCGACAACGCAGGAGGCCGCCAGCGCGGGCGCGCGCGTCATGCCCGAAGAGGCGGCCGAGGTGGAGCCCGGCGCGCGTGGCCCGTGCAGGAGATGCGCCCGGCCGGCGGGCACCTTCACAGCGATGGCGGATGGCAGGGGCGGGCGCCGCGGCTGTGCGGCACGAGGGAGCAACGGGCACGGCCTGGAGGCCCTTGCTCGCACGGTACGGCGGAGTAGCGGGCGCGGCCGGGGCGACGCTTGCTCGCGCGGCACGGCGGAGTAGCGGGCGTGGGTGTCGCACAGCACGGCGGCGCGAACAAGTGCGGCGCGGTGGGCCCGCCCGAAGGCAAGGGCGTGCAGCGAGGGCGCGGTGTGGCAAGCGTGCGCGGTGAGGGGATGCGGGCTCGGCAGCGGGCACGCGCGTGGCGGGCCGGCGCAGTCGATGGCGCGGCCCTCGGCGTCGGCAGCGAGGAGGCAGAAGCCGGGTCGGTGGAGAAGCCGGGGAGGCAGGGGCAGATGCGATAGAGAACCGTGGCGTCGCGAGGGGCTCTCGCGGCGGAGCGGCTGGGGCTTCGCATGGCAGATGGTGGCGGGTAGAGGGGCGGTGACGCATGGAAGAAGAGGGGAGCAGGCGGCGGCGCCGCGTGCGGCAAGGGTGTCGCGGCGGGAGCTCGCCGCAGGGAAGAAGAAGCAGGCATGGGCAGAATCGGGAGAGAAAAGAGAGATGTGAAGCTTTTTGGTGTTTTAGAGGGAGAGGTGCATTCGGGAGTGGTAACTAATGGGGTTTGGGAGATGATCATGCTTATGGATGGCACTCTGGCAATTGTCCCCGACGGAATGAATTGCAACAAAAAAGTTCATGAACTGGGATGACAAAGACGAATATTTTCGTGGACCTAAAACAGTAAATAAAAGTTCATGGAACAGATGATTCATATGGACAAGTTTGTAATAAAAATTTATTGACCTACGTGGACCTACAGTGAATTTACACTTTATTTTATTTTAATGTAATATATTTGGATGCAAAGTATGATAACAGTCTCTCTTTTTTTTTAATTTCATTTGTTTGCCCGAAACATGTTAAATGTGCTTGCTTGAAAGTATTTTGAAAATTGATCTGATCATGAAGACGAAACCATTTTGATTTCGGCATAAGGTTACTACAGGTTTGGCAGCAATGAAGAGGATATTAGTTTGGGACTTAAAGCTATAGGTCGGTTATTCATGATGCATGGTGGACCGTGGATATATTAGTGCATTTCTAAAGCTAGTCAAGCCCAGCGGCAAGGACCGATGAGAATGACAACAATAGGGGGGACACTATCCGCAGTGTGGAAAACAGGGGCAGCATTAGCCAATTTGAGCAGATCATTAGAGGCTGTCACAATTCACAGTCACGCACTGTAGCAATTGTGACCCACTCAGGTCGCTTCGACATTGACTTGGGTTGACTCGGGACGGGTCCACACCGATCGTCACACTTTGGCTGCTGAAGGAGACTCCAATCCTGCTCCCTCTTCTATTAATGGCAGCCAAAGTGTGACTTCTCATTGCTCCAGCCAGCCATGCTTCCAGCTGCTGCAGCTGCCATGATCTCATCGCTGCAGCTGGCTGTTTTCTTCGGTCTACACCTAGTAGTAGGAACCCTACTCTCACATTGTTCGTATGCGCAGTCGACAAATGGCAGCATACTGGGCCACGGCACCATCCAAGCGTCGCCGCGGTGCCACCGGCAGGAGGCGGTGGCGCTCCTCCAGCTGAAGCGGTCCTTCACGTTCACCGCCACCAGCTGCCAGAGCTACCCAGCCGCAACGACACTGTCATCGTGGAAGAAGGGCAGCGACTGCTGCCTGTGGGAGGGCATCAGCTGTCGCAGGGTCACTGGGAGAGTTGATACACTCGACCTCTCAGATCGGGGCATACAAATCAGCGGAAGCCTTTATCCTGCTCTGTTCAGCCTCACCTCTCTCCAAATCATTGACCTTCCAGAGTCCGGTTTCGAACGGTTGACAAAGCTTGAAATCCTTAACTTAAACAGATGCAACCTCTCCGGTAAAAGTCCTTTTAGCACGATACAGATTTTGCAGCTTCATGAACCATTGCCGTTTAAATTCTGTCTCGATTTTGCAGCGTCATGACCACACTCGATTATTTCCTTAATTACTTTGAGATGGACACTACAATTTTTTTTAAAAAAAGAAAAAGAAAAACTAGAATTGTCAAGTTATGTGCTTTTAGGAGACAAATTTTCCCCAGAGAAGTTTGGTGAATCATTTGATTGAGTGACTATAACAATTCAAAAGCGTAGAGTACCTTAACTGTACAGGTTCAAGGGATTAATTACACTTATATCCACAATCTTCTTCCGTATATTGTGGAAGTAAGGAAACACAAATTGTCTGATTACCATCTTTTTGCAGGGCCTATTACTCTAATTGATGACATAAGTGTATTATTCCCAAAACTCGGATCGTTGGACCTAAGCAATAATTCGCTCTCTGGCACAGTACCGGCGGCCTTATTTACCCATCCAACATTGAAGGAAATATCCCTCTGGATGAATAACCTATCCGGTCCAATTGCGGAGTTCCATAACCCATCTGCGATCCTGACTGAAGTTGACTTGAGTTACAACCAACTGACTGGTGCAGTTCCAATCTCATTCTCAAAGCTCAGGGCTCTCCAGATCCTAGTGCTCGACTCAAACAATTTCACGGGTACGTTGGACCTAAATCCATACTTTCGACATAGGAACCTTGGTTTTTTAACAGCATCGTATAATAGGTTGTTATCAGCTACCGCAGACGATCATGGAACCAACGTTAGTAGTATCAGTGCTACTAATTTTTGGCTAGAGCTTAAATGTGGAACCAACGTTGCAGCCTAACCAGGATTCCCAGTGCCCTCAAATATATTAAGCTAAAGAGCTTGGATCTTTCTTATAATAGCATCAGTGGCAGGATACCGGACTGGATTTGGAGAACCGTGAACGCATTGAGCCTATCTCACAACAACTTCACCACGGTGGGGCAGATCCATGCTAACGCTACCATATTGTCCTCGATCTTAGCTTCAACAAGCTCCGTGGTGTTGCGCCGTTCCCTTCCGTCGGGTACACGCTTGATTACTCCAACAACGAATTCTCTTCCATCCCGCCAAGCAAATTCCTGCGCCTGTTTAAGATCGCAGATACCATCAACCTGGCCAACAATAACCTCAGCGGGCCTTTGCCGTATGCAGAGTGTCACTCGAATGATTCTCTGCAAATTCTTGACCTATCCCGCAACAACTTAAGCGGATCGATCCTGCCTTATCTGCTTAAAGGCTGCAATGACCTGGAGGTGCTAAATCTTAGGGGCAACAGCCTCAGCGGAACGTGGCCTGATGACATGGATAAGTTATGCAAGCTGATGATTGTAGATTTACTCGGAAACCATCTCGAAGGGCCTCTGCCAAGGTCTCTTGCAAATTGCAATGACTTGCAAGGGCTTGATGTTGGTGGGTACAATTTTGTGGATGCTTTCCCGACATGGCTCGGTAAACTGCCGGATCTTCGGTTACTTGTCATGAGATCCAACAAATTTTACGGCCCAGTGAGCATCCCGATTTGGAAGAACCATTCAAATGCTAGTTACTTTCCCAGCATCCAAATCATTGACCTTGCTGGAAATGGCTTCACAGGCGTCATACATTCAGAACTCTTCGATAGTTTTAAGTGGATGGTGGGTGGCCAAACCGATGACGCTATGTTTTCTGGACCTGACGAATTAGATCAGGTGGAGGTGGATGTCACAATGAAGCAACAATACATGAGAATGTTTGCAATACATGAGAATGTTTGAAGTCTATAGTGATCTGGTGGTGATTGACCTGTCCAACAACAGGTTCAGCGGCCCCATTCCCAAGACGGTTGGCAACCTGACGGCCTTGCTCGTGCTCAACATGTCGCATAACGCCTTGACTGGTGGTATCCCGGGTGAGCTCGCTTGACCTCTCGTGGAATCATCTTACCGGGGAGATTCCACGGGAGCTGGTTGCCTTGACTGCCCTCGACTCGCTCAACCTGTGCTACAATGACCTCAGCGGCAGCATACCTTCGGGCAGCCAATTCTCAACATTCCCCAGCAGCTCCTTCCAAGGCAACCCAAGGCTGTACGGATGTCCACTCCCTGTGCGGTGCAACCTAACACAAACCAAGGTTCTGCCGCCGCCACCGATGCAGGTGCCTGATGGAGCATCGAATGACCATCGGTTCGAACTTATCGTGTTGTGGCTTCTTGTTGGTTCTGGCTATGGGTTGGGCTTCGCACTGGCGCAGTTGTCTTGCATGTGGTCTGCACTGGCAGACGCAAGAAAACGGCACGTGAAAATTAACTAGCGAATTGCTCTGGTGTAGTACTTGTGGCTCCGTAGCATTTTATTACTTTTATATAAAACTCTCAAACAATGATGTTTCGTGAATAAGAAACACTGTAATGCTAAATTGTTTTCCCCATGGAGGAATTGTTCAAATAGTTGCCTTCGCCCTGGCTGGACATGTTCACATTTTTTTCCTTATAAACTCTTGACCGTTCGCCAGTCGTCGTGTATGCAGATGTACGAGTGAATGTCTTCTTCACTCCCATCACAATGCTCTGGTATTTTGATCTTTGGTCAATCCTCTGTATACGCGTATTTTCTTCTTTTATATTTGGGCGGCATATCGCAATATAATAAGATCTTATTTCGCCTCGCTACTGTCCTCTCCGTTCCCCTACGCCGGCCTCCGCTACCAGCGACCGCACCTCCTTCCTCCAACTGGCGACTGGTCAGATCAGCTTGCTTCCACCGTGGTGCTTCTGCTTCCGATTGCGGCGGCTCCGGCGTGGATCGATCGAAAGTTCGCCTTCAAGATTTAGCTTACAGAGGTCCGATATAGATCTATGAATTTTTTAATATTTTTGTTTCACAGGTCTAGATGAACTGTACAAGTTTTTCCTTTCAAAATAATTAAACTAGAAACATCCCATGTTTGGTATATTGCAGAATATTCTATCTTTCAATGGTTTCTTTTTATTACCGAGAAAGGGAAAAATTTAGCTCCTACTTTGATGAGAATCTGTTAAAAAAAAGGCCCGATAAAAGTCAAGTTGTTTAATCTTGTATAACTAAATACATGTAAATTTACATGGCATTGTGCTTAATCCAGTTATATCTCAAACGAGTTTAGTTGTGCTTAATAGGTGTTTTGATTTCGTCACAGGGTTGTAGCCATGTCTGCATCTTCTTCAGAATCATTTGATCCGAGTCGTAATGGCAGGCGTTACCAGCTTTCATTCGGCTTCTAAGCGTTCTGTGCGGCTGACTCTGAACTTAGAACCACCTTTTGCAAAGGTTTCATAGCTTCTTACGGCTATACGATCGTGGAGTTTACATGACGTGGCCCCTATTTGTTTCAGGATTTCAAATATGCTCCAAATTCACTGTCAGCCTTCATCAATCAAACATGTTTCTTTCACTTATTTTCCCCGCTCCTCCTCTCTCAGTCGCCGCCCCATATACCTACTCTCTTCACCTGTTTACTCTCCACCACCCTCATATGACTATGGGCGGGCAACGACGACAGCTCCACGATGGCGGGGATCCGGTGAGAATGGCGCAGATTCGGTGCGGCGGCGTCGAGGCGGCTAGGGTTGTGGCGGGCTGGGCCATGGCTAAAATAATATAACTTGAAATCTGATTTCTTTCTTATGCCACCTTTCAGATTTTTGAGGCTATGTGATTTGTGAAATGATTCCAGCCAGTGAAATTTGATGACCTCTGTTGTGATTTGTGAATGCTCTTGACGTGTCAGGGTAGTGTGTGTCAGTGACTCTGATTGGTCACTTTGTATCACAATTCACATTGAACATCTCTATATTTTGTAAGCTTCGTTAAGAAAATGATTCAGTGACACTTGATAAAAAAAAAAACTCGATCTGCGAGGGGTAAGCCACCCCTGAGGCATCAGCTAGTAAGTAGTACACATGAGAAAACTGTATATGCTTAGTGCGCACCATGTATTCAACTGATATGGATATACCATGTTGCCAGACCCAAATTGTAAGAAGCACCGTATTGACAGTTTACTGCGAAATCAGTGGGCAACAGCCACCAAACGTGTCGACCCTGCCTGGGCTCTCACTAGCTCCTTTCCTTTCCTTTCATAGGCGGCTAGGGGATCCACCCCCTCCTTTTTTTTTGAAAAAAAATCTACCAGGTGCCTTCAGGTGTCGGGCCGGACTTACATCACCTTTTCTTTCTTCTACTAATGGCGGAAGCGTAGGGACGGCTAAAGCCTTCATTTATACTAGTGCTTAAAAAATTTAGAGAACTGTAGCGCTACAGCAATTTATGTGAGGGATGCAAATAGGTCTGTGAATTAATACTGTAGCAATCGCTGTCTGAACAGTATCTCGGGTTACTGCGCGTCATTTTTCTACTGTACCACGAGTACTGTAGCGAGTGCTCTGGCCCGTCTATTCTAGATGGAACGGTGGAGGAAGAAAGTAAAGAGCACTGTCTATTCTAGATCGAACGGTGGAGGAAGAAAGTAATTCCAGCTACAGTACCTTCTCTGAATTTTGACCGGCAATTCAGAGGATCTGAATCCAGCTTATTAGAGCTAGGGACGCGGAGGTACTGAGGTTTAGTTTTAGAATAGGGGCGTAGCTCTGATAAGCTTATTCATATATAAAGTGTTAGAATATTTGGGCATATGGGCCCATATATTTCATCAAATTCTCGTTAGATTTCAAAGGACGATTAAGTGGAGGAAGGCCCATGATATTTAGTACCATCCTATCTTGTATTTAATAATCAGACGCTTCATTTAGAGCCTCCACATTAATCCTAGAAAATTCTTATTAGAAATTAGCACAAAAAAGGAAAACTTATGTCCACTGATTCGTTAGATATTGAATCCTCATCACCAATGGATGTTCCATCCCATTGTCACCGCTAAATTACCTAGCTTTGCCATCATTTAAAAACTGCCTGTCGTGGGCAGGGTCATCCAACCCAAAAAAGAGGTACCAATCCTCCAGATGCTGCATCTTTTCTTGACTCTCTCTCTCTTTCATGTAACCTTAGCGATGTAGCCTCGCATTACCCCTGCACGTAGTGGCAGCAAAGTAGAATCCATCTTATCCCAAACCTCTTCTCGTCCCACATAATGATTAATACCGGTTATGGCCTTGAGAGCTGATCAGACCGCACGAACAGTACTCGTGGTGAACTCCAGCCACTCCTCCACAGATTGCCGCCGCTGCCGTAAAGGGAAGGCACCCCGTGACGCCAGCACGTGCAAGAGCAATTGATCCCGTGATGTGCTGAATGCTAGACCTTTCCAGATACCAGTTAGTGCGGCACGCACGGCCAAAATATTGTTCAATGCGATATCATGAGCATGAAAAACAACAATATATTACATCATCTTGTATAATAAAAGAAAGTTTTCGGTTGAACAATATAAGAACATTACAATTCCATCGTGCAACATACATGACCGAAAATTCAACCGTCAACACATTCTGCTTAAATGTAAATGTGCACCTAATGATTTAAGTATATATTGAAAAAAGCATAATTAATCAACAAAACTGATAACAATATTTGATATCGTTTGAAACAAAGATGTACACAGATGATGTCTGTAATATATATGATATTGATAAAAGGGTTCATAACAATTATCTGCCAATGATAATCATTTCATTATGTCCCCAAATCATTCAGAACGACCCATCATTTGTTTGAAGAGGGCCCAACTTCACCTGTAATTTTAAGAGTCCACAAACTCTCCAAGTCATCTGTTCGATGATGGATACAATACTTGATATAATGATGCCATATTGGATCATGGCGAACATACATTCTGATCGCTGCAATGCCACTAAAAAGACATATAAATCAATCAACAAAATATAATAGTGATTACCCACTAAAGTGATTTATTTGAAATTGTGTGGGTGAAGGGTTTCTTCGTCAACTTGACCTGTGTTGGCTATTACAGCAACAACGTCAACCAAGGTCCCACCGGGTAGACTCATTGCATGCTCCAACGGCATGGGAAAACCAAAAAATAGAGGCATCATGGTGTATTGGTTTCTACAATATCAAAAAAAAAAGTAAAATAAACCACTTCATCAACACAAACCAATATCTATATCCAAATTTGGAAGCACCATGACTAAGAAAGATCCACAGAAAATATGAAAGCACGAGTGTCGACCCAGGATAGCAGAGGTGGCTTACTTGAGAGTTGTTGACCGAATGATGGGACGAAAAGATGGTGCGTCATATGGTCATATGGAGCATCCTGTGGAGGGAGCTTACCACAACGAATGAGTTGTGCGGCTTCGCAACATGCCCGAGAGAGAGTGCAGCTCGAGAGATGAGGGAGAGTTCAAGTGATTTTGATCGGGCAGTTTACGCTCCATCTTATAAGCTAATGAAAGATTTATAAAAATTTAATGCCTATGAATTTTTCTATTGCTTTGCGCAATATATTACGGTCGGGTCTGTAGATCAAAAGTCAAGTTACACATGTAGCGAAGACCGTGCACGTGGCTGACAGGGATAGGGAATAGGCAACCGTAATAACTCTTGAGTATATGCAGAGCAAGACATCACGACAGACATGGAATCAATTGGAAAAAAATGTACTTAATTCTAATTTATGAGGCAATTGAATGTTTCTAATCACTGGGGTAAAGATTTTTTTTTTTGAAATACGCCAGTCCATTTGGATCCTTCATACAGCAACAGGGGATAATTAATTCGCATGACATCTCTCTTAATTAGCATCTACTTTATTATCCGCCAGAACATTCTTTTTAGGTGCTAACTAAAGTGGAAGTAAATTATTATTTTTTTATAAAATGGAGTTAACACTAGTGCAAAATTCAGCAATATGCCACGGTTGCACCCATGGCTAAAACCTTTAGAATGGGTGCAAACTTTACAGATGCCCATGCTCTTACATGCTTTGTAGTTTCGTCAATTGTTGTGCGTGTAAGCATATAGTACCAGAGGCATACTCTGCAAGAACTCTCGTATCAAGAAAACAAGCTAGTACCCTCAAGAAAGAACCCTATAATCAAGTGTATGTATCATGGCCTAACTTGGAGAAGATGCACATCACAGAGCTCATACACGGCATTAATTACCTAGTGTGGAAGCTAGATTGATTCCCTTACCCAGAATTACATAGGATTGTCAGCAGTTTAAGGTTTGGCCAAGGATAGCTGGAGTGAAGGAGCAAATAGGACCAAGGAGAGCAGGAGAACATCAAACAATAAAACTGAGCTAGTAGCTGAAATCAAGGAGAATGTAACTTTCTAGTGTTGGAGTTTTCTATCCAGTTAACAAGGATGAAAATATTTAAGAGTTATTGATAGAAAATATCACAAAGCAACTTATTTATGGTGTTTTATCATAGAATTAGGTATTTCGTGCAGCCTTGTACAGGGAACTATAGTTTTAACGATTGTATCGCATAACTACGAATTTTGTCAGCAAGTAACATAAAATAGCTGTATAGCTAGGTATCTGGACAAGCTAGAATTGCAATTATTTTCTTAAAAAAATGGAGGTAGTGAAGATTTTCCTAAATATTTAGCTGTATGATAAAATTGACCCTCAATCTATACTCTTGCGGTAGCACATACACTAATCTGTAGTTGTCTAATAAATCTATATAAATAGATAATTTTTTTGTAGTTTTTCAAAGAACTTATACTTTGAAATTTACTATTAAAAGTTCAAGATGCGGCTTAGAAAATATGGGAAGGCTCATTGTAACAATTCATTTCATTTGGAAACGAAATGGATATATGAGCTAGCAATAATAATAGGCTCCAGCACGGTATATCTGTTGATTTTGTAGTATTTTAATATCACAGTATGATGATCATAGTTGAGTTTGTGACCAAAAACTAAGAATACAGACCCGCATACAATTAAAGTACCAAATGCAATAACAATAATTGGGCTCCTAGCATCCGGATGGACCAGCTTTGTCGTTGCCATTCTCGTCGATGTCATGCAGACCCATATTGACTGTCTGAAAAAGATCTTGTTTATCCCGCACGTATGCTTCCAATAGCTGCATTATCGCGAACAGTTCAGCCCTGCCTAGGCCTCTAGCAGTCCTTTCGAGATTTATGATATGTTTGTTAATCATCCTGATCTGGCACAATCACTACCGACTCCTCCCGGAATAGCACTATGGGAGCCGAGCCAGGAATCGCTCCTTGCTCACGGAGCGGATACGAAAAAAAAAGACGCTCAGATGTGGATTCCATTAGTGGACACCTACTAGCAAATTTGCCCGCACGGGCTAGCCATCTTTTTCCACCATGTTATATATATATAGATTATTATTGCTAAATTAGATGTTTAAAATTTGTAATATTTTTAGGTTTAGTATTTTCCTTTTTTTAAATGATATTTTGATATTCCTTTTTCTTTCTCCAGCTCATATGTTTGACAGCTTGAAAACGTGTGATTATTGAAATGCAGAACAATCATATACATTGTTAACTGGTCTGAGGCCATACCCTGGTACACTCAGTAGTGGAAGCGATTACACTTGAAATGGTTCTTGTAAATACAGAATTTGTAGCAAGATTTTCAATCCATACCCATTAAGTGAACCAAGTCATCATGAAAACTATTCCTTTAGTGAATGAATTAACGTAAGTTTACACGGTTGTGTTAGTTCGTTAAGTTGTTCCACTACACAAATATTTGATATCGAGGACAACCATATGATCAAGTCGAGTGATGGGTAGTTGATTTTTACTATCAACTTGAAATACCATTGCTTAACTCAATTTATCATGATTATGCCTAAGCCGAAACATTTACGCTTTGCAAGGTCCCCTGCTTACACTTCACTGCCTAACCCTGCATATGAGGCTAAGAAGGGCATCCTCGCTCACCTCTGGCATATTTCGGTTAATATATGGAATCCTACTGCTTCTTGAAATAACATGTTTCTTCTGTTGGCTGCAATTTGCTTATGAGCATTATGCTTGCACGGATGCGCCATTTCCCAAATATAACCATGCAAGTCCCATCTATATTTTATAGATAAATCTAACATACCTGAAATATAGTTGAGATTGTTCCGCGGCATCATCCTTGACTGGATAGTGATTCTCATCCCCACATTGAGTACCTTGCACCTAATTATCAAAAGCATAAGTTGATGCATGATATGCCCTAATTGCAGTAATGAATAAATAAATAAATAAATAAATATGAAGCAATGTCATGGTTCTAGTTGAGTTCCATGCGGAATGATGATCATAGAGGCCAGAAAAACTCGGTAATAGGAACTTAAACCATCTACGCGCTGGTAAACAAAAACCCCTCGACCGGATCTACCGAACGAAGAAGGCCGCCCTGTTAAAACAATTAACATATGAACTTCAGATTCATCAATACACATATCGGCGAATGCAAATTTCCATTTTGAATATATAATTTGCGTGCGGATTTGCGGTATGAACCGTCCTTGCAGCAAAGTTGTCGTTGGGAAGTCATGGACAATGGAAAAGCAGGTTCTCTGCTAATTTCTTCCTTGACCCAGTGACGCCAAAGTCCATCTCCTGGAACCCAAACGCCGGCGCTGCCTGGTGTTGTCCAATGACGGCCGGCCCTTGGACCGAGCCTGGCTGGCAGCGCATGGTTTTGACCGACGACGATGGCGGGCGCTTGTAACCCTAGCATCGGTGCCTGGCCTGTTGGTGATGGAAGTCGAGGATCTGCTCCGGAAAGCCGCGCGCCGGAGGGTTGAAATTGGTTGCTTCCGACTCCCGATGCCGAACATCAGCGCCCGTAGGCCGGCTGCAGGTGTTCATTTCCTGGAACCCGAGCGTCGGCAGCTCCTGGTGTTGATATCGACGTGTGCATTGAGCCCTGGACATAAGGTTCTGTGGAATGCTCAGCAACATCTCCACGCACGGATCCTTGAGACAGTTACATCGGAGCAAACCTGCTGCAGCTCAAACTGAGGAGAGAGCGGAGTAGCTCAAACCCATTGCGAGCATGTTGGCAGCCCGCGCAATGATGCCGTGTCCGCTAGAAAAAGTGAGCCAGCGTGCCAACGCCACGGGGGGGGGGGGGGGGGGGGGGGGGGGGGGGGGGGGGGGGGGGGACTGCTCGTCCTCGGTGCGCCGGGGCCTGGCCAGAGAAAGTACTCCGGTGGATTTCTCTTGAGCAGACACTGATTTCGGGGTGAGTAGAGGAAAAAAGGCAACCAATGGAGGATTCAATCCTTCTGTATTAGCGATGTCAACAAATTGGACATTTTAGCAACTGAACTACAGCGTCAACAAAAAACCAACCGAGGGAAGTACTAATTAACGAGGTTTGGATATAACATTCTAGCAATATAAACACATTAAGGATACTTTGACAATCTTTTTAAAAGCTCAAGTCCCAAGGTAATAAGAATTTTAGGCGAATGACGAAAATGTCCTTCAGTAGAGTGGAGAAATTTCCAGGACACATTTATTATTGGTAGTTTCTCTCCTTATTTTTTGATAGTGGGCAGGGGCAGAAGAGAACATAAAATCTCAGTAAGCGTGCAGTGAAAAGTATTAGTAAAAATGAAATTTGATCAAATTTGGCAAGTAATCATGAACCGAGGTTTGTATTAGTTATAAGATCATATATTTTAGCATATTCTAGAGCAGGTTACGGGCTCCTTTGGATCAAAGGAAATTCATAGGAAAAATGTAGGATTCTAGTTTCCATAGGAATTGCTACTGTAGAGGCCTTTGGAATGGAGGAATGAAGCATAGGAAAAACAAAGGAAAATTCCTTTGGTCCTCATTCCACAGGAATTTCAACAATCCACTCAGACCTCTTTTTTTCATTCCTACAGTAGGAACGAGGCAAATCACCTTGGGACAGTAGCAAACGAGATAAATCAACGAAGAAATTGCAGGAGCTCTTGCCAACCAGGGCCGGTCCTGGAGGGGGGCGCGCGGTGCCGCCGCACTGGGCCCCCAAATCCCAGGGGCCCCACCCTAGAGCATGTACGTGTACGTATATTCGTATCAGGCCTGATTCATATAGGCTTATGGCTCTTCCTGGTGACCTGGTTCAGTAAAAACAAAGCCATCTTAACGAATCAGAAGGAAAAAGGTCACCGCCAGGGGTCCTCGCGTCTGCAATTTCCAAACCCAATTAGGCATTACAGGATTCTCAAAAAAAAAAAAAGGCATTACGGCAATTGCTTGTGGAACTAGCGCCGCACAAGTACAGTTATCGCCGAGTCGCCGTTTCGTGTTCTGCCTATCGTTGCCGGATCGCAAATTAGAGATAGCCGTGCCCGCTGCAATCAACGCAACATCGAGTCAACGCACTGCCCAGAGCCCCGTTCCCTGCAATCAACGCATCGTCGCTTCTTGCTGCCGCTGTCCGCCAAAAGAGGTATGCATTCCGGCTTCTCTGCTAATTGTTGGGCAATGCCCTAAGTTGAAATTGTTGAAGAACTATTTGAGGTCTACAATGTCTCAAGAAAGGTTGCATGGCTTGGACACATTATGCATTGAGAAATTGTTAGACGAGGTTAATATCAATACCATCATCAATGATTTTGCGTCTAGAAATGTTAGAAGAAACTTTTAAGTTAACATGTACAAAACATTTTATTTGAATTTTTAATATGCCTTTGATTTTTATGAGTAAACATGTATTTACATACAAGCGAAATTATAGTGTTACATATGCCAAAACAATTATAGCGTTTGCGTAAAAAGGGCCCCGACTTTTAGAGTCGCCCCGGGCCTCCAAAATCATAGGACTGGCCCTGTTGCCAACAACCTCTTTCGCACCAACGCCTCAGCTACAACTTGAGCTCGCTGCTGCGCAACTCGACCGAGCAAATAGCTTGAGCTCACCAACGAAATGCCGAGCAGCAACTCGAGCTTGAGCTCGCCACCACGTTGGCTCGCCTAGCATCCTGTCGTTGGTCCTCGCCGCCATCGAATGAGGCCACAAGCTCACCACTGCGGGTGGAGCAGTACGCATTCGCTGTGATTTCTATCAAAAAGATACGAACAAACTTGCAGAAGCAAGAAAGACAGGATGAGAACAAAGGAGTGAAAATGAACTGACGAGCAGGACCCATAGCTTTGTTAGCCTACCGGCAAGTGTTGCCTAGTATGCGTTTGACGTATATATGCTTGTGAAGATGATTAACGAGGTGATTATCCTTAATTAGGCATGAAGGGCTACTGACAAAACATTAGATGGAATTAGGCCATGCCTGTCAATGGCTATAACAAGTGTAACTGCATTATAAATAAATTTGTTTGAAGTGAACAGCTTGTTTCATCAGGAAAGTAACGATATGATTATGATAACCATTCCTAAACAATTCCTTTGTTTTTCCTGCGTCCTGCCAAACGTTTATTCCTATCGAAATCCTGTGTTTTCCAATCCTATGTTTTGCATATGCATTCCTATCCTATTCCTGTGTTTTTTCTGTTCCTGCGTTTTTCCAATCCTGCGTTCCAAATAAGCCCTACGTAGTGTCTGTAAGTCTGCAACAGTATGAGCAACAAGCACTGCGGAGTTTATCGGTTCACCTACTTCTCACAACCGCATGAAATCAACAAATGATATCCGACATTTCAAAACATGAACTGACGACCATCAAGCCATATCAAGTTTAGAGTTTCTGCACTGCCAGATATACAATCATATGTATAGCGTTAATTTAGAACAAAAGATCGATATGCTGTTTTATTTTTAAGTAATTAGAACAAAAGGTATGTGCATGCAGCATGTCCTCATCGAGCAATTCTTGCTGAATTAATGAGACGTGACTCTTCTATATGGACACATGTCACACATCCCTTTGCCTCTTACCGTATTACCTACCATCCAGACAATGTACGTAGTTTTCGGTCTTTTTGCTGTGACTACCCATTTCAGTCTGAGGATAGCTAGCTAGCACTTGTGGGGAGGAACAAACATAATTTAATTACTAATGGATTCAGGAGAAGGGGAGCAATGCATAGAAGTATTAAATCACGAGATGAGAATCTATATGCATGATACAGGAATGAAAGACATCAGGAGTCACATCTTCTCAGCCTAGAGGAGTGCCATAGACAAATTCGCTTCTCTAGTGCAGCTCAACAGGTGCTCGGGCCGGATATATGTGGCGCTGCTTGTAAGAGCAAGCTTAGGCCTATCCGCACGAAGAGAATGGGAGGCACAGAGAAGTCCCAGGAGGTACTTGCAAGATATCAACTCACCACATGAGCTTTTGTGATTTAATAATGAGACCGTAGGCGTGTGTCATCTGGAAGGCCTTAATTTGTCACGTAAGCAGTGTATGAATTGCATTCTCTATTTGTTGTAGACTAGCTAGTGAAAGGCGGCGCACTCTTGCGCATCGTCTGCAAAAAATATCATTGAAAAAAACAGGCGTAGAGTACATAACGTCAAGACGGACAGGAGAAACATCAACTATGTATGAGCTAATGCATGTGCCCGATTGGAAATGCTATAGAGATATATTTAGACTCATGAAATTAAACATAAGTAAATTACACACAACAGCATCTAAAAAGTAGTACATCCATGATTAGGAGTCTCAAATGATCACTTAATTTGTTATAAAGTGCACACACTTGAACATCTTAGTTCATAAAAAAATAAAGTAAATATGAAACATCTAAACATCTAATGAGGTAGGCCTGAAGAACATACAGACCTGCTTGGCCGCAGCAACAATCGGGAAGTAAATGCACTTATAGTCGAAAGGGCAATGTGGCTTATCAAAGCGAATTATGCCAACATGACTGCCGCCGAAACCCAAGTCAGCGGCCACCTTGAAGCGACGTGCCTCGGTACGGCACATCATAGAAGAAGGGGTAGTTTGCCCCTAGGAAGAGAGAATAGTGACCTCCAAAGTCGTCAGACTTGAGGCTCCAATATTTATTGTTGTGTGGATCAACAAGCAACTCATAGACCAGCAATCCTCTCATGAAAGGGAATATGATTTGATCATTACGATACATCCAGTCACAGATGTCCATGTCACGCCGACCATGGCCAAACATGCAGATCAAAATGACGTGGCCTTCAGGGGACTTGGCAATGTACATCCCTCTTTCCACCGGACTATCTGACAATTGCTCGATGAATGGACCCTGTATCATCATTTAGGATTGTTGCATGGCCTCTCGCCTTGGTCACTGCAACAACATTTCTGTCAACCAAGATGGCATCAAAGTAATGGCTATTTTCGTCATCAAAACTGCTGAAAAGGACGTCATCTCCTGCTGGCCGTGTCAAAGCTGTCCAACTCACCTCACCTTCTTGGACGAAGGCCATGAGCCCCCAGGAGAAGATGAGGACGACCATATGACCCCCTGCCTGCCTCGGCGTGCGGCAAAGTACAACACGCTGCAAATACCGTTTTCTTCCCCAATATGCTTGCTGCCTCAACTTCGAGGCAAAATCTGTATCTGTACCCTCCATCTGGGAGAATGAAGGCAGGTCGCGAGTTCCACTGGTAATTGGATTGAAGAGCTTCAGATTATACTCGCGATCGCTAATGACAAGCCAGTCATCTTTGCCTGCTAACCAGCTCTGCCCTTTCAATTCATCTGACTGACACTGGAACCCAATATCCGTTCCCTCCCAATGACGATGCCGGTCCCAATAGCATCCACCACGTCCAGTCACCATATCCCCAACAACATGCAGACCAAATTTTCCTGCCTCATGATCAGCATCAGTTTCCTCCTCCCAACTACCTCCTCCATAAGTAGATGTGATAAGCATGGGGAGGCTAGACCATACGCGATGAACCTTCTTCAAATGGCTTCCAAAGAGAAAGGGACCGGCAAACGCCAATGCTATAAACTTTGTCCAAGATGTAGCATGAGACGTCCAATGAAAGGGTGTTCCATTGGTTTACCTCCCTGTGCATGCCAAATAATTAATAATTAACAAATGAACGAATATGAAATCTTATGTATATGTATGTGATGAAAATGACACACCAATTTAATTAATGAGTTTTCTTCATCAAGTTGAATGTAATGAGAACTCTAAAAGTCTCGATATTGAAGCCAATATATACTACATATGGCTTATAGGTAGTATAGGCCAGATCTACTAAAAGTGGATAACAATATGAAAGTAAACCGTCCAAGTAATTAATACTAAGGTTAGGTATATATGTACACACGCGTGGGGGTTGATCAATTATAATGAAATCGATCAGAAGTAAGGTGCGCACAACATGAAATAAAGAAATTGAATCAACTCACGTTCTCCTGCGCCTGGAGGTCTCGCCACCATCACCCCTAGTGGGAGCACCAAAAATGCTCGGTTCTTCCGCTTGGGTAGGGAGCAGGGCATCGCCTGTAGATGCGCCTCCAAATGTGATGGTGGATTCAAGACCGCCGATGCGGAGCGGACTCAGGTCCATCCTCTACAAATGTGCCTGGCATAGTCACTCCTCTCTTCTTGAAATAAACACAAATCGATCGAACAGGTGGGTGAGAGAAATGGATCCAGAGATTAAGTTGCAACCAGGGATAAAATCAGCGGTCAAATGAATCGAGAGATATATGTTGGCCTTACCTTGAAACCATGACTTGAAGTCGAAGTCGAAGACGATGAGAAGTGCATGGGTACCGGAAGGTGCTGGATGTTCACGGCCGGTCCCTTGTGGTGCTCCACGTCCATGGCCGGCCAGCCCATGTCAGTCGCCTGGCAAGGAAAACTTTACCGGTCCGAAATTTCCGAAATGTTGGGCATACCTTGTTTATCGCTGGGGCTCGGTATAATTTGTGTATCGGTCAAATTTTTCGGCTCGTCTTGACTTCCCGCCGTTGACTGCACGCGCGCGTCAAGAAAGCCCGCGCTGCCGTCTCAAACACACCGAGCTGCATTGCATTGATGCCAGAATAACTCCCAACTACTCATTCACCGGCCTCCTCTGTTATCATTTCCTTCTTCCCCATCTCCAGACTCCAGTTCACACGAGCTGCAGCGGCGACTTCCTCCATCAGCGATCTCCTCAAGCCGGCCGGCGTAGCTCCGTTCCTCATCACCACGCCCCATCCTACGCAGCTGTGATGACGGCTGAAGCAGGAGCTGCCGAAGATGGGGCTCGTGCGCGTCCCCAGCCTCCGCCTGCATCAGAGCATGATGTGAATCGCCAACGCTATGGCAGGGGGAAGGAGAAGGATGCCGGGGCATCGTCCAGTGGTGCTGCTGGCAGGAGCACGACGACGGCCGCTACTGTTGAGGTGACTACTCAGCGAGGTAAATAATCTGACGCATGTGCATCTCGTTATTAGCAATTTACATTGTTGGTTATTCAACGATACTTGCACGTAGCAGCTGAATGTCCTTTTGTTTGAGATTAAGCATCTGCCTGACGATAGGGTTGCGCGTTAGTTTTCCTCATATTTGTAGCACCTGTAGTAGTATTGATTGTTCCTATTGATAAAATACTATTCAGTGTGTCATTTCAGTTCAGATTTGGCGTAGTTTTGCATAGCAAGTATATACTCATTAACACAGATATATTGTATGCATGTTTAATTTCTTCATTTGAATTGTAGGGACAAAGATAAAATTACATGGACCCATTTCGAACCCATGGAGCCATGGCCAGCCTTATGGGTCTGGCTTTACGTGTGATTACTGTAACCTGAGCAACAAGGGCGGTGGTGTCACTCGTCTTAGAGAACATTTGGCTGGAATACAAGGGAATGTAGTTGAATGTATCAATGTTCCACTAAATGTTAAGGAAATAATGCTAAATGAAGCATTATTTCGGAAAAAGAGGAGGAGGGTAAATCATGAGCATCGTCTCTTCATTGAAAAGGAGATTGCTTTAGCAAAAAGGGGTTTTGGGACGGCTGTAAGGGCAATAAATATTCCACAAGATGAAGCAGGGCAGATTGAGATGGCAATAAGAGAATCGCTGAAGGATGTTGGCTTGCAAGGTGGCAGCACTTCACCATTTGGTAGGGCAGGTAGTAGTGGGGCTGGAAGTTGTTCAGCTAATAATCGCCAAACTACCTTGGACAAGTTCTATCGAAGTCCAAGTACTTCAAGTGTTCCCTTTGATGTAGATTTGGCACGCAGTAGGGCACAAGTGCAGCCCCGGATCGACGTTATGCTCCAAGGGGAAGCCCGAGAAAGACTTGGAATGGCATTGGCCAAATGGTTCCATGCAAATGATATTCCTGGAAAGAAAGCGGACTGCCCGTACTTTCGAGCAGCCATTAACTTGGCACAACAGCTAGGAGAGGGAGTGCAGATCCCACATGGAAGAGAAATTGACGGGCCATATTTGCAAATGAACTATGATGATATGGAGGAGCACCTGAATGAATTCAAGGATGATTGGCGTGAATATGGTGTTACTGTCATGTGTGATTCATGGACTGGTCCTACTATGATGTGCATTATTAATTTCGTGATCTTTTGTAATGGACGCATGTTCTTAAACAAATCAGTGAATGCAACAGGTCATGTTCAAAATGCAGAATTTATTTTTGAGCGCATTAGAGAGGTGGTAGTTGAAGAGATTGGGGCAAAGTTGTTGTTCAGATTGTTACTGATAATGGAAGCAACTACAAGAAAGCTTGCAAGCAACTCACTGACGAGTATCCACACATTATTTGGCAACCACGTGCTGCTTATACAATCAACTTAATTGTAAAGGACATAGGACGCTTTCCAGAGGTCATGGAAATGGTGGACAGTGCAAAGAGAATATGCAGATTCTTATATAACCATAACAGGTAGACACTTTTCTATATGTTTTTCAGAATATGCAGATTCAACTCCATTCAGATTCTCATATATGAATTCACTTATCTCTATGTTTTCCAGGCTCCATGCTATGATGAGAGAGAAGATAGGTGGAGAGTTGATTCGGTGGAATGCCACCAGATTTGGCACAGTTTTCATTTTCTTACAGAGTTTTTGGGACAAGCAAGATAAATTCAAGGCATGGATGGTATCTGAAGAGTGGACCAACAGCCAATGGAAGGATGAAGAGGACCATGATTTTACATACGATTGCCTGACAAACAGGCAATGGTGGAGTGATATGGAGTTAGTGCTGAGAGCTGTCAAGCCAATATACCAGGTACTTCGCTTTGCTGATCAACAAAAGACTAGAACCATATCTGGATTCATTCCATTGATGTTAAAAGCTATAGATGAAATGCGTGCTAGATTAAGTGATCAGCCACTCTTCTTTGAAAGGATAATGGCAATAGTCAATTCGAGGATTCAATATCTGACAAATGAATCTCTCATGCTTGCAGGTAATGGCTGATATGATATTGTTGCTACTGATGTACACTTTTTAATATTATTGCGATGTTGTACTCTTTTTAATATTGTTACTGCTGTACCCTTTTTAATATTTCTTCTTTTAATTTTGTAGCTGCTGCACTTGACCCTGAAGCCCTGGACAGGTCCAAAATTGCAAGAAAACCAAGTGCGAAGCTTGCTGTAACACTTGCAATCAAGAAACTTGCAAGCTCATCTGAGAAAGCATCTATTGCCATTGCACAATTTGCTATGTTCACCTCAAAGAGAGGGTTATTTGGGGGAGAGGAGACTCGGAAAGCAGCACTTAGTGGCCGAATGCGTGCTGCTGATTGGTGGGACTCATTTGGAGGACAGTACCAAGAACTACAAAAGATCGCACGACGGATTGTTTCGCAATGCATGTCATCTAGTGATTGTGAGCGAAACTGGAGCACTTTCGCTTTCGTTCATACCAAGTTGAGAAACCGGCTGGGATATGACAAGCTGCATAAATTGGTTTATGTGCACTACAATTTGAAGCTGCGCATCCAACACTATGAGGCTGACCTGCAAAGCTTTCAAGAAATGCAAAACCTTCAAGAAAGGGAGTCCGATCCTTGTAGTATTTTGATGGACGTTGCTCTATACGATGAAGGCAATCCAATCATGGATTGGCTTGCCAACTCTATGAGTGAATCTCAGCCAACTCTAGATGAATATGATGACAATGAACCTGAATCCCCCAATCCTAGCAGATTTGTCATTAATGAGTTACAAAAGGATGCAGATGAATTGGCTTCATTTAAGAGGAAGCTTTCTTTTGACACGGAGAGTATTAAGAAGAAAAGGAGGTGCGATCGAACAAGCAGAGCAGTGGTAAAAAGAAAAGGAAGGTAGGATGGGAGGAAGAGGAAGAAGGTAGTGCTGGTGATTATGGGTCAGATTCTTCACAGGGATCACTTCATAGCGTAACATATGTTGAATCAGGGGACAGCAGTTCTGATGATAATGAAGGCGATGGTGAGTTTCGACTACAATTAGATTCTTCATATCTTTGAGCAGTCAGTGATTTTTTTCCATCTATGTTACATAATTTTTTCTTTTTTTGCAAATATTGTTTCTTGAAAAGATGATGTGCTGCTGGTAGTGAGCGGGCATCTGACGATGGAACTACTGGCAAAGATGATGGTGTTCGAGCTAGTGCTACACTTCAGCAGGCAGCCCCTAGTCGATAACAAAAAAGGCAAAAGACGGTATCTGTTAAGGGCCTCGACTCTCTTTAAAAGGTTAAACCTCTACTCCTCAATTATATCATATTTAAACATTGAATCGTGGTTTACTGACCAGATTTTTTAATATTTCAAATGACAATATCTGTAGTGATTCAAGCCTCTGATGAGAAGATGCCCCTGTTTTCACTCATGTGCTGATCGTCCTGGTGAATATTTTGTTGGCTGTTGTGTGCACAAAGAAATTATGCACAAGACTGATGCCTATGCTAGCGCCATTTCCATTTGCTTTGTAATTTCTAGGATGACTTAATGATTAGTGATATCTCCTTCAAGCTATGTAATATTTTGGACTATGGACTGTTGCCTATGCATGTGTGATGTCACAAACATAAGCTGGTATGTGTGACGTTTAAGGTAACGAACCATTGGAATGCAGGCTATGAAGCTATGATAGTCTCATATGTACATTAGTTTGGGCAGTTTGTGATATTAAACGGTTCAGGGACGATCAGTTTGAATATTTCCATAAGCCATGGTAAATTCATTTAAAATTTTTTAAATTTTTTTGAATTTTTGAATTTGATTTTGAATTTTTTCTGATATTTCTGAAAATCGGGTTTACCAGTGACCTCCGATAAATTTTCTTTACCGATAAAGTTTTCCTTGTCGCCTGGTGGTGTACAGCATCCATGCCCGTCATTTGGTTGCCCGGTGACGACGCCAGTCGGTGGCTGACGCTGTTGGTGGACGAAAGGAAGCGTATCGCCGATGCCTGGTCCATGGCCGGCGCATGGTGGAAGCCGGGCATCGATGCTTGGAGATGCTGCTCTTCGACGTCCATGGCCGACGACTAGCAGCCGAACGACGGCAGCTGGTGGTGCATGGCGTCGGCATTCCGCGACTGGAAACCGAGCGCCGGCGGCGCCTGGTTTTGAGCGACGTCGACGGCCTCCGCCTGGAACTCGAACACCGGCGCCGGATTCAGCATCTCCATCGCCAGGAGAGCCTCGGCGTCCGGCACGTGGATCCGGCCGCCGTGAACTGGTTCTGACACGTCGAGGATGTGAGAGTCCTGGTCAGGGCTCTGCAGGTAGCTGGTGACATCGCCGTCGGCGTCGTACATCCCGTCAGACGCCATGGCTACGGTGGCGTCGAGTGGCTCGCCGGCGGCGGACGGTGGTGGGTGGGGAATGTTGGAAGGATTGCGACAGGATGTGGGCTGCGGCGGCTGTGGTGGGTAGCCGACGGCGATGGGGACGGCTGGATCGAGGAATGGAAGCGTCTGTGCCCTGCACAACGACGGCGCGGGGGGTTTATATCGATCCATCGCGAAGGGGCGCGTCCTTTGGGCCAGGGGGGCGCGTCGATCGGGGCGGCGGCGTGGGAACTTTTCGCGGGGTTTGATTGCAGCCGTCGGATCCTCGCGTTGTGCCGTGGGATCGACCTAGGGTAATTTGCGCATGGGCAATTGGAGGACGGCTGGTCGCTAGGATCGTCCACGTCGTCTCTTATCCGGTTTCCACCACGTGGCTCTGTTTTGTCCGCACGCTGTCCAGGCTTCGGTACGAGGATAGATATACGTAGGTAGTGCTAGCTGGGTGTTCAGTAGTATCTTTGCTACGCGTACGTATACAAACATACTGCTCCCCGGCCGGTGGGTTTGCCAGCTAAGCTAGCTTCCATGCATGGCTATTGATTGCGAGAACTGCCGAGAGTAGAACGCAGTAGCGATTTCGATATATATACAATGCCATGCATCATCTACGTAGACAAGAAAGTTATATTTGCAACGTTTTTACATGTATATTTCCTGATGCCATCGAGATGCTCGATCGTGCCTCGCGCTTCGTGATCTCCGGAACTACTGCATCGATAACGGAATCGACGGCTCGAGCACGATGCATTTAGTTTGTTCGTAACGTCAGGGCAAGTTTCTGCATCGGGTGCAGATTAAGAGTTGTGACAGGTTATGTATAGATACTACTGCAACGCACACTTGTACGAGGAACAAATACACCACAGCTAGCCAAACAAGGTACTATGGATCAGACTTCATATTATCCTTTGGATAACTAGCAACAAGATTTGCGCGGGGCTAGAGCTGATATAGTTTTTAACAAGATTTGCGCGTTCGATATGTTGATACTTCGTTCCTGTTTGGCATTTTATTTCTTTCTATTGAATTAAGTGAATCACCTTTCATTTTTCTTTTAGATAATGGGAAAAGAAGTACCCGGCCTTGACCTCAAGAGAGGCTACAACCTTCCATTGCCACGAGAACTCATTGTATGCAGTTTTGACATACAGACTGCATCCTTTTGTCCCTTGATATTCTACCAAAATTGGTTTTGTATGGCTCCCCACATGTTTAAAAAAAAAAGGAAGAAGTCCATTTTACTACCCTTAAGTATCCATGTAGTACACTTAACTTCCTAAACTAATTTTTGGTCTACTTTACTCAAACTATTTAGATTGGTTCAATTCACTGCTTTATGAAAATTTTCTTTTCTTGTATCTCTAGGCACACATCATGTTTGAACGTAAACTTTTGTGAGATTATAGACTAAAACATACCTTACATTAGAAAAAATTTTAAAGAATTTTGTGTATGTGGAAAGTGTGCAATACAAATTTGACATGTGAGATAGAATAATGCAAGAAAATATTTATGAAAAAATCTGGAACATTTTTTCTAGCATAGAGTATGATGTCATCTACCATTATACAAAATTTGAGCTTCAAATATAACCCATACAAAGAGAAACAAAAAAGAAAAAAAATCACTAGGGGGTGAATTGAACCAATCTAGATAGTTCGGGGGAGTAAATCAGACTTAAAATTAGTTTAGGGGGTTAAGTGAACAACATGAATATTTGAGGGTAGTCAAATGGACTTCTTTCAACTTAAAAAATTCCATTTTTTTATTTCTACATAAGGATCCTTTTTCTTGTATATCTACTGTATACATCAAACCATAGCAGATTATTGACCCCTTTTTCAATTATTTCTCATTGGCTTAACTCAAAATGTTTTACTCTTTTCACTACTATCTCAAATGAAGGGATCTCAACAGATTGTCAAATGCATTATAACTGTCACCTTTTGCTGTATACAGCTGAACATTGTGTCTGGCACAACTACTACGTAATTTGATTTTACAATGATAATTATCTACTCTACTTTTCTTTATAGGTTTTTCAAAATTTAGTGACCTCTACATGCTTGATTTCATCTTCTTTCGCGTATGAAGTTGAAGTGAGGAATTTTACTAGATTGTTGAATATTATGGCTTTTTTGTATTGTGAAGAGTAAACACTTGCTATTTCTTCAAATATATTTTTCTTTGCCCTATATGCTGAGTTGATCTCCTCCCAAAAAAAAAAAAAAAGCTGAGTTGATCATGTGTCCAAGCTCTTATCCATGGTTTAGAGGAGCTGCTGCCTGCGTCTAACAGTGCTGCAAAATATTGCACCAAGATGTGCTACTAATTTAATTAAGTAATTTTTGAATGGGATTATGTGTATCATACCTTTTCAACGGTACTTTTCAGGTTATTAGTCTGCTGGATTTCCTTTATATAATTACGTGGATGAAAGGAAGTTCCAATGCAGTGGATGAAAAAGAAATTTTGATGCACTAGATTTTCCTTATAAATATTTAATTTGCACCATATGTAGGCTTGACATAATTGTATGCAATGCAACCCCGTGCCCTTTGATAACTATTTATATTTTGTTCATATAACTATATATGCTCAAAATGATTTGTAGCTCCGTAACAATATTTTACCATTATTGTTACATTATGGATATTTGAAATATAATGACTAGAAAATGCTCACTTTCAGTCAGCGAAACATATTCAACATTTTGGTATTATCACATAAGTATGAACTAAGACACCCGTATTATCTAGAATTAGGGTTCTTTGTTCATTAAACTTTTTTTGACAGAAAGTTTGTTCATCCAGCTTTGGGGAATTATAATTTTAAAACCAGTGAACAAGGACTCAAATATTTTTATTTTTTTCTCAAAATTGATAGAATAATAAATAAATTTAGTTTAGTTAATTCAATATAAGTAGCCCAATATTTCGTAAGCTTTAACTATTTTTAGGTACAAGCCCATCAACCTTTACAGTACTTTCACGTGCGAGGTCTTTACATGCCATTACTCTAATCTAGAATGGTACATAAAGAAGCCAATAAAAGATGAACAAAAGTTGAGAAATTTGAAATCTACAAAATTATCAAATTAAGTGTCCAAGTGAATAACTGAATATTATATATGTTTTCAAATTTTAGTTATTGAAGTTTCTACTGCTAGCTTTGGTTCTTTTTTTTCTTTTGTTTTTTGGTGTCGCACTCCTCACTTGAAACAGCCTATTAGCTACTCATTAATCTTTTCCCTTATGGGTTATAGCCGGTTATTCGTAACAATGATAGGAAAGTGAGGAAGGATACATGCTGTTCTCTTTGTATTCACTGTAAGAAGTTACTAAAATTGGTAGAGACATTATGTAAGAAACCCTTTTTGCAGACTTCATATTATCCTTTGGATAACTAGCAACAAGATTTGCGCGGGGCTAGAGCTGATATAGTTTTTAACAAGATTTGCGCGTTCGATATGTTGATACTTCGTTCCTGTTGGCATTTTATTTCTTTCTATTGAATTAAGTGAATCACCTTTCATTTTTCTTTTAGATAATGGGAAAAGAAGTACCCGGCCTTGACCTCAAGAGAGGCTACAACCTTCCGTTGCCACGAGAACTCATTGTATGCAGTTTCGACATACAGACTGCATCCTTTTGTCCCTTCCTTGATATTCTACCAAAATTGGTTTTGTATGGCTCCCCACATGTTTAAAAAAAAAGGAAGAAGTCCATTTTACTACCCTTAAGTATCCATGTAGTTCACTTAACTCCCTAAACTAATTTTTGGTCTACTTTACTCAAACTATTTAGATTGGTTCAATTCACTCCTTTATGAAAATTTTCTTTTCTTGTATCTCTAGGCACACATCATGTTTGAACGTAAACTTTTGTGAGATTATAGACTAAAACATACCTTACATTAGAAAAAATTTTAAAGAATTTTGTGTATGTGGAAAGTGTGCAATACAAATTCGACATGTGAGATAGAATAATGCAAGAAAATATTTATGAAAAAATCTGGAACATTTTTTCTAGCATAGAGTATGATGTCATCTACCATTATACAAAATTTGAGCTTCAAATATAACCCATACAAAGAGAAAAAAAAAGAAAAAAATCACTAGGGGGTGAATTGAACCAATCTAGATAGTTCGGGGGAGTAAATCAGACTTAAAATTAGTTTAGGGGGTTAAGTGAACAACATGAATATTTGAGGGTAGTCAAATGGACTTCTTTCAACTTAAAAAATTCCATTTTTTTATTTCTACATAAGGATCCTTTTTCTTGTATATCTACTGTATACATCGAACCATAGCAGATTATTGACCCCTTTTTCAGTTATTTCTCATTGGCTTAACTCAAAATGTTTTACTCTTTTCACTACTATCTCAAATGAAGGGATCTCAATAGATTGTCAAATGCATTATAACTGTCACCTTTTGCTGTATACAGCTGAACATTGTGTCTGGCACAACTACTACGTAATTTGATTTTACAATGATAATTATCTACTCTACTTTTCTTTATAGGTTTTTCAAAATTCAGTGACCTCTACATCGCGTATGAAGTTGAAGTGAGGAATTTTACTAGATTGTTGAATATTATGGCTTTTTTTATTGTGAAGAGTAAACACTTGCTATTTCTTCAAATATATTTTTCTTTGCCCTATATGCTGAGTTGATCTCCTCCCAAAAAAAAAAAAAGCTGAGTTGATCATGTGTCCAAGCTCTTATCCATGGTTTAGAGGAGCTGCTGCCTGCGTCTAACAGCGCTGGAAAATATTGCACCAAGATGTGCTACTAATTTAATTAAGTAATTTTTGAATGGGATTATGTGTATCATACCTTTTCAACGGTACTTTTCAGGTTATTAGTCTGCTGGATTTCCTTTATATAATTACGTGGATGAAAGGAAGTTCCAATGCAATGGATGAAAAAGAAATTTTGATGCACTAGATTTTCCTTATAAATATTTAATTTGCACCATATGTAGGCTTGACATAATTGTATGCAATGCAACCCCGTGCCCTTTGATAACTATTTATATTTTGTTCATATAACTATATATGCTCAAAATGATTTGTAGCTCCGTAACAATATTTTACCATTATTGTTACATTGTGGATATTTGAAATATAATGACTAGAAAATGCTCACTTTCAGTCAGCGAAACATATTCAACATTTTGGTATTATCACATAAGTATGAACTAAGACACCCGTATTATCTAGAATTAGGGTTATTTGTTCATTAAACTTTTTTTGACAGAAAGTTTGTTCATCCGGCTTTGGGGAATTATAATTTTAAAACCAGTGAATAAGGACTCAAATATTTTTATTTTTTCTCAAAATTGATAGAATAATAAATAAATTTAGTTTATTTAATTCAATATAAGTAGCCCAATATTTCGTAAGCTTTAACTATTTTTAGGTACAAGCCCATCAACCTTTACAGTACTTTCACGTGTGAGGTCTTTACATGCCATTACTCTAATCTAGAATGGTACATAAAGAAGCCAATAAAAGATGAACAAAAGTTGAGAAATTTGAAATCTACAAAATTATCAAATTAAGTGTCAAAGTGAATAACTGAATATTATATATGTTTTCAAATTTTAGTTATTGAAGTTTCTACTGCTAGCTTTGGTTCTCTTTTTTCTTTTGTTTTTTGGTGTCGCACTCCTCACTTGAAACAGCCTATTAGCTACTCATTAATCTTTTCCCTTATGGGTTATAGCCGGTTATTCGTAACAATGATAGGAAAGTGAGGAAGGACACATGCTGTTCTCTTTGTATTCACTGTAAGAAGTTATTATGTAAGAAACCCTTTTTGCAGACGCGTTTTGATGGTAATAGCAGACAAAAAAAAAATTTGTCTCCAAAATTGCGTCTGTGATGTGCAAACATCACAGACGCGCAAATCCGCGTCTCCAATAAGCCTTTCATAGTAGACGTCGCGAAATGCGTTTGCTATGATAAAATAAAAAAAAGGAGGAGGTCCATTATGTACTATACAAATACAAATGGTATATCCATTACATACATCACAAACACACACATTTTTCTCGTGCCAAAGAAACTGACATACTCACACTAACCTGTTTACATAAACAGATTCAATTCAATTCTAAAGACTTGATAACATTTTCCTAGGACCAGAGTAGGAATCAAGCATAATTAAAAAGAAACAGAAGAGGCGCTGATTGTGATTACATACATGCTGCCCGAACACTTTGCCTTCGTTGATTCTCAGGCAAGACAAACCACCTTCTACTCATAGTATCAATATATAGAACATCAATATCTGTTGCTTCACAGTTCATACCTAATCCTATGACAATGAAAAGACAGTTACAGGTGGAAAAGGTCGTAACAAAAGAGCATGTAGTCAATATTCCATCAACAACTGAACTGCATAAAATGCTTTAACTTATCATTTTTTTTATCTCTATGTAAGAGAATATAATCATCATTTCTACTATTACTACTACTCCTACCAAGATGAAGGCAATACTCATTGAAATGCACCGAAGATCATACAATATAAAGGCAAAAGTGAAGTATTGTCAGGATCTAGGAAGGCACTTATACCTCATTGATCTTATTTTTGGAGTTGGTCCATCTGGCTTCATGTAGTCAACTTCATGTCTTATTGAATTAAACATGGGAAACATCAGATAAGCGCTCATGATACTCTTGAACCCAATGACAAACTGAAGGTGAATGAATGATAGAAGAACACACTAAAGGTGCACGAGTTTGAGACATGATAAACATCAGATATGTATGAACAATACAGTATTGCCGCAAAAGTAATCAAATTATGCTCAACTGAATCTAATTTTTCTTTTCAGGAAAGCATCAACATGTTATTATTCCCACAAAAAACCAAGAACAGGACGAACACTCCATACCTGCATCTTCTCCATAAGGCTTAGGCAGGAAAATCACTTGCGACTTCAGCACCCAAGGGTACAGCTCTTGCTCTGGTGCATGGAGACCTTTTAAAAATCCAAGTAAATCATGAGAAATTCTGCTAGCAGCATCTAGAATTGTAGAAGCATGCCTAGGTTCAGTAAAAAAATAAATAGAGATGCAAGGAGCGACCTTAGATTCTGAAAACCTTGCTTCTAGCACAGCACAAGGCATCACATACACAGATGTAGTTATCAGTTAATCATCACACATGACCATCTGCATGAAGAATTTACATTAGAAAAATATATCTCATATACATCAAAATACAGATGTTCTGTCCATTATACATTGCAAAGACATTGTCCTGATCCATTGAAGTGACATACATTATCTGCCACCACTATTAGTATAGACAAGTGCCAGCATTTTATTGTACTTGAGAACAGCAAAGGAAGTTGGTAGTTAACCAACAAATCTAGAAAGTTATCATGCTGAACATGTATCTTGTCATTTTACGAAAGTTTCTTTCGTTATTGGGTTAGCCATGAGTTTGGCATTTGACAGTTTCATCTGCAGGCAAAACAAATTAATTACTGCTAGTATGAGTTAGTATGAATCACAGTTCAGAATCATTGAGGGAACCATCTGCTGCTAGTGTGTGCGCCAACAATCAAATCAAATGCATTGCTATTTTCCATGCTCCTACTCCTGAAATTTTCCATGCCTTGTATCATTGCAAAGTGGCGGTGCAATGATTTACTCAATGAATAAGATATGCACTTATGAAGCTTCAGATATCACCTAGCTGCTGCCAAAAGGGGTCTGTCACAACAACTTTGTACTTCTTTTTGGTTCAGAAACTTGGAGCTCCTCAATGGACTGCAGAGGAGAACGTCAGCCAACATCTTCAGTCACAGCAACCTCTAATCAGGGAACATCTTCTGAGTTTTCTTAGCATTAGCTAGTACAGAAATATTATATGAACATCACAAAAGACTTAGGGAAACAGATATCGCCAATACTCTAACAATCTCACACCTAGCTTCTATGTATGTATTAATTTATTATTGCAGTGAAAATATTCTAACAGCTGTCAATTTTATATCCAGAATTCTCATGCAACGCAAATATGTTATACATCCAGAATTCTCATGCAACACAAGTATATATCCAGAATTCTATATTTCTGACACTTAACACTAGCTTGAAATTTGTAGAATTTGTAGGTACGTAGAACATGCTTGAATCTATCTTAGGGTCCGTTTGGCTGGAAGAAACGATTCGGTTTCTGAGCAGAATCACTTGAATCGCTACCAAAGAGCTTTTCCTCGAAACGTTTCGAGTGCGAAACGGAGCGAATCGTTTCGCTTTTTTGGCCTGCTCTCGTGAAACACCCAAAGTGGTGTTCCGCAAGTTGAAACGGCTCGCCTGACCAAACCTTCCCATCTGTTTCCACAAAATTACGACAAATTGCCATGGCTCCTTGCTACTCCCGATCAAGTGCCGCTTGCTTCGAACCAGCCATGTCGTCGTCGTCAGGCATGACGAGCCAATTGCATTGATGTTGGTGGCCTCCAGCAAAATTAAGATGAGAATGGAGATGCGGAGGACATTATCAACCGATTTTAGTGGTCAATGGTATGACATGGTGCAAGATTTGGAGTAATCATGGAGGCAGGTTGGAGCGGGGAGGAACGTCTACAGGGGAGAAGAGTACTCGGGAAGAAGACGATTGCGGCTGCTAGCAGATAAGGTTAGTAGTACGCAAATGGGCTGGCTGGGTTACCAAATTTGCAGCCCCTCATCTTTTTACTACCTTTTTCTTTTTTTCTCTCTTTTTGTAATTAATTGTGATAGTGCGTTATATTATGATTTGATATTTTGTGAAAAATCAGCACATACATGATACGTACCAGAAACAACATAATCCAACCAAGGGTAAATGAGTCATTTTGATTCTCCTCCTCTCTTTGTTGAAACTGAAACCCGACGACTAGCCAAATGATTTCTGAAGTGATTCTGTTTCAAGTTGTAAAACGTTTCTAGGTTGAAACTAAAACGTTTCTGATTCTCGGTGAATCTGAAGCTGTACCAAACGCACCAACTCGTCAAAGCAAGGGAGCAGCTAATGATCCTAGCACTCAACACACTCAGTAGGCTGTCCTACTGAGTACGAAAGGCAAGCTTGACTGACTTTTGAAGTCAAGTAAACTGTATGCTCAATTATCAACCGGATGCTCAATTATCAACCGGAGAAAAGGGAGCAGCTAATGATCCTAGCACTCAACACACTCAATAGGCTGTCCTACTGAGTACGAAAGGCAAGCTTGACTGACTTTTGAAGTCAAGTAAACTGTATGCTCAATTATCAACCGGAGAAAAGGTGGCATGCATGATTTGTGCTATCATGTACTACCGTGTAAACTGTACATAGGCTGGATATGGCCCACGATGGAAGTCAGTCGTCGTAGTAGCCTGCACGGCCCTCCTCAAAAAAAGAAAAAAAAAGGTAGACTGCATGGCTTGACCAGCTTTCCAGAGATGTCTATATATACAACTAGAATGCCATCACTCGATCGATCGGGCCCTCACTAATTTTCCAAAAGCAGCTGCGATGGGTTGCAGCAAAACCCATCACGCCTCACCACGGTTGCTACTAGCTGTAGCCGTGCTGCTTTTAGTGATCCAACTAGAACATCATTGTTCCCATGCACTATCCTCAAACACCAGAAGCACCATCCATGTCCGGGCGCGATGCCACCGGCAGCAGGCCGCGGCGCTCCTCCAGCTGAAGCGGTCCTTCTCTTTCGTCCCTTCGAGGTGCACGGCGACATCAGCCCGGACAGATTTGCCGTCATGGAGAGCGGGTACCGACTGCTGCCACTGGGAAGGTATTGGCTGTGACCGTGTTGCTGGCAGGGTTACAGCACTCAATCTCTCGGGCCAAAATATCCAGATCAACGGATTTCACCCTTCCCTCTTCAACCTCATCTCACTCAAATACCTCGACCTGGAGGAGAACCAGTTCTGCGGCTCCCACCTTCCAGCGTCTGGTTTTGAGAGGTTGACACAGCTTCAGGTCCTTCTCTTAAGCGAATGCAACCTCTCTGGTACAATCCCTCTGTCCTTATCAACTCTTCATTCCCTAAAGACGATCGACCTCAGCGAAAATTATTTGACTGGTCAGGTCCCTGATATGTTCTCTAATTTCCCTCTCTTGGAAACTCTTGTCCTTGATGGAAATTCATTCGAACACGGAATAGTACCTCTTGGGATCACTCAGCTAAAAAGTCTCAAGGTTCTAAGTCTTCGCCAAATGAAGCTCTCCGGTTTCATCCCCAAATCCATTGGGAATCTTTCGTCCCTGACAGTGTTGTACCTCGACTGGAACAACTTCATAGGAGGCCTGCCCTGGTCTCTTAACAATTTGACATATTTGACTATGTTAAGTTGTGATGGTTGTGGTTTGTCTGGACAAGTTCCCTCGTTTACAGGCTTAACCCGACTGGAATACATCAGGCTTTCCAATAATAAGCTAACAGGTATGTCCTTGCAGTCACATATTTGCCAGCTGGATGAACAATGTTACTTTAAGTTTTTCTTCTAATTTTAATGTAGACCCACAAGGAGGGATCCAATACAGAAAAAAGAAAGTTATTACCACTTGATACATGATCTTGCTTTGTTTTGTGTAGTTGAATACAAGTTGTTGATTTGACAACAATTCCTTTATTTACAGGGCCTATTCCTCTGAGCCACGAAGGAAGTACACATCCTGACCTCAGAGAGGTGGATCTAAGCAATAATTCACTTTCTGGGACAGTACCGGCGACACTATTCACCCAGCCAGCATTGCAGACATTATCCCTCCAGATGAATAACTTTTCGGGTCCAATTGGGGGGTTCCATAACCCATCTGCCACGTTGACTAAAATTGACTTGAGTAGCAACCAGCTTAGTGGTGCATTTCCAACCTCATTCTCACAGCTTACGGCTCTCAACACCCTAGCGCTCGACTCAAACAATTTCACAGGTACATTGGACCTAAACCCATACTTAAGACTAAGGAACCTCGTTACGTTAACAGCCTCATACAATAGCTTGCTATCTGCTACCTCAGATGATCTTGGATCCAATGCTAGTGGTATCAGTGGTAGTATTTCTTGGCTTGAGCTTAAATCTTGCAACCTAACCAGGGTTCCCAGCGCCCTCAAATATCTTCCCAAACTAGACTATCTGGATCTCTCTCATAATCGCATCGGTGGCAGGATACCAGACTGGATTTGGAGAAGCATGAACACTTTGTCCCTATCTTACAATAAGTTCACCACGGTGGGACAAATCCCTGACAATACTAGCATCATGTTCCTGGATCTTAGCTTCAACAAGATCCGTGGTGCTGTGCCGTTCCCTTTCGTCGGGTACACGCTTGATTACTCCAACAACAAATTCTCTTCCATCCCACCAAGCAGTTTCCTACGCCAGTTTAAGATCACATATTCCATCAACCTGGCCAACAATAAACTCAAGGGACCTTTCCCATATGCGGAGTGTCACTGTCATGATCCTCTGCAGATTCTTGACCTATCTGGCAACAACATGAGTGGTTCGATCCCTCCTTATCTGCTTAAAGGCTGCAATGACCTGACGGTGCTAAATCTGAGGGGCAATCACTTTAATGGGACATGGCCTGACGAGATGGACAAGTCATGCAACTTGAAGCTTGTAGATTTACACGGGAACAAGCTCGAAGGGCCTCTGCCAAGGTCTCTTGCAAAGTGCGAAGACTTGCAAGACCTTGATGTTGGTGGGAACAATTTCGTGGATGTATTCCCGACATGGCTCGGTAATCTTTCGGACCTTCAGTTACTTGTCCTGAGATCTAACAAACTTTTTGGCCCGGTGAGCATCCCGCTTGGGAAGAACCATTCAATAACCAGTTACTTCCCCAGTCTCCAAATCATTGACCTTGCAGGAAACGGCTTCACCGGAGCCATACCTTCAGAACTCTTCTACAATTTTGACTCCATGGTTTGGGGCTTAAACCGTACTGTTGGAGATGGTACACTGTATGCTGGAGCAGGGAGATCAAATTATCAGGTGGTAGTGGAGGTCTCCATGAAGCAACAATACATGAAGATGCTTGAGGTCTTTAGCGACCTGGTGGTGATTGACCTATCCAACAACAGATTCAGTGGCCCCATTCCCAAGACGGTCGGCAACCTGACAGCCTTGGTCGTGCTCAACATGTCGCATAACGCCTTGACTGGTGTTATCCCGGGCGAGCTCGGCCGCCTGGCTCGGGTCGAGTCGCTGGACCTCTCTTGGAACCATCTCACCGGGGAGATTCCACAGGAGTTGGTTGGCTTGACGACTCTCGAGTGGCTCAACCTCTCCTACAACAGCCTCAGCGGCAGCATACCTTTGGGCAGGCAGTTCTCGACATTCCCCAGCAGCTCATTCCAAGGCAACCCGGGGCTGTACGGCTGCCCGCTTCCTGTGAGGTGCAACCTGACACAGCCACCGCCGCCGCCGCTGCAGGTGCATGAGTGTCACATCCTAAAATCCGAGGCCAAAGTCAAAACGCTAAAAATCACTAAAAATTTAAATCTTTTTGTGTGATCTTACCTTGCCATGATTTTTTTCGAAAAATAAAACTCACTAAAATAAATTAAGCGTAGCCGAATTTGAAATTTTGAAATATAAAAATCAATGCTCAAGTGTTTGCTTCCATTTAAACTCCACTAAAATTTTGAACCTTTTTGAAATTACAACAAACTAAAATCAAAATAGGTAATTCTCCAAATTAAATTTCAAAAATTTGAATTTAAACTTGCATAAAACTCATCATATGCACTGTTGAGATTTTATTGGATTTATTTTGAGTGTTTGATCGATTTGTGTTTTTGTTTGAATTCGAAATTCCTTCAAATTCGAACTCCAGAAAAGTTTAAACCTTTTCCTTTCTCCTGGGCCGCCCTCTCCTTTTTTCCACCCTTCCGGCCCAGCTCCTTTCTTCTCTCTCCCCACGCGCTCCGGCCCATCTCCTTTCTCTCCAGCCCATACCGGCCCAACTCAGCCCGCCCGCCTCCTTCTCCCTCCTCCGGACGCGACCGGCGCCGAACCCGCGCCGCCCATACCGCCCGGTCTCCCCACCGCCTCACCCGCCGTAGCGCGTCCGCCAAGCAACTAAAACTCGCCGCCTTACTGTTCTGCGCCGCCCTCCTGTGCACGCCGCCTTCGCCGTCGATAAATAAGCGCCGAATCCCCCTCCGCTCGAACCCATCCCCATTTCTCCCCTTCTCTTTTCTCCCTTCCGCTCCGACGAGCAACCCCGGCGAGGCATCTCGCCTCCTCCGAACGAGCCTCGTCGATTTCTTCACCATCATCTGGCTTCTTTGTTCCTTCCTCAACCTCACCCCCTCCTACTCCGGTGCAGCCGAGCCCCGGGGAGCTAGGTTAACGGTGAACACCGCATCGTCGCCTTCCTCTCCGGCTCCGGCCTCCTCTGCTCCTTCCCCGGCCTCGATGACCGCTCGGTGAGACTCCCCAAGTCCCTCTCTCCCTCATGCGCCCCTCCTTCTTTTCCTTTTCCCACTCGTACTCACTCCGCACCGAGCACCATCACCGCCGTCGCGCTCCCTCTCGCCGCCGGCCACCGTGGGCCCTTCTCCGGCCATGCCGCGCGGCCAGGAAGACTCCCCGCACACCCGCACACGTCCCAGCAAGCACACACTCGAGCTTCACGCACCCTTTCCCTTTCTTCCCCTCGCGAGCCACTGCCGCCGCCATCTCCGGCGAGCTTGTGCCGCCGCCGTGCTACGCGCCGTCGTCGACATCCTCCACCGGACGCTCCGCCGTCGCGCACTAGTCCCCGGCGACGTGCTCTCGTCGCCGTTCCGCCTTCCTAGACGCCGCCGGCGAGCATTCCGGCGACGCGCCACCGCCGCACCTCCTTTCCCGGCCGCTTTGACCCAGGCCCGCCGCCCGCCGACGTGGCAACGCCACATCAGCCGTGGCCCCGCTTGACCCGGTCTCCCCAGCCCAGTCAGCCGCCCTTTTCCCCCTCTCCTCCATAAACCCAGTCCACATGGACCCTAGACTCATAAGCAGTCCGGTCCACCATGAGCTTGGTCCACCATGTTTTCCAATAGGAAAATAATTCCGGAATAACCAGAAAATCCCCGGACCCGGTACATTTTACAGATAAGCCCTCGAGCTTTTTTGTAATTATGTTTGGGTCCTGTCTTTTTACAGATAAGCCCCTGAACTTTCAAATATTTCTGTTTAGGTCCTGAACTTTTACAGAAACACCCCTATACTTTTCCATAATTATCTTTTAGCCCCTATCTTTTACACCGAGACCGCTGAACTTTCCCAAAATTACAGATAGGTCCCTATCAACTTTATGTATTTACCAATAAGCCCTCAGAATATTTCTATTCCTGCAAATAAGCCCTTTAATCTTTGAATCTCCATATCTTTTCCGTTCTAATTCCGTTTCGAGCGATTCTTGCGCTCTCGCGTTCGTATAAACGCGTAGTACCTTTTGGTACTAGTTTTGAAGATCTAAAATATCTTTTTGCGCCAACAACACTCTAAATTCCTATTCTTTTTAATAAAAATCCCATCTCAACAAATCTCATCCTCACGACCCCACACGTCGTGCACACTTGCTCAAATCTCTGCACTACACTTAACCAATTTCAGCACACTGCCCCTCAACATAGTACATTTTGGCACTATTCTTGGAACCCCGCGCACAAACCCCGTATATGCCCTAATTCTTTCTTTTTCGATAAGCGTTTCGTCTCGGCAGATCATACATCACCTATCTCGTCGTCCTCTAGTGCTTAATCATCACTTGGTTTTCTACCGACCTTTTACATCAATCTCTCGTACGTTCTGAGAATGCTAAATCCACATGGAGAGTGCACACATATCTCTTTTCGATCACTTTTCCAATCTCAGAAAAATCCCAGAAAATCTCCAAAAAAAAAATGCTAGATTGTATTCTAAACCTTTTATCCGACCCTTGTTGCTCCAGATTAATTAGGATTATGGCTATACTTAACTTATTAGCTTAATCCTGATTAATTTCCTTACTATAAATTTCCTAAATTCATATCAGCCTCACACCCGTGTCAGAATTGCTAAGCTCACCCGGCGATTGTACACAGAATCTTTTACGACCAATTTCCCATACCAGAAAAATCCCAGAAAAATTCCTGAAAACATTTTGACCGCTCTCAACATCTTCCAACCATTATTCATCCCAAAATAATTAGGATTATATCAATGCTTAATTAAGCATGATCCTAATTAATTCCTTTTTCCGTAAACTCCCAAAATTCATATCTTTTTCATTCGAGCTCCGATTTTGGCGATTCCTTCGCCAAAATTTATATAAAATCACGCTCTATTCATTGCCACCAGAATCAATCCCTTTTAATGATCTTTGTCAATCCCTCTCTTTTAATTGCCTTTTTAATTTCCCGTGTTTTATTTGTATTCGTGCATTCATATTTTACATAAGCACGTGCACGTACCACCGTCATGCGCCCGTCGCGTGACAGATAAACTTATTAGATAATAAATCAATGATAATTAAGTAATACCATAATAGGTAATTAAAGTGACACACTTTGCACGTTGTATATGTGTTGCATAAGCCTTTATATAGACTACAACCTATATAAAGACTTAGTGCCATAAATGTACAACAAACACGTGCACCCGCCGTCTCCCACCTTCTCATGCACTCATGCCTTCTTCATGGTGTTTAGCATCCCTCATCTACAATCAAAAGCCCTAGCGTTCGATGCATCACCCATATTAGCTATAAAACAATATAATCGCTCTTAATGTAAAACTTGCTGCATCATAGATAATCTGTGTCTTTTGTCGTTCTTTGGTATTCCTTCGCCTTTCCAGTTGGAATTAATTGGATCTTAATTGGCTCTTTTTGATCTTTATTTCTTTTGCGGTAGTTTGTTTATCCGCGTTGTTTTATACGCTAGATTGCGTGAGCTTCGAGAAGAAGCCAGAGGAATTCGAGAAAGAATAGAGAAGGTCAAAGCTTCAAGAAAAGACTTGAAGACATCAACTTCGACAAAAGAGTCTTAAGACCCAGAACTTAAAGATTAGGATTGCGATTATCAGGCAAGCCCTAACTCCCATTGATCATATTGATCCTATGATTGCGAAATTATCCTATTTAGAGCTATTTATAAATAAATGTGCATGGTATTTAAATGTGATTTAAATGCTAGAAGGTCCTAGTAATATTTGATTGCCATACCTTGATCTTGAAAAATCCTGATTCCTTGTTGAACCTAAGAACCCGCATCATTAATTCATTAATGATGTGCTGGTATGCTGCTTAGGACTATCACCATGTGTTTAATTAATCTTGCTCACATGCTTTTGTGTTAAAATGCGTGAGTCTTGGTGGTGTGTGTAAATGTGAAAATGGGTGGAATTGGTAATAAGTGCAACCCCTAGTGAGGGAATGTTTTGGCGGGATCAGGCGAGGTAGTCCTCAGTGGGGAGGCTATCTCTGGGACGCCCTTCCCCGTGGGGATTGGCTATTGAAGATGCCTGGTTCGGTCGTATAAGGACCGGTTCTTGTGCCGCCTTTGCCTAGCACCTTACGCGCAGCCACAAGCCGTATATGGGTACGGGATTGGAACCACACCCTACTAGTACTCACCCGGTACCCCCCGGAGGCAGGAGATTGCAACGGAGTCCCAGGAGAAGACTCGACGAGGGTGGCGGCGAGTCCGGCATTTAATGACTCTGGCCATAGTATTGAATTGCGAAGCCCCTGGTGATGTCCGTGGGGGATGCCGTGGTGGTACCAAGTAGGTATGGAACCTTTAGTAGGACAGTCCGAACTGGGACCCCGGGGAGGACTGGACTACCTTGTGGGGAAATTTGTGCACCCTTGGCCAAGGTTAAGAATCTATCCGGATAGCCGTGTTCCACGGTATTGGACAACGCGAAAGCAATGGCCACACTATGATTAGAGTTTCCTGTGTGAGTTATCCTTGGCGTGTTTTCGGAATACACCGGCGTGAAGCCGTGCGCTGGTTTCCGGCCAGCATTGAAAGTGAGGAACTGGCGGGATTGAACCATTATCTCCCCCAGGGCCGACCAACCCCATTATATGATAATAATCTTGACTGTAGTTTGTGAACTGGCTTTGTTTGCAAAACAACCCTTGCATGAAAATTGGCTTTTCCGCCAATACAATGAACCCCAGCCTTTACCATTGATATACCCTTGCATATGCTTACCCCTTGTGTTAGGGTTTGCTGAGTACCTTATGTACTCACGCGTTGGCGCATGCTGTTTTTAGTGAAGAGAAGGCTTCGTAGGAAGCGGCGACGTGTTGGTTTTCGGGTCTGCTTCTCAAGTCTGCTTGTGGCTTGGGCCGTGGTTTCCGCTGTTTGCTTCGCCATTAGTTGGTCGGTTGGTCATGGATGGTCCGAATCCTTGTCCTGCCGCCACTAAAGGCTCTGTAATAGGTAATACTTCCTTTATTCGAAGTATGCTTTGACTATCATATCTGTGTTCTTGTGCGTATCAGCTACTGATCCAGGGACTGATACATAATGCACATCATACTCTAGAAATGGGGTATGACAATGAGGAAGCATCAGCAAGCCACAGGTTCGAACTCATCGTGCTATGGCTTCATGTTGGTTGTGGCTATGGATTGGGCTTCGCGCTAGCAGTTGTCTTGCATGTGGTCTGCACCGGCAGGCGCAAGAAAATGGCACGTGAAAACTAGCGAATTGCTTCGGTATAATATTTGTAACTTCGGAGGATTTTGTTGCTTTTATATAAATACTCAAAAATTGTGTACTGCTATATGTTGTTTCGTGAATAAGAGACACTGTAATGCTAAATCTGGCTTTCATGTGCAATGTCCCTATAAATCCTCGCAACTCTAGGTTTAACGATTTATGCAAACTGTTTTTCCCATTGAGGAATCGTCCAAATAGTTGCCAACCTGTAGGTTCACGCTGGCTTAGACATGTTTATTATCTCTTTGTGACAAACGCTTGACCGTTCGCCAACCTGTAGGAACTGAGTGAATGTCTGCTTCACTTGATCACTTCCCTCACCAAGTCACCATGCCTCGACCTTTGGTCAATCCTCTGTAGTTGCAAGTAAGCTGAATTACAGTTTTTCTTCTTAATATTTGGCCGGCATATAAGTAGTACACATGCGAAACCTGTATACGCTTAGTGCACCATGTATCCAACTGATCTGGATACCACGTTGCCCACATAAATTGTAGGAGGCACCGTATTGATAGTTTATCCCTCCTTTTACTGCAAACATTGGTTTTGAATATGTAGATCAGATATTTTTTTTAAGATTAAGTGTAAGTATATTTTGAATATGCACGAGGCCAGCCGATTTTGTACGGAGGATGGGGTGCCAGAGGCGCACTAGCGTCACCATCAAACAGGGCAAGAAGTTTGCACATACCGATCCTAGTAGCTCTCTGTTAAGTCCATTCATTTTATTCTGATAGTGGTGGCGAGTGTATTTTTACTTGATGAAATACAAGTTTCTTTACGATTGAAAATGGTAGCACATATAAGCGGCAGACCGTAGGTGCAATTACTTAATCATTTATTTTTCAACAAAAATTAGTAGAATGATAAACAGGAAATCTCACAAGTTTACAGGAAGTAACACTCCAAAGTGGAAAACATAACCGTGCACGCTAATTAAATACTTGACCGGTGGATGACATGACAAGTAAAACGAAACGAGTTGAAAGACCTATCTGCCCTCTGGATCTTGAGTGATAGTTAAATTGTTCTGACTGCATGACTCGACAAGTGTATCCGATTCCTTTGCTTTAGATACTCTTAAGTTGAAGTACCCAGGATGTTTAGGCTCAGGTACTACCACACTTTCGCTATTCAGGGCTGCAACAACATCTGACATGTTGGGTCGATCGTCTGCATTTTCTTGTACACACAATAGTGCTATGTTAATGTACCTCCTAGCTTCTGCTGAATGTATCTCTTCAGAAATTAATGCCTCCACAAGCTCAAGCCATCTTCGTTCCTCCCAAAGGTACCACGCCAATAAAGAATGTAGAGTATTAAAAAATATGCATATTTGTTGCAGCACAAGAGCTTATATTTATCTGTGCGAAGAAAATACTCACGTATCCGAGGAGGTTAAGATAGTCTCCATACTGGTGGAAACCAGAATTTCTTTTTCCGCTAAGGATCTCGAGAAGCAGAACTCCGAAGCTGAACACATCGGATTTGACAGAATAGATACCTTCAGTGGCATACTCCGGAGGCATGCATGTATCCACTGAAATCATGAATAACCATAAAGAAAATACCATGCCAACATATTAGAATTACATTATAACGCAATACTATAAGAAATGTTAACAAAGAAAGGTGTCCTTACTATGTTCCAACCACCCTCTTCGTGTTTCCATGAGTATCATTGGAGCTAAATTTTTTTTGCCAGCCCGAAATCAGAAATTTTTGGGTTCATATCCTGGTCCAAGAGAATGTTGCTGGCTTTAAGATCCCTGTGTACAACACGCAGCCGCGAGTGCTTGTGCAGGTAGAGAAGACCTTGCGCTATGCCTTCAATTATGGCACGACGTTTATTCCAATCCAGTAACATGCTCTGCTTTTCATCTACACACCAAGAATTTGGCAATAAATGAGGGACTGCAGTCAGTAATGATGAAATCAAATAAAATGTTCCCGTGTAATAATCATATCAATTCCGAATGAACAATGTGTGCATGCGTACCAAAGATGAAGAAATCCAAGCTCTTATTTGGCAAATATTCATACACCAAAATTTTTTCTTCTCCCTGAATGCAGCATCCTAGGAGTCTAACCAAATTTGTGTGCTGTAGTTTAGCTATTAGTTCTACTTCATTCTTGAACTCCACAAATCCCTGTCCAGAATGTGAAGCAAGCCTTTTTACTGCAACCTCCAGCCCATCTGATAATTGTCCCTAAAATATGTAAAAAAAAAGTCTCACGTTAAGTGTTTCTTATTAATAACACATAATTTACTTAAACCTTTATTAAGCCACTACAGTTATGTGAGTAGAGCGGTTTCTCTCCCTCATTTTGTAGGAAGATTTTTTTAACTTGAAGTGGTATACTTTCCCCGTTTGCTTTTAATTGAAAACCGACCACCCGTGGCAGTTAGAAAGTTTTTTATTTAGATTGAAGGTCATTCGGCCCTGCTTTATATTGAATGCAAAAGAGTGTCACTGGAGTTGCCAGTTTACGAATACAGGTTCAGCAGCAGTTATTAGTTGGGGTTTTAGATTACGATAAACTCGTAAACATGTCAACAGAAAAGGCAAGCCTTAGATACGTTTGAGTCGTCGATGCTCATTTTACCTTGTACACGGGGCCGAAACCTCCTTGTCCAAGTCTATTTCGATCTGAAAAATTCTCAGTCGCTTCCAGTAACTGAGGAAGGTCAAAAAGAGAGAACTCTGAACTCCTCTCTTCAATTTTCCAAGCCAACGCATTTTCATCGATCCTATCCAGACCACTCTGCTTATCCTGCAAGTTCGCCTTTCCTGGATTGAAAGCATACGGGCAAATACGTTACTTTGGTAGAATGGTTTTTGTGTCTGGTGGAGGTGCAGAAGACAACATTGGTATTGACAAATCACAACGAACCTTTTCTGCGTCTCCTCGTCCATAAAACGGAAAAGGTAGAACATAGTAGAATTGCCAGCAGGGGAAGGGCGATAGCAATAATCAACAATTTACTTTTGCGCCCTGTGGATAAATATAACATATTAGCTATATATATATCACTAGTCTATTAAAGGGTGAAATTAATGGTATTTTCTACAAGCATTCTTACATCTAATCTTGTATTCTTAGTTTACGTTTCTAGTAGTGCAGATTTCTTGCATGAAGTCAACACAAGTTATGCTGCTCACTAACAGTAACCGATAATGTTTTTTTTTTTTTGTGAGCGGGAACGAAGTTCCATTTTGTGTGATATGGGTGTTTTGTGGTTAATAGGCATAGTTTAGCAAGGTACACACTTTTGTCAACCAAATTCAAAGGTAAGGAAGCTTGGTATATAGAAAGGGATGCCAATCATGTCAGTACGTGCTGTAACTTGAGTACAACGTAGTGACAATTCTTCATCTCAAGTTTGTTTTAGCATTCTCTGAAGTCAAACTTTCCTATCATTGACCAATAATTTCTATAAATTCGTATAGTTTAAGATTATATCATGAAATTATATCTCATGATGATTCTAAAACACAAGTCTTGTGTTGTTAGTCTATATAAATTTTTAGAAATTTATTATCAACGATAAAAATGATTTGAGACGAACTTCAAACTATCACTTTTTTGAAGTCTTATATCCTCCCTTTTTTCCGTAAATTATTTATGGTGTTTTGAGCATTCATATTATCTCTATAATTCACTCGCAAAAAAAATGTTATCTCTATAGTACGACTTTATAAACTAGCTGTATGAAAAGGTACATAATAAGTTGTAAGAAAGGCATGAACTGAAGAAAAAATGACTATAAATTTTAGAACTGCCACAGGCCATGTTCCAATCCTCTAGAGCAAATAGTTAATTAGCCTTTATAATTAACTCTCATGGCCCTGCTAGCTAATAATAATAGCTCACCGACAGTTAACTATTATTTCATTAGCTGATAAATCCCAACTAAATACTAGCTAATTCTTGATCAGTGACTAGCTAATGATCCCATCACTTTTTAGCTAGCTCTATAGGTTTGAAATTATCCCAACTAATCTTTAACTAGCCGATAATTAGTGACTAGCTATTAGCTCTAGAAGATTAAAAGTTTAGAACAGAGCCTAATAATCCCATGACGCTTTGATGCCGATAGAATTTGATTGCGAATGTAAAGCTTTTGTGAACCGAGGTACCTCTCTGTTCTTGTGCTGGGACGGCCGGGGTTATCCCTGGCGGCGGCGTGGCGGCTGCAGGTGGCTGCGGATACACTGTGACTGGCGTTCCCGGCGAGGTGTCGTTGATCGCCGGCACTTCAGCGGCCAGAGAGATGATACGAAGCGTGGCCGTGGGTTCCCCGAAGTAGAAAGGGTAGATCTCGTACCTCATTTTACACCGCATCCCAATGATTTGACCCTCTTGCCGCGCGTCCAGGTACTTGAGCGTCACCTGCGGGAACTCTTGCAGACACGCCGCGCACTCGCCGGCGGTGAGGTCCGGCGTGCACTGCACAAGGCAGTAGAGCGTCGGCAGGGAGGAGCTGATGTCCATGCGCGCCGTCGCGAACCTCCTCGCGCTCTCGGCCGCGAACCGGAACGTGCTGTTGAGCAGCGTGAACAGGAGGAGCCTGGTCACCGTGAAGTTCTGGGTGTTCATGAGGATGAAGAAGTTGTCGTTCACGGTGGTGGCGAGGATGTTCCGGTTGGAGAAGCGGAGGGAGCAGTAGTCGTAGTACACGGCGGCGTCCTTGTTGAACGGGCACAGCTGCTGCGCGTCCTGGAAGCCGGTGGATAGGCAGTCGGCGCAGGCGGAGGAGTTGATGTCGCCGCGGCAGAGCGCGAGCGCGTAAACCTTGTCGGGCGACGTGCCGGCGGCACCGGTGGCGAACAGGGTCGTGCTTGAGGCGGCATTCTTGGGGAGGGCAGCCGACAGCTGATTAAGGTTGGCTTGGAAGTTTGAGGCCGCCGTGTAGTTGCCACTATTGCCGCAGACTTGCCATTGGGCACCGGCGAAAGGCAAGAAGAGAAGGAGCAGCAAAATAATGTCCATGGCGGACACTACGGCGGACGAATTGGACAACCCAATCGGCAAAGTTGGGGCTCTAAAGTTTGGAAGATTTGTGGAAATTGTTTAGTCCTAACTAACTTGTAGTTGTAGGTAGCTGTCAAAGGAGACTGACCCATTCCTCCATGGCTGCGTGTTCAATCTAGGCCATTAGAATATGAATATCGTCAATAGGTCCAGGAGAATAAAAGTGATTCCTTTTCTCTTGTTTTTCTTTTTAACTAACGGGACGCCATAGAAAGCATATGCAACACCCTCTTTCATTAAAAATAGGTGCATGCTTGAGTTCACGTGGGTGGTGTACAAATTGTTGAAACTAGTCTATTATATATATAATTGACCAACAAACGGAGGCACCACGTTCGCTCTCAAGGCCTAAAAATTCCCACGTTAATCCGAGAAAATAAGAAGAAAAATTACTCATCACTGCTATTATGAAAAAATTAGTCACAAAAATAAATATTTATAAAATAGCTAAATTGAGAATAATAAAAATACCCAAAAATACCTCTCACACCTATAATTACCCACCATGCCATTGAGTCAAAAAATAGCTAAATTCGGAATAATAAAAAACAACCTAAAACACCATTCACACCTATTTCTAAATTACCCGCCATGGCATTATGAGTCCAAAATTTAACTGAAATCCGATTATAAAAAATAGCTACGAATATCTCTAATTCTTATTTCTAACTTACCCACCATGGCATTATGAGTCTAAAATAGCTAAATTTTAAAATAATAAAAATATATCTAAAATTCGCTTGATACCTATACACCGTTATAAAAATACACCGTCGTGTGTCCATCTAGCACGACACATTCTCTTATTTTTAGCATGACAGGTTTTCTTCAAAAGGTTCATTTGTAGCACGGTTTTTTCTACCATGACATGTGTTAGTTGTTTAGCATGACACGTTTAAACCGACCTCACTTCTAAAACAAAATCAAAATCAGGTCTCTTTGGGCTCTATATTGATCACTTAAATTTTTTTTCCAAAATAGAAAATAACAAAAATCATTATGGGTAAATTCGTGCATCGATGAGGTAAGATGCCAAGGTCCCGAAATCTACTCAAATGTATTCTACAATGACAAGATAATATTTATAACTTAAGTACCATAAGTTCATATCATATTTATTATTTTATATTACACCCATGATTCATCTGTTATTCTAACACATTTACACCATACTTACCTGCTCACTCTTTTGATGTTGGATCCTTGCTAGCCAGTTGTCACAATATTGGTTTTTACATGCTAATCATAACCTAAAAGTTGTATAGATGAATACCACATGCTATACTCCTATTAAATTGGTTGAATTTTATAATTAGATCAAGCTCCAATTAGATTATAAATCAAATATCATGGTTTAGCCAAGACACAATTCAAGATAAATGATGACTCATCTTACACTCAAATTGAGAGGTGGTGAGAAATTCTCCAATCTATTTCTACTATTTATAAATACAGAGTATAAAATAAATAATAATAACAATAAATTATGTTAAACTTTTATAATAATATAAACATAATTTTAAAAACGTAGTAAGTCTAGCCGCGCAAATACGCCGGCAGTAATACTAGTATGTAATATAGTCCCGTCAACATCATTTGGATGTTACTTAGAACATTTGATATCCGGCTACCTTTCCGGAAGAGAAAGAGCTCATGTTTGGAGTTTTGGACTTCTCACCGCACAAATGTCCATTCTCCAGTCCACGCCACGCGCGCGGATAACGCAAATTTTTGTCGGCAGGTGCAGCGAACATGTGTGTGCCAGGTGGGTGATCGATCGTACATGACAGGCACATTCTCTTGGCGTGAGTGATCACAGACGTACAAACTTTGTTAATATTCGATCTCTCTAAGCCAAGCTTCTGAGGCGTGACCTCCGCGCGCTTGTTCCTGGAGTGCCCTGCCGCGCGCGCCTGCCTCAGCGCGCCGTGGACTGCCTCCCCGCCAGTGCACCTCACTCAACGATGGGACGACATGCTGCTCATCGTTCTTTGGCGCGTCTAGAACAGCCGGAACGATCTCGTGTTCAACTCCAACGATGCAGACGCGCGCTCGTCCATCCGCAAGATCCTCGAAGACCTCGACTCCTGGGGGTTTAGGTACACGAAAGGTGAAGAGATCGAAGCCATGGCAAAAGTGGCGTCCTCACATTAGTTCTCCTATATATGTAGGCAAATTTTTCTAGAGCACACCGAAAGTGTGACATTACCCACGACACACTAGTCGATTTCGTCTGAGACACACTACGAATTTGTGGCAATTGTCTGTAACACAATTTGACCGTTTAACAATTATTTTCAATTTTTTTTATCTCAATACGTAGAATACGTTAAAACTTGAAACTTGGAATAAATATAGATTGTTGCATTTTCTAACATTAAAAAATAGAGCTAGACTTTTTTTTTGATTATTCGCATGGTTTGCACGACAAATGAATTATTAAAACAATGAGCTCACGATACCACGATCGAAACTGGACATGTGATTGTGAATTCCTGTGTTGATGTAAGTTCGGTTTACTCAGTCACATGAAACATATTAACTCAAGTGCTGCTCTAATTTTCTTTCTTGCAATTTATTATTTTGGCCCTGTATACTAGAACACTCCATTTATGGCTATCAGCATTGGTACTATTACTGAAAGGAGACACCTCGCGGGTTGATTTGCAGGGAGATCCAATGCCATGGCCTCCTCGCTTGGGGGCTCGTCGTCGGAGTCGTCGAGGGAGATGATGTGGGCGTCGCCGGGAATTCCTTGTGGCCCCTTGTTCAGGGCCACTTGAAGAAGCCGGGCATATTCTTCATCGCCCATGATGTCCTCCTCTAGATCTATGGCTAATAAGGGATCTGGAGGAGGGCTGGGAGGAGGAAGACCGTAATCCTCTGCCGACATTGGTGGAGGTGGAGGAGGATTTGTGGGTTCAGTGAGTCTGGGAGTTTTGGTGGCTGGATCCTCGTCAGAAGGCAAGGAGGAGGAAGATCCAGATTCACCGGTGAATTAGGTGTTGAGCCACTTGGAGAATCTAGGGTTTGCACATCTTTCTTGCCCATGGTGGAAGAGGGAGTTGAGAATTGGGGGCTCCCGTGGAGCCCGGATTTATAGCTGCGGCGGTGACCTTTCAGTTGCTCGAAAGGTTAAGTGGGAACACAGTATTCAATGTGTCTTCCTGGGAAGTATGGTGAAATGATGCGGTTGCAGAGATTCCGGCAGGTTGACCAGGTCATGAGAGACAAAATATGACTTGTCAAGTCAAGGTCCTTTTTATATTGAGTGTGTGGATAAGGAAGAAGGTGAGTCAAAAGCCTGTTGAAAACTGTTGAGGATTGTACGGGAAGATTCTCTTTGTTACGAAGAGGTATCTAAAGCGACGATTGTTGTATGGAGCCCGTACCCCTAAAGATTCCGAAGACTGGGTTTTCGAAGGCTGGAAGACAATAGGCTTTGTTCGAAGATGTCAGGTGGGAATATCTGGACCTTGGGCTGATTGAAGAACATATCCCCTGTCATAAAGTTCACCGAACGTCTGTGTGATGATGTTCATTGGGTGAATATGCCAAGTGACATGTTCAGGGACTTATGTCGTAGCCCTAATTTCCAGATATTGTGAAGGCTATTCAAGGAAGTTTCCGACGACTTGTCTTGCACGGCAAGGCTTTAGTGATATGTGCTGATCTCCTTGCTATTACGGGAGAAGTGAGTTGTAATAGAGTAGGACTCTATAGTCGATTCCTTGGACTATAAATATTCATGTACACCCCTGTTGAGGAGGAGATTGACACTTTCCGCAACCCTAGTGAGAAAGCTGTCATATTAATCGAGATCCACACTGGATGTAGGGTTTTTATCCTTGGGAGGCCTGAACCAGTATAAAATCCTCTACGTGCTCTTAGATTGACCTCAATTCTCATGTTGCTCCCACGATCCAAATATCTGCCGAACACCCGGTTAAATCAGGTGACGGCAATACTCTTATGACATTTTAGTACCGGATATCCTGGGAATATAGCGGTTGGTCAAGGATACTTTGGTCTTCACAAAGAGACCCTTGACCTCCCCTATAAATACCCGCCCACGGGCTCTCTGTAACTGGACAGATTCAGGAGAGAACACACCCTTGTAATGAGATGTTGTTCCTTCATTCTTTTATCCCTTTTTTAGCTTCGTATCGTTATTGTTGTGTCGTGTCGGGATTCTTCGTTGCCCTAATGAAGAATTCCCAACACCGCGCCCGCTTTTGATCTGTCGAGGAACCGGGGACCCTGCACCACCTCGCCGTCGATTAAGCCGCCAAGGACCGCCGCACCACATCGAGCTCCCCGATGATCTCTGGAAATCGCCGTGGAGGTCCGTCGCCGCACCGGATCCAGACGCCACCGCGACGCATGGAGGCCATTGTGCTTGGATCTCACCGGCCGCTACCTCAGCCGCCGTGGATCTGAGTGGGGGATGTTTAGGGGAAGTGAGATAGGAGGTGAGCCTAACACAGTTCGGGGAAGAAGACAACTCGGGGTTTTTATACGGTAGCTAGCAGTGGCGGAAGCACCGCCACTGCTGAGGTGTATCAGTGGCTGACGGCATGACGTCACCCCCGCCACTGCTATCTTCACTTTTAATGGCGGGCTTCGTGACGCGCCACTACTGATCATCCTTGCAGTGGCTTGTGGCCCTGACGTCAACTCATCCGCAACTGTTGGCTTCTTTCCAATGGCAGATGCCGAGCCCATGGCATCACTTTGCCCGTCACTGTTGAGTGCTCAGGGTGCTGTAGCTGCGATGACGCCAGTCCATCTGCCACTGCAACACGCTACATTAACTGGTGTCAGGCTAGCAGTGACGCGTCGCTGGTGTCCGGCACAGCTATTTTTTTGGCTCTGACATATTAGGCACGTTTTGTACTACTGAGTGATACGTGAACTGGTACTAGTAGGCTGATAGTTTTTAAATTTTGATAATATATTAATTTTTCTTGGAAAATTCTTAATTTTTCATGTCTAGTGCATTCTTTTTCTGAACGTGGATTGAACAAAGCCCACGACTATAATGCGTCAGTCCGTTTCGTTGGATTCGTGTAACCTTGATATAACAACGCACAGTCCCAACCCAAGAACTGTTAATCACCATGAGCAGACATGACCTTTTCTTGTTTCGCTGCGGCCATACGAACTCTACAAAAAAAAAAAAACATTGCAGCGCACGGATGTAAGAAAGTAAACCAAATCAGAAAATATTGTGTGTTTACCAAGTCCAGGCAATTAGTTCCTTATTAATTTGGGAATAAAGAGGCTAGTCAGTCAATTCCCTTTACGATTATTTCTTAATTAATTTCTTTAATTAGCTTAATTCATTTCTATCCTTGTATCCTAAAAATAGCTACCAATTAGTGTACCATTATGTTGGTAAGGAAACGCATCAATTAATTCCTGAATTATCTTAGAATTCACCATATATTCTCATCTTAGAAAACTAGGCCTGGCGTGAGTTTATACCCTATATATAGTTGCCAAGAGAAGAGCTATTGTAACCAGCATAGCCACGCAACCTCTTGGTCTTGGCGTTGTTGCACCATCCATCGTGTATTACTCTTGTTACCCATCTTCTGATCGTGAAGCTTGCCAAGGGAAGAGTCAAATAACGGCGCCAATGGAGAGAAACATGAAGAATGCCGCCCTTCTCATCATGATTTTCACCGTCCTCATGACCTCACGTATGTTATCTCAATTACTCTTGCAACCTAAATTCTTTCTTTATTATCTATAAGAAACAAATAAAACTTCATCTTTATATATGATATGGATCACATGATGCAGAAGAGATGATGAAGACTGGGGTTGACGCTGCGTGTGACCAGGCATTGGGTGCTTGTCCCGGTGCTTGCGTCCGTCCAGGCAGATGCAATAGCTGCTGCCAGAAACTTGGCTACCCCCGTGGAAAGTGTGTGTTTTTAGGCTGCCAATGTTGCTCAACATAAAATAGGCTACTAAGACCTCGTGTTCTGTTCGTCGCTCCATTTGTGAGCGTTGCGATGCACAAAATAAATGGTGATTCGACTGTCAGCTCCACTCTCTAGTATTTCACATTTTCTAACTTGCCATGGTGGGCACGGCATTGATGGCATAGACGCCGACAAGGCCAGGTGCGACACTACCGCCCTGTCAAAACGTTGCTTGATCTCACAAAAAAAAAAAACACTGCTAGTCTCCAAACTACATCATACCATGCAGAAAATATTGTTGTCTGCTTATTTTCCATTTGCCATCTCTTTTGAAGAATGTGTGCGAAAATTCATGTAATGCCAATGCCTGCACTACCCAAATAAGTTAAATCATATTTGATTTCAGGGATCAAAGTAAAAATTCCACCAAGCTGCTCCCTATATAGCTCCCATTCAAGATCATGCCCCCGGACAGAAACCGTTACACCTCCGTGATGGTATTAAACTCTGCAGCTCACTCAAATTTTCTACAAAATTGTTCTCTAGCTGCCTGCTGTAGATGCTTTTGAAGAGCCTACCATCCTTGTCCAGCTTTTCCAATACTGAGATGCAAGCAAAATTTAATGCCGAGAGTTTTTTCTTTGGCAAAATTGTCTGGGACACACTGAGAAATTGTGGTTTCGTCCATAGCACACCAACAAAGTCGAAATTGTCTGCAGCACACTACGATTTTGGAAACTCTTGTCCGTGACACACTATGACCATTTCATAATTGTTTTCAACTTTTTTATCTCAATTCATAGCATGCATTAGAATTTGAAACTTGGCACCAATGTACATTGTTGGATTATCTATCATTAAAAAATGAAGCTAGATTTTTTTTGATTGTTTGCACCGCGTGATCATTGTTTTAATATTTAATTTGTCGATCAAATCATTAAAAAAATGGAATAAAATCTACCTCCATTTTTTAATGATAGACAATGCAACAATGTACATTGGTGTCAAGTTTCAAATTCTAATGTATCTTATGAATTGAGATAAAAAAGTTGAAAACAATTGTTAAATGGTCATAGTGTGTCATAGACAAGAGGTTTCAAAATCGTAGTGTGCTGCAGACAAATTTGACTTTCTTGGTGTGTTGCAGACGAAGCCATCGTTTTTCAGTGTGTCTCAGACAAATTTGCCTTTTTCTTTTGAGCTCACCTTCACCCTGACACGCACAACAGTCCAGTGCCCTTGCTCGATGGGTTAACGTCGGCTAGCTTGGAATAGGCTATCGTCTACAGCAGCACAAATGAGAGAGCAAGAAAATCACACACGACACCAGCACTGAAAGCAACCGCACTTACAGACAGGAAGCGGCGCTGCGGGAATGAAAAACAATAAAAGAAGAAGAAAAACAGACAACTCACGCAACCGACTGCTGCCACTGGAAAGGTATTGGCTGTGACCGTGTTGCTGGCAGGGTTACAGCACTCAACCTCGCGGGCCAAGATATCCAGATCAACGGATTTCACCCTGCCCTCTTCAACCTCACCTCACTCAAATACCTCAACCTGGAGGAGAACCAGTTCTGCGGCTCCCACCTTCCAGCGTCTGGTTTTGAGAGGTTGACACAGCTTCAAGTCCTTCGCTTAAGCAGATGCAACCTCTCTGGTACAATCCCTCCGTCCTTATCAACTCTTCATTGGCTAAAGACGATCGATCTGGGCGAAAATTATTTGACTGGTCCGGTCCCTGATATGGTCTCTAATTTCCCTCTCTTGGAAACTCTTGTCCTTGATGGAAATTCATTCAACCACGGAACAGTACCTCTTGGGATCATTCAGCTAAAAAATCTCAAGGTTCTAAGTCTTCGCCAAATGACCCTCTCCGGTTTCATCCCCAAATCCATTGGGAATCTTTCGTCCCTGACCGTGTTGTACCTCGACTCGAACAGCTTCATAGGAGGCCTGCCCTGGTCTCTTAACAATTTGACATATTTGACTGTGTTAAGCTGTGATGATTCTGGTTTGTCTGGACCAGTTCCCTCGTTTACAGGCTTAACCCGACTGGAATACATCAGGCTTTCCAATAATAAGCTAACAGTAACAGGTATGTCCTTGAGTCATATGTTTGCAACTAACGAACTATTTCCCGTTAAATTTTGCTTCTAATTATGTTGTTTCTCCACAAGGAGAGAATGCAGAAAAAATGGTTTCTACAATCTGATACTCCGTTTGCTAGGACACGTGCTCTGTACACAATATCTCTTTCACAAAAGAAAAAAGCAATAGAGTAATTACTGGTCAAGCTTATCCGGAAAAAAACAAGATATATATGCCTACTTACTTTTAAAGTAATCTTACAAAGAAAAAACCTGTGGCCAGAATTCAATAAATAGGTTCTTTGGTAGATTAACTGATCCGATATGCCTAGTTTACAAAGAAACGCAAGTGATTTTCGTCAAAAAGAAAAGAAACGCAAGTGATTACCACTTTATCCATGATCTTGCTTTGTTTTGGGTAGTTGAAGAATGCGAGTTGTTTGACAACCATTCCTTTATCTACAGGGTCTGTTCCTCTGTGCCACGAAGGAACTATATACCCTAACCTCACAGCGGTGAACCTAAGCAATAATTCACTTTCTGGGACAGTACCGGCGACATTATTCACCCAGCCAGCATTGCAGCAATTATATCACCAGATGAATAACTTTTCGGGTCCAATTGGGGAGTTCCATAACCCATCTGCCACGTTGACTGACGTTGACTTGAGTAGCAACCAACTAAGTGGTGCATTTCCAACCTCATTCTCACAACTTACGGCCCTCAACATCCTAGCACTCGACTCAAACAATTTCTCTGGAACGTTGGACCTAAACCCATACTTCAGGCTAAGGAACCTCATTTGGTTAACAGCCTCATACAACAGCAGGTTATCTGCTACCGCAGACGATCTTGCCGGATTCAATGCTAGTAGTATCAGTGGTAGTATTTCTGCGCTAGCGCTTAAGTCTTGCAACCTAACCAGGGTTCCCAGCGCCCTCAAATATCTTCCCAAACTAGACTATCTGGATCTCTCTCATAATCGCATCGGTGGCAGGATACCAGACTGGATTTGGAGAAGCATGAACACTTTGTTCCTATCTCACAATAAGTTCACCACGGTGGGGCAAATCCCTGACAATACTAGCATAATGTTCCTGGATCTTAGCTTCAACAAGATCCGTGGTGCTGTGCCGTTCCCTTTCGTCGGGTACACGCTTGATTACTCCAACAACAAATTCTCTTCCATCCCACCAAGCAGTTTCCTACACCAGTTTAAGACCACATATTCCATCAACCTGGCCAACAATAAACTCAAGGGACCTTTACCATATTCAGGGTGTCACTGTCATGATCCTCTGCAGATTCTTGACCTATCTGGCAACAACATGAGTGGTTCGATCCCTACTTATCTGCTTAAAGGCTGCAATGACCTGACAGTGCTAAATCTTAGAGGCAATCGCTTTAGTGGGACATGGCCTGACGAGATGGACAAGTCATGCAACTTGAAGCTTGTAGATTTACATGGGAACAAGCTCGAAGGACCTCTGCCAAGGTCTCTTGCAAAGTGCGAAGTCTTGCAAGACCTTGATGTTGGTGGGAACAATTTTGTGGATGTATTCCCGACGTGGCTCGGACCTTCAGTTACTTGTCCTGAGATCTAACAAACTTTACGGCCCGGTGAGCATCCCGCTTGGGAAGAACCATTCAATAACCAGTTACTTCCCCAGTCTCCAAAAATCATTGACCTTGCAGGAAACAGCTTCACCGGAGCCATACCTTCAGAACTCTTCGACAATTTTGACTCCATGGTGTGGGGCTTAAACGGTGCTGTTGGAGACGGTAAACTGTATACTGCAGCAGGGAATTCGAATTATCAGGTGGTAGTGGAGGTCTCCATGAAGCAAAAATACATGAAGATGCTTGAAGTCTTTAGCGACCTGGTGGTGATTGACCTATCCAACAACAGATTCAGCGGCCCCATTCCCAAGACGGTCGGCAACCTGACAGCCTCGGTCGTGCTCAACATGTCGCATAATGCCTTGACTGGTGTTATCCCGGGCGAGCTCGGCCGCCTGTCTCGGGTCGAGTCGCTGGACCTCTCGTGGAACCATCTCACCGGGGAGATTAATTCCACAGGAGTTGGTTGCCTTGACGGCTCTCGAGTGGCTCAACCTCTCCTACAACAGCCTCAGCGGCAGCATTCCCTCGGGCAGGCAGTTCTCGACATTCCCCAGCAGCTCATTCCAAGGCAACCCGGGGCTGTACGGCTGCCCGCTTCCTGTGAGGTGCAACCTGACCCAGCCACCGCCGCCGCCGCTGCAGGTGCATGACGAAGCATCAGCAAGCCACAGGTTCGAACTTATCGTGCTGTGGCTTCTAGTTGGTTGTGGCTATGGATTGGGCTTCGCACTAGCAGTTGTCTTGCATGTGGTCTGCACCGGCAGGCGCAAGAAAATGGCACATAAAAACTAGCGAATTGCTCCGGTATTATATTTGTAACTTCGGAGGATTTTGTTACTTTTATATAAATACTCAAAAATTGTGTACTGCTATATGTTGTTTCGTGAATAAGAGACATTGTAATGCTAAATCTGGCTTTCATGTGCAATATCCGTATAAATCCTCGCAACTCTAGGATTAACGATTTATGCAAACTGTTTTTCCCATTGAGGAATCGTCCAAATAGTTGCCAACCTGTAGGTTGGCGCTGGCTAGACATTTTTGTGACCAACGCTTGACCGTTCGCCAACATGTAGGAACTGAGTGAATGCCTGCTTTACTTCCCTCACCATGCCTCGACCTTTGGTCAATCCTATGTAGATGCAAGTAAGCTGAGTTACAATTTTTGTTCTTAATATTTGGCCGGCATATAAGTACTCCCTCTGTTCAGAAATACAGTGTACAGCTAGTTTTGTCTTAAATCAAATTCTTTGAACTTTGACCAACAATATCAAAAAATACATATTATTTCAAAGTAAAATAATTTTATATATTATGAAAGTTCAGTTCACGATGAATCTACTAAAAGCATTTTCATATTGTCAATCTTTACGGTTTTCTAGATATTATTGGTCAAAGTTTAAAAGTTTGACTTAGGACAAAATTAGATGTACACTACATTTCTGGACGGAGGGAGTAGTACACATGCGAAACCTGTATTCGCTTATAGCCAATCTCAGTGGGAGTTTCATTCCCATTAAATGACATACCACGTAGGCAAAAACGACATCCCCATGAAACTCCTTTGGCACTATTTCACATGTATAAAACTCTAATGAAACATGCATTGAGAGTCTAAAATTTCATCTCAACTTATTTTGACCAATCACAAGACAACAAGTTAATATGATGGCTTATCTATGAAACCGTGAGATAAAATTGTGCATTGAGAGAGTTTACTTCATATCTCAAACTAGAACTTTTAAGATGATGTGTCACTCTTGAAAAAAGTGAAATGAAACTATGCATTGAGGTTTAGTGCATCATGTATCCAACTGATCTGGATACCACGTTGACGAACCTGAATTATAGGAGGCACCGTATTGATTGTTTATCTCTCCTTTTACTGCAAACATCGGTTTTATACACGGTCTAGACGAGAAACTCAATTATACACAGAGTCCAATGAATGAACGGAGAATGGATGGATGAACAAAATATTTATCCGACCTGTATTCCTAGGTGACATAATTCTTGAAGAAGAATTAATAGAAATGTATCAAATTTGTATAGATAATAAATAACGCATCTATCAATAAATGATTAAATTTTATGAAAATATATTTACCTTCTTTCATCTCTTTTAGGTATGTAGATCAGCTATTTTTTAAGAGTAAGTGTAAGTATATTTTTAATATGCACGAGGCCAGCCGATTTTGTACGGAGGGGGGGGGGGGGGGGGGGGGGGGGGGCACTGTACTGTAGTGTAGCGTCACCATCAAACAGGGCAAGAAGTTTGCACATCGATCCTAGTAGCTCTCTGTAAGTCCATTCATTTTATTCTGATAGCGGTGACGAGTGTATTTTTACTTGATGAAATACAAGTTTCTTTATGATTGAAAATGGTAGCACATATAAGCGGCAGATCGTAGGTGCAATTACTTAAATCATTTATTTTTCAACAAAAATTAGTAGAATGATAAACAGTAAATCCCACAAGTTTACAGGAAGTAACACTTCAAAGTGGAAAACATAACCGTGCACGCTAAATACTTGACCGGTGGATGACATGAAACGAGTTGAAAGATCTATCTGCCATCTGGATCTTGAGTGATAGTTAAATTATTCTGACTGCATGACTCGACGAGTGTATCCGATTCCTTTGCTTTAGATACTCTTAAGTTGAAGTACGCAGGATGTTTAGGCTCAGGTACGACCACATTTTCGCTATTCAGGGCTGCAACAACATCTGACATGGTGGGTCGATCGTCTGCATTTTCTTGTACACACAATAGTCCTATGTTAAGGTACCTCCTACCTTCTGCTGAATTTCAGAAATTGATGCTTCTACAAGCTCAAGCCATCTTCGTTCCTCCCAAAGGTACCACGCCTTAATAAAGAATGTAGAGTCTTAAAAAATATGCATATTTGTTGCAGCACAAGAGCTTATATTTATCTGTGCAAAGAAAATACTCACGTATCCGAGGAGGTTAAGATAGTCTCCATTCTGGTGGAAACCAGAATTTCTTTTTCCAAGGATCTAGAGAAGCAGATCTCCGAAGATGAACACATCGGATTTGACAGAATAGATACCTTCAGTGGCATACTCCGGAGACATGTATCCACTGAAATCATGAATAAGCATAAAGAAAATATCATGCCAACATATTAGAATTACATTATAACGTAATACTAAATGAAATGTTAACAAAGAAAGGTGTCCTTACAATGTTCCAACCACCCTCTTCGTGTTTCCATGAGTATCATTGGAGCTAAAAAATTTTGCGAGCCCAAAATCAGAATTTTTTGGGTTCATATCATGGTCCAAGAGAATGTTGCTGGCTTTAAGATCCCTGTGTACAACACTCAGCCGCGAGTGCTTGTGCAGGTAAAGAAGACCTTGCGCTATCCCTTCAATTATCGCACGACGTTTATTCCAATCAAGTAAGATACTCTGCTTTTCATCTACACACCACGAATTAAGCAATAAATGAGGGACTGCAGTCTGTAATGATGAAATCAACTAAAAATGTTCGGTATAATCAATTCGACTCCGAACGAACAATGTGTGCATGCGTACCAAAGATGAAGAAATCCAAGCTCTTATTTGGCAAATATTCATACACCAAAATTTTTTCTTCTCCCTGAATGCAGCATCCTAGGAGTCTAACCAAATTTGTGTGCTGTAGTTTAGCTATAAGTTCTACTTCATTCTTGAACTCCACAAATCCCTGTCCAGAATGTGAAGCAAGCCTTTTTACTGCAACCTCCAGCCCATCTGATAACTGTCCCTAAAATATGTAAAAAAAAAAGTCTCACGTTAAGTGTTTCTTATTAATAACACATAATTTACTAAAACCTTATTTAAGCCACTGCAGTTATGCGAGTAGATCGGTATGTGCTTATTGGTTAAGGACATCTTACCACCGTTGAACATAAGGGTAAGTTGCTTCCCTGATCGTGGGATGCAACTGTTTTGTAGGAGTACTTCACTTGTGTCCCCATCAAGTCGCGACATCGATAGACTGCCCAGGTAGTCAATCTACACTACCCCTCATTTTGTAGGAAGATTTCTAAACTTGAAGTAGTACTTTTCCAGTTTGCTTTTATTGAAAACAGATCACCCGTGGCAGTTACTCCCTCCGTTTCTTAATATATGACGCCGTTGACTTTTTTCGTTACTTTGACCATTCGTCTTATCTATAAATATTTGTGTAAATAGCTAAATGTATAAGTTAACCTTAATGTGCTTTTGATGATGAATCCAATGGTATTCATTTCACATTCGAAAAGTAATTATTTAAATCTATATTGTTGGTCAAAGTTCAACGAAGAAGTCAACGGTGTCATATAATTAAAAAAGGAGGGAGTAGAAATTTTTTTTAGATTGAAGGTAATTCGGCCCTGCTTTATATTGAATGCAAAAGAGTATTACTGGAGTTGCCAGCTTACCAATACAGGTTCACCAGCAGTTATTAGTTGGGGCTTAGATTACGATAAACTCGTAAACATGTCAACAGAAAAAGCAAGCCTTAAATACGTTTTCAGTCGTCGATGCTCATTTTTACCTTGTACACGGGGCCGAAACCTCCTTGTCCAAGTCTATTTCGATCTGAAGAATTATCAGTCGCCTCCTGTAACAGAGGAAGGTCAAAAAGAGAGAACTCTGAACTCTTCTCTTCAATTTTCCAAGCCAACGCATTTTCATCGATCCTATCCAGACTGCTCTGCTTATCCTGCAAGTTCGCCTTTCCTGGATTGCAAGCATACGGCAAATACGTTACTTTGGTAGAATTTGTTTTTATGTCTGATGGAGGGGCAGAAGACAACATCGGTATTGATAAAGCACAACGAACCTTTTCTGCGTTTCCTCGTCCATAAAACGGAAAAGGTAGAACATAGTAGAATTGCCAGCAGGGGAAGGGCGATAGCAATAATCAACAATTTACTTTTGCGCCCTGTTGATAAATATAACATATATTAGCTACATATATATCACTAGTTTATTAAAGGGTGAGATTAATGGTATTTTCTACAAACATTCTGTAAAGCTAATCTTGTATTCTTAGTTTACGTTTCTAGTAGTGCAGATTTCTTGCATGAAGTCAACATAAGTTATGCTACCCACTAACATGAACTGATTTTTTTTTTGTGAGCGTGAACGAAGTTCCATTTTGTGTGATACGGGTGTTTTGTGGTTAATAGGCATAGTTTAGCAAGCTACGCACTTTTGTCAACCAAATTCAAAGGTAAGGAAGCTTGGTATATAGAAAGGCATAGTTTCTTGTCTCCCATCAATGAAGTTGGTGTTTATTGGGATGCTTTTGTGTTCAGGGGATGTAATGTGCTTCAATATTAATGAAATTCCCTTTTCGCAAAAAAAAAGTACGTGATGTAACTTGAGTACAACGTAGTGACAATTCTTCGTTTCAAGTTTGTTTTAGGTTTCTCTTAAGTCAAACTTTCCTATCATTGACCAATAATTTCTATAGATTCGTATAGTTTAAGATTTGTGAATTATATCATGAAATTATATCTCATGACGATTATAAAACACAAGTCTCGTGTTGTTAGTCTATATAAATATTTAGAAATTTATTGTCAAAGATAAAAATGATTTGAGACGAACTTCAAACTATCACCTTTTTGAAGTCTTATATCCTCCCTTTTTTCCGTAAATTATTTATGGTGTTTTGAGCATTCATATTATCTGTATAGTACGACTTTATAAACTAGCTGTATGAAAAGGTACATAATAAGTTGTAAGAAAGGCATGAACTGAATAAAAGAAGAAAAAAATGACTATAAATTTCAGAACTGCCATAGGCCATGTTCAAATCCTCTAGAGCAAATAGTTAATTAGCCTTTATAATTAACTCTCATGGCCCTGCTAGGTAATAATAATAGCTCATCGACCGTTAACTATTATTTCATTAGCTGATAAATCCCAACTAAATACTAGCTAACTAGTATGGCTGCCTGCGCGGTTAGACTTACTATACTATTTAATTTTTTATATTATCGCATTACTTTAATATAGTTTATTGTTATTACTTATTTTACACTTTATATTTACAAAATAGTAGAAAATAGATTAGAGAATTTCTCACAGTCCATCAATTTGAGTGTGAGATGGGTCATCATTTATTGTCTTATCTAACAATGTATTTGATTTTATTTTAGAAGTGAGGTCGGTTCAAACGTGGCATGCTAAACAACTAACATATGTCATGGTTGCTACAAATAAATCTTTCGAAGGAAATGCGTCCTGCTAAAAATAAGATAACGTGCCATGCTAGCTAGAATGTCACGATGTATTTTTATAACGGTGTATTTAGAAATGAGATGAAGTGTTTATTAGATATTTATATTATTCCAAAATATAGCTATTTTGGCTCATAATGGTATGTTTGGTAAATTAAAAATAAGAATTAGGGATATTTTTAGCTATTTTTTATAATCTGATTTTAGTTTTTTTGAACTTGTAATGGTATGGAGGGTAATTTAGAAATAGGTGCGAGGGATATTTTTGGCTAATTTTTATTATTCCGAATTTAGCTATTTTATAAATATTTTTAGGGGGTTCTCTGACTAATTGTTTTATAATGGCAGTGGTGGGTAATTTTCTCTTCTTATTTTATCAGATTAACGTGGAAATTTCTAGCATTTTAGAGCGAACATGGTGACTCCTTTTCGTCGTCAAATATATATATATATATATAAAAGATTCTTGATCAGTGACTAGCTAATGATCCCATCATCTTTTTAGCTAGCTCTATAGGTTTGAAATTATCCCCACTAATTGTTAACTAGACGATAATTAGTGACCAGCTATTAGCTCTAGAAGATTAAAAGTTTAGAACAGAGCCTAATAATCCCATGACGCTTTGATGCCGATAGAATTTGATTGCGAATGTAAAGCTTTTGTGAACCGAGGTACCTCTCTGTTCTTGTGCTGGGACGGCCGGGGTTATCCCTGGCGGCGGCGTGGCGGCTGCAGGTGGCTGCGGATACACTGTGACTGGCGTTCCCGGCGAGGTGTCGTTGATCGCCGGCACTTCAGCGGCCAGAGAGATGATACGAAGCGTGGGTTCCCCGAAGTAGAAAGGGTAGATCTCGTACGTACCTCATTTTACACCGCATCCCAATGATTTGACCCCCTTGCCGCGCGTCCAGGTACTTGAGCGTCACCTGCGGGAACTCTTGCAGACACGCCACGCACTCGCCGGCGGTGAGGTCCACGAGGCAGTAGAGCGTCGGCAGGGAGGAGCTGATGTCCATGTGCGCCGTCGCGAACCTCCTCGCGCTCTCGGCCGCGAACCGGGACGTGCTGTTGAGAAGCGTGAACAGGAGGAGCCTGGTCACCGTGAAGTTCTGGGTGTTCATGAGGATGAGTACGTTGTCGTTTACGGTGGTGGCGAGGAAGTTCCGGTTGGAGAAGCGGAGGGAGCAGTAGTCGTAGTACACGGCGGCGTTCTTGTTGAGCGGGCAGAGCTGCTGCGCGTCCTGGAAGCCGGCGGACAGGCAGTCGGCGCAGGCGGTGGAGTTGATGTCGCCGCGGTAGACTTGGGGAGGGTGACCGACAGCTGACTTAGGTTGCCTTGGTAGTTTGAGCCCGCCGTGTAGTTGTCACTGTTGCCGCAGACTTGCCATTAGGCACCGGCGAAAGGCAAGAAGAGAAGGAGCAGCAAAATAATGTCCATGGTGGACAGTGGACACTTCGGCGGACGAATTGGACAACCCAATCGGCAAAGTTGGGGCTCTAAATCTAAAGTATTTACCCTCCTGATGACTCCTGTCGACATCGTTTGGAAGATTCGTGGAAATTTAATAGTCCTAATAGTTGTAGGTAGCTGTCAAAGGAGACTGACCCACTCCTTCATGGCTGCGTATTGGACAGAATGAGTGATTGATTCCTCCAAATCCTAGAAGGGTGGGTAATATATCCCTATACATGGGCCTCTAGGTGGGCCTCTAATATGGGCCTCTATACACATACTCCAACACCCCCCGCAGTCTGAACTTACCGGCGCAGCGGAGTTCAAGACTGGACACGAAAGAAAGAAATACACACAAGTGTACACACCCTCCCGCAGTCACAACTAGCCACCGATGATGTTGAGACTGGACCGAAACTCCGAGAACGTCGAGGAGGGGAGACCCTTGGTTAAGATGTCCGCAAACTGGGAGGTGGTCGGGACATGGAGAACCCGAACCTGGCCCACCGCAACCCGGTCCCGAACAAAGTGCAGATCGATCTCCACGTGCTTCGTCCGCTGATGCTGAACCGGGTTGGAGGAGAGGTACACGGCGCTGACGTTGTCGCAGTACACAAGGGTGCTCTTGAGGAGCGGGCTGTGGAGCTCCGCCAAGAGCTGTCGAAGCCAGGACGCCTCAGCCACGCCGTTAGCTACAGCCCGGTACTCCGCCTCAGCACTGGAGCGGGAGACAACCGGCTGCCGCTTGGACGACCAGGAGACAAGGTTGCCGCCGAGGAAGACCGCGTAGCCTGAGGTGGAGCGGCGAGTGTCCGGACAGCCAGCCCAGTCGGCGTCAGTGTAGACGACGAGCTCAGTGGAGGGAGACCTGTGAAGAGCCAGTCCGTAGTCAACCGTGCCACGGATGTAGCGCAGGAGCCGCTTCAGAGCGGCGAGGTGTGACTCCCGGGGATCATGCATATGAAGACAGACCTGCTGGATGGCATACGTAATGTCCGGCCTGGTGAAAGTGAGATACTGCAAGGCACCAGCAAGACTCCGGTAGGCAGTCGGGTCAGCAACAGGAGACCCCACGTCGGCAGATAGCTTGCCCTGAGTGTCGACAGGAGTGGAACACGGCTTGCAGTCAGTCATCCCTGCCCAGTCCAGAATATCAAGAGCATACTGCCGCTGGTGAAGAAAGAGGCCGGAAGGACGAGGCTCGATAGTGACACCCAAGAAGTGATGGAGCACACCCAGATCCTTCATAGCAAACTCCTGCTGTAAGCACTGAATGATGTTCTGGAGCAAGGTCTGACTGGACGCAGTAAGAATGATGTCGTCGACATATAGCAGCAGATATGCAGTCTCGGAGCCACGGCGGTAGACAAACAGTGAGGTATCTGACTTGCACTCAGTGAATCCCTGAGAGACCAAGAACGTGGCAAACCTGGAGTACCAAGCGCGAGGAGCCTGCTTCAGACCATAGAGGGACTTGTTGAGGCGGCACACCATGTCAGGACGACTAGAATCCACAAACCCCGCTGGCTGGCTGCAGTAGACTGTCTCAGACAAGGTGCCGTGCAGGAACGCATTCTTCACATCCAGCTGATGCACAGGCCAAGACTGAGAGAGAGCAATGGAGAGCACTGTGCGAACTGTGGCCGGTGCGGAGGACGAGCCCCGCCCCCTGGAGGCTGGAACGGCCACATCGAGATACGCCCTGACCATGGGTTGGCGAAGGATGGCCAGGGAGTACCGCCAGGAGCAGGAGTCGCTGCGGGGGTGCCACGGCCGCCCCCACGGCCCCCACCAGACCCACCACCACGGCCACCATGGCGGCGGCGGTTACGCCCCCCCCCCCCCCCCCCCCCCCCGCTTGGCCCGGCGGAAGGAGTGGCGAGGACTGGAGCGGCAGGCGGGGCTGCAGAAGTCGGTGTAGCGGTCACGAGGGCGGTGGTGGTGGAGGAGCCAGGCGCGAGGCCCCGGTTGATCTCGTCGAAGCGTAGGTCATCCTTCACCTGCTGGTAGGTAGGGAAGGGCCGCTGCCGAGGGATCCAGGACTTGAGGAGGTCATAGCTGCTGTTGAGACCCCTCAAGATGTGGAGGACCAGGACCCGGTCGGTCACCCGGCAGCCGAGGTCACCGAGGGCATCCGCCATGCCCTTCATCCGCCGGCAGTACTCCTCGACGGAAAGGTCCCCCTGCTCGAAGGTGCGGAACGACGCGTCGAGCCGAAGAGTCCGGGCCTCGGCGTTGTCGAGGAACTGGCCCTCGAGAGCCAGCCAGGCCTGGCGCGCGGTGTCGCCGGGAGTCCGGATGAGGTCCTGTAGCTCTGGTGAGACGGTCCCGAAGATCCAGGACACGACGATGCTGTCGAGGCGTAGCCAGATCCCATCCCGCGCCTGAACGGGGGTGTCGGTGAGGACGTGGTCGTCGAGGGCGTAGCGGCGGAGGGCGAGGATGACCTGATCGCGCCAGCGGCCGTAGGAGGTAGACGAGGGGTCGAGGACGACGGAGACCAGCGCACGGAGGTTCTGGACGCCGACGGCCTGAAGGTGGAGCTGGGCGACCATCGGATCGTGGGCGTCGAGGCGGGGACCGGTACCCTCGGGCAGTGGCGGGCGGGAAGACGAGGCGGCGGTGTCGGCGACGGGGACGACGGGCGGCTGACCGGCGGACAGGAGCATGTAGTGCTCCGCCTCAGCGACCCGGCGTGCGATGGCATCCGCCTCAGTCCGCTCACGCTCCCAGGCGAGAGCGGCCGCGTGGACCCGCTCCTGGGCCGCCGCAGCCTCGGCCTTGGCCGCGAGGAGGGCAGCAGCGAGGGCGGCGTCCGCGGAAGCAGCTCGCTCGGAGAGGATCGGTGGGCCCGCGGCGTGGTACGTGGTCGGTGGAGCGACGGCGATGAGGTCTGGCGGCATGCCCAAGCCGGTGTAGGAGAATCCCGGCGGCAGGCCCAGTCGAGCGAACGCGGAGGAGGGTGAGGCGGCGGGGGGCAGCACGCCCACGGCGGTGCCCGCACCCGCGGCGGCGCCCGCACCCGCGGCGACGGGGGGCTGCGCGCCCGCGACGGCGCCCGCACCCGCGACGGCGGGGGGCTGCACGCCCGCGGCGGCGGGGGGCTGCACGTCCAGCAGCAGCGGCTCAGCGGCGGTCTGACCGGTGGCCTGGGCCTGGCTCAGCGAAGCACCAGAACGGCGGCCCAGCGCGCCAGCCTCGGTCTGGCCCAGCGCGGCGCTCGCACGGCCCTGCGCAACGGCCTCAGCGCGGCCCAGCGCGGCGCTCGCGCGGCCCATCGCGACGCCATCGGCCTGCTGCGGCTCGGTGAAGGCGCCCGCTCCCAGCGCGTCCGCGGCACCCGCGCGTGGCGGCGCGAAGGCAGCGCCCAGGGCCGACGACGCGGCGGAGCCCGCACCAGCGGGGGGCTGCGCGCCCATGGCGACGCCCGCGCCCGCGGGGGGATCCACGTCCGCGGCGGCTCCCGGCGGCGGCGGGGCCCCGGCGACCAGATGCGGCGGCGGCGGAGCGGCTTGCTCGGGCGGCGGCGCGTTGACTAGCGCAGCCGCGTAGGAGGAGAAGGGAAGGGGAGGGAAGGAGGAGAGGGAGGGAGGGAGTGGCTGCCGGCCTGCCATGGCCGGCGGCGCGCGCAGGAGGCAGGGGAGATGGCGGCGGCGGCTGGGAGGGAGGGAGGGAGGGAGAGGACCTAACCCTAGCCTGATACCATATTGGACAGAATGAGTGATTGATTCCTCCAAACCCTAGAACGGTGGGTAATATATCTCTATACATGGGCCTCTAGGTGGGCCTCTAATATGGGCCTCTATACACATACTCCAACACTGCGTGTTCAATCTAGGCCAGTAGAACATGAATAATATCGTTAATAGGTCCACGAGAATAAAAGTGATTCCTTCCCTCTTATTTTTCTTTAACTTACGGGACGCCATAGAAAGCATATGCAACACCCTCTTTCAGTAATTATAGGTGCATGGTTGAGTTCACGTGGGTGGTGTACAAATTGTTGAAACTACTACCTCCGTCCCAGAATATAAGCATTTCTAGGTTTGTTGAAAGTCAATCAGGTTCAACTTTGACTAGCAATAGCTATAAAAATAAAATATTTTAAATATGAAGAGTTGCATATTAGGATAGTTGATTTCACGATGAATCTAACAGCATCAACTATATATAATGGAGTGCTATAAATATTTTGCTATTGATGGTCAAAGTTAAAGAAGTTTGACTTTGACTAAACCCTGGAATGCTTATATTCCGGGACGGAGGGAGTAGTATGTAATGTAGTCCCGTCAACATCATTTGGATGTTACTTGAACATTCAATATTCGGCAACCTTTCCGGAACATTTGGACTTTTCACCGGACAAATGTCCATTCTCCACATCAAGGCCAGGTGGGTGATCGATCGTATATGACAGGCACATTCGCTTGGCGTGAGTGATCACAGCTCAGGCTTTTTTTATTATTATTGTTTGCGGTTTTACGGTATAGAGGACAAGAAGCACGGATAGTTTTACGGTTCGGCCTCAACACGGTGGAGGTGATGAAGACGAGGTATTAACCAATTAAAGCGAGCGGGAGGCCTGTGTAAGTTACAAGGGTGCCCCATGGACTGGGCCGTGAGAAACTTGCCGACGGTGAGGTTCGCGGAACATGCAAGGTGACACGCAGCAAGTGGCTGAAGTCATGCGTTGAGAAGTGTGCAAGGTGGTTTCTCGGTTTTGGCTTGAAAACCAGCGGCGGCGAATGGAAGTGCACGTGGCACCATCATGGAGGTAGTTTCGAGGTGAAACTATGTTGTAAAGGTCCTGACGACGTTCAGAAAAAAATTAAACGAGAACGCCTTTATGTGTTTTATGAGTGTTGTAATGTGAAAGATATTTTCGGAATGTGAAAAATGTCCTAAGAGGACACGGTATGAGGGGCTGCTTGGCTGCCCTCCTTTAGCCTTACATTTGTGTTTTTAGAGGTAGGGCTTGAGAAAGAAGAGAATAGAAAAACGGAGAATGGAGATGGCTTTTTGATTGAGTTTTTGGTCATCCTAGACTTTTAAACTTTGAGTTGGATGGAAGTGGCTTACAATAATCTTTGAGCAATAAAAAGTTAAAAATTCGTCGTCAATGTGTCCCCTCCTAGATCCTGAATTTTTTATTTCTCTTTTTTGAGTCATTTTTGGATGATTTTCGTTCGTCAATTTGGCAGTGATTTGGGTCAGATTTTCAAAGAGTTTTTGGTGCCAGGACACGTAAAAGAACATATCTTGCCCATGGATCGATTCATACATCTCACGAGCACTTCTTAATTTCAGATTTCCCCAAAATTTCCAATTTTCTTAGGGTTTTTGCGAACTCGTGAATTTGTGCTGAAAACTCGATATTTTCGGATGCTCTTAGTTGGCATAGACCCCAGATCAAGGTTTGCAAAGAAAAACTAAAACCGAGAAAACTAGTCTGGTAAAACCATCTGGTCGATTTTGCTACAGTACACAATATATTTGGAGAAAAACGACCGGTTTTGCTAACCGAAGCGGACCGGTTTTTCTGATTTTTCCGGTTTTCCAGATCGGTTTGATCGGTTTTGCAAATCCTGCCCCAGATCATTGGATGAGGCTGTAGATTTACTCGCGTGATTTTTGGAGGTGTTTCGATCAAGACTTGAGAATTTTTCTTCGTTGAAGGGCAGTCTGCTGTTCTTCCCGTCATTTTTCTGTTGTATTGCAGAGTACTGCTGTCTGTGCTTTCGTCCAGTTCGTCTCTCCTGTCTCTCGCAAGAATTGGTCTCGATTTTAGTCGCTGGGAGTTTTGGATCATGACTAGGCTCTTATCCCTGTTAATTGATTTCAATTTCCGTACTCTGCAATCAACTCGTCATGGCTCCATAGTGATGTCTGTGCAGGTCTGAAGAATTTTTTTTTTTTTAGGGCTGCAGGTCTGAAGAATGTGACACCCCGTGTCACTGATGTCCAGTTAGTGCCCACCCAAGTGAACAGAATACACAAATTCAAATCAAGTTCAAATTTCGAATTTCAAATTCAAACAAGTGTCAAACCCATGCTTGTGAAGGAACTCAAAAATTTCTGTAACAACTTGAGCCAACCAAAAATTCTGGTGATAGCCCTTCGGATATCAGAAGTTTGGAGAATTTTTGGCAATTTTAGAAATTCGTTTCGAGGCTCAAATAAATCCCCAAAGCTGAAAAAGTACCCAACTTTGACCAGCTGCCATTTGCGTTTCCTTTGGAGTCCAGATGTGCATGTTGGCCAGTGGGTAGATCTTTCCAAGATCTTTCCAATGGTAACAAATTTGCTAAATTTGGAGTTCATTTGCTAGTCCAAATTGTGTGACAAAGTTTGGGAAAAAAATAAGTTTTTGAATAAATCCAAAAATTCGCAGATGCTTCCGGGCCCACCTGTCATTCTCTCCCGTCTCACTGCGCGTGCTGCGGCTTTTCGCCGCGTGTCCGCCGGCGTACGGCTCCGCCCGCCGCCCAGGCCCCGCCCTCGACCGCACGCCGTGGATAAGAGCCCCTCGCCCGCTGCCTCCCCAAACCCTACCCCCTGTTTTCCCCAACCCGCCGCCACCTCCTCTCACCATTGCCGAGCGGCGCTCGACCTTGATGCCCGCCGCCGTCGAGCCACTTCCGGGCAAACCGTCCCGCCCGGAGATGAGCAGCTGCTTCCTCGACCTCTCCCTGGCACCACTCCTCCCAAAGCCGTCGTGAGCAGGAAGATCGAACCCATCTTCTGCAAGTCCGACCGGATCGAGCACCCGTCGCGCCACCGTCAAATTCGTCCTCCATGGTGAGCTGCTCTTCGATTCCTTCCTCCATGAGCTGCTGCAGGCACCCACGAACCTCCCTCATCCCATCTTGTTCGAATTCCATCACCCAGGTCGCCGGTTTTCATCTTTACCCCACTGTCTGCTGCAAGAACGCGACCACCTCCACGGCGAACTCCTATTTCCGCGCCTCTCCGTCGACAACAAGATCAACGCCGCTCTTCTACCGACCAAGGTGAAGCTCCCAGTAATTTTTCCTAGATTTTTCATGCTTCCTACGGCACGGGCGGCCTCGCCGAACGTTGCTAGCCCACCATGCTCGTCACCGGCCATCCTCCGTCCGTTTCCGTCGAGTCCAACAACAACAAATGGGTGAGAAATGAGCTGTGCTACACGCCGGTATTTGTTTTATAATTTTTCATGGCCATTTCGGCGATTTCCGGCGAGCCGTGCCGCTCTCCGGCGAGGTCTGACCGCCATGGTCGACCGCTGCTGAGAGCTGGGCCGGATCTGCTGTGCCGCGCGTCTGGTGTGGCCATCCGTGTGGCTTAAATCTGATTGGTCTGCGACTTTTCCAATTTCTGGAATTTATCTAGATCGCCTGGAACTTGTAAAATGCATATAAAATCGAACATACATCAGAAAAATACTAATTCAGTTTCTTTAGCTTCCTTGTAACCAGATCTATCCATCAAAATTGTCAAACTGAACAAAATCGTTTATATGTTTTCTGAAAAATTACATAAGTGTTATATCTTGTTTAAATCATAATAATTTATCTGTGAATCAATAAATTACAAACTCTTGCAGGGTTATAAATCACATGATTAGACACTTACAGAGCATTTTTCCACTTTCACACCTTGCTTAATTATTTTCTTATGAATTAAAAACGTGTTCTGTCTTATTTGAATCATTATAAATAATTCGTATTACAATAAATCACCAAACTTCACCATAATTCATTTTCAGTGGTACTCTTCACCAGAAAATGCCACTGACACAAAATAATTTCTGAAATTAATTAATTTAATTAATCCACTCAAGTTAATTTACGTAATTAACTTAATCAAGAGTCAATGAAGGAAATACTTCAGACGAAGATAATTAATTATGTTTTGCACTTAAAGTGTAAATGACTGTCCTATGAAATAACTAAATCGTATTGCATCATATCATTGCATCTGACATGCATTATTTCCTTGTCATGACGTGTAGTGACAGAGGAGACTCCGGAACTCCTGGACTTCCAGCTGTCGGAGCAGGCGCAGGAGGAGCAGCAGACAGACACCCCCACTGACTTGGCTAGTGCCGTCCCTGAGCCAGGCAAGCCCCGGTGCATGCCTATCTGTTAGATTTTTACTTTCTCACTTGATTGGGGCTAGTAATTGATTGTGCATTCGGTTTATTAGGAGTTGATGTGAAACCTTAGAACTGCATTAGGGCTACCCTTCCAGATCCTACCTTCTGTCCTATTTTGTAGTAGTTGGTTCTAGGGTAACGTTAGAACTTGCTATGCTTAGTGGCTAGCGGACAGTAGAAGACGAGTGGTAAGTCCCACTCGCATGATAGGAATTACTCTGGATTGTACTAGCAGAATCTAGGTTTGTTGCAGACCGGACGGGGATTGTTTGTGTAGGATGGTTGGAGAAGGCTGGGCCTTCATGGTGGTAGCCCCGTCTGTGTCGATTAAGGACCGTCCGTTGTTGGCCCCGTTGAGCAAGCTTGAACGTACTGATCACATGCTAGTGTTTTATGGGCCTAGTAAACCTAGTAGCGTGTGACGCCCTGGGGGTCTAGCGGATACTTGCACTTTCTATCATAATACTTGGGAGAGAAGGGATGCCTCTCAATCGGGGCGCACGTCTGGGACGGGGACCGTGCGGAAGGGCCTTTCTCGGGAGGTGTGAGACCCAGCCAGCACTAGGGGGGAACAGCGTAAACGGTTGCCGCATACGACTTTTGGCGTGTGCGTCGTGTGGTCAGGTTTCTCCTGCAGGATGTACATCGATGCCGCCGCTCTCAGAAATGAGCACCCACTTGTTCACTGCGCCACATCGTAGTGTGATTTATGGATGATGATGATGATGATGATGCTAGATTATTACTGTTATCTTTATATCTTACTGTATACTGTTATTACCTGATGTATTGTTACTTTATGCCGTTTTAGAGATAAGTGCACTGTTTTATTGGTTAAGTACTTAATTGGAAATAAAACTTGAAAGTAAGGACCAAGTAATTAGTGCGCTTTTATGCAAGTGAGTCAGCCTGCCCTTGTAGCCTTTGCATACTAGGAGTCGGCTGTAGTTGGCCATGTTGACGGGTAAGTCTTGCTGAGTAATTAGTACTCAGGGTTTGGCTCTTTATGTTTTTGTGCAGGTATCATTTTGCTTCCGCTGTTGCTTGGTGGAGTTTCTCAGAAGGTCCACATCGCAGGGCTTCGATGTGCGGCCTTTGTATCATCGAGAGTAGTAGTTGTTTTAGGTATCTTCAGACTTCCGCTGTGCTACTCACGTGTTTTAAATCATTTGAGACTTGTAATAACTTGAAGATGTAAACATTTGTGCTTATTTATGTGATGTACTGTTGTGTCCGTTCACCGGCACTTCCGACTCGATCCTGTGAAAAGCGGAAACGCTACAAAGAATTGCGCATCAAGCACCTGTCCTGCTTACTTGTCTTCGCCCAGCGGCAGCATAGCTTGCTCCGGTTCTATATCACCTCCAGTAAACCGACTGAACCTTGCTTTGCTTGGGTTAGCACATCATTTATTCCATCACATAGTAGTTTTGGTTGTTTAATCATCCTCTGCGCCTGTAACTAATTCTTTAATCTTACCATGGATTGACTCAATGATGATGATTAGAGTATTCATGATCGATCTCTGAACCTGTGAAAGCTCTGTTCTTGTGCGTTTCCTCTACAGCACTTTGTTTGGTACAACAGAATGCCTAATATTTTTGGCTGCAGTAGCATAGTTGAAATCCATTTGCCCTTAATCTCTGCACGTGCTCCTGTATAGCTCAGATAACTTGTTGGAAAAGATTTCAGCAAATGCTCATCTGATTTACTTGTGGCCGTAATTAAATATTCTCTACTGCCGGCTATAGCTTTTTATCAATCATTGCTCATGCAGGTTGCTGTAGCTAGCATTGCTACTTTATTTTCTCATATCTAGCACTGATCGGAGTTGCACTTGTTCATGTATGCATGTCTAATATTCCTTTGCTTGCTAGTTGTTGTGAGCTGTTTTCTTTGTGGTACAGTAGCAGTGCAGGTTTTAATATTGGTTTGCAAGCTTTTTCTTGAAGCTCTATCTCAGTTAACCAGCAGTTCGGTTTGGTTTCTGAGTGGAATATACCAGCTAGCTTTTGCCCTGTTTATCTCATCATTGCCTGCTTTCTTGAACAAAGAACAACCTGTTTTATTTCCTAGTATGTGGCCCCGGGCATTTTACTAAGGAGAAGACCTTCTCATGCAGGTCGAGAAAACCACCGAATCTTTCTCTCCAGTCGTATATAGGAACTCAGCTGGCCTGTGAGTTGTGACCGGTTTTTTCTGCACTGCAGCTACTTTATTCACTAAATCTGCGGTTTGTGCGGTACCCAATGATGGATCCCTGGGCGGGAGCTTCACTGGCCAGTGGCTTTTCCACTGCGCCAGGAGCCCCTTCGCCTAGTATGTGCATCTAGTAGCATTTTCTTTTCGACTATATCATTTCTGGAGCTACCTGTTATAGTGCATCGAGTAGCATCAGACTGTATGGTTTAGTTTTTGCATGCTACAGTAAGGTGCTTCTGTTTCAGTGATCGCACAATCACTTTATCTTTTGGTTTAATCTTTTAATCTTTCCCTGCATCCTTAGTTAATCTAGCTTTTAACTAATCCTTTAATTGTTAATTAGTGCATGCTTTGGCCTATTGGTTAGTGGTTGATTAATTCCGTACTTTTCAACTAAACTTCCTCATTGTTTTGAGAAAATTTCCTAACACATTCCTATGGTTGGTATGTCCGTTGTGACTACGTGACCATAATGTGTTGAACGAGAGGCGTGTCGGGTGAAAATTAGGAACGGCCATATGTTTCGCAAAAAATTTGTCGAGGTCACTATTCACCCCTTTCTAGTCGCTTTGCTCGGTTCTTTAGCTTCCCTTGAAAAAATGTAATACGATACCTGGAATACTTTGGGTAACATGATGCAATGATGTTCCGTAAGCTTACGAAATTAAAGGATTTAATCCATTGTGCATTTGAACTGCCAACAGTCGCCGCTTTCGACGAATCCGTGCTAATTGGCAGGACGGAGAGAACGACCCACCACCACCAGGGTTTGGAAAACCGGAGCGAAAACCGATAAACCGGGCGAAAACCGGGGTTACCGGTCCGGTCCGGGTAGTAAAACCGACCGGTTTTTTGGAAGAATTTGAACTGTGTTTCGGAGGGAACCGGTAAACCGCCCGGTTTTCCCGGTTTACCGGACCGGTTTTTTCGAGAACGGTTTTGGCGGTTTTTCCGAAATTGTGAACCCTGACCACCACCACGTCAACTCGTAGATCACTCCTCCCGCTAAAGCAGAACGTGGTGTTTCAGGGCGCACCTCATCGTGACCGCACTTGCCATGGCTATGCTTGTTCGCCTGACTTTATTTTGCATAGGTGGCGCACCACAAGTCCATGCCCCTTACACTTATATATGTCGGATTCGACATGGCATGCACCGGGAGCTGTCATCGGCCGTTGCTCCTCATCCAGGCTAAAACCACGGGAAGGAGCGTTGTGTGCTTCACTCCGCCCAATCAATTCCCCTTCTTCGGTCAGATTTGAGAAAATAACCGCCCGTCTCAAGCCTTTTTGGACAGTCATTTTCCGTAGCCTACCTAGTGTATGTTGCTTCCGAGCTTCCCTTTTCAACCATCCTTGGACGCACAGCTTTTCCGGAACAGTACCACACCTCTTCGCGGTGGACTGGGGACCCTTGAGGCAAACTTGTGCGTGCAGGCCCAACCAGCATTGATCTTGGTGAGTCTCAGGCTTTTGTGAAGCACTGCCATGCTACGTCCGAATGAAATGTACAAAACAAAATAGTTCATAGACCTGGATGACAAAGACGAATATTTTCGTGGACCTAAAACAGTAAATAAAAGTTCATGGAACAAGATGATACATATGGACAAGTTTGTAATAAAAGTTTATTGACCTACGTGGACCTCAAGTGAATTTACACTATTTTATTTTAATGTAATATTTTGGATCCAAAGTGAGAACTGTCTGATAACAGTTTTTTTTTTTAATTTTCTTTGTTTGCCCGAAACATGTTGAATGTGCTTGCTTGAAAATATTTCGAAAATTGATCTGATCATGAAGACGAAAATATTTTGATTTCAGCGGAAGGTTACTACAGGTTTGGCAGCAATGAAGAGGATATATATTTGTTTAGGACTTAATGTTATAGGTCCGTTATTCATGATGCTGTGGTGGACCGTGGATATATTAGTGCATTTCTAAAGCTAGTCAAGCCCAGCAGCAAGGACCGATGAGAATGACAACAATAGGGGGGACACTATCCGCAGTGTGGAAAACAGGGGCAGCACTAGCCAATTTGAGCAGATCATTAGAGGCTGTCACAATTCACAGTCACGCACTGTAGTAATTGTTGGGTGGCGGTCACAATTCGCGCAGCAATGGTGACCCACTCAGCTCGCTTCGACATTGACATGGGTTGACTCGGGACGGGTCCACGCCTATCGTCCTCCGGGGAATGGAACAAGTGCCGCGGACGGCTGGCTGCTGGAGGAGACTCCGATCCTGCTCGCTCTTCTATATAATGACAGCCAAAGTGTGACTTCTCATTGCTCCAGCTGGCCGTGCTTCGTGCTGCTGCAGCTGCCATGGTCTCATCGCTGCAGCTGGCTGTTTCCTTCGGGCTGCACCTAGTAGTAGGAACCCTGCTCTCTCTCTGTTCCTATGCGCAGTCGACAAATAGCAGCGGCACCATCCAAGCGTCGCCGCGATGCCACCGGCAGGAGGCGGTGGCGCTTCTCCAGCTGAAGCGGTCCTTCACGTTCAACGCCAGCAGCTGCCAGAGCTACCCAGCAGCAACGACACTGTCATCGTGGAAGAAGGGCAGCGACTGCTGCCTGTGGGAGGGCATCAGCTGTCACAGGGTCACTGGGAGAGTTGATACACTCGACCTCTCAGATGGGGGCATACAAATCAGCGGAAGCCTTCATCCTGCTGTGTCCAGCCTCACCTCTCTCCAAATCATTGACCTGAGCTTCAACAACTTTTGCCACTCCCATCTTCCGGAGTCTGGTTTCCAATGGTTGACACAGCTTCAAACCCTTAGCTTAAGCGGATGCAACCTCTCTGGTACGATCCCTCCGTCCTTATCAACTCTTCATTGCCTAAAGACGATGGACCTCAGCCACAATCATTTGACGGGTCCAGTTCCTGATATTTTCTCCAATTTCTCTCTCTTGGAAACTCTCATCCTTGCTGCAAATCCATTCGAATGCGGAAAATTACCTCCTGGGATCACTCAGCTAAAAAATCTCAAGGTTCTAGTTCTTTACAGTATGAACCTCTTTGGTGTCATCCCCCACTCCATTGGAAATCTTTCGTCCCTGAGAGAGTTACGCCTCGGTGGGAACAGCTTCATCGGGAGCCTGCCTTGGTCTCTTAACAATTTGACATACTTGACTGTGTTAAAATGTCATCATTGTGGTTTGTCTGGACGAGTTCCCTCGTTTACAAGCTTAACCCGACTGAAATCCATCTCGCTTTCAAACAATAACCTCACGGGTAAGTAATTGCAAGTAATTGCAGTCATTTTTGTTGCATGTAATTGCACTAATGTTTGCAACTGGATGAGCCATTTCCCGTTAAATTATGCTTCTAAATTTGTTGTAGCGCCACAAGTAGGGAATGCAGAATTAGTATCTACAATCTGATACTCTGTTCAGAAATATTATATGCATTTCATTTTGCTAGGACAATTGCTCGGTACAGAATATCTCTTTCACAAAAAACATGTAGCAATAGAATAATTACTGAACAAGCTTATCCTGATAAAATAGAATATGCCTAATTACTTTTAAAGTAATGTTACAAATAAATAGGTTCTTGGTAGATTAACTGATCCGATGCCTAGTTTACAAATAAACACGAGTGATTACCACTTTATCCATGATCTTGAGTTGTTTTGTGTAGTTGAAAAATACGAGTTGTTTGACAACCATTCCTTTATCTACAGGGTCTGTTCCTCTGAGCCACGAAGGAACTATATACCCTAACCTCACAGAGGTGGACCTAAGCTATAATTCACTTTCTGGAACAGTACCAACGACACTATTCACCCAGCCAGCATTGCAGGAATTATACCTTCAGGTGAATAACTTTTCGGGTTCAATTGGGGAGTTCCATAATCCATCTGCCACGTTGACTTTAGTTGACTTGAGTAGCAACCATCTGAGTGGTGCAGTTCCAACCTCATTCTCACAACTTAAGGCACTCCACAGCCTAGTGCTCGAGTCAAACAATTTCACTACGTTGGACCTAAACTCATACTTTAGGTTAAGGAACCTCGAATTAATAGCCTCCTACAACCGCTTGTTATCTGTTACCGATCATGGATCCAATGCTACTTTTATCAATGGCAGTATTGATTGGCTGGAACTTAAAGGTTGCAGCCTAACCAGTATTCCGAGTGCCCTCAGGTATCTTCCTGAATTAAGTGGTCTCGACCTTTCTTATAATCGCATCGGTGGCAGGATACCAGACTGGATTTTCAGAACCATGGACATTTTGATCCTATCTCACAATAAGTTCACCACTGTGGAGCAGATCCCTGGCAATACTACCCTAACTATCCTCGATCTTAGTTTCAACAAGCTCCGTGGTGCTATGCCGTTCCCTTTCGATGGGATAAAGCTTGATTACTCCAACAATGGATTCTGTTCCATCTCGCCAAGCAAATTCCGGCGCCAGTTTAAGATCACAAATTCCATCGAACTGGCCAACAATAAACTCAGCGGGCCTGCGGAGTGTCACTGTCATGATTTTCCGCAAATTCTTGACCTAGCCGGCAATAACTTAAGCGGATCGATCCCACCTTATCTGCTTAAAGGCTGCAATGATCTTGAGGTGCTAAATCTTAGGGGCAATAGCCTCAGCGGAACGTGGCCTGATGCCATCGACATGTCATGTTCCCTAAAGTTTGTAGATTTACACGGGAACAAGCTCGAGGGACCTCTGCCAAGGTCTCTTGTGAACTGCGAATACTTGCAAGAACTTGAAGTTGGTGGGAACAATTTTGTGGATGTTTTCCCGTCATGGCTCGGTAACCTTCCGGACCTTGGGTTACTTGTCCTGAGATCTAACAAACTTTACGGCCCGGTGAGCATCCCGCTTGGTAAGAACCACTCAACAACAAGTTACTTCCCCAGTCTCCAAATCATTGACCTTGCAGGAAACGGCTTCACCGGAGTCATACCTCCAGAACTTTTCGACGGTTTCAAGTCCATGGTGCAGGGCTCAAACCACACTGGTAGGGACGGTTGGCATAATAATACACTGCATGGTTTAAATGAGAGATCAAGTTATGACTATCAGGTCGCGGTGGAGGTTGCAATGAAGCAGCAATACATAACGATGCTTGAAGTCTTTAGCGACCTGGTGGTGATTGACCTATCCAACAACAGATTCAGCGGTCCCATACCCAAGACGGTCGGCAACCTCACGGCCTTGCTCGTACTCAACATGTCGCATAACTCCTTGACTGGTGGTATCCCGGGCGAGCTCGGTCGCCTGTCTCAGGTCGAGTCGCTCGACCTCTCATGGAACCATCTCACCGGGGAGATTCCGCGGGAGTTGGTCGCCATGACGTCCCTCGAGTGGCTCAACCTCTCCTACAATGATCTCAGCGGCAGCATACCTTCGGGCAGCCAGTTCTCGACGTTCCCCAGCAGCTCGTTCCAAGGTGGGAACCAAGGGCTATACGGGTGCCCGCTCCCTGTGCGTTGCAACTTGACGCAGCCCTCGTCGGGAACCAAAGTTCTGCCGCCGCCGCCGCCGATGCAGGTGCTAGATGAAGCATCGGCTGACCAGAAGTTCGAACGTATCGTGCTGTGGCTTCTCATTGGTTCTGGCTATGGGGCGGGCTTTGCGCTGGCAGTTGTCTTGCATGCGGTCTGCACCGGCAGGCGCAAGAAAATGGCACGTGGAAACTAGCGAATTGCTCTTGTATAATATTTGTGACTTCGGAGCACTTTGTTACTTTTACTCAAAAAATGGTGTACTGCTATATGATGTTTCGCGAATAAGAGATACTGTAATGCTAAATCTGGCATTTATGTGCAATATCCCTATAAATCCTCGCAAGTCTTAGGATTATGGTATATGCACACTGTTTTTCCCATTGAGGAATCGTCCAAATATTTGCCAACCTGTAGATTCGCGCTGGCTAGACATGTTTACCTCTTAGTGAAAAACGCTTGACCGTTGTCTAGTCGTCGTGTACGAATGAATGTTGGCTTCACTCCCCTCACCATGCTCTGGTATCTCGACCTTGGTCAATCCTCTGTAGTAGCAAGTAAGCTGAGTTACAGTTTTTCTTATTAATATTTGGCCGGCATATAAGTAGTACACATGCGAAACCTGTATATGCTTAGTGCACCATGTATCCAACTTTTAAAATTCAGGCACACGGTACCGATCCGGCAATGGAACCCTACCATACCGGTCTGGATATGGGCGTCGATAGACTGCTGTGGAATGCTTTGGGTTTGAGCTCAAATTGCTCCCGCATGATCTCAGCAAACTTATTGGCCTAATTCTCGTTTCCTTGGCCGCTTCCACCTTGCTTCTGGGTGTTGATAGGTTTGACAGCCAAGGCTGCTGCTGTGCTCCATGCTGTGGATGAGATTGTGCTCCATAATTTACCGCCACGTGATAGGTTAGACAGTTTAAACAGAGTATTAACCGGAACTATCGGCTCAATAAACAAAGGAATAAACAGCCAGGCAAACACCCTGACATAACTGCTAAACCAACTTAATAAAAAAGGACATGATGCAACTTTTTCATAAGGAGATAATTCGATCCCTAAGATCCTGAGATAATTCAATCTCAAGACGAACGATCCGTTATGTAATTAACCTAGCTGATTAGGATAGCTCACCAGTGACTCGAGTATTCAAATAAGCCTAAGTTTCACGAAACCCTAATTCCATTGCGATAAGCCAAGATAATTCGATCGGCAAAGCATGCAACATAACTTAAATCACGTAAACCCTAGATAAATCTAAAATACCGAATAACTAGCAGTTACGCTGACAAAGCATTAGCAGATTCTATCGCCTACACCACGAGATAATTTGATCGCAGATTAAAACGAGAATGTTACTAGATAAGTCAACATAATTCAATCGCATATTAAAACGGGAATGTTACTAGATAAGGAACAATTTTGTGGATGTTTTCCAAGGCAGCCCGGGGCTGTACGGCTGCCCGCTTCCTGTGAGGTGCAACCTGACCCAACCACCGCCACCGCCGCTGCAGGTGCATGACGAAGCATCAGCAAGCCACAGGTTCGAACTCACCGTGCTGTGGCTTCATGTTAGTTAATTGTGGCTATGGATTGGGCTTCGCACTAGCAGTTGTCTTGCATGTGGTCTGCACCGGCAGGTGCAAGAAAATGGCACATGAAAACTAGCGAATTGCTCCGGTATAATATTTGTAACTTCGGAGGATTTTGATACTTTTATATAAATACTCAAAAATTGTGTACTGCTATACGTTGTTTCGTGAATAAGAGACACTGTAATGCTAAATCTGGCTTTCATGTGCAATGTCCCTATAAATCCTCGCAACTCTAGGTTTAACGATTTATGCAAACTGTTTTTCCCATTGAGGAATCGTCCAAATAGTTGCCAACCTGTAGGTTCGCGCTGGCTTAGACATGTTTATTATCTCTTTGTGACAAACGCTTGACCGTTCGCCAACCTGTAGGAACTGAGTGAATGTCTGCTTCACTTGATCACTTCCCTCACCAAGTCACCATGCCTCGACCTTTGGTCAATCCTCTGTAGTTGCAAGTAAGCTGAGTTACAGTTTTTCTTCTTAATATTTGGCCGGCATATAAGTAGTACACATGCGAAACCTGTATACGCTTAGTGCACCATGTATCCAACTGATCTGGATACCACGTTGCCGAACATAAATTGTAGGAGGCACCGTATTGATAGTTTATCCCTCCTTTTACTGCAAACATTGGTTTTGAATATGTAGATCAGATATTTTTTAAGATTAAGTGTAAGTATATTTTGAATATGCACGAGGCCAGCCGATTTTGTACGGAGGATGGGGTGCCAGAGGCGCACTAGCGTCACCATCAAACAGGGCAAGAAGTTTGCACATACCGATCCTAGTAGCTCTCTGTTAAGTCCATTCATTTTATTCTGATAGTGGTGGCGAGTGTATTTTAACTTGATGAAATACAAGTTTCTTTACGATTGAAAATGGTAGCACAAGCGGCAGACCGTAGGTGCAATTACTTAATCATTTATTTTTCAACAAAAATTAGTAGAATGATAAACAGGAAATCTCACAAGTTTACAGGAAGTAACACTCCAAAGTGGAAAACATAACCGTGCACGCTAATTAAATACTTGACCGGTGGATGACATGACAAGTAAAACGAAACGAGTTGAAAGACCTATCTGCCCTCTGGATCTTGAGTGATAGTTAAATTGTTCTGACTGCATGACTCGACAAGTGTATCCGATTCCTTTGCTTTAGATACTCTTAAGTTGAAGTACCCAGGATGTTTAGGCTCAGGTACTACCACACTTTCGCTATTCAGGGCTGCAACAACATCTGACATGTTGGGTCGATCGTCTGCATTTTCTTGTACACACAATAGTGCTATGTTAATGTACCTCCTAGCTTCTGCTGAATGTATCTCTTCAGAAATTAATGCCTCCACAAGCTCAAGCCATCTTCGTTCCTCCCAAAGGTACCACGCCAATAAAGAATGTAGAGTATTAAAAAATATGCATATTTGTTGCAGCACAAGAGCTTATATTTATCTGTGCGAAGAAAATACTCACGTATCCGAGGAGGTTAAGATAGTCTCCATACTGGTGGAAACCAGAATTTCTTTTTCCGCTAAGGATCTCGAGAAGCAGAACTCCGAAGCTGAACACATCGGATTTGACAGAATAGATACCTTCAGTGGCATACTCCGGAGGCATGTATCCACTGAAATCATGAATAAGCATAAAGAAAATACCATGCCAACATATTAGAATTACATTATCACGCAATACTATATGAGATGTTAACAAAGAAAGGTGTACTTACTATGTTTCAACCACCCTCTTCGTGTTTCCATGAGTATCGTTGGAGCTAAAAATTTTTGCCAGCCCAAAATCAGAAATTTTCGGGTTCATATCCTGGTCCAAGAGAATGTTGCTGGCTTTAAGATCCCTGTGTACAACACGCAGCCGCGAGTGCTTGTGCAGGTACAGAAGACCTTGCGCTATCCCTTCAATTATCGCACGACGTTTATTCCAATCAAGTAAGATGCTCTGCTTTTCATCTATACACCACGAATTTAGCAGTAAATGTGGAACTGCAGTCGTAATGATGAAATCAAATAAAAATGTTCGGTGTAATCAATTCAACTCCGAACGAACAATGTGTGCATGCGTACCAAATATGAAGAAATCCAAGCTCTTATTTGGCAAATATTCATACACTAAAATTTTTTCTTCTCCCTGAATGCAGCATCCTAGGAGTCTAACCAAATATGTGTGCTGTAGTTTAGCTATAAGTTCTACTTCATTCTTGAACTCCACAAATCCCTGTCCAGAATGTGAAGCAAGCCTTTTAACTGCAACCTCCAGCCCATCTGATAACTGTCCCTAAAATATGTAAAAAAAAGTCTCACGTAAAGTGTTTCTTATTAATAACTCATAATTTACTAAACCTTATTTAAGCCACTGCAGTTATGCGAGTAGAGCGGTATGTGGTTATTGGTTAAGGACATCTTACCACCGTTGAACATAAGGGTAAGTTGCTTCCCTGATCGTGGGATGCAACTGTTACTATAGACACCAGTGTTCAACTATTTTGTAGGAGTACTTCACTTGTGTCCCCATCAAGTCGCGACATCGACAGACGGCCTACCTAGTCAATCTACACTACCCCTCATTTTGTAGGAAGATTTCTGAACTTGAAGTAGTACTTTCCCAGTTTGCTTTTATTGAAAACAGATCACCCGTGACAGTTAGAATTTGTTTTTTAGATTGAAGGTCATTCGGCCCTGCTTATATTGAATGCAAAAGAGTATCACTGGAGTTGCCAGCTTACCAATACAGGTTCACCAGCAGTTATTAGTTGGGGCTTGGATTACGATAAACTCGTAAACATGTCAACGGAAAACGCAAGCCTTAAATACATTTTCAGTCGTCGATGCTCATTTTTACCTTGTACACGGGGCCGAAACCTCCTTGTCCAAGTCTATTTCGATCTGAAAAATTATCAGTCGCCTCCAGTAACTGAGGAAGGTCAAAAAGAGAGAACTCTGAACTCCTCTCTTCAATTTTCCAAGCCAACGCATTTTCATCGATCCAATCCAGACCGCTCTGCTTATCCTGCAAGTTCGTCTTTCCTGGATTGCAAGACTTTGGTAGAATTGTTTTTATGTCTGAGGGAGGGGCAGAAGACAACATAGGTATTGATAAAGCACAACGAACCTTTTCTGCGTTTCCTCGTCCATAAAACAAAAAAGGTAGAACATAGTAGAATTGCCAGCAGGGGAAGGGCGATAGCAATAATCAACAATTTACTTTTGTGCCCTGTGGATAAATATAACATATTAGCTACATATATAACACTAGTTTATTAACGGGTGAAATTTGTGGTATTTTCTACAAGCATTCTGTAAAGCTAATCTTGTATTCTTAGTTTTACGTTTCTAGTAGTGCAGATTTCTTGCATGAAGTCAACATAAGTTATGCTACTCACTAACATGAACTGATAACATATCAAAAAAAAAGAAAAACATGAACTGATAATGTTTTTTTTTGTGAGCGGGAACGAAGTTCCATTTTGTGTGATACGGGTGTTTTGTGGTTAATAGGCATAGTTTAGCAAGCTCCACACTTTTGTCAACCAAATTCAAAGGTAAGGAAGCTTGGTATATAGAAAAGGATGCCAATCATATCAGTACGTGCTGTAACTTGAGTACAACGTAGTGACAATTCTTCGTTTCAAGTTTGTTGTTTTAGGTTTTTCTTAAGGCAAACTTTCCTATCTTTGACCAATAATTTCTATAAATTCGTATAGTTCAAGAATTTGTGAATTGGTTCAAAAAAAAAGGTCTCGTGTTGTTAGTCTATATAAATTTCTAGAAATTTGTTATCAAAGATAAAAAAAATGATTTAAGACGAACTTCAAACCATCACCTTTTTGAAGTCTTATATTCTCCATTTTTTACGTAAATTATTTATGGTGTTTTGAGCATTCATATTATCTCTATAATACGACTTTATCAATTAGTTTTATGAAAAGGTACATAATAAGTTGCAATAAAGGCATGAACTGAACAAAAAGAGAAAATATATCTATTATATATATAATTTACCACGAAAAGAAGTCTTCACGTTCGCTCTCAAGGCCTAGAAATTACCACGTTAATTCTAAAATGCTAGAAATTCCCACGTTAATCCGAGAAAATAAGAAGAGAAAATTACCCGCCGCTGCCATTATCAAACAATTAGTCAGAAAACCCCCTAAATATATTTATAAAATTGATAAATTTGAAATAATAAAAATAGCTAAAAATACCCCTCACACCTATTTCTAAATTACCCACCATGCCATTATGAGTAAAAAAATAGCTAAATTTGGAATAATAAAAAGTAACAAAAAAATATCCTTCACACCTATTTCTAAATTACCCTCCATGCCCTTAAAGTAAAAAAAACTAAATTTAAATTATAAAAATAGCTAAAAATATCCCTAATTCTTATTTTTAATTTACCAACCATACCATTATGAGCAAATAGATAAATTTTGGAATAATAAAAATATCCAATAAACACTCAATCCCGATTTCTAAATACACCATTATAAAAATACACCGTGATATATGTCTAGCTGAAATGGCACATTATCTTATTTTTAATCAAGAAAAGGAGCCACCACGTTCGCTCTCAAGACATAGAAATTCCCACGTTAATCTGAGAAAATAAGAAGAAAAAATTACCCACCAATGCTATTATGAAAAACTAGTCACAAAACCACCTATAGATATTTATAAATAGCTAAATTCAGAATAATAAAAAATAGCCAAAAATACACCTGACACCTATTTCTAAATTACCCACCATGCCATAAAAAATAAAAAAAACCTTCACACCTATTACTGAATTACCCGCCAAGCTATTATAAGTCCAAAAAATTGGATTATAAAAAATAGCTAAAAATATATCTAATTATTATTCCTGATTTAGCTATTCCTAACTACTATGAGTCCAAAATAGCTAAATTTTGAAATAATAAAATATACAAAATACACTAAATTTCTATTTCTAAATACACCATTTAAGGTACAGAATCATATGTCAAGCTAGCATGGCACATTCACTTATTTTTAGCATGACACATTCTTCAAAAGATTTATTTGTAGTGCGATACGTTCTTTTTTCTACCATGACATATTTTAGTTCTTTTTTCTACCATGACATATGTTAGTTCTTTAGCAGATCAAGTTTGAACCGACCTCACTTATAAGACAAAATCAGGTCCCTTTGGGCTCTACGTGGATCTCTTTAAAAAAAAGTTTCAACATAGAAAATAATTACAATAATTCTGGGTAAATTCGTGCATCCTACGAGGTAAGATGCCATTTAAGGCCTCGAAATCTACTCAAACTTAAGTACCGTAAGTTCATATCATATTTCTTATTTTATATTGTACCCGTGATTCATCTGTTATTCTACCACACTTACACCATACTTGCCTACTCACTATTTTAATGTTGCATCCTTGCGAGCCAGTTGTCACAATATTGGTTTTCACATGCTAATTATAAACTGTAAGTTGTATAGATGAACAGCACATGCTATACTCCGATTAAATATACCGGATTAGCTAAGACACAATCCAAGATAAATGGTGACTCATCTCACACTCAAATTGAGGGATGGTGAGAAATTCTCCAATCTATTTCTACTATTTTATAAATATAGAGTATAAAATAAATAAATAATAATAAACTATGTTAAACTTCTACAATAATATAGAAATATTTATAAAACACATAGTAAGTCTAGCCGCGCAAATGCGCGGGCAGCAATACTAGTTGTAAATTATAGAACTGCCATAGGCCATGTTTCCAATCGTCTAGAGCAAATAGTTAACTAGCCTTTATAATTAACTCTCATGGCCCTGCTAGCTAATAATAATAGCCCACCGACACTTAACTATTATTTCATTTGCTGATAAATCCCAATTAATACTAGCTAATGATCCCATCATCCTTTTAGCTAGTTCTATAGGTTTGAAATTATCCCAACTAATCTTTATCTAGCCGATAATTATTGACTAGCTATTATCTCTAGAAGATTAGAAGTTTAGAACAGAGGCTAATAATCCCATGACGCTAGGGATGGTAATTCGGGTCTGGGTTTCGGGTACCTGGTGGGTACCCGACCCGACGGAGTCGGGCATGGTACCCGTGCCCGCCCCAACCCAAGTCGGGGCTGGGACGGGTTTTTATTTTCGCCCGCGGGTACCCGTCGGGACCCGAAGTAGCACATCTAACGATGCGGCCCAGCCCACAACCACAGGAAGCCGAACTGATCTTTTCCCACCGATCCAAGCCAACCTTATCTCCTCCCCTCAAAAAAAAAGACAAAAAGAAAAAAGGCAACCTTATCTCCTCACGCGTTGACCCTATATCTCTCCTCCTCACGCTCATCTTCTCCCATGGTTCAGGGACATTGACGCGGAGGCTTTGGCTGGCAGGCGGCGCTCGGGCGAGGTTGGCGCAGCGTTGCAGGGAGGCGACGTGCGGGCATGGCAGGCAGGTCCAGGCGGCGCGGGGCGCCTGCTCGGCAGGCAGGCCGGCGGCGGGGCATCGCAGGCTGGAGCGCCGCGGCTGCTCTGCATCCGGCTCCAGGCGAAGAGCAGCGAAGATGCGAGGCACGGATTCGCAGATTCGCGGCCAGGCGAAGAGAGGCCGGCGGCAAAGATGCGGCTGGCGAATCTGGCGAGGCTGGCGGCGCGGCGGCGTGTTTTAGTTGGACCCGTGGGCGACCCGAAACCCGCTCCGATACCCGACGGGCACGGGGACGGGTGAAGATTCTCACCCACAGGTACGGGTCGGGTGGGGATTTTTACCCGATACACATGTCGGAGCGGGTATGGATTTGCTCTACCATCTCCGAACTCGCCCCATTGCCATCCCTACATGACGCTTTGATGCAGATAGAATTTGATTGTGAATGTAAAGCTTTGTGAACCGAGGTACCTCTCTGTTCTTGTGCTGGGACGGCCGGGGTTGTCCCTGGCGGCGGCTGGTGGCTGCGGATACACTGTGACTGGCGTTCCCGGCGAGGTGTTGTTGATCGCCGGCACTTCAGCGGCCAGAGAGATAATACGAAGCGTGGGTTCCCCGTAGTAGAAAGGGTAGATCTCGTACCTCATTTTACACCGCATCCCAATGATTTGACCCCCTTGCCGCCCATCCAGGTACTGCAGCGTCACCTGCGGGAACTCACTACAACATAAACGCACTACAGCGGCGGACCAGGAAAACACGTAGCGGCGGTTTTAGTTCATGGCCGCCGCTGTTGTGGCGCGCGGGTTACTGTTTCGAAGAACCGGGCGGATTGTAAAAAAGACCGCCGCTGCAAACAATATGTAGCGGCGGACGCAGTTCAGACCGCCGCTAAAAACAAGGCAGTTTGTAGCGGCGGGTGGTCTTTCAAACCGCCGCTACAAAGAATTTTTTAGCGGCGATCTCTCTTTCGATGCGCCGCTATTGTAGCGGCGCGGGCGTATCCGTCCGTCGCTACAAGCCCAGCGTTGACGCGGAACAGCGCCGCGGCTTGTCTTATTCGTCACGAGCCAACAGCGCCGGAAGCTTTCGGACTCGCCTCGCGCTATAAGACAGGCCCCGCGGGCGTGGAGAGCTTATCCACTCTCCTCTCCACCAGCTCGCCGCGTGCCGCCGTCGCCTAGATCCCACGCGCGCGCTCCACCAGCTTGCCGCCGCCGCCGCTAGATCCGGCCATAGAGTGCCGCCGCCGATGCGCCAAGGTCGACGCCACGGGATCCCGCCCCGTGGGGAAGCGCAACCGCCTTCCGATGTCTCCTTATCGGGCCGCCGGCGGATCCGCCAACGACGGACGCGCGCCGCGCTCCTCCAACGGCGCCGGCGGCGGATTCTGCAACGAGGGACGCGCGCTGCGCTCCCGCAACGGCGGCGCCGGCGGAGCCTTCGTCTTCGACCGTCCGCTCACTGACCTGGCCGCCCTTCGCGTGCGTGTCAGCGGTCACCCCGGCGGCAAGGTGACGTACATTTGCCCCATTTGCGCCGGCGTGGAGACTGACACCTTGGCGGCGATGATGGTGCACGTTCTGCAGATGCACAGCGGCGAGGACGTGCACGAGGTTGGGGCCAACCTCCACCACCACCTTGCTCGCAACCAGGATTGGGATTAGGTGCGCGCGGCGACAACCGCGCAACATGGAGGAAGAAGCCGCCGACGACCGCGCGCGACATGGTGGCCATTTTGGGGCAAGGGTTGTGCCTCGGCGCGCCGACCACTAGGATTTGCTTAGTTAGTTAGGTCTTATTTAACTCCCGCGCGATTTGGTGGACATTTTGGGAGCATGGACGTTGTCCCACCGCGCGCCGACCACTAGTATTTGTTTAGGTTACGTTAACTTGTCGTTGTCCCTATGTTTGGATGGTTGGTTAGTTAGTTAGTTTGGTAGTTGTGCAAGTTGGCTTCTTCCTCCGCTATTAAAATGTAAAGTGCAAGTGGCGTTATGTTAACTTGTCGTGGTCCCTATGTTTGGATGGTTGGTTGGTTAGTTAGTTTGGTAGTTGTGCAAGTTGGCTTCTTGCTCCGCTATTAAAATGTAAAGTGCAAGTGGCTTTGCCACTGCACAATGATAAAAAAAATATTTTTAAGCATTTGTAGCGGCGGCTCATATTACCAACCGCCGCTACAAAGGGTTTTTAGCGGCGGCTTAAGATGTGAGCCGCCGCTAAAAAGATTTTGTAGCGGCGGCTTGCTTAATGGACCGCCGCTAAAAACGCTTTGTAGCGGCGGTTTGCGTAACGGACCGCCGCTAATAAGCGAGGGAGTATATAAAGCCATCGGGCTGCTCACTGCCTCGCTCGGACTGTGGCGGCCCGCATTTTGCGAAATTTCCACCAAAACGAGGGGGGAGGTTTTGACTTCATTTTTTTCGGATGAGATTGTAGATCCAGGTAAACCCAAGTGATTCCATGTGTTTATTTCGCATTTCGTTGTAAAATGTAGCTTAATTTTGAGTTTGCAATTTTGGCGGTTTTCATGAAATTCGTCCAGATTTCTCTCGGTTTGAGGTATATTTGTGGATTGGGATTGTACTTTAGGATTGTCTTCCACATGTCTTTGCTTTACTTTCAAGTTTGAGTCAATTTGTTAAGCATGTTCGGCGGGGCTGCTTATGAACATTTAGATCTAGCTCCCTATTTAACTAGAGTTTGATTTAATTAGGGAGAGGGAGAGAGGTGGTGAATGAGATTTCGGTAGAAAAGAAGGTAGAGGGTTATATGTTAATTGATATATATGTTAATTAGATCTAGCTATATATTGTTACTGTCATTTTTATGTTATATGCAAATTTGATATATATGTTAATATTTTCCCGATTATCTCCTTTTTAATTAATAAATTCAACTGGAAAATGGAAGGTGCGAGATGGAACGAAGTTGGATGTACAACGTGCCAAGACCGGCGAGTGTTTTTCTCCTTCATCTCTCAACATTCATCGAAGCTGCCAAACAACATGCTAAGCACGAAGGGACGGTTGATATATATTGTCCATGCATTGACTGCAAGAATCAGAGGCTTTGGACGGATACATCTGTGATCAATTCTCACGTGATTAAGAGAGGGTTCATGCCGGGTTATACGACATGGACAAAACATGGTGAAATGGATGAGCCGTCAGATGGGGATTACGTTGAAGTGGAGGAGCCGATTGAGGTGGATGGATTGTCACCGGGGATTGACATCAGTGGGGTAGGAGTGGAGGCAGGAGGGGAAGAGGATGCTTATGACAACGGTAACGATTTTGATGTCGAGGAAATGTTGCGTCATGTCGAACCTCAAGTGTTAACGGTTGGGATAGGAAAAGGACTTGACAACTTTGAGACACTAGAGAAAGCATCGAAGGACCTTCTTTACGAGGAATTAAAGGGATGTGAAAAGCAGTTTACTGTGTTGCGTAGTGTCCTCGAGCTCATGAAACTGAAGGCAAAGCACGGTTGGTCCGATGTTAGTTTCACAGAAGCGTTGCAACTGTTTAGAGATATGTTGCCGAAGGCAAATTCGCTTCCCAGGACAACCTACCTAGTAAAGAAGCTGATATCCCCGCTATCGTTGGGCGTGCAAAAAATCCACGCTTGTCCGAATCATTGCATTTTGTATCGTAAAGAGTACAAAAATGCTGTGAGATGCCCGACGTGCAATCGCAGTCGTTACAAGAGGCATGATGAATACGATGATGACAACAATGACACTGCCGTTGGTAGGAAGAAGAATACAAAGAAGAAGCAAGCGGGACGGAAGAGGAAGAAGACTAAGGTCCTCGATGCTGATGATGACAGGAAGATTCCGGCTCTTGTTATGTGGTACCTACCTGTGGTCGATCGTCTGAGGCGTATCTTCGCAAACCTGAGAGATGCTGAATTGATGACTTGGCACGTCATACGTAAGGGGGATGACAAGATTCGTCATCCTGCCGATGCAAGTCAGTGGAAAAAGTTCAACACCGCACATAAAGAATTTGCCGATGAAGCAAGGAATATAAGGTTCGCGTTGAGTACAGATGGAATGAATCCTTTCGGCCAAATGAGGAACCCCCACAGCACTTGGCCGGTGCTCATGTCAATGTACAACATCCCTCCCTGGTTGTGCCATAAACGCAAGTACATATTGTTGACATGTCTTATATCTGGGCCTAAGCAACCGGGTAACGATATAGATGTGTTTCTGGAACCCTTGATGGAAGACATGCAGAACTTATGGTTGGAAGGGGTACATATGTGGGACGAGTATAAGCGGGAATACTTCACATTGAATGCCATCATTTTTGTCACAATAAATGATTGCCCGGCTCTAAGAACGCTTTCAGGACAGGTAAAAGGCAAGGCGGCTTGTGTAGTCTGTGTTGGCGATACTTCCTATACGTATCTACCATGTTCAAGGAAGCTAGTGTACATGCGACATCAACGATTCTTACCGAAGAACCACAAGTATCGCAGGATGACTCGACAATTTGATGGTAAAGTAGAGAATGATAGACCACCCAGACGTCACACTGGTCAGCTTGTGTTTGACATCGTGAAAAACATCAGGGTTGTTTTTGGGAAGCGGGTAAACGGGGCCAACAAGTCAGCTGCTGAAAAGGAGGATGTGCCATTTAAGAAGCTATCGATATTCTTCAGATACCTTGACTGTTGGAAAGAATTAGAAGTGCCTCATGCCATCGATTGCATGCACGTTGGGAAGGGTGTCTGTGATAGCGGTACCGGACTAATACTCGACACACCCGGCAAGACAAAGGACAGCCTCAGGGCACGTAGAGATCTAGTAGAATTAGGAATAAGGCCGGAGCTACACCCCCAACAATTGCCAAATGGAAAGTTCCTCCTCCCCCCTGCAAGCTACAACCTTACACTTGAGGAGAAAAAAGCGTTCTGCAGTTGCTTAAGCGGGATGAAAGTCCCGACCGGTTACTCATCGAATGTGAAGAATATTGTTAACATGGAAGAGTTGAAACTAAGTGGATACAACACGCATGACTGCCATACAATGCTTTCGGTGTACCTCGCTATCGCGATCCGAGCTATGAAACCTGAGTACGTCAAGTTGGCAATAACGCGGTTGTGCTACTTCTTCAATGCAATCGGGAAGAAGGTGATCAGTTATGACGAGTTGGCAAATCTACGGACCCACATAAAGGAAACAATGTGTATGCTTGAGATTTGCTTCCCTCCATCCTTCTTTGATACGATGGAACACTTCATGATTCATATAGTTTGACCAGGTATTCGCACTTGGGCCCGTGTACCTACATCACATGTTTCCTTTCGAGCGGTTCATGTACGTTATGAAGCGATATGTCCGGACCCGTTCTCACCAAGAGGGTTCGATGATTGAGGCCTACACGACGGAGGAGATCATTGAGTGTCTCTTGGATTACATTAAAGACGAAAGGCCGATTGGACTTCCAGTGCATCGTCATGAGAGGAAGGTTATCTGGGAAAGGCACAGCTGGTAGGAAATCATTACTCGCTTGTGATTACACAGAGGTTGAGAAAGCACATTTTAGCATCTTGCAACAGCTTCAGATTGTGGGGCCGTACTTTGAAAAACACCTCCATGAGCTTCGCAACAACAACAACGAATGCTCAGATGAATGGATAATAAAGGAACACAATATTTCCTTCACCAGTTGGTTCAGCAATCTGGAGCTACCAAATGGTGATACTCCCAACGAGAAAATGTTGCGAAGGTTGGCTAGCCGCCCGTCAATGTGTGTCGTGACCTTTCAGGCATATGACATCAATGGGTTCACCTTTCACACCCAACAGAAGGACAAAATAAGCAAGTGTCAGAACTTTGGTGTTCGAACGGAATCCTATGACGCAGGTGGCACGTTGACTTCATACTATGGGTACAATGAGGAAATATGGGAACTAGACTACGGAGAAAATTTACAGATCCCTATCTTTCGGTGCAAGTGGGTCAAGCCAGCTGGTGTGCGAACTGACGCCTATGGGTTACAAATCGTGGATCTCAACAATGTAGGTTACAAAGATGATCCTTGGATACTAGCCCGGTCGGTGGAACAAGTGTGGTATGCACCTGACCCCGCTCATGACAACAAGTGCATCGTTGTTCCCGGGAAACAAAGAATCGTGGGTGTAGAAAATGTGGAAGATCAAAATGACCACAATCAGTATGATGAGGTGCCATTTTTTCTCGACCCCGATAAGTTGAAACTGGTCGAAGCAACAAAACTCTCATATTCAACAATGATGCCTTACATGCGCACTGATTGCGACGGAAAAGTAGTGAAGGGATGAATGTTAATATTTTTATGTAACATTTTCATGTAATTTTTATGAGGTGCCACTTTTCGCATGATTGCCTTGTTTACCTAATATTGTTACCACTTTTGTAATATTTATGGACACTTCAATTAATCGTGACACCTGTATTATTATTATTGAAAATTCCATTGTTTTTCATGTGTTTAATGTAATATCATTCATTTTGCACAACTTTTTTTACTTGAATGGAAAAAACGAAATATCATGTGACATGTTGAGTGGAAATAATTAATTTCCGAGCGCGACATATGAGGCAACTATTCCTTCGACCCTGCAGTCTCCGCCCTGCTGCTCCTCCTCCATCCACGAACGCAATATAAATTGATGTAAATATAAATTGTTTGACTATGTCATCAACATAAAGGTATTTCGGTATTTTGAATGTAGATGACACACTACAGAAAAATTCAGAGACCTCCTGGCGCATCATCGTCATTGTATTTTACTTAAAAAAAAGCAATAACAAAAAAGTACTCTTAGCAGCCATAAAAGATAAAAGGAGAAAATTGATTTGGGCTGCCGTATTTTTGGCCCATCCAAGCCCACTCCAACCTTCGTTCCCCACAGGTCCACACGAAGGCGTCGTCTTCCTCCTTCCTCTCGATCTCTGTCTCTCTCATGGACAAAACCTAGCGCCGCCGCCGGTTCGAACGTCATCGGCAGTTGACAAGTAGCGCCAGAAACTAGCAAAATCGATTGCTCATGGTCTCCTCTTCTCTCTAGTGTGTCCTATTTGTTGGTGGCCCTGTGCGGTCGTCGACGCAGGCCCTGCTAATCGACGGGCCTGCGGGGCCGCGGCGCACGCGACGAAGGAGCCCGGCGGCGGCGCCCGCCACGGTGGAGCCCGGCGGCTGCTGTGCACGCGAGGATGGAGGCCGGGACCACGGCCGCGACGAACGAGCCTGGGGACGCGAGGATTCCGGCAAAATTCCGGTGAGCTACGGTGAGGAAACCACATTGGCCACTGCTCTCGTGAGCAAGATTCGAGATTCAACCCCTTCAATTACAAACTTTAAACTAAAAACGACATTGACTAGAAAAAAAAAACACAAAAGATCCCGGCCGGGAGGTCTTCATGCCTCCATCTCCGGCTCCGGCGCCTCCACCTCCATCTCCGGCTCCTCCGGCTCCGGCTCCGGCTCCGGCGCCTCCACCTCCATCTCCGGCTCCTGCAACTCCGGCTCCAGCGGCCATGGAGCCCACGGGGACGCGGGGGCCACCGGCGGCCAAGGAGCCCACGGGGAAGCCGGGGCCACCACCTCCATCTCCGGCGCCTCTATCTCCGGCTCCGGCGGCCAAGGAGCCCACAGGGAAGCCGGGAGCACCGCCTCCATCTCTGGCTCCGGCGGCCAAGGAGCCCACGGGGAAGCCGGGGCCACCGCCTCCACCTCCGCCGCCTCCATCTCCGGCTCCGGCGGCCAAGGAGCCCACGGGGAAGCCGGGGGCACCGCCTCCATCTCCGGCTCCTCCATCTCCGGCTCCGGCGGCCAAGGAGCCCACGGATCCTGCTCCGGCGGCCACGGGTCCGCCTCAGGTGCCGGCTCCGGCGGCCAAGCAGCCCAAGGGGACATGCACGAGCCGACGGACTCAGCCATGGCACCCACGGGGACGGCGGACGGCGACGGCGGCGTCGGCGGTTGCGGTCGCGGTGGTGGCGCGCCATGAATGGCCGGAGAGGAGGAGACGAGAGGGCTGGCGGCGGGGAGGATTTGTTGCGGCGGGTGAAGTTACCATCCGCCGCTATAAATAGCAGCGGTGGCTAGGGTTTCACCTGCCGCCACAGATTCGCGCCGCCCCCTCGGCTCCCATCGACCTAGGCTGTTCCAGACGCAGTCACTGACGGGTGGGCCCCGTACGATCGGGAACTGCGGGCCTGTGTATCAGCTGGGCCCGTGTCCCTGTCTACCTGCGGGACCACATGGCAATGGACGGAGGCCATCTATCAATAGCGGCGGCTTGGTTTGTGACGTCACTGTTGGGGAATGGCGAAGAGGCCAGTCAGTAAAACTCACCGTCTCTTCGTTATTCAACATCTTTCTCCTTGCTCGCCTATTCTGTTGCAGATTCCAGGATCCACGGATGGGAACGCGAAGAGGATTCGCCACCAAGGAGAGTTGTGGCGAAGTACCAGATCGTAACGCGAAGGGCCAAGCGCGGATGGTGGAGTCCTGAAGCCGCAGCGAAGAGCAGACAACAAAGGGCTCTTCGTGCGGGTCCCTTCGCGGGAGGGTCCCACATCCAGAGGTCTTAGGGTTAGCTATTCGGGAAGTGTTGTAATTTGACTGTTATGCCCTTTTGACAATTCTGTACATACGGTTTGCTGTACAAACTAGTGAGACCGAGGGTATTTACGTCAACAAGGGCGTAACAGTCGAACGGGGCTATAAATAGCGTCCCTAGAACTCCTGTTGAGGGGTTCGATTCCGGTTGAGGGGTACCAAGGTACTGTAATGTGAATCTTCCTAGAAATGCATTTTCCTTCGCATTGATTGTTTCTCTCCTTCGTATTTACTTTCTTAATATTAGGTTATAGTAGTGATTTGTCTAGCGAAGCAGTTTTATGATTCTTGTTTGGAATTGTTGTTGACGGTCCTTAGACCCAGTTTTTGACCGTCAATTAGCTCTATAAATAAGGAAGAACTAACACTTGTTACTTGCATTTTGTTATCAAATAACCTATTTCCACGTGTACCTCTAGATTTGGATGTGCAGGTGGAAAACAGGGATTTCCAGGTGTAAACAAGGCCCAAGGCGACGATTCCAACACGTCCATCAAACGACGCTCGCCGCGGGAATATAATTCAAGGATTAAAGGCCCAGAATCACCCAGAATATCAACTGAGGCCACGCACCTGGAAAAGAGGCTAAAAGGCCGAGGGGAGCCAACCTGCCAAAGCCCAGCCCAGGGGGGGCCAGGGCTAGGTCGGCCGACCCCCAGCCCTAGGTCGGCCGACCTGACAGGGAGGCCCCCTGGGTCCATCTTTCTAAGGCGGTTTGCAACCGACTTCAGGAGGTCGATTCCACCTGCAATCAATGCCACCGACCTACGGAACCGCCTCAATTCCACCGCCTTTGAGGGCTATAAATAAAGGGGTACCCCCTCCCCTTGGAAGACACACAACACAAGAGGCTCATTCCCTCCTCCACACATCCAGAGCTAGGGGCTCTCTAATTAGGCTTAGGCTGAGTAGTTGGGCTGCCCTTTTGGCTCCCAAGTCCCTTGGAGAGTTTGGGGTATATTCCCTTGTATCCTTTTACTCTCTTTGTAAGACTTATTTCTTTATCAATGGAATATCATCGTTCTTGTAGTAGTTATGTGCTTATGCTAGTTCATCGTTCATCCTTGATCTTGGATGAACGTTCTTCGTTCGTTCATGTTCGTTCATCGTTCATCGATGTTCGTTCATGATCGTTCATCGTTCGTTCGTCGTTCGTTCATACTCGATCATCGGTTAACGATGATCGTTCTTCATCGTTCATCGTTCGTCGCTCGTTCTTGAGCGACGAACGCTTATGCTTAACGTAGTGCTAGCTTTGATCCTTTGTCTAAGTAATCGCTTGCTAGACCTAGTTGTTCCTTTTGCTTAGTCATCGGGTCCATTGTCTTGCAAGAGTGCTCTAGGTTTATCGCCTTGCGAGGTGCCTCGAGGGATCTAGAGTTGTGGTTAGTTACGCTAGCATGGTGCTAGGGCTTCCTTTCCACCCTTGGATGCGTGTTCGTGCCCCACGGTTTGTAGAGGTAGGCGGCAGGTGGTGACAGCCCTGTCCGTCCCTTGTAATCCTCCACGTTCGGGTATGGCGTAGGAGTATATATGAAATGTCCGGAGATTGGGGCAGACTCTGATCGCTGGATCTCCCGATGATGGCTTGGCAGTAGAACAGCTTAGTCTTGGCTTGTGTGCAGCTTAGGCTATAGGTAGATGCTACGCACGCTACTTGACGATGTACATTAGGAGTAGCAGTTCTTCTTACTTAACCTTAGTCTAGCCTAGAGCCGCCTCTCGCCTTTTATCAGAGAGTGGAAATGCCTGCTGTGTGTGTCGCACTATCCTCTATCCATACATTGCCTTACCCCTGTATTTGGATATTGGTTATGATCTATCATTTGTAACACCATGAGTATAAGTACACACTCGTCAACCACGTCTTCCTTTGGGAAAATATAAATAACGATACCCTGGAATACTCTCGGGTGAAATGCTACAACGGGTTATCCGTGCGCTTGCGGATTATCTTTTATGATTAAATACTAATAATACATATCTGGCACTCGTTGCTAGTTGTGGATTATTATGTATCCTAAGCAAGTAACTTAACCCCAGGTATTTCTGGCGCCGAACCGGGAATATTCACTCTAGGCCTAACCAGCCTAAGGTGGTGTTTTCTGTTTGGTGTAAGAAATACCAACAAGCATTTCTGGCGCCGTTGCCGGGGAAGACAATTGTTGACAAGTGTATACAATGATTACTCATGATTACACTTGATGTGATTTAACCATTTCCATTGCAGGCTAACCTTGATCTGTTTTCTTCTTTGATGTGAAAACAGGATAGTGTATGCGTGGATTCAACTTGCCGGAAAACTTCGTTGATAATCCAGAGTCGCTTGTAAGAAAAGCCCGACCCCGCGTCGACTCTCCCTCACAAGCAACACTCCCGACAGACGAACCCACATCATCCGCACCATCATCACTTATTGACATGGCTGATCAAAGGACCCTCCGTGACTACTCTGCTCCCTCCGTTGCCAATGTTCTCGTTGGGCCCAATGTCAACGCCGGTGACGCAGGGTTTGCAGTCAAATCAAGCCTAATTACTATGGTGCAGGCCATTCCCTTTTGTGGAAAGGCCACGGAGGACGCCAACACTCATCTCCAGCAATTCCTTGAGATATGCAACACATCGGCAACCGCCGGAGTCAACCAAGATGCCATTCGACTTCGTTTGTTTCCCCTCTCCCTCCTTGGGAAGGCGAAACAATGGTTCTATGCCAATCGTGCTAGCATTGACACTTGGGACCGCTGTTCTACCGCGTTCCTCGCAAAGTTTTTCCCGTTGGGTAAAACTAATGCCCTTCGTGGAAGAATATCAAGCTTCCAGCAAGCCAACAATGAAACCATCGCCGAGGCGTGGGATAGGCTCCAAGATTACATATCCGCCTGCCCACACCACGGGATGGAAGAATGGCTCATTCTTCAACATTTCTACAACGGGTTGACACCAACAACCCGTGGACATATGGATGCCGCTGCTGGAGGAGCCTTCTTCTCAATGACCGTTGCTCAAGCTAAAGAACTTATTGAGAAGATGGTCTCCAATCAAGGGTGGAGCGATGAACGTCTCCAACCACGCTCTAAAGGCGTACACCCTATCAAGGAGGTGGACTTATTGTCCGCCAAGCTCGACCTCGTCATGAAGCGCTTGGACGACTTCAACACGCATAGAAGTGTTCGTTCACTCGACTCACACATTACGTGTGAGGAATGTGGCAACACTGGCCATATGGGGAAGGACTGCCCCAACCATACCCATGAAGAAGCATTCTACATGAATAACAACAATGGGTATCGTCCAAATGGAGGTCAAGGTTTTAACCAAAACCGCCAATCTTATCAAGGAGGTAATAATTTCTCTAGTTTTAATAATAATCAGCCGTCTTTGAAAGATTTGGTTTATGGCCAAGCTAAAATCAACGAATCAATCAACAAAAGCTTGCTGCCAATGATCAAAGTTTAGAAAGTTTAAATTCAAAAATAGAAGGTCTTTCTTCCGCTTTCAAAAATCAGTTGAGCTTTAATAAAATGATAGAAACCCAGTTAGCTCAGCTTGCTGCTCTTGTTCCTTCTGCTAAATCAGGGCAGATTCCTGGGCAACCAGAATCTCCCATTGAAAAAGTTAATGTTATCACCACGAGAGAAGAAATGTTCTCTCGTAGGACTAACCATGCAGGGGAGAACAGGCAAATAAGAGGAGAGCCTTCTACAATGAAATCTGATCCAGGCTTTCCAGTAATCTCTTGTGCAATCAAGAGATTCCACTTCGACTATGCACTGTGTGACCTTGGGGCCAGCGTGAGCATTATGCCCAAGGCAATCTTCGAGCAATTAAAGTACAGATTCCTCACACCAACAGCAATGCGGCTACAATTGGCCGACTCATCCTTTCGCTTTCCAATGGGGATTGCGGAGGATGTGCCGGTATTCATAAGAGGCCACACCGTTCCGGTGAACTTTGTGGTGCTTGACATGGATATTGACAAGGAAACGCCCCTCATCTTGGGACGTCCCTTCCTTAGCACCACAAAGGCCCAAATTGATGTTGGAGTTGGAGAAATCCGTCTCTACATCAATGGGAAGGAGGAGAAGTTCGAGTTCCAACCTCGGAAAGAACAATGCTCGATGATCAAGGTCAAGTATGGGCCAAACACCTCCAACATTCAAGAAGTTGAAGTGACAGCCAGGAAAACGGACAGCCTCATTGCTCTATGGAAGAGCTTGGCAAAGATTGAAAATCCATCGCAGTTTCAACCAAAGAAACCTGCGACCACGAGGCCGGGATTATGGGCCAAGAAACCCGTCCCAAAGTCCGAGAAGCCACCTACACCACCAAAGATGAAACAAGTGTGGCAAGTCAAGGCGCAGCCCTCTACGTCCTCATCTCCAAGGACTGGGTCCGCGCCACCAAGCTAAACCCGTTGGAGAAGTCTTAGCCCGTCGGACTTTAAATGACACGGCCCTGGCCGCCAGGAAAACCGGCATTATCATTCGGTTTGATTCTTTTCTTTTTGAATTTTTCCACCACATTTGCATTTGGATTTCTTTCCAACCCACTTTGCATATTTATTTCCTCCACCAAAAATTTATTTGGATTTTTCCGCCAGCATATTTGAATTTTTCCCTCGCCATGCATTTAAAAATCAAAATTTTCAAAAACACTTTTGCGTTCAAAAAGACTCATCCTTGGATGAAATTTTTGGACCACCCTTGTATCATCATAGAAAAGCCAAAAATATTTTTGCATGTTGAAATTTTTCATCAACATGTCGATTTTTGATTTTTTTTTCGAAAAATTTTGAATTCGAGGCAACTTTTTATTTGGAAATCTTTTTGAGCAAATAATTTTGAGGAGTTTCTGGACATAGCAACCATGGTCATCACCAATATGGCTGTTGGGGGCTATGGGCCGAAGAGGGAAGCAGGTGGGCCCCAGAGGGGGTCGGCCGACCCCACCGATCAGGTCGGCCGACCCATGGGAGCAACGGCTCCCTCCTACCTTTGCTCCAACGGTCACATGCACCTCCTAACGTTCAAAAACGGCTACTATGGCCGTGTATAAGATGGGGGTGGCCGGCCATTGCTCTCTCCCTCTCACACTCTCATTTCCACTCTTCAACACTCTTCACTCCATTGCTCTCAAGTTTTCCTTTGTGCTCATTGAGTTCTTGCCTCAAAATTCTGCAAAAACATTTCTCCTTTGGTTTGCTTTTCAGTTTTGATTTGGTTTGGTTTTCCGAGTTGCGTCTTCTCGCTTGCAAGAACACCGACGGCTTCATCGATTGGTTTTCACTCTCATAACCCGTTCGGAGTTTTCGTTCTTGCGTTCTTGCTCGACCTCGCTGCAGCATGAAGCGCGCTGGCAAGGCCTTCGCCTCGCTGCTCCGGTCCGGGAGCACGGGCTCGGGTTCATCTCGACCTCGCACTCGCGCCCGCACCACCACCGAGCAAGTGTCAAGCCCTCAACATGAAGCCGCAACGGAGGAACAAGCCAACACCGAGCATCGTCTTCTCGTCGACACCGACCTCGACTTGGTGGGCGACGAAGAGATGGGCGCCTACGAAGCTCTCCGACTCCGTACATTTGCTCCTACGCGAGCATTTGATACGGAACTGCTGCAAAAGATTGGTATGGATGCTGAATTTTCTCGAGTATTTAAAGCAATAGGGTGGGATAAGTTTGCAAGTGTAGATGAGCAGGGTTCCCGCTTACTTACACTACAGTTTTTATGCACCCTACGCGTGGTAGATGACGGTATTACCTTTCGGTTTTTCCGGGAGGAATATCATTTGACATGGAAAATCCTTAGTCAATGCCTCGGCTTTAATTCTCGCTGCACCCTTGATGTTGATAGTTCGATCCCGGGTTACTCAAAGTTAGCTTTTTGGCAAAGAATTTCTGCATCTCCTACTTGTGAGAAACCCCGAACTAATCACATTCATCATCCTACCTTGCGCTTGTTGCACATGTGGCTTGGCATTACCTTGTTTCCTAGAAGTGATATTAGGATTGTGCGCGAGGATGATCTGAAAATTCTTTATGCTATGGTTGAGAAAATAAAGATTGCTCCTGTCATGTCCATGATTTCTCAGTGGTTAGAAAATTTTAGAATGACTGGACCGATTGAGTGCACCTCGCTGATTACACGTATTGCTGCGGGTGTTGGTGCTTTGCATGATGCTAATATTGCTTATCTTGATACACCCCGCTCTCTTATCACCAAGGATTATCTTATTCAAGGTCATACACTTAAGCATGGTCCAAATAATTCTCTCATATTTTACTATGTCGGTTATACAAATGAATTCCCGTTACCTAACCGGGAACTTCGTTTGTATGGCTGTAAAAATCTAACCACACCTCTAGAAAAAGAGGAGGCTGCACGCAGGAGTACTTCTTCTCGCAGGAGGACGCGCAGGCCGGAGCCGACCACCGACACCGGGATACCCGCACCGCAGCCCATGACCTATGCATATGGGCCAAGCTACGGTCACGCCGGGTATGGTCCCGGTGGGTACACCACTCCACCACCATTTGAGGTCGGCGGCTCGTCGCAGCAGGGTGCGGGCCAAGCCCAATGGACGCACCACCCCGCGCGCAATGGGAGGAAATCTCCTCCGATTCGACGTCCTACTCACCACGGGCTGGTGGGCGACGTTCGTCTGCAGCTCGTGATCCATATCTCGAGCAGCAAATGAATGCGCTCACCGAGCAAATGGGACGCATTGAGACTCGAGGAGAGGACGTTGAGTACACTCTCAACCAACACGTCCTGCAGACCCATCAGTGGCAAGAAAACACAAATGCCCAGCTCACCAACCTCACCAACATGACGCAGCAGGGCCAAGCCGATATGTTGGCTTACTTTCGCCACACCGGGTTCGATCCTCGACATCACCCATGAGCAAGAACAAGCTTGGGGGGGATGCCATACCCCCCGCTAAGGTATCATGTATCGCAACTTGTATCTTTTCGTTTCTTTTGTTTGCTTGTTCTTGCACCTCTCATGAAAAATACCAAAAAAATGATAAAACTGAAAATAAAATAAAAATGACAAAACTAAAAAGAACAAAAATAGTCTTTAGTGTGGTTTCTAGTTTTTCGTAGTTTCTCTTCATATGCGAGTATGAGTGTTTAGCCTTCCTTATGTTGAGATGATGAATAGTTGCTCTGTTTTATCTCTTGTTTGTACCTAGTCACAACTTAGTGCTCTCCCAAGTTTTGAGACTTTTGGCTTATGCTTACCTAGAACTTGAAACTTGTGGGCTGCATGGTGCTTGATCTAAGTCTAAGTTGTTGTGAGATATGATATGGTACAAATAGGGCTGCTATGATCTTGTTCAAAGTACGACTTGACTTCCGGAGTTTTATTTTACAAAATACAAAAAAATGATAAAGTTCCTCAATGATCAAAATTCCTACCAAAGCCATATGTTGTTCTTACATTGCAAACCCTTACACATATGCTGCTTGTCATTGCATTGAGCTTTATCAAAATTGTGTGACCCTAGTGAGAAGCTTGTCATACTCTCATTGATCAAGATCACGTACACTCCACCTCGCATGCTAAACTTCTACACTGGAAGTTAAGCAATACCACCACACTTTCCACCAAAATAAATACTCCAAAAAAAAAATTCATTGTTACCTCTCTCTCAAAATTTATCATCGGAGACATGGCTATGCAAAAGAAAGAAAAAGAATAATCCCCTGCTCATACAAAAGTAGAGCATGATGAAAAAATGGGGAAAGAAAGAAAAATGTTGAGAAAAAGAAAGAAAGAAGGATAGCCATGTTCTCCTCAAAAATTCAAAAAGAGAGAGAGGAAACAAATAAAAAAAGGAGTATAGTTCTTCCACCTCACCACCACCATATACACACATGCACATCTTGATCAAGGTTGTATGACTTGCATTCCCCATGGATCCACTCTTTTGGTTCAGCAATATGTGTGATGCAAGTATGCCTCATAACATCCCTACCTTGAGCTCCACATACAAGCCTTAGAAGTAGGATGACAAAGAGGCAACACAATAATGCCTTGGTGAGGAATATACACTTATTGAGCGATTCGAGAGCATCATTTGAGGAACTTTGCTTTTATTTCAAAACTTTTGAAAACCTCCGGAAAATAAAAGTCAAACAATGGACAAGTGAATGGTGCTCTGTTATAACCGTTCTATCTCTCAACCGCCCAAGACAAGGAAAAAGCCATACGCCCCATAAGGAGTAAGGTAAAGGGTGAGTTGCCATGCCAACTTGTCAACTCAAAGGAGAGTATTTTGTTGTGTGCATGGTACCTATGAGATATGAAACATTGTAGCAACTCCTGATCAACATCCTAAGTCCTACTTCTTGCTCGGGACGAGCAAGGAGGACAGCTTGGGGGAGTTGTTGACGGTCCTTAGACCCAGTTTTTGACCGTCAATTAGCTCTATAAATAAGGAAGAACTAACACTTGTTACTTGCATTTTGTTATCAAATAGCCTATTTCCACGTGTACCTCTAGATTTGGATGTGCAGGTGGAAAACAGGGATTTCCAGGTGTAAACAAGGCCCAAGGCGACGATTCCAACACGTCCATCAAACGACGCTCGCCGCGGGAATATAATTCAAGGATTAAAGGCCCAGAATCACCCAGAATATCAACTGAGGCCACGCACCTGGAAAAGAGGCTAAAAGGCCGAGGGGAGCCAACCTGCCAAAGCCCAGCCCAGGGGGGCCAGGGCTAGGTCGGCCGACCCCCAACCCTAGGTCGGCCGACCTGACAGGGAGGCCCCCTGGGTCCATCTTTCTAAGGCGGTTTGCAACCGACTTCAGGAGGTCGGTTCCACCTGCAATCAATGCCACCGACCTATGGAACCGCCTCAATTCCACCGCCTTTGAGGGCTATAAATAAAGGGGTACCCCCTCCCCTTGGAAGACACACAACACAAGAGGCTCATTCCCTCCTCCACACATCCAGAGCTAGGGGCTCTCTAATTAGGCTTAGGCTGAGTAGTTGGGCTGCCCTTTTGGCTCCCAAGTCCCTTGGAGAGTTTGGGGTATATTCCCTTGTATCCTTTTACTCTCTTTGTAAGACTTATTTCTTTATCAATGGAATATCATCGTTCTTGTAGTAGTTATGTGCTTATGCTAGTTCATCGTTCATCCTTGATCTTGGATGAACGTTCTTCGTTCGTTCATGTTCGTTCATCATTCGTTCATCGTTCATCGATGTTCGTTCATGATCGTTCATCGTTCGTTCGTCGTTCGTTCATACTCGATCATCGGTTAACGATGATCGTTCTTCATCGTTCATCGTTCGTCGCTCGTTCTTGAGCGACGAACGCTTATGCTTAACGTAGTGCTAGCTTTGATCCTTTGTCTAAGTAATCGCTTGCTAGACCTAGTTGTTCCTTTTGCTTAGTCATCGGGTCCATTGTCTTGCAAGAGTGCTCTAGGTTTATCGCCTTGCGAGGTGCCTCGAGGGATCTAGAGTTGTGGTTAGTTACGCTAGCATGGTGCTAGGGCTTCCTTTCCACCCTTGGATGCGTGTTCGTGCCCCACGGTTTGTAGAGGTAGGCGGCAGGTGGTGACAGCCCTGTCCGTCCCTTGTAATCCTCCACGTTCGGGTATGGCGTAGGAGTATATATGAAATGTCCGGAGATTGGGGCAGACTCTGATCGCTGGATCTCCCGATGATGGCTTGGCAGTAGAACAGCTTAGTCTTGGCTTGTGTGCAGCTTAGGCTATAGGTAGATGCTACGCACGCTACTTGACGATGTACATTAGGAGTAGCAGTTCTTCTTACTTAACCTTAGTCTAGCCTAGAGCCGCCTCTCGCCTTTTATCAGAGAGTGGAAATGCCTGCTGTGTGTGTCGCACTATCCTCTATCCATACATTGCCTTACCCCTGTATTTGGATATTGGTTATGATCTATCATTTGTAACACCATGAGTATAAGTACACACTCGTCAACCACGTCTTCCTTTGGGAAAATATAAATAACGATACCCTGGAATACTCTCGGGTGAAATGCTACAACGGGTTATCCGTGCGCTTGCGGATTATCTTTTATGATTAAATACTAATAATACATATCTGGCACTCGTTGCTAGTTGTGGATTATTATGTATCCTAAGCAAGTAACTTAACCCCAGGTATTTCTGGCGCCGAACCGGGAATATTCACTCTTGGCCTAACCAGCCTAAGGTGGTGTTTTCTGTTTGGTGTAAGAAATACCAACAATTGTCCTGCGAGGATATCCCAACAACAGTCACCATCCGCCGCCATTGTTTGCAATTTGTAGCGGCGGTTTCGGTGACGTCATTTCGAGCCGCCGCTACTATTTGTTGTATATATTCCACCCGCGCCGACAGCCTAAACCCTAATCCCCGGCGCGTCTTCAGCACGCCGACAGGCTGCAGGATTTCGCCCCCACTCAACTGCCGTCCTGGAGGCCTCCACCCTTCAAGATCCGCGGCCGCGAGGCCGCGTCCCCGCCGCATCCCCGCCGGCCTCTTCGACCTCGACGCCCTCGCCGCCGCGATCTCGGACCTCACTTGTAGATCCGCGGCCGCGAGTCCGCGTCCCCGCCGCATCCCCGCCGGCCTCGTCCACCTCGACGCCCTCGCCGCCGCCACCTCGGACCTCCCTCGATGATCCGCGCCCTCGAGTCCCCCTCGCCGCCGCCTCGTCGCCGTCCCGTCGTAGCCACCTCGTCGCCGTCCTCGACGACATCGCCGCCGCCTTCTCACCCGCCCCTCGTCGACCTCGGCATCCTCGACGACCGCTAGCCCCCCATCCCCCGGCGACGTCGCCGCGTCCCCGTCGACCCTGCCAGCCTCGACGACCTCTACCCCCCCCTCCCCCGTCGACGTCGCCGCCTCGCCGTCGACCTCGCCGTCCTCGACGACCTCTACCCCCCTTCCCCTGATGACGTCGCCGCCTCGCCGTCGACCTCGCCGCCTCCTCGACCACTGAAGTACACCCTTTGCCCCCTCCCTCTTCCTGACATATGGTTGTTCTAAGATTTTATAAATGTTATTGTTTTATTTCTATTTAGTTGATTTAGTTGATGTCCATATATGCTAGTATGGTAATTTTGTAGGATATTATATTTTTATATGCTTGCTGTCCATATGTTGGTTCATCTCCATATATAATTTTTTTTATATGCTTGGAAGCATATTAGTTGATCTTCATATATGCTAGTTGATTTAGTTGATGTCCATATATACTTGGTGTCCATATATGCTAGTATGGTAATTGTCTAGGATAATATTGTTTTTATATGCTTGCTGTCCATATATGCTTGTATGTAAAGTCAGTACTTTGTGCTACTAAATTAAGTTACTAACTTGAGCTAGTATGGTAATTTTAAAGGATATTATTTTTTTATATGCTTGCTGTCCATATATGCTACTATGCTAATTTTTTATATACTTGCTGTCTATATATGCTAGTATGGTAATTGTCTAGGATATTATTGTTTTTATATGCTTGCTGTCCATATATGCTTGTATGTTTAGTTAGTAAGTTTGTGCTACTAAATTAAGTTACTAAATTCAGCTAGTAAGTAATACCACTGATGGCAGTTAATGCAGTTAGTAATTCAATTTTTGATGCGACACGAGTGTTAAACCTTAGAATGTTCGATGGCTGTTATTTCGGAACCCGCACCCCTTCCTCTCCTAAATTCGAAATACATTCACTCCTCTTTCTCTTCTTCCAAAAAGAACTCTGATGGCCCATAGCAGTTCTCAACCTCAATCCAACATTAAAATTTCAGTCCTTTAACTAAAGCAAATGGAGAAGAAGACTGCCGCGGAAGATGGGCCCGACTCGGGAGTGTCTGCGAGCAAGATCATCCAGTACAGTCAAGACAACATGGATGGCGATGAACATGAGGACTCCGGTCTCGAGGTCGAAGACAACGATAGCGACCCCTCCGAGGATCCCTACGTAGACTATGATATTTCTCCTCGGCCGGCACGAACAAAACCCACTCAAGATGACCTCGATATTGATTATGTTCCTCATGCAGAGGTATGCGGTGAAAGTTTCCTTTATATTGCCCTCTCGATATCATTTGAAATCTCAATTTGATCGAAATCCATTTTCCCATGTAGACGCACCCTCGTCGAAGCGCTCGCCGGTTGATCGCCGAAGATGCGGAGGCCCATGCTCCCCTAACGCAGGAGGAGGAAGAAGTGGCCGCCGAACAGATCCCATTGAAGCGCAAGCGTGGTCAATGATCTGCAAATAAGGCAGAGGGCACGTTTGACGTGCAGAAGATTAATCCCGTTGATGGTAAACCAACGCAACCTAAGGGTATATGTGCGAAATGGTGGAGCAGTTGTGGCGTTGTGTGCAGGGATCTGTGCAGAATCACCTGGCCCGATTGGCGCTTAGCGCCCGAGGACCGTAAAGAGGAAATGTGGAAATCGTGAAGAAGAGGATCCGATTCCCTGCTAAGTTCGAGGCAAAAGCCAGATGGGCTACAATGAAAGAGCTCAACAAGATATTTCGCGATTACAAGGCGAGGCTCAACTGCGATTATGTCAAGAAGGGACTGACCCCACCTGCCTCAGTCATGCAAAAAATCACACAAGACGACTGGACTCTTTTTGTTCAGCAAGAAGACCACCCCTTAGGCTATTGCATTGAGTAACAAGATGCAAGAGCTGAACAAGATGAACAAGTACCCAGTCCACCTAGGCGAAGATACCGAAATGGGAGGAACAGGAAAAGAAGCTCGAAGAACAGGGGATACCTGCCCCATTTCCTGAAGGTACAGAGCCCCGTGCAAAGTACTGGTGTTACGCTCGCTCAGACCTAACTGATGATGGACAGCTTATTTGTAAGAACTCCGGAGTGGGAGAGGTCGTGCAGAAGATAAAAGGTCCCATCCAGAAGGAAAAGGAGCTAGGTCTTTTTAAGCCAAGGTATCACAGGGACACGCTGACCAAGGCTCTAGAAAAGGACGACCACGGAGGCCGCATACGAGGTCTTACGTCATCGGGCACCTGGAAAGATGGTTTTTCGGATGCTTCCGATGCCTCCTCTGGTGGCTTGTACAAGAAGAATCACTTCTACAGGAAGGGCATTGCGGACAAAGCTACCAATGAGTTTGCTTCACAATATGTTGACTTCGCAATTCAAAATCCCGAAATGACCGTTCCACCCCAACACCTTCTACCACAGGAAGTAAATCTAGAGAGAGACATCATGCAAGCAACCAATACCCCATCGACACAAGTTCAGGGGACACAAGGTCAAGGGAACACAGCTCAAAAGATCACTGAGAGCACTCCATGTGAGCTGTACATCCCATATGACCATAAGGGGAAGAGATTGCTAGTCGCCAAAGGGATGGCACTTCCTGGTAACAAGATACACACCGAACCTGTTCCCGATGGCTGCGTGAGGTAAGCGTGTCAGATATAGTGCCTGGACATGAGGACTACGATATCGAATTAATTGTCAAGGAGGGGATAGAAACTCTCCAGGATTCTCTCGGCAGTTTCATCATTTGGAACCAAGAATATGTTGTGTGCAGCAACTCAACGCCAAAGGGTGTCTCCGACGTCCGGACACGATTCACACCATGGTAGCCAAACTGTTGTGGCCAACGACAAGGATGGCGGGCATCCGTCTCCTATATCAGGGGCAGGTTCCGGAATCAAAACAACCGGTCAGGATGATGACTGGAGCCCTCTCAAAGAGGACGGAGTGCCCACCGTTGAAGATGGCTCCGAATCTTACAAAGGGGGCGAGGTTGCAAGTGGTAAGACGCTGCCTAGTATCACAGAAGCTGACAAAGGGGATGAGGTTGCAGTTGCTAAGGCGCCCGCGAGTACCGCGGACGGTAACCAAGAACCCGAAGCGCAAGCTCCCCACAAGTCCACGCAAGTTGAAAGGCTACAAGCCTCCACGGCTCAACACATGCTCCAAAAAACACCAATTAATGAAGTGGGCGGAGAGGGTCAACACGTTGTCGCACCGAACGAGTCCCGCGTTCTAGTGTCCTACGAGGATCTGCACAACGACGACTTTCCGACATTTGAACTCGGCAAGCCTCTTTTACCATTTAAGAGGTTGAAAGACCTGCCGTGGGAGATGAACAAGTTGCATGACTGGTACATTGTGGCATCCAAAGAAGGAATCTCGTACGTCTCTTTGAAAGTTTCCCGAGACGTCTTCAACTGCGACCCTTTCAAACTTGTGTTATTCTTCCATTTTTTAGAATTCGTTATTCGTGTCCAACAAAATTGATGACAACCGCTATGTCTGTAGATTGAATAGTACTGAGCAAAAGCGCGAATATTATCACCAACCTAGAAAGCCGTGGAAGGTGGGTTACCTAAACCCATCCGTGGTTTCTCAAAGCACAATCAACCAAAAAGTTGACAATAATATGGCGAACGCAAATAAGACTCCACAAGGGCTACAGGAGATCAAACAGAATTTGACAAATGAAAAAAGGAGTGAGGTCGCGTCGTATATTCTTGATTGTTTCATTAAGTGGCAAGATAGATTAGCCATTATAGCCCCGTACAACTTGAAGTGAGTTCTTCTCTTGATTATTTATTTGAATACTTTTCCCCAAGAGGGCCATACTAAATGAAGTACTAACGTTCCAAATCTTTGTTGTAGCGACCATTGGATTTGTTTCTTGCTATTCCCGAGAATTGGCTGGGCCATAGTGCTGGATAGTGCCTTCATCCACCCAGATAGCTACAAGTACATCGTTAGCGTCTTTAACTGGTAAGAAGCTTTAAAATTATAATTTCAATTAATCGGCGCTAATATTTACTAACGACACTTGTTTGGCAACAGCACTTACAAGCACTATGTGAAGGATGGAGGAACATGCTTCACCAATCGGAAGACGAAGATGTTCTTTCGTAACAACTGGCCATGGGTAACAAATCTTTTATTGTCTAAATTGCATGCATCTCTTTGTATCATATATATATATATGTGTATATTTATCCATCTGATGTGTATTTGCCTATTTGCAGTGCAACAAGCAACCGGCTGGTAGTGTCCTTTGCGGATACTACACTTGCTGGTTTGCAAGAAGTACCTCAAAGTATTTGGACCGCGTCGTCGAACTATCTGAGAAGGAGAAGGACGATATTGTAAGTATTTCATGTTGCTTCACAATTTATACTTTATATATGATTATGTGTAAAAAATACAACACTCTATGTCTTTGTTTTTAAATTGGAATTAAACACTTGTCTTACCCTTGTCTTACACAACTCCATTTGTGTTGCAAAAGCAAAAGAGGCGGCAGAAGAGGCAGCAGGCAACACCTGGTCCTCTTAGTGACTATGCTCTCAATGCAATCGTCGCTAACATCAGTCGGTTCATTTTAAGAGAGGTTATTTGGCCTGAAGGTAAGTTTTTCGATAATGCAAATGAGCTAGCCAAAAATCACCTACAACTTTGTTATTGGTGTGGCTCAAAGCAACCATACGACCCACCCGATGAGAACGATAAAGTCCCTCTTCGTGAATTAGATGAAGATCTACCCCCGGTGGAACAATTGTTAGGCTAGTTCATTTGAAACAATGTATCTTTATAAATGTAATTGGTGGATGTTGTTGTGTATGTGTTGGATGTTGAACTTGTTGTGATGGTGATGTGATCAGATGTATCACGTAAATGTTGAACTTGTTGAGATTGTTATTTGATCAGATTGTGCAATGTTTAATGTGATCTGTCATTTATGTGAATTCTGTACATGTTATTCGACTTTCAGATTTTTATTTTTTTGTTAAAATCTTTTGTTGCGGTGGGCCGTTTTATTAGCCGCCGCTACAAAATGATGTGTACGTGATGGCGCAGACGTCATTATGCGCCGTTAGAAACCATCTTTAGCGGCGGACTCGCTTTCACTCCGCCGCTAAAGATTTGTTAGTAGCGGCGGAGTTTTTCCTAGCCGCCGCTGAAGATCTCATCTTTAGCGGCGGACTGTAAGAGAGTCCGCCGCTATAGATTAATTTGTAGCGGCGGTCTCCGTTAGGCCGCCGCTAAAGAAGGATCTTTAGCGGCGGTTCTTGTGGGCCGCCTCTACAAACATGATTTGTAACGGCACTTACGTAGCGGCGGACCAGCGTAACCGCCGTTATAGTGGGTTACGGTCCGCCGCTGTAGTGCGTTTGTGTTGTAGTGACTCTTGCAGACACGCCGTGCACTCGCCGGCGGTGAGGTCCGGCGTGCACTGCACAAGGCAGTAGAGCGTCGGCAGGGAGGAGCTGATGTCCATGCGCGCCGTCGCGAACCTCCTCGAGCTCTCGGCCGCGAACCCGGACGTGTTGTTGAGCAGCGTGAACAGGAGGAGCCTGGTCACCGTGAAGTTCTGGGTGTTCATGAGGATGAGGAAGTTGTCGTTCACGGTGGGGGCGAGGACGTTCCGGTTGGAGAAGGGGAGGGAGCAGTAGTCGTAGTACACGGCGGCGTCCTTGTAGAACGGGCACAGCTGCTGCGCATCCTGGAAGCCGGTGGATAGGCAGTCGGCGCAGGCGGAGGAGTTGATGTCGCCGCGGCAGAGCGCGAGCGCGTAAACCTTGTCCGGCGACGTGCCGGCGGCACCGGTGGCGAACAGGGTCGTGCTTGAGGCGGCATTCTTGGGGAGGGAAGCCGACAGCTGATTTAGGTTGGCTTGGTAGTTTGAGCCCGCCGTGTAGTTGCCACTGTTGCTGCAGACTTGCGATTGGGCACCGGCGAAAGGCAAGAAGAGAAGGAGCAGCAAAATAATGTCCATGGCGGACACTACGGCGGACGAATTGGACAACCCAATCGGCAAAGTTGGGGCTCTAAATCTAAAGTATTTACCCTCCTCATGACTCCTGTCGACATCCTTTGGAAGATTTGTGGAAATTGATTAGTCCTAACTAACTGGTGAAGTTGTAGGTAGCTGTCAAAGGAGACTGACCCATTCCTTCATGGCTGCGTGTTCAATCTAAGCCATTAGAATATGAATATCGTCAATAGGTTCAGGAGAATAAAAGTGATTCCTTCTCTCTTATTTTTGTTTTTAACTAACGGGACGCCATAGAAAGCAGATGCAACACCCTCTTTCAGTAATTATAGGTGCATGGTTGAGTTCACTTGGGTGGTGTAGAAAGTGTTGAAACTATATGTAATATAGCCCCGTCAACATCATTTGGGTGTTACTTGAATATTCAATATCCGGGTACCTTTCCGGAAGAGAAAGAGCTCATGTTTGGACTTTTCACCGTACAAATGTCCATTCTCCACGTCAAGGATAAGACAAGTTTTTTTCAAACAGGTACAGTGAACACGTGTGGGCCAGGTGGGTGATCGATCGTATATGACAGATACATTCTCTTGGCGTTAGTGATCACAGACATACAAACTTTGTTAGTAATATTCAATATCTCTAATCTAAGCTTTGACCACGGCGTCTCCGCACGCTTATTCCTGGAGTGCCCTGCCGCGCGCGCCATCACGACCAGCTGGGATTGATTTCAGTGGCGCTTGCCTCAGCGCAAGGGCAGATTTAGGGGGGAGGGGGGGCATGGGACAGCGTGTGCCTCTAGAATTTTTAGATACTATTCATATCTCATGTTATATACATGCCAATGCTCGTCTGCCCGAGTGGTCAGAGCCTCTGGCTCCGGGGGCGTTTGCCCCTGTCGACCCGGGCTGGAGCGGAGGCACCGCGTGGTACTGTAGCTCGCTACAGTGCCGCACGTGCACTGTAGCACATGTAGCTGAGATATGCTACACTGCAGTGCAGAGTAAAAAAATCCCGTCGTCCTCCTCAGGCCAAAGCATAGGTAAAGACTCGCGCCACAGCTCACACGGCCAGCTGAGTCCCTGTGTATGGATGAGGAGGGGGTTCGGGGGTTTTCTCGGCCTGCGTGAGAAGGCTCTTCTCCTTAATATAATGCCGTCGGGGTGGCTTCTGTCTCCGGCAGGTCGAGTTTTTTCTCATGTTATATACATAAAAAATCTTATCATGTACACATCTTTTAAGGCTAAATGCTAAAGAGAGAGCAAAACAAATGAAAAACGATGTCTTATTTTTGTTCTAGATCCGCCACTACCTCAGCGCGCCGTGGACTGCCTCCCCGCCAGTGCACCTCACTCACCAGTGGGACGACACATGCTGCTCATCGTTCTTTGGCGCGTCTAGAACAGCCGGAAGGATCTCGTGTTCAACCTCAACGATGCGGACGCGCGCTTGTCCATCCGCAAGATCCTTGACGACTTCGATTCATGGGGGTTCAGGTACAAGAAAGGTGACGAGATCGCAGCCATGGCAAAGTGGCGTCTTCACATTAGTTTCTCTATGTAACTTCCCGCTCCCTCTCTACTCTGCTGAAAGCTTCACGCGGGCTTGACACCCGGTTTGTCATGATTTGGCATTTGTGATGAGTAATTGACATTGAGCTAAGTTGGAGTTTTAGTTGAAACACGGATTTTTGAATTGCATAATCGGAGTTGGTGAAGTAAGAGAAGGAAAATGTGTTTTCTTATCTCATGATGATGTCGGTAGGTAAATAGAGTCAATTTGATGGTCAAATGACAGGAGGATCGAGACAAAGCGGGGCTTGAGGCTAGACGATCGAGATGTCGGGTGAGGTCAAAGGTAATTCACACCGTACACGCAAAAAGGACAAGAAGCACATACGGTTTTACGGTTCAGCCTCAAAACCGTGGAGGTGATGAAGACGACGAGTTGACCAAATTAAAACGAGCGGGAGGCCTGTGACAGTTACAAGGGTGCCCCACGGACTCAGGCCGTGAGAAACTTGCCAACGGTGAGGTTCGCGGAACGAGGTGATACGCGTCGACCCTCGAAAGACTTGATTAAAATGTCAGCAAGTGGCGGAAGTCATGCTTTGAGAAGCGTGCATGACATTTTCTCGGTTTGGGCTTGAAAACCGGCGGTGGCGAATGGAAGTGCACGTGGCACCATCATGGAGGTAGCTTCGAGGTGAAGCTATGTTGTAAAGGTCCCGACGATGTTTGGAAAAATTAGACAAGAACGCCTTTATGTGTTTTATGAGTGTTGTAGTGTGAAGGATATTTTCTGAATGTGAAAAATGTCCTAAGAGGACACGGTATGAGGGGGCTTCTTGGCTGCCCTCCTTTGGCCTTACATTTGTGTTTTGAGAGGTAGGGCTTGAGAAAGAAGAGAAAGGAAAAACGGAGAGTGGACATGGCTTTTGATTGAGTTTTTGGTCAACCTAGACTTCTAAACTTTGAGTTGGCTGGAAGTGGCTTACAATAATCTCTGAGCAATAAAAATCAAAATTTGTCATCAATTCGTCCCCTCCTAGATCCTGAATTTTTTATTTCTCTTTTCTTAAGTCATTTTTGGATGGATTTTCTGTTGGGGATCGGTATTAATTCAGCTACTAATTAATGACACCCCCTTTTTTCTACCCCGCTCCCCTTTTTGCAACAGGCTCCTGGCACCATTAAGAAACGACGGCGGCAACAGTGTCGCGAGCCAAGAAGGCACCACCATTCTCCTCGGACGTGCCGCCATTCTCCATCGGCGACTCAATAGCGGCAGCGTCCAGGTGGCGAAATCCTGACCGGCAAAGTCTCCAACTAATGATGTCATCCTGCTAGGGTTTTGGAGTCGACTTGAGTCCGAATGTAATTGTCGATTATGCCCTTATGACAATTTTATACAGTGTATCCCGAGAATGTGGCAGTTGGGCAGGGGCATTTTGGTCACCCCAAAATGACCCTCGGCCTCCCCTATAAATACTCGCCTACGGGCTTTGTGTAACAGGCCGGATTTTTGAGAGAGACTCCCTTGCAATGAAATGATGTCTCGCTGTCCCTTGATCTTGGTTTAGTTGCCGGTCACTATCATTGAGTCTTGTTTGGGATTCCTCCTTCTCCAATGAAGAATCCCCAACATTTTCGTTCGTCAATTTGGCTGTGATTTGGGTCAGATTTTCATAGAGTTTTCGGTACCAGAACACGTGAGAACATATCTTGCCCATGGATCGATTCATACATCTCACGAGCACTTCTTAATTTCAGATTTCCCCAAAATTTCCAATTTTCTTAGAGTTTTTGCGAATTCATGAATTTGTGCAGAAAAACTCGATATTTTCGGATGCTCTCAGTTGGCATAGACCCCAGATCAAGGTTTGCAGAACCATAAAAGCCAAAAAAACTAAAACCGAGAAAACCAGTTTGGTAAACCGGTAAAACCATCCGGTCGATTTTGCTACAGTACACAATATATTTGGGAGAAAAACAACCGGTTTTGCTAACCAGAGCGAACCGGTTTTTCTGATTTTTCTGGTTTTCCGGATCGGTTTGACCAGTTTTGCAAACCTGCCCCAGATCATGGGATGAGGCTGGAGATTTACTCGCGTGATGTTTGGAGGTGTTTTTTTGAAGGAATAGGAGAGGCTCGCGCCTCTACTGATTAAATATATTATAAAAAGGAGACAAAGTGTTGCATACAGCTCTCAAGGAGGGAAAAAAGGAAGTAAAGGAAAATAAAAAACAGAAAGGTTACAAGTGCTCTATCCATTGGATATTTTGTGGCAAGAATTTTTTATTTGCACGATGGATAACCATCTGCATCTCTTTCTTGAAAATATTCCTCCATCTTTCCAGAGTTGGATCAATGTTGTTGAAAATCTAGTCATTCTTACTGTCCATATGCTCCATGCCATAAGTATGATGATTTCCATGTAAAAAGGAACATTTAGTTGCCTCCTAAGCCTCTTGATAGTATCGGAGGGCACCGCCGCTACCGGGAGTTGCAAGCCAATGAGGTTCCAGCATGCTCTCGCAAAAGAGCATCTCATGAACAAGTGTCTTAAAGTCTCTTCTCTCTGAATGATGCACAGTTCACAAGTACAGGAATCCAGAGCCATATTCCTTCTACGAAGCATTCCTCTAGTGTTGAGTCTATCATTTAGAAGAAGCCAAAAAAATATTTTATGCTTCATTTGACATGAGGACTTCCATATCCACTTAATAGGAGCTGGCACATGTACATGTCCCATGAGGTGTTTGTAGGCTTTTGAGCAAGAATACTCAGCTGATCCCCAGATATAGGTCCAAATATCTTTTTCCTGATTGAAATCTATAGTTTGAAGCATCCCTTGTAACTCTTGGTAATGAGCATAAGCCTCTTCAGTCAGCGGTAGTTGAAACATCTGATGGAGGGGGTCCAAACTTGCTGCACCTTGTAAGCTAATCTGAGGTTTTATTGTGAAGGAATGCAATTCCTGAAATTGATGAATGGGGACTACATTGGCCCACAAATCTTCCCAAAGCATGACTGTTCTCCCATCTCTAACAGTTACCTTTGATATTCCCTTATACAAATCTAGTAGTTTTAGGACATCTTTCCATCAAAAGACCCCTTCTTTCTTGCATTAGGCAGCAGACCATTTGTATAGTGATTGTTTTTTGGAGGTGTTTCGATCAGGACTTGAGAATTTTTCTTCGTCGAAGGGCAGTCTGCTGTTCTTCCTGTCATTTTTCTGTTGTATTGCAGAGTACTGCTGCTCTGTGCTTTCGTCCAGTTCGTCTCTCCTGTCTCTCGCAAGAATTGGTCTCGATTTTAGTCGCTGGGAGTATTGGATCTTGACTAGGCTCTTATTCCTGTTAATTGATTTCAATTTTCGTACTCTGCAATCAACTCGTCATGGCTCCATAGTGATGTCTGTGCAGGTCTGAAGAATTGCGCATCAAGCACCTGTCCTGCTTGCTTGTCTTCGCCCAGCGGCAGCATAGCTTGCTCCGGTTCTATATCACCTCCAGTAAATCGACTGAACCTTGCTTTGCTTGGGTTGGCACATCATTTATTCCATCACATGCTAGAAAGCTCTGTTCTTGTGCGTTTCCTCTACAGCACTTTTTTGGTATAAAAGAATGTCTAATATTTTTGGCTGCAGTAGCATAGTAGAAATCCATTTGCCCTTAATCTCTGCACGTGCTCCTGTATAGCTCAGATAACTTGCTGGAAAGTTTTCAGCTAATGCTCATCTGATTTTCTTGTGGCTGTAATTAAATATTCTCTACTGCCGTCTATAGCTTTTATCAATCATTGCTCCTGCAGGTTAATTGTTTCTTATAATAAAAGGTTGTCGCCTCTGTGTTTACACACGTAGCGTTTGACGTTATTACAAATTTTCAGCTACAAGGCTGAGTTTAAGGAAAAAAACTAGAGAGACAAAGTCTATTATTAAACTTTCATCTATATTTGGCGAAAAAAGTCTATAGCAATTATCTCCAAAGATAAACCCACCAAACAGAGTTTCTCTTTTATTTCATCACGCTGCATCAAAGCTCAAAACCATAGTTAATATGTCCCTTTGAAAACAATTTGCATAAATAACTATAAGAATATGAAATTTTTGTGAGCCTGATAGATTTTCGTGAGAGACAGAAGCAAACTCTTATGAAAACACAAATTTTAGTGAGAGTGGTCTTAAACCCCACGAAAATGAATTTTCATGACGGACATATCAACACGCCACGAAAATACGGCTGCCGACCTCACCATTTGATCTGGAAGGGTCAAATTTTCCTCCCTAGTCCCACGCGCCCTTCTGTATTCTACAAGCCACCGGCACCGCTTCCTCCAAAACTGAAAAAAATAAGAACCCTAGCATGAACCCCGTCTATTTAACAATGCAATGCAAATCTATTTATGCATGTCTTTTGATATTGTGCATCACAAACTCTTTCTTCAACAGCTGATGCAAATGAAGATGCATTTTGCCTTGTTAGGAGAGAGGTCATCTAAAAATACATAACCTCTCTCCTCCGATGCATTCTGCACGGCCGTAGACCCCACACCAACCTCCACCGCGAGAGAGGAGAGAGGGGCGCGCACGGTGGAGGGCGAGCCCCGGCTGCCAGGTCGACGCTGCGGCGAGCCCAGGCGCCTCCCACGCCTCGCGCCGTGGCCGCGCCCGCCGTCGGCCGCTGGGTCGACGCCGCGCCGAGCAACGGGGCAAGCAGCAGCGCGACGAGCGGGCCTGCGGTGGCGCGCAGGGCTAGCAGCGGGCTCCTTGCGCTCCTGAGGCGGGGATCTCCGTCGACGAGGTGGTGGCGAAGCGCCATGGCGCGGCGTTCGTGGCGAGCACGACGCGAACTAGAGAGAGAGATGAGAGAGGAAGAAGAAGATAAGGTCCATGCGGCTCCAAAATGCATTGGCTGTTGGAGACAGAGCTTTGCAATGAAGAGGCAGAACACTGTACAGAGGAGGCATTGGGCAATTTGCCTTCCAAAAATAGCTCCATTGTTGGAGTCAGCCTAATGCCGCCTCCTCCCGACCCATTTCCATCTTCTGCCCGACTGCCCCGAACGGATCCCGCCGCCTCCCTCCAGTGGCGGATCCAGACGGAAATTATAGGGGGGGGGGGGGGGGGGGGGGCGCTGAACTACACTGTGGCGGAGCGTGAACAAAGACATATATAGGGGGCCAATTGCTAAAGTATACTATACTGTAAACCGGTTGTTGATTTTCTTAGCGGTTGGATCGAAGGGTTGTCCCGAGACGCCTCCGAGAAGCTAGTCGCTGGCCAAGAGACACCTCCGAGAAGCTAGTCGTTGGCCAGAAAACACCTCTGAGAAGCTAGCCACCCCCACCCACCCACCCAGTCGGCTGCCGTCGCCTCCAACTAGACACCGATGTTATTACTGTTCGCCTCATAAACATGGCTTGTGGCAGCTGATCCAAAGGCTTAGGCTCTATTATATTGCATCAATGTTCATAGCTTACAGTATTGAAACAGAGCCGACTAAAAAAAATAGGAAACAATCAGATATCACTCTATTCTTTCATTGGCATGGATTGTCTCTTGAAGCAGCTCCTACTTTTATTGGCATGAGTTGTCTGAAGCAGCTCGACGATTTGTGGCAACAATGCTATTTGTACCAATTACCAAAGCGGAAAATCTCTCCCTACTCAGCACAACAACCTATAGCTTAAAACCCTACCCCTATGAGTATTTTCGAAGACTGAGCCGGCAAATCTAGATATACGAAGTAACCACTACTGAAAGCACAAATGCCGTTAAATACTTGAAAATTCGCTCCCACAAGAGTTGAACCCAGGACCTCAGGTGCTACTGAGGCTCTTGTAACCACTAGGCTACAGGCCCTTTCGCACAACAACCTATAGCTAACATAAGTTTCCCATGCCTTCCAGGCCCATCGTAGCAAACACACATATCCAGCCCAACGCCAGCCCATTTACCCCTTCGTTTCTCCTTCCTCCAAACGACAGCAGTTTCAGAGAACTGGACGCATTTCTACCTAACCAGAAACTTCTCTCTCTCGACTTTTCCCCTGCTACAGTTCCGTCGGGGCGAAAGCGAGGCGAGCGCCATTTCCGGCGCCGATTTCATTGGTCCTCTTCGCCTCCGGTGGCCTCGATGCCTTCGGAGTGCGAGGGGACCTGCGAATCGGACGTCCGGTGTACATACCCACTGCTAGGCTTAGCTTAGATAGATTAGGGTTAGGGTTTGGCTACCTCGGCGATGCGTCTCGGGTGATGGTGTCTCTGGCGACGGCACGAGGTTGGTCTTTTGTTCCTTTACCTCGATTCCAACGGCTTTACGGGTCACTACCTTGCCGGCGCGGGTGATGGCGCTTCCCTCCTCCTGTCCTTGGAGGAGATGGCGTCCAGGTGCTTCTTTCTCGGGGAGGCGTGGTAGCAGGCCAACGGCGGCTACATCCTGTCCCGGGAGGAGGTCGGCGTCGGCGTCTCCGTCGCGGCGCTCGTCGGCGCTGGCGGTAGCGGAGGGAGGTTCGTGCGTGGCCTTGGATGCTGAGGTATAAGGCTTCTTGTCCTGAACGTGTTGGAGTAGCGGAGACGACAGCGTGTTTCTTGGAATAATTCTCCCGTGCTATCTCCGTCTCGGCGGCGAAGGCCTCCCCGTCGCTGTCGTAGAGCTAGTGGAGTTGGGGTCCGTCGTGGCCAGTAGGGGAGTTCACCGGCGTCTCCTGTTTGGGTTGGCCGGCCGTGTTTGTGCAGGTACCTCTCACTCGTGTGGTGGCACAAAGGGAGTGCGACGTCCCTCGTCGCGCATCGAATCCTTTAAGTTCCGATGATCTCTCGATGGACACGGTTTATCGGCTGTGTGTAGGTGTAGGGTGTTTGTGTGCGTAGGATGCGTTGTCGGGTTCCTTCTGTACGCGCATGAACAGATACTACATTATACTCAGTTGTGAGAGGTTAAAAAAAAAAACGACAGCAGTTTCGTCGGAACGATGCCGTCCGCCATTGCCGTCCATGGGAGCTCGAGGGCCAGCGAGATTAAAGCACCTCGACGTCACTGGATGAGAAAAATGGATTCTCGTGATTCCTTTCTCCTCTACTAGCTACTGAAGTTTGGCCCGCTTTGCGTCATCTTCAACCTGTGAGGGGCTGGGGGGGGGGGGGGGGTGGGTGGGTGGGAAGGCTCCACTGTCCGCCGGTGAGTTAGGGGGGGCTTGAGACCCCCCTGCTGCCCCGGTGGATCCGCTACTGCCTCCATCCCCTCCGATCTGGGCGATCGTGATCCTGATCGCGTTCTGGCCGGCGAGACGGCGGCGGCTGTACTAAGGCGTTCACGATCTCGTTAGCAAGAAGAAGGCGTCGTTCTGTTGCTCGCAAGAAGACGACGGCGGCTATACTCCACAACGCTCCGCCCCTGGCGGCGTCGTTCTTTTTCCTTGCTCGCCTGGTACGTCTCTCAATTTCGTTCGCCTACAAGGATCAAATCAGCAGACCTGATGGCTGGCACAAGCCACTAATTGCCGAGGGAGCACATATTTTATTCAACTTTCGCGCCGTCCGTTCTATTGAATGGCGACTGTTAATTTCATTGCAAGGGCACCACTATCCGATGCTTCTAATCATCTTCGAGTAGGTTTCATACAATATAACTTTTGATTGTTGTGTACTGTTCTACAATGGCGATGACACCCGTCCTCCCCATGGCCACATTTTGTTTTTTATTCCCGGAGACAATTGTATTATATTCATGTACTTCGAAGCTGAGATCAAGAATTTGTATTATACTCATCTGTTCGCGCCCTGGTGCTGTTGTTGCCTGTGTATCTGAGTACGTAGCTGCACGAGGACCCCTAGATTGTTACCTGGTGAACTATTGTGTTTACACTTATTCATTTTGCCTTTGAACATTCAATTCATCTTCAATTAATTGCCACCGTCCAATAGCTAATTTTAATTCTTGCCAACTGCAGTTGATCATCAGCTTGTAGGCCCGATGACGGATTGTCCATTGTTAACACAACAACTTTTGGATGAATCGTCCTCAGATGACGACGATATATTCATACATTCCGCCGCTCAAATTGCTCAAGATCACTCAGTTCCAAAAAGAAAGCGGGGTGGTTCTGTCCCAGGGCATCTATATATGTATCGGGATAGAGATAGTGGTCATACAAGAATGTATCAAGATTACTTGGGTGATAACCCCACATATGGCCCAACTTTCTTTCGAAGGAGGTTTGTATGTATTCGATTTTTCTGTTTTTGTCATGTGCAATTCAATGAATTATGTATGTCTGGTCATTTTTGTTGGGACAGGTTTAGAATGAACCGGGACCTATTTGTACGTATAATGAATGCCGTGGAAGCTCACGATGAGTACTTCGTGCGGAAGATGAATGCAGCTAATCAATTTGGACTAAGTTGTTTCCAGAAAGTGACTGCAGTTTTCCGTATGCTAAGTTACGGAGTACCAGCTGATGCCACAGATGACTATGTCCGTATTGGAGAAAGTACTGTACTATAAAGTCTCAGAAGGTTTATTAAAGCCGTTATTGAAATATTTGGACAAGAGTACTTGAGGTCACCTAACGAGCATGATACAAATCGATTACTTGCATTTGCGGAGGATAGAGGTTTTCCTGGCATGCTTGGTTCACTTGACTGTATGCATTGGAGGTGGAAAAATTGCCCATCGGCCTGGCAAGGTATGTACTCAGGCCACTACCATAAGCCTCCAATTGTTTTAGAAGCCGTTGCTTCGAAAGATCTATGGATTTGGCATGCTTTTTTTGGTTTACCTGGATCTCTTAATGACATCAATGTTCTTCACCAATCTCCACTATTCGCAAAGGTAGCTAATGGAGAAGCTCCTAAAGTGAATTATAATATTAATGGACACGATTATACAATGGGATACTACCTTGCAGATGGCATATACCCATCTTGGGCTACATTGGTAAAGACCATCCCGGAACCTCAGGGCAATAAGAGGACATATTTTGCCAGAGCACAAGAATCAGTTCGGAAGGACGTTGACCGAGCTTTTGGGGTTTTGCAATCTCGTTTTGCCATTGTTAGAGGCCCGGCTCGATTTTGGGATGAAGAGACGCTGAGAGACATAATGATTGCTTGTATTATCATGCACAATATGATCGTGGAAGATGAGGGAATAGTGGATCCAAATGAACGCTTTGATCAGGGTGGCGAAAATGTGGAACCCTCCCATGAGCACTCAGCGGATTTTGATGAGTTTATTGAAAATCACATAAAAATAAGGAGCGAAGAGACTCACCATCAACTTCGAGAAGACCTTGTGGAGCACTTGTGGCAACACCATCCGGATAAATATTAGTTTACTGTTTGATCACCAATTTTTACATCAATAATCGTTAATGAAGTTTTAGCCTTCAATAGCCTTGATGAGTTATGATAAACCTTTCAACATTTGTATTTTTTTTTTCATATTGCTACGATAGCCGAGATGAGTTATGCTTTTTTTTCAGTTTGAAACAAAAGCTTAAGTCTCCTAGATGTCATGTATGTTTTGGCCTCAGCTTCAGTTTCAATGTTTTGTTGTCTTGTTGAACTCACAGATAGGAAAAAAAAAACCAGAAAAATTGTTGAGCCAGAGGTGCTAACAAATTACATGTTCAGGCATCCGTTTTCAGATTGCTACAGTAGCAGAGATGACAAATATTTCATCAGTCGCAGCTTCATTTGTATACAAGCCAGTAGTTCAATGAAGCGCAGATTCAATGAAGCATTGTAAAAGTAGATCATCAACTAATTGTTCACAGATTTTCAGCAGTCCAAAAAATTAAAAGCTTGTTCGGTCCATTGTCCATGTACAGTACGTATGAAAATGCACAATTTCAGCAAAGGTATGAAATATAAATGGAATCTCTGGTCAAACAATTTTACTAGAAGGCCAGATGAGGCATCTAGTTAGAGCAACTCCAACAGTTTCGTTTGTTCCCACTGACAATTTTACTAGCAATCGCCAAGATAAACTATTTTACTTGTCAAGAACCATATATTCCTTCACTATTTCTCATCATCCGAGACACCGAAAAAGACACATCCTTCTGGAGAGAATGTTGCACAGTATATAAACCAAACTACATTGCCATTTCATTGATCAGGAAACAACTAATGCCATCTCCTGTGTTTTTTACTAACTGAATACAGCTCAAAAGTAAAGATGCAACTGAACATTTTCGGGGAGGATGAAACGAAATCAAAACCTGTAAGAAAGAGCCAGCGATGATGAAATGGGCGGAGAAATATTAACAAGTATTAAGCATTCTAATGTGCTTGTAAGAACAGAACTGGGCACATGTTCAGGCTTTGTGATCTGATAAGGAGGCATCGTTCCTGGGGTGAAGAAATGCTCTGTTCTATTTCATGTTTGCTGAAACTAAGCTTAATTCCTGCACTTGTACGTACACATGCCTGGCAGTGTGTGTTCATTTTCAAAAGAAGAACAAAGCATATTTTAACATCCCACCAGAGCAGTGTGTGTTCATTCTCAAAAGAACAAAGCATATTTTAGCATACCACCAGAAACTGAACCGGGCATGGTCTGTTTCATGTGTTCTGACTCTTGTAACGATGGACTAGCAAACAGAGGCTACTGAACCACCATCAAGATCAACCATTGCGATCAAGGATGGTGAATAAAATTCGCCATAGCACCAGCGGCTACTGGTCCTGATTAAATGTAGTAATCACCTCGTACATCAAAATTTGTAAATGAGTGCGAATCGAATGGCGAATGGAGTAGCAAATCGATCAATTCAGGTACAGGATTGGAACTAGCAAATCGAATGGTGAATGGACTACCAAATTTTACGGAACATATACAGGATTGGAACTAGCAAATCGAATGGCGAATGGACTAGCCAATTCAGGTATTGAATATCGCACACGAATACAGGAAAAAATAGGAGCTGGTGGTGAAGCAAACCGTGAGGTCACGCTTGTGCGGAGTTGGCTGGAGGCCGGCTCCAAATTGCGAGGGGCCACGGCTTCACTTCGGCAGCGACGGGAGAGTCAGGCGCAGCGACGGGAGAGTCAGGCGGAGCGGCGGCACGTCACGGCGGAGGCCCGAGATGGGGAGCAGGACACGGCGACGGCCTGTGCGGAGGCAAGGACGGCGGCCCCCGATGACGTCGGCACCAGCGGACGGAGACGGCCCGATGTGGTTCGGTCCTCAGCAGAAGGCGGCGGCGGCGGCGAAACCTACGCCATGGCTGCGCCGGCGCGAAGAAAAATACGTGGGCGGGAATGGAGTCCGGATGGCGCCAATTGTTTCGTGCGAGGTCCAGTTCGTGGCGGGAAGAGCGGGAGGGAGGGGGTCGGGACTCGGGAGTGCCTATACGTTCGCTAGATGAGGCGATGGTTTTGGTAAAAATGGGCCAAAGCTAAATTTTAAGGACCTGTTTTCAAAACGGTTGGAGAGGTGATTTTCCTAATGCTTCCCTTAATTCATGTTTAAGGATTGGTTATACACAACTATTGGAGCTGCTCTTATAAATTGGAATCTTTGTTCCCTTTAACCAGTGCTGAATATGTAAGACGCGTGAGCAAATGTACCAACTAACCGTAGCTATATAGTGGAAACTAGTTTGCTGAACAACCAATTATCCTGAGGGCCAACCAATTTTCCTGGTGGCTTCTCACCGTCATGAAAATCCTTTACCCTGTGGGCTGGCTCTCACGAAATTACAAGTATAAACCTGGCGACCTCCCAATTTTCGTTACGGTTCCCAACACGAATTGCCCTCACGAAAAAGTTTCGTGAGAGCCGGCCGCCAAAAAATGTAATTTCACTGGCGTCAATTTCGTGTGGGATTTTGCGTGATAGGTGGCCGACGCGAATTATTTTTGTGGCAGTTTTTCCTATTTTCGTGAGGGTTTGAGGCTCACAGGAAAATTCTATTGTGTCGTGACTTGATATTATCAAAAATTAAATCATTTCGACAACACTATACGACCCAACATAGAGCAGATGTCCTTACTAAAATAGTTATTTTTTTTCTTTTAGGTCTACCCTTGATAGTCAATTTCCCAACATATGAGTTATTGATCTAGGTAGGGGTAACCCACTAGTGATGTTTACAATCCTCCAGATGGTTCTTGCATTGTCTCCTGCAGGTTGCTGTAGCTTGCATTGCTACTTTATTTTCTCATATCTAGCACTGATCGGAGTCGCACTTGTTCATCTATGCATGTCTAATATCCCTTTGCTTGCTAGTTGTTGTGAGCTGTTTTATTTGTGGTACAGTAGCAGTGCAGGTTTTAATATTGGTTTGCAAGCTTTTTCTTGAAGCTCTATCTCAGTTAACCAGCAGTTCGGTTTGGTTTCAGAGTGGAATATACCAGCTAGCTTTTGCCCTGTTTATCTCATCATTGCTTGCTTTCTTGGACAAAGAACAACGTGTTTTATTTCCCAGTATGTGCATCTAAAAAACTTGACCTGCGGGGATATGACCACCCCCCCCCCCCCCCCCCCCCCCGCGCGGGCATTTTACTAAGGAGAAGACCCTTCACGTAGGTCGAGAAAACTCCCGTACCCCCTCCAGGGAGTGCATCCTTAGTTAATCTAGCTTTTAACTAATCCTTTAATTGTTAATTAGTGCATGCTTTGGTATATTGGTTAGTGGTTAAGAAAATTTCAACTAAACTTCCTCGTTGCTTTGAGAAAATTTCCTAACACATTCTTATGGTTGGTATGTCCGTTGTGACTACGTGACCAACTGACCATGGTGTGTTGATGAGAGGCGTGTCGGGTGAAAATTAGGAATGGGCGTATGTTTCACAAGAAATTTGTAGAGGTCACTATTCAACCCCCCCCCCCCCCCCCCCCCCCCACACACACACACACGCACACAGTCGCTTTGCTCGGTTCTTTAGCTTCCCTTGAATACTTTGTGTAACATGCTGCAATGATGTTCCGTAAGCATACGAAATTAAATGATTTAATCCTTTGTGCATTTGAACCGCCAGCACTCGCCGCCAATTTCGCCGATTTCGACGAATCCGTGCTAATTGGCAGGACGGAGAGAACAATCCACCACCAGTCCACCACCACGTCAACGCGTAGATCACTCCTCCCACTAAAGCAGAACGTCGTGTTTCAGGCCGCATCTCATCGTGACTGCACTTGTCATGGCTGCGCTTGTTCGCCTGTTTTTAGTTTGCATAGGTGGTGCACCACAAGTCCATGCCCCTTCACCTATCTTGAGTTCGACATGGCATGCACCGGGAGCTGTCATCGGCCGTTGCTCCTCATCCAGGCTAAAACTGCAGGAAGGAGCATTGTGTGCTTCACGTACTCCGCCCAATCAATTACCCTTCTTCGGTCAGATTTGAGAAAATCACCACCTATCTCAAGCCTTTTTGGACAGTTATTTACCGTAGCCAAGTGTATGTTGCTTCCGAGCTTCCCTTTTCAACCATCCTTGTAAGCACAACTTTTCTGGAACAGTACCACACCACTTCACAGTGAACTGGGGACCCTCGAGGCAAACTCGTGCCTACAGGCCCAACCAGCCTTGATCTTGGTGAGTCTCAGGCCTTTGTGAAGCACTGCCATGCTACTTCGGAATGAAATGCACAAATCAAAATAATTTATGGACCTGGATGACAAAAATGAATATTTTAGTGGGCCTAAAACAGTAAATAAAAGTTCAGGGAACAAGATGATACAAATGGACAAGTTTTTTTTTTTGCGGAATACATTAAACTAAAAGCATATTACATTCCTCTTTTACAGCAAACACCCTGAAAAAAAGAAAAAACACAAGGAGTTCCACCAGAGGACTGCGCATCATCTCCTTCCTCAAAAATTCTCGAGCCTGATCGGATCTGAGACATGGATGACTGAAGACCTACGTGGACATATGGACAAGTTTGTAATAAAAGTTATTGACCTACGTGGACCTCCAGTGAATTTACACGTTATTTTAATTTAATGTAATATATTTGGATCCAAAGTGAGAACTGTCTGATTACAGTCTTTTTTATATTTTCTTTGTTTGCCCGAAACATGTTAAATGTGCTTGCTTGAAAATATTTTGAAAATTGATCTGATCATGAAGAAGAAAATATTTTGATTTCAACAGAAGGTTACTACAGGTTTGGCAGCAATGAAGAGGATAGTTTGTGACTTAAAATTATCCGTCCGTCATTTATGATCCTGTGGTGGACCGTGGATATATTAGTGGATTACTAAAGCTAGTCAAGCCAGTGGGAGGGCACTATTCGCAGTGTGGAAAACAGGGGCAGCACTAGCCAATTTGAGCAGATCGTTAGAGGCTGTCACAATTCACAGTCACGCACTGTAGTAATTGTTGGGTGGCGGTCACAATTCGCGCAGCAATGGTGACCCACTCAGCAATTGTTGGGTGGCGGTCACATTGACTTGGGTTGACTGACTCGGGACGGGTGCACGCCGATCGTCCTCCTCCGCGGGGGAGGGGGGGGGGGGGGGAAGCCAAATGGAAAAAGGTGCGGCGGAGGGGGCAATCCTGGTTCAAGGTTGCCTGCTGGAGGAGACTCCTCCTCGCTCTTCTATATAATGACCGCCAGAATGTGACTTCTCATTGCTCCAGCTGGCCGTGCTTCGAGCTGCCATGCATTGTCTCATCGCTGCAGCTGGCTGTTTCCTTGGGTCTGCACCTAGTAGTAGGAACCCTGCTCTCGCATTGTTCCTATGCGCAGTCGACAAATGGCAGCGGCACCATGCAATAAGCATCGCCGCGATGCCCCCGGCAGGAGGCGGCCGCGCTCCTCGAGCTGAAGCGGTCCTTCACGTTCAACGCCAGCAGCTGCCAGAGCTACCCAGCCGCAACGACACTGTCATCGTGGAAGAAGGGCAGCGACTGCTGCCTGTGGGAGGGCATCAGTTGTCACAGGGTCACTGGGAGAGTTACTGGACTCGCCCTCATAGAATTGGGCTTGCAAATCAGGGGTCTTCACCCTGCTCTCTCCAAATCATTGACCTGAGCTTCAACAACTTTTGCCACTCCCACCTTCCAGAGTCCGGTTTCGACCGGTTGACAAAGCTTCAAATCCTTAGCTTAAGCGGATGCAACCTCACGGGTACAATTTTGCAGCTTCATGAACCATTGCCGTTTAAATTCTGTCTCGATTATTGCTATAGTGGCACTCTCGAGGGATGTGGACACTACAATTATTTTTTTAAAAAAAATAGAATTGTTAAGTTATGTGTGAACAATTTTTCCCCAGAGAAGTTTTTGGTGAATCATTTGATTGAGTAACTATAACAATTCGAAAGCGTAGAGTACGTTAACTGTACAAGTTCAAGGGATTAATTACACTTATATCCACTCTTCTTCCGTATATTGTGGAAGTAAGGAAATACAAATTGTCTGATTACCATCTTTTTGCAGGGCCTATTACTCTAATTGATGACATAAGTGTATTATTCCCAAAACTCGGATTGTTGGACCGAAGCAATAATTCGCTCTCTGGCACAGTACCGGCGGCCTTATTTACCCATCCAACATTGAAGGAATTGTCCCTTCATATGAATAACCTTTCCGGTCCAATTGCGGAGTTCCATAACCCATCTGCGATCCTGACTGAAGTTGACTTGAGTTACAACCAACTGACTGGTGCAGTTCCAATCTCATTCTCAAAGCTCAGGGCTCTCCAGATCCTAGTGCTCGACTCAAACAATTTCACGGGTACGTTGGACCTAAATCCATACTTTCGACATAGGAACCTTGGTTTTTTGACAGCATCACATAATAGGTTGTTATCAGCTACCGCAGACGATCGTGGAACCAACGCTAGTAGTATCAGTGCTACTAATTTTTGGCTAGAGCTTAAATGTTGCAGCCTAACCAGGATTCCCAGTGCCCTCAAGTATATTAAGCTAGAGGCCTTGGATCTTTCTTATAATAGCATCGGTGGCAGGATACCGGACTGGATTTGGAGAACCATGAACACATTGAGCCTATCTCACAACAACTTCACCACGGTGGGGCAGATCCCTGCCAACACTACCATAGTCGTCCTCGATCTTAGCTTCAACAAGCTCCGTGGTGCTGTGCCGTTCCCTTCCGCTGGGTACATGCTTGATTACTCCAACAACGAATTCTCTTCCATCCCGCCAAGCAAATTCCTGCGCCTGTTTAAGATCGCAGATACCATCAACCTGGCCAACAATAACCTCAGCGGGCCTTTGCCGTATGCAGAGTGTCACTCGAATGATTCTCTGCAAATTCTTGACCTATCCCGCAACAACTTAAGCGGATCGATCCTGCCTTATCTGCTTAAAGGCTGCAATGACCTGGAGGTGCTAAATCTTAGGGGCAACAGCCTCAGCGGAACGTGGCCTGATGACATGGATAAGTTATGCAAGCTGATGATTGTAGATTTACACGGAAACCATCTCGAAGGGCCTCTGCCAAGGTCTCTTGCAAATTGCAATGACTTGCAAGGGCTTGATGTTGGTGGGAACAATTTTGTGGATGCTTTCCCGACATGGCTCGGTAAATTGCCGGATCTTCGGTTACTTGTCATGAGATCAACAAATTTTACGGCCCAGTGAACGTCCCGAGTTGGAAGAACCATTTAAACGCTAGTTACTTTCCCAGCATCCAAATCATTGACCTTGCTGGAAATGGCTTCACGGGAGTCATACATTCAGAACTCTTTGATAGTTTTAAGTGGATGGTGGGTGGTCAAAACTACACCGACGAAGCTATTTTTTCTGGATCTGACGAATTATATCAGGTGGAGGTGGATGTCACAATGAAGCAACAATACATGAGGATGTTTGAAGTCTATAGTGATCTGGTGGTGATTGACCTGTCCAACAACAGGTTCAGCGGCCCCATTCCCAAGACGGTTGGCAACCTGACGGCCTTGCTCGTGCTCACATGTCGCATAACGCCTTGACTGGTGGTATCCCGGGTGAGCTTGGCCGCCTGGCTCGGGTCGAGTCGCTTGACCTTTCGTGGAATCATCTTACCGGGGAGATTCCACGGGAGCTGGTTGCCTTGACTGCCCTCGACTCGCTCAACCTGTGCTACAATGACCTCAGCGGCAGCATACCTTCGGGCAGCCAATTCTCGACGTTCACCAGCAGCTCCTTCCAAGGCAACCCAAGGCTGTACGGATGTCCACTCCCTGTGCGGTGCAACCTAACACAAACCAAGGTTCTGCCGCCGCCGCCACCGATGCAGGTGCCTGATGGAGCATCGAATGACCACAGTTTCGAACTTATAGTGTTGTGGCTTCTTATTGGTTCTGGCTATGGGTTGGGCTTCGCACTGGGAATTGTCTTGCATGTGGTCTGCACTGGCAGACGCAAGAAAATGGCACGTGGAAATTAACTAGCGAATTGCTCTGGTGTAGTATTTGTGACTCCGGAGCATTTTATTACTTTTATATAAAACTCTCAAACAATGATGTTTAGTGAATAAGAGACACTGTCATGCTAAATTGTTTCCCCATGGAGTAATCGTTCAAATAGTTGCCTTCGCCCTGGCTAGGGTTTTTTCTGATAAACTTTTGACCGTTCGCCAGTCGTCGTGTATGCAGATGTACGAGTGAATGTCTGCTTCACTCCCATCACAATGCCCTGGTATTTTGATCTTTGATCAATCCTCTGTATACGCATATTTTCTTCTTTTATATTTGGTCGGCATATCGTAATATAATAAGATCTTCTTTCGCCTCGCTACTGTCCTCTCCGTTCCCCTCCGCCGGCGTCCGCTACTAGCGACCGCACCTCCTTCCTCCAACTGGCGACTGGTGAGATCAGCTTGCTTCCACCGTGGTGCTTCTGCTTCTGATTGCGGCGGCTCCGGCGTGGATCGATCGAAAGTTTGCCTTCAAGATTTAGCTTACAGAGGTCTGATATAAATAATTAAACTAGAAACATCCCATGTTTGGTATACTAGCAAATTGCCCGTGCGTTGCAACGGGAGGCGGCAAACAAAACTGTCACGAGGTGACTTAACGAAATAAATCAATCACATTTTGATAATGTAAACTGGGTCGATGTAAAATATTCGTGAATAGTTACCTGCATTTTCTCCTAAAAAAAGTTTTCATGTCAAGGAATACAAAACTCATGAGTCATGACCACAAAAAGCTGCACGGGATCTAGCTCTATATATAGCATCTCCCGAAATCATCTCATCTTACATGCAACTCAAAATAGCACAGAATCTATGCTTATTATTACTTCAGATAAATCAGATGAGTACTTCGTACTTGGGTATCAGTAGCAAGCACATCAAACGATGCAAGCATGTAGCGTTAGAGAGAATGGTCACCTGGACTTGTTTTCGTTGTTCCTCTCATGCACGAACATGGAGCCAATGAATGAAGAGCCTGCACCTAAACCCAGCTAGGATTATGAGCCCCGACTCACGATGAAAAAACTGCATAGAAAAAAAAAAGAAAAAAGAAAGAAAAAACTGTGATCACGAAAGAAAAATTGTTCATGGCAAGCCTGCATCAGGTCCTACTTCATCAAATTCCTACTTTTTCAGGATTTGTCTGCAGCCTGCTTGCAGATCGCAGGAAGCAGAATGGTCACACTAAGGCCAACCAAGCTTAGATTCAGTTAGTACTATGTGGCCGAATGATGATCAATTAGTTGCCCAAAGTCCATCCGATCGGCCAAACCCTAGCATCAACATGTTGTGCAGTTTTACCGATTCATTCAGACCAACGTGGCCGCGTAGGACCTGCTCCACGGATTTGTTTGCCTGCGCCATCGGCTCCTACGATGGCCAGAGACCACGCAAACCGAAATTAGGCAGACATGTCACTTTGATTAGACTTATTAAGTAGTAGAGATTGCAGAATATTCAATTTTTCAATGGTTTCCTTTTTGTACTGAGAAAGGGAAAAATTTAGCTCCTACTTTGATGAGAATCTGTTAAAAAAGAGGCCCGATAAAAGTCAAGTTGTTTAATCATGTATAACTAAATACATGTAAATTCACATGGCATTGTGTTTAATCCAGTTATATCTCAAATGAGTTTACTTGTGCTTAATAGGTGTTTTGATTTCGTCACAGGGTTGTAGCCATGTCTGCATCTTCTTCAGAATCATTTGATCCGAGTCGTAATGGCAAGCGTTACCAGCTTTTTCATTCGGCTTCTAGGCGTTTTGTGCGGCTGACTCTGAACTTATTAGAACCGTCTTTTGGAAAGGTTTCATAGCTTCTTAATTACATCTATATGATCATGGAGTTTACATGACGTGGCCCCTATTGTTTCAGGATTTCAAATATGCTCCAAATTCACTGTCGGCCTTTATCAATCAAACATGTTTCTTTCACTTATTTTCCCCGCTCCTCCTCTCTCAGTCGCCGCCTCATATACCTACTCTCTTCACCTGTTTACTCTCCACCACCCTCAGATGACTATTGGCGGGCACCGGCAACAGCTCCATGGCGGCGGGGATCCGGTGAGAATGGCACAGATTCAGTGCGGCGGCGTGGAGGCGGCTAGGGTTGTGGCGGTCCGGCCACCCACCTGGATTTGCTTCACTATTTGATTCACTGAACAAATATATGAATAGACGCATATGAATTAACGGAAATCAAGATCAGCTGATCAGGGATGGAAGATAGACTGGGGATCAGGAAGCTAACTTGATGAGGATTGAGGAAGGGAACAACTCGAGCCAGATCCAACCACGTTGCCTGGTAGCTCTTCTACGAGCTGCTGCCAGCTGCATCTTCCAGCGCTGCAAAATATTGCACCAAAATGTGCTAGTACTTTTAATTACTATAAGTAATTTATGAATGGGATTATATATTTTTCACGGTACTTTGCAGGTTATTAATCTGCTGGATTTCCTTTACAGAACTACGTGGATGAAAGGAAGTTTCAATGCAGTGGATGAAAAAGAAATTTTGATGCACTAGATTTTCCTTATAAATATTTAATTTGCACCATATATAGGCTTGACATAATTGTATGCAATGCAACCCCGTGCCCTTTGGTAACTCTTATTTAGATTTTGTACATATAAATATATGCTCCAAATTAGGGGTGAAAGTGGCGTGGATGTTTATCCGATCCGATCCAGTTTGAATCCGAATTTTGAGGATTTGAAGAAGCGTTTTACATATCCTAGAGGATCCGATCCGATCCGAATCCGATTGTATGCGGATGAGGAATAGGATATGGAAGTAGCAAAATCCGACGGATATGGATTATCCGATATATCAAAGCGGATTATCCGAAGCTCAAAATAGGATTATCCGACAATATTAGTCCATAAATACTTTTGTTATGTGTTTTCATAATATTTTAAATTGAAAACTTGTAGTTTGGATGGTAGAATTTTCTTGGCTAGTCTAATATTGCTACTAGCTAGTCTACATGCTCTAAATTATCGATCAATTTATAATTCTCTACTAATAGGTGTCTCAAATCCGATATTTAAAAACCCGCTTTCGATCCGCTTCCGGTCCGAATCCGTTCCCATTTCCGACATCCGAAAAAATCCGTATCCATAACCGCATTCGTATATTATCCGCTCCGCTCCGAATCCGATGAAAAAATGTGGATTAGGATACTCCGATCCGATTCATCCCTAACTCCAAATGATTTGTAGCTCCATAACAATATTTGTCCATTATTGTTACATTATGGTATTGTCAAAATATATTTCAAAAATAATAACTAGAAAATGCTCACTTTCAGTCAGCGAAACATGTTCAACATTTTGGTATTATCACATAAGTACGAACTGAGACACCCATATTATCTAGAATTAGGGTTATTTGTTCATTAAACGTTTTTTGACAGAAATTTATTCATCTAACTTTGGGGAATAATAATTTTTGAACAAGGGTAGACTCCTTTAATATTTTTCATTTTTTTCACAAAATTGATAGAGTAATAAAATAAAGTTAGCTTATTTAACTCAATTGTTGTAGTCCAATATTTTGTAAGCTTAAGTATTTTTAGGTACGAGCCTATCAACCTTGGTAGTACTTGCACGTGCGAGGTCTACTTTACATGCCATTACTCCAGTCTAGAATGGTACATAAAGAAGCTAATAAAGAAGAACAAAGGTTGAGAAATTTAAGATATATAAAAGTATCAAATTAAGTGTCAAGGTGAATAACTGACACTAGTACAGATCTGCTGATTTATGACAAAATTAATTTAGATCTGTCACTATTTTGGGGGTTCTCCCCGTTTTCGGCCAACTTTTATGACGTTTCCGCGTTTAGTCACTAAAAATGCCAAAACAGACCCGTTTGGTGACGAAAAGGCGTCACTGTTGCCATTCGGGCCCACGGGTCGGGTCGTTTATGATGAAAACTAAGCGTCACTACCGTTCATTCCAGGATTTCGCCTGCCCGCATCCTAGTCAGCACATGGTGGACCCACATATTCGTCGCCGGAGGGGGGATTTCACCCGCCCGCATCCTAGTCAGCACTCGGTGGACCGACATATTCGTCATCGGAGGGGGATTTCGCCCACCCACATCCTAGTCAGCATGTTGTGGACCTACACGTCAGTCAAAACTCGTCCTTTGCTAGAGGATTCTCGCACACGCATCCCAGTCAGCATTATTGTGGACCCACAAGTCACGCACTATTCGTCATTAAAATGGGCAAATATGCCCACATGCATCCTAGTCAGCATATGGCGGACCCACACGCATCCCAGTCAACATATTGGGGTCCCATACGTTAGGCAGTATTAGTCATTAAAATGGGGAAATATGCCCACAAACATATCCTAATCAGCATATGACGAACCCACACGCTGACACGCATCCATTCGCAAAAAAAATAAAAACCCACACGCATCCTGGACCCACACATGCCGTGTGCGGTAACGCAGAGGCCGGATACTATTTCCATTTTCTAAAAAAAAATCATGGACCCACATGTTACGCTATATTCGTCACTAGTCATCTTCCAGCCCAATTGAAATCTGGCTCACTCGTACTTTCCTCGGCCTGCACCGTGCTGAATTCGTGCGGCCCAAATATTTGGATGGAATTTTTTGGTGCGGCGAGCCGATCCATAGCGATGATTCTCCGGTGCGTTATCGGACCTTGTTTCCTTTTCTGGCAAATAGGAAATGAGAGGTGTGATCAGGAGGAAATGGTTCTTGAGAGAATGAATGATTGAGATTCAATATGACGGATAAATCAATGGCGTAGATTTACCACTCTATTTCCATTTCCCTATCCCACTCTCGATGTCCCAATTGCCAAACGGCACCTTCGAAAAATTCCATGACGTATCAATGACAAGTAGGACCTGATTGAATTAAAAAAAAAGTAGGAACTGATTAAAAAAATAAAAAAGACTAGCAAAACTCAGTCCAAAGAGATGGTATGGATGCCAACAGCCTTCTTCTTTTCCATGCCTGTAGTTCAGTGCTCGTTCCTCCGCCTCTCATCCGCACCGCCGAGCTGCCTCTCGTCGTCTCCTGTGCTGATGCAGAGCATTGGACAGCTGGCCTAACCACCTTCTCTGTCCTCCGGCCGTTGTAAACCCAGGCACGAGAGAATAGAGATTCACCGCTGTCGTGCTGTACAGATTCGGAACCCGACCGCGTAACCCTACGTCCAGCGTTTCGCCGCCGTCGTGCTTCTTCGCCACGTTCCGCAACTCCGAGGTCGATTCCTGTTGCCGGTGATCTACGCTGGGTGGCTGCCCCATCGCCCTCTTCATCTTTTGCAGTGGTGAGAACCGAACTTATTTTTCCCCTTTTCTGAGCAATCCCCCAAGTTTTTTTTGAGCCACTATATTCCTTTATTGATAGAAAATCTGAGATAAATGCTATTGAAATTCCTTGCCTGTCGTGTATGCAGTTTCATAGGATTTATTATCGATTATTATCAAATGTCTTATGTGCTTTGTGTTTGCTCACGCTCCGCCACTGCTTCCTTGCAGTTCAGTGACAGATGGCTCATACCAATCATCCACGATCACAGCCAAGATGGGGTGCTACTGGCCTTTTGGGGACAATCAGCATGCAGGGAAGATGAATGCGGTCACTCAAGCCCAGACATCTGGTCCTCACACGAGGCGGAGAGGCCGATCCAGTAAACAGCAGACTGAGGTTATGACAGCTGGTACCTTGGCCAATCAGCGTCTCGGTTATGCGCGTGCACGGGGCGGGATTAGTTCTACGAACAAGAGGCCTCAAACGGAAATGCCTTCAGAGGGTTATTCCAAGAAGCGGCACCGCTTACATGACCGTATTTCATATCACGACGATGATGATTCTTTCGATGACTGTCCCTAGGAAGAAGAATCCCCATCTTGCAAGCAAGGGCAGGTGATACGTAAGGATAAAAGCAAGCATCTCAAGGCATTACGCTTGGTAACGCCTGAGATATGGTTTGCTGGGCGTGATCAGTTGACTGCTACTCATCGCAGTTTAATAGAAACCTGGAAAAAGAGGAAAATCAGGCTGTTTGAACACAAGATATTGTACTGGCCTGCTCTGAAGAAAGCCGCGGGGGTACCGACATCTACGCATACTTTGCCCAATTCAAAGGATTGAGTGAGTTAGTTTGACAGCACAGCAAATATGTTGAACGAAGGGTCCGACAGTTCTATGCTACAGCCTACATTCCTTTTAACCGAGACTGGATCGGATTCATCTTTGAGGGGAAAAATTTACGAGTCCGGAGAGAACAGCTAGTAGAGTACCTCAGAGTAGATCTTCACGAGGACGTGTGTATACATCGGTTAGCATATCCAGACGAATCACCTCCTCGCCGTCCTAAGGGTGGCAAATCCCTTTCGAACGAGCAGCTGGATCTAATTTTTACACAGGCCCCGACAGGAAATGTTCCAAGCACTAATGATCTTACCAGAGAGGCGAAGGTGGTTCACGAAGCACTGAGGAGGACCTTGTTACCACGGTTGGGCAATGCTGGCATTATGACTCATCTACAGCAATGGCTCCTTATTCACTTCATGGGTCTCCAACAGTTCGACATTGTGGACTTTTTACTTTGTGAGATTGAGGATGTCATCACTGAAGGGTTAGGTTTGCGACGACAGCAGCCGTACGCTCACATCATCTCGTACTTTCTAAATCAGATTCGTAGGGACAAGTACAATACTAGGAGGAGTCGTCAGAATTCAAGCAGTACATTCCGGCTAAACGAGAAGACATACGCCGTGGCCCGAGGGACAAGAAGATTGAAGCCGTTCACATGCTCCCAGCAGCTGATCAGTTTGCTGCAGGTAGGCTGTCTGAGAAGGAGGTGGATGTTGCGAGTGGAAGTGACGGCAACCACGTTACTCCGCTGACTTTGGGACACCCATGCCACAATGAGACAAGTGGCTCGGGCTTCAAATCAGGTGTTCATGAAACATTAACATAGCCAGCAGACGGTAGTACGGATTGCAATATTACTACTGATGAATACAATGTTGACGATGCCTCTTAAGACCTCGATGGCAGATTATAAGTTGTTCAACGAGACATAGGAAATTTGATTAATTCATGTGATGTAGACCAAAATGGTATAGAGCAGATGGCCGGTAACTTTTATCAGCATGCTGTGAACAACGACCAAATGCAGGAGGACATTGCTGCTGTTGAATGTAACATAGGTATCGGCAGCAAGATGTTTGACGAGCCGCATTTCTGTGTCGGTGGACCAGAGCAGCAACTCCTGAAGGGTACTAATGCAAGCATTAGTGAGGCACAACTCGACGTTCTAGCGACTGCGGTGGAGAAGCAAACTGGCGAGAGTATCTCAGATACAACTCATGCGGTGGAGGCCCCCACTTCTCCCAAAAGGACTCCATCTCCTGGAAGTTTATCTTTAGTTGACCATGATATTACCGAGGTACAGTAGCTATTGACTCGGACGGAGAAAACTTAGACTGATACATTAGTCGTGTATTCCTTTAAATTTATAAATGATTGTAACAATTTAGCCTTGCTTTTGTGCTCAGGGTCAGGTGTCTTCATTGTGTAGTCAGGAAGAACTGGTGAAATTGTTTGAAACACAAGAAAGGAATTCTGTCGTCATTCAATCTTCATGCTAGTGCTGTGGGAAATTAATATGCGGGAGGACGGGTTTTTTGGATTTGTGAACACCGTTGGCGATGACGAATTTCATGGCGGCAAAGTTCTGAATTATTTTGAATTTCTCTCAGTCAAGGTTTCTGTCAGGTAGATCAGGTGCGGACAGCACTAGCAGTAAACACAAAACAATAGCTGTTCCCAGGTTGTGAAATGTTTTGTAACCTGAACGGTGCGCGATGAGGATAGTCATGCCATGCTTTTGTAATGAACATGCACCGGACGATCCTCTGATGCGAGAACGCAGACAATAGACAATCCTCTGATGCGAGAATGCAGGCAACGGACAACCTCTGTTGTCTGTGTACTTGTTGGCGTTTCTTACGCACAGAGATAAATATCAACTCCGCAAGCGCACGGAACACCGTTGTAGCATTTCACCCAAGAGTATTCTAAGGGTATCATATTTATATTTTCCTCAAGGAAGCATGGCTAAGAATATCATTAATTAACAAGGGAACATCTATTATTTATAACTTGCAAACTAGACCAAAGCAGGGATACATATCATATGATATGTGTGTGGCACTCAGGAGAACATCCATCGATATAGATAACAAGGAGTTAGCATTTAGTTTGGGAGAACAACGAGAAGAAGGTATCAGTCAGCCTAGGGGTTAGCATTTAGTATTTCCTGATAGTCTACAATTATTTACTTAAGCTTTCATTAAAGATACATCCCAACGCATCGGGGCACAGTCGTGCCAAAGTAGCAACCCGATAACTAGGTTCAACTACTTTGGGGATCCGCTGCTCTACAGTCTCTGCAGGTACTAACCCGAACGTGGTGGACTACAAAGCCCGGTACGCCTGTCACACGTACTCGCGGTTACCACATCATTCCGTGGGGTTAGGGGCAACGCACGCTAGAATAACTCCAAACACCTCGCTTACAGTTATCCTAGTAACTAACTCCTTGCAAGAGAGCAAGCCACCCAAGTCTAACGAATCTAAGCAATCAACCTTGGTACCAAGTCCAAGAGAAAGACTATTAAACCGCAGGACCTAGGCGTGAATCCAACGAAGGGATTTCTCTATAATAATTACTTAAATAAATAAATGTAAACTAAAAAAAGAAAACTAAATTAAATAAATAAATAAGAAAATAATTATATTAAAGAAAGTATAAAAGAAAAGATACACGAGAACTTTACCCAAACTCCGAAGAGAACTCCGGAGCTCCGAGCGAAGCTCTCACTTCTACTCTAACTCCCATGACTAAAATACTAATCCTATTCTAAACTACACAAGTGGAATGATCTTCCATGAGATGAGCGTGACCCTTTTGGATCTTCTCTTCTCAAGTGTGAGGTGCGAGTTGAAATGGAGCTGGCCACCTCTATTTATAGCCTCCCCAGCAGGGGGGGTACTTATGCTCGAAGCTGGGACGTCGGTGGCGCGAAGGTAGGCCGGCCGGCCATCCACAGTGGCAGTTGGCCACCGCCTCGCCTGTGGACGCTCCTGATCGCCTCCTGGAGTCGGTCCGAAGGTCGGTTACTCCGTGGGGGCGGCAGAATTGCAGTGAGGGCCAAGTTAAGGCCCAAATGGCCCACTACCGGTAAGTCGGCGCAAATCCACGTGAGTGGGCTTCAAATTATGAAGTTTGGGCTTGTTTACAGCCCACTGGAGGAAGATCGTAGCCGATGGCCACCGGGGTAGGCCGGCCGGCCTATGATTGGGCCGGCCGGCCAGGGTTTTCCCCGGCTTGAGCCCACTTTCCTCCATTATCTACTCCTGCATCCAAAAATCACCAAAACTTGTGGAACTATGTTAATCTAAACTAATATGCATGGAATCTTGGTGAAAAGCTATTTATTTACCGATATGTTGATGGTCATTTCATGCCGTAATGACCGTCAACAAATCTCCCCAAGCTTAAACTTTGCTCGTCCTCGAGCAAACTAAACTCAGGGTACCGGCGGATCAGGAGTTACAAAGAAAGCGCCCCATGGGTAATAAAGATGCAACAACGTACTCCCTAAATGGTGGTAAGTATACAAGAGCACGGAATATTCGCGAGTGTTGCACATGTGTGGGGCGTGTATGCTTCACCTTGTCATATAGCATTGAAGATTAGAACAGCATTTTTGGACGAGTCAAACAATTTTTAGCAGGTGTATGTCCAGAGTTTTTATGTGCTGCAAGACAAGGTAAAAATTCTCCTTTGTTTGGTTCACACTTCCCCTCTCCTTAATATGAGGCTATCCCTACAAAGCTTCACTCATTCCTACCTTCTACCAAATTGGGCTTGTATGTGGAGCTTGGTAAGGAAATGCACAAATGCCATGCATATGTTGTAAAGCTAAAGAATAAATCTTAAGAGACATAGCAACTCCTTTCCGGTCATAGAGAAGATTGTGATGGAGGGGGAGAAGATAAACTCACACTTATGGCAGGGGTTTTTGAAAACTTTGGTCCTTTTATTCTGCTCAAGATGTTTATGATAAGAACCATATAGCCTTTTATTTTGGGATGCAACCATGGAGAGATTTTCTTTTTTTTTTTGGTATACTCCATGGTGCACGAGGCTATAACTTTTGCATGGTCCGTAAAACATTTTGAAATATTCTTGAGCCCCTTTGTTTTTTTTGAATGGACCGAAAGTTTTGCAAATGTAGGAAGATGCTTGGTTGATTTTCCAAACATTCCCCCCCCCCCCCCCCCCCTTTTTTTTAATGGAAAGAAAAACAAGAACACACGCGAAGGAGTTTATGACCGGAATAAAGGAGTGCTTACTCTTAAAAGCATTTAAACCTTAACTAAACTCAACGTATGAACAATTGGCTATGAGTGGGGCTGTTTTGAATATTATCATGATATGGCTCTGGTAGGTAAATAAATCCTCACAAGAGAAGTGTTCCAAAACGAAAGGGTTTTTAGGTACTTGCAGCAATTAAAATGAAAACATCTCTGGACTTTCACCATGCTAAGAAATTGCAACAAGTCCTAATCATGCCATATCATAATCCACAATGCTTAGACTTGGTGTGATGGATGCAACCCACAAAAATGTAGCAACACTAGTGATGTGACTATGCTCGAGTATAAATAACACACATGTCAGGAGTAGAGGTTGCATCAATGCGACACAAGGGGAGCTATCATGTAACTAATCATCATTTCCTTTAAGTGCAGCATTCACCAATATTCTAGCATTTTATTCGAAACAGGGAATATTTTATTGATCGGTAGGGATACTTACCTGGGGGTCCTCCCCAAGCTTGAGTCTTCGCAAGACTTAAGCTTGAATAGGCCGCTTCCTCCATTCTTCTTGTGTCTGCAAAAAGAATAAGGGTGATACAGGTGGCTAGCCCCTATTGGGCTTTGCCGAGAACCTAATATTTTTTTTTAAAGAAAGGGCACAATTCAAGAAGAGTATAATATCGTATAGAAGTACTTACCTGGCGGTCCCTCCCCAAGCTTAGCTCTTGCAACCATGAGCAAAGCTAAGCGATTAAATCTTCATTTGAAGGTACTAGGTCTGCCTGGTTGGTTTCTCCTTCTTGAATTATGTGCCTTTCATGTTGCCTGATGTACTTAGTTTGCTCTCAAACGGATCCCTGCAATGGTTAGTACAAACCTATTCGTCTACCCTTGACACGTCTCTATAGGCCCATCAATCAAGCTAGACACCACGTCTAATTCGATCAATTATGTAAGAAGAGCAGAGCTAGTTATACTCTCCTTCTATCATGAAAGTATCATAGAGGCATGTGTTTTTCTGTTGTTCAGACGGACACCGGGCATAATCTAAGAAGACTATAGACACAGAAGTGCCGCACCCAAGCAACAGAAAGAGAAGCTGGCGATTGATTTATGACCAACATCTCAACCAATACCCATACAATTAAAAGGATTTCAAAAGCAAGTGTATGGTCAAAAAGATTTGCAGCATATTTTCATCAGAGAGCAACTCAAAGTATCTTTGCATTCTCAAAGCATTGAACGATTCAGGCAGCACTTAGTCTTTGCAATAAAATGCAAGACTAAGCTCTCAGATCTCTTCATTGAACGTCTTGGTTCCGTCACGTATGTTTCCTTCTTCCTGTCATAAAAATCCAACCTTTCTCTATTTTTTTTAAAACAAAATTCCGGGCCTATGATTGGGCACTCGAAAAAAAAAATCCCCACGCCTATGATTGGGCGCTCGGGTTCTTTTTTTTTTTTTTTTTTTTGAAAGCCCGAGGCCTATGATTGGGCACTCGGGTTTTTTTTTTTAAACGCAGCGGGGTGGGATGGAGGGAATTAAAAATGCAGATGGATTGAAAAGAAAACAATGCAAATGTGATGGCGGTATGCTCGAACAAAATGCAGGTGGATGCTTAGGCTAGCAGCAAATTAATCATAACATATAATCAATGTCAATCAAAGATATCTTAAACCATTGCTTCCCCGGCAACGGCGCCAGAAATGCTTGTTGGCGTTTCTTACGCACAGAGATAAATATCAACTCCGCAAGCGCACGGAACACCGTTGTAGCATTTCACCCAGGAGTATTCCAAGGGTATCGTATTTATATTTTCCTCAGGGAAGCATGGCTAAGAATATCATTAATTAACAAGGGAACATCTATTATTTATAACTTGCAAACTAGACCAAACCAGGGATACATATCATATGATATGTGTGTGGCACCAGGAGAACATCCATCGATATAGATAACAAGGAGTTAGCATTTAGTTTGGGAGAACAACAAGAAGAAGGTATCAGTCAGCCTAGGGGTTAGCATTTAGTATTTCCTGATAGTCTACAATTATTTACTTAAGCTTTCATTAAAGATACATCCCAACGCATCGGGGCACAGTCGTGCCAAAGTAGCAACCCGATAACTAGGTTCAACTACTTTGGGGATCCGCTGCTCTACAGCCTCTGCAGGTACTAACCCGAACGTGGTGGACTACAAAGCCCGGTACGCCTGTCACACGTACTCGCGGTTACCACGGGGTTAGGGGCAACGCACGCTAGAATAACTCCAAACACCTCGCTTACAGTTATCCTAGTAACTCACTCCTTGCAAGAGAGCAAGCCACCCAAGTCTAACGAATCTAAGCAATCAACCTTGGTACCAAGTCCAAGAGAAAGACTATTAAACCCGCAGGACCTAGGCGTGAATCCAACGAAGGGATTTCTCTATAATAATTACTTAAATAAATAAATGTAAACTAAAAAAAAGAAAACTAAATTAAATAAATAAATAAGAAAATAATTATATTAAAGAAAGTATAAAAGAAAAGATACACAAGAACTTTACCCAAACTCCGAAGAGAACTCCGGAGCTCCGAGCGAAGCTCTCACTTCTACTCTAACTCCCATGACTAAAATACTAATCCTATTCTAAACTACACAAGTGGAATGATCTTCCATGAGATGAGCGTGACCCTTTTGGATCTTCTCTTCTCAAGTGTGAGGTGCGAGTTGAAATGGAGCCGGCCACCTCTATTTATAGCCTCCCCAGCAGGGGGGTACTTATGCTCGAAGCTGGGACGTCGGTGGCGCGAAGGTAGGCCGGCCGGCCACCCTACTAGGCCGGCCGGCCATCCACAGTGGCGGTTGGCCACCGCCTCGCCTGTGGACGCTCCTGATCGCCTCCTGGAGTCGGTCCGAAGGTCGGTTACTCCGTGGGGGCGGCAGAATTGCAGTGAGGGCCAAGTTAAGGCCCAAATGGCCCACTACCGGTAAGTCGGCGCAAATTCACGTGAGTGGGCTTCAAATTATGAAGTTTGGGCTTGTTTACAGCCCACTGGAGGAAGATCGTAGCCGGTGGCCACCGGGGTAGGCCGGCCGGCCTATGACGGGGCCGGCCGGCCAGGGTTTTCCCCGGCTTGGGCCCACTTTCCTCCATTATTACTCCTGCATCCAAAAATCACCAAAACTTGTGGAACTATGTTAATCTAAACTAATATGCATGGAATCTTGGTGAAAAGCTATTTATTTACCGATATGTTGATGGTCATTTCATGCCGTAATGACCGTCAACAGTACTACACCAAACGGTCCGTTGTCCCAAAGGTCTACAGTTCATCTGGCGTATTCCGTGTCAATTCAGGGGATGTTCCGGTGTTTGAGATAGCGAGTCTTCCCTCTGTTGTTGGAGTTTGAAGTTTGAACACCTGACGATCCGTGGCGAGAATGCTGGCATAGGACGATCCTCTTTGCTAAAATTTCGATTGTTTCATCTCGTGCTACCAAACCTTGGACGATGCCGAAGAAAATTGTTAGCAAAGGACATTCCAGTTTCAGTCTGCTGAGTTCAATAACGAGAACTTGCGCACAATCAGAATCGAACGGTCTTGCGAGAAGGCAATCAACAGACAATCCTCTGATGCGAGAATGCAGGCAACGGACAATCCTCTGTTGTCTGTGTACTACACCAGACGGCCCGTTGTCCCAAAGGTCTACAATTTTGTTTCAGGGCGCCCTACCCCTTGGACGAGAATGAGAATGCAGGCAACGGACAATCCTCTGATGCGAGAACGCAGGCAACGGACAATCCTATGTCGTAGGTGTTTAAAGACCAGATGATCCGTTGTTGAATAGTCGTAAACACCGGAACATCTGATACAACTTTTTAAATTTGATATTGTAGTTACATATAAATTCTATATATTCACGAGAATTGCGGCAGGGAGTCGCACGAGAATTGATACTCACCGGATGTTGCGTTAATACTGACCAACCACTGAGCAGCTCCCCGGTCAAATCAATTTACGGGCTTTTCCACGCGCCCAACGCCGTGCACAACTTCGATCTTAACGGCTCCACAAGTTTGTGGGCATACGTATCTAACAAATGAGTATTTGTTTGCTCATATGGATATCAGAACTACCGTTGCATACTGTAAATCACAGGAACATCCATTGTTTTTAGTGGTGAACACAGGAATGACTGATTCAACTCTTTTAATTCGATATTGTAGTTACATATAAATGCTCAAAGTACAACATACAACAGGGGATGTTCTGGTGTTTGAGATAGCGAGTATTCACCTCTGTCCTTTTGTTTCAGCTTGTGCTATAAGAGTGCATTTGGATGGGACAATAACATCAGATTCTTACCTGAATCAGTTAAATCAGTTCCAAACTGTCAATCGGAGAAACGTTTCACAAAATAAACTGGGTGCGTTTGGTACAGTTACAGATTCTCATTCGTAGTACACTATTACTTGGCTCAACATTCATCCGGCATATTCCGTGTCAATTCAGGGGATGTTTCGGTGTTTGAGATAGCGAGTCTTCCCCTTTGTTGTTGGAGTTTGAAGTTTGAACACCTGACGATCTGTTGCGAGAATGCTGGCATAGGACGACCCTCTTTGCTAAAATTTTGATTGTTTCATCTCGTGCTACCAAACCTTGAACGATGCCGATGAAAATTGTTAGCAAAGGACATTCCAGTTTCAGTCTGCTGAGTTCAATAACGAGAACTTACGTATAATCAGAATCGAACGGTCTTGCGAGAAGGCAATCAACAGACAATCCTCTGATGCGAGAATGCAGCAGGCAACGGACTATCCTGTGTTGTAGGTGTTGTACACCAGACGGTCCGTTGCTGCAATGGCCCAGTTTCAGCGCATGCTACCCTTTGAATCAAAACGAGAGCAAAAGTGTGTGGACAAGAAATGCAATCGTGACCATAGTTAGCCAATGTAGTACGGTAGTACGTACCAGGCGTATGTCTTAAGACAGTAATAGCACGTGTAAAGTCTAGTGAAGGGACGGATAGTCAACCGAAAGTGACGAACCTGCCCAAAATCTGGGGCAGGGTTCCCCTGACCAGTGGGCCCGGACCAAATTTTGGCCGCCTACTCAAACTGGCTGCTGGGCAGCGCGCGCTGGGCTTTCGTGTCTCCGCGAAAGGGTATTTTGGGAAAGTACCTCGGGCAACTCTTAAAATATCCCCATCCTTCTCCTCAACAGAGCCATCCCCCAGTTAAAAAAAAAAAGCATAGCCATCCCCAATCCCCATCTCTTCCTCTCGTCGCACCATTGCTGCGATCCCCAATCCTTCTCCGCCTCGTTCGCCGCCCCGTACTCCCTGGTCGCCCATTCCTGACTCTCCTCGCCGTTTCTCCCGGCCCCCTTCTTCCCGGAGCGGAACCACCGATGGCCGGTCGTCCTCGCCAGACTCCGACGATACCAGTGTGGAATGCGGGACTGAAGCGAAAGCATGAAGGTACTTGTTTTCCTTGTTTCCTAGCACTTGATACTCGTTTAGGTTGTCTGTGATTGTTTGTTTGATGCGGTGATTGCCGGTCCTTTTTGCTTTTTGTTTTTAACTATGTTCGGTTGGTCTATTCACGTGCCGTGTCATGCTGAATTCATGAGTATGTAGCTTGGGTCTGTTTTGTTGAGCTTCAGATCCCGAAAAATCTTCGGATCTGTAGTGGGGAATGGGTTCAAGGTCTGTAGTTGCCTGATATCGTCACTTTGATGTTGTTTTTGACTTAAAACGTAGGTTAAATGCTGAGTTCATAAGTATGTAGTTTGGGTCCATTTTGTTGAGCTACTGATCCAGAAAATCTACGGATCTGGAACTGGGAATGGGTTCAAGGTCTGTGGTTTCCTGATATCGTCACTTTGATGTTGTTTTTGACTTAAAACGTAGGTTAAATTCCTTCATTGTAATCACATATATTCGTTAAAATACAATCGAACTGGATGTGTGCCAAACGCGGCCTGTTTCCGACCTATCGAGGAGGCAAGCAGTCTGGCATCTCGATTAGATTAACTGCATCTGTACTATTCTCATCCGAATGCTGAAACCGTGATGATTATGCTTCTGACTGTATTCATCAAAGTGCACTGCAACCCGAAATAATCTTATTAACTTGACTGTTATTTAAAGCTTATTGCACACATGAGTACAGCTACATACTTTGATAATTACATTCATTTGACTTCACTTCTATATGCATGTGGAAGGAATAACAATTAAAGGTGACCTACCAGCGGGAGACCTGTTGGAGATGCGGTCAAGCCCGTTCCAGAAGGTATCACAACGTCAAATTTCCTCAATTTTATATTTTATGAACCTTCAAAATCTGATTTGGCTTCTTTTCTTTCTATGTAAAGCATACTGTAGCAGATAACCTCATCTTACCATAATGCACCATGTGCAGGAAAAGCGTGTGACAATACAACATAAGAGTGAGGAGGTCGAATCAACAGGGTCTCAGTGCTACATCTCTATGGTAAGAAGCTAAAGGAACAATGCCTCAATAACCAATCACGAAAGCTTCATTTCATTTGTTGTTGCAAGCTTACCTTTTACTTTTTTGTCCACATCTTTCCAGAAGAAAGAGATGCATCGGGCTGCGGAGGCGACCGGATCTGACATTTTTGAGGATAGCCAGACACCTTTTGTAGGTCGTTGTCCTATTTTATCTCATCTTGCACATTGGGTACACTTCAGGCAATCTTAGTACATGATGGAAATCTGAGTTGACGCTCTTTGTTTGCCAAGATGATGCCGATAACGAAGTTGTTCCTCAAGTTGTGCAATCTGGTACAGTTGTTAAAGTTGTGGGCATCGAGTCACCCTCAAGGTGTGCTCCAACTGTTTACAAGAGCTTCAGGCTGAAGTTCTGACAACTAAAGAAGGCCACAAAGCACTTTGACGACTGATGGATAAGCAGCAGCAAAAGTTGGCAACGTTGAAGGAGGCACAACAAGCAGAAGCAGCAATGAAATCTCTGTCCGATGAGATTGAATGTTTGACGAAGCAAATTGAAGCTGACACTGCCCGCCTGGAGGAACTTTTGCTGAAGCTCCATCACTTGCCGCGTCCTGGACAAACTGTACACTGAAATCTTAAGTATACTCTCCTTACCCTTTGGTCGTGCGATGGATGTAGTTTTGTTTGTTAGTTGTTATTTGGGATTATGCCTCGCGGCACATGTTTATGAACCGTCAAGAAGAAGCTTTGTATATATATTCTGTCATTCCTGTTCTGTGATGTGTAACTTCTGTTACAATTTAAATGACTTTCGGGATCGTAATTGGACAAAGAAATGGGCCAGCAAAATGGGAAACCGGCCCAGCTACTGTATGAACTAAAACCATTTACGTCTATGGACTATAAACACGACGACCCAATAATACGCTGGGCTTCTTCCAGGCTCTATTTGGAACGTGCAACAATCTGTGACGAAATACGCACTGACATGTGGGTCCGACCCAGCCAGCCCACGAACAAACAGTAAGAAGACGTCCCACTTTGTGGCTTGGAAGTGGGCCACAACTATCCCCTTACCCACGAGCTACGACGAAAAAGCCGAACAAAACATGGGCCATCGATTTCGGAAGCCCAGCTGAATTGGGCCGTAAGCGGACTAAATCACGATTTATGACGAAAATGGGCGATGCCATGTCAGCGATCCGACGTGGCCAGTGGCTATGTTCGACTCAGTTTATGACAAATGAAGAACCGTCACCATCCTGTGGTCTGCGCCTAAAAAAGGTCATAAATCACGACTGGCCACGCTCGACTGCTGACGGACCCTAAATAGTCATAAATCGCGATTTATGACGAAATTTTCGTCACTAGCAGTAGTCGGTGACACCTTAATTTCGTTATAAATCAGCACATCTGTTCTAGTGTGAATATTATATATGTTTCAAATTTTAGTTATTGAAGTTTCTACTGCAAGCTTTGGTTCTTTTTTTTTCTTTTGTATTTTGGTGTCACACGCCTCACTTGAAACAGCTTATTAGCTACTCATTTATCTTTTCCCTTATGGGTTATAGCCGGTTATTCGTAATAATGATAGAAGAGGAGCAAGGATACATGCTGTTCTTTTTGTATTCACTGTAAGAAGTTACTAAAATTGGTAGAGAGTTTAAATTCACGCTATGTTCAGATGTTCCTCAGTTTCGAATGTTCTAAAGCCTTTTAAAGGCCCATTTATCTCAATGTTCTGAAGCCTTTTAGAGGTCAACTTATGTTCTAATAGATCGTGGTTGACTTTTTTCGTTACTTTGACCATTCACCTTCTCTATTGATATTTGTGTAAACAGCAAAGTGTATAAGTTAATCTTAAAGTGTTTTTAATAATGAATCTAATGATAATCATTTCACATTCAAAAAGTAATTACTTAAATCTATATTGTTGGTCAACATTCAACGAAAAAGTCAACGGTATGCACGGCACAGCAAATAAAATTGCCGGCAAGGTTGGACGAAAATTAATAGAAAATCCAGTAAACTGAAATTTATCACACCTAAAAGCAACTAATTTGCAGGAACATGCTAAAGTGGTTGCCCTGGTGTTACAAAAATCTATAGCGCAGGGGAGGTTATTAGCTAAATTTGCACCATACATAATGGCTGTGAAATAAGTATTTTCATATTCACTATACATCACTGATCAGTAGTGACATTCCAAGGTTTAATGGACTATCTGAAGCTGGACTTGAAGCCTGTTTCCATGGGGTGTAATAATCACTCAGCCAGCTTTAGATTCGTGGTGCCCTTTTCTTGCGGCTGCGACAGATGACCACCTGCAAGACAATGGCCAGTGCAAATCCTACCCCAAAGCCTGAACCAACGAAGAGGCACAACACAACAACTTCGAACCTGTTGTACTCAGCCGATGTTCCTTCAGGCACCAGGCGTGGTGGAGACGGCGTTGGCGGAGCCCTGGTGCTGGAGGACGAGTGTGTTAGGTTGCACCGCACAGGAAGCGGGCATCCGTGTAGCCCTGGGTTGCCGCCTTCAAAGGAGCTGCTGGGGAACGTCGAGAACTGGCTGCCCCAAGGTATGCCCCCGCTGAGATCATTGTAGGAGAGGTTGAGCCACTCGAGAGCAGTTAATGCAGCAAGCTGCTGGGGGATCTGCCCGGTGAGACGGTTCCATGACAGGTCGAGCGACTCGACCCGAGACAGGCGGCTGAGCTCAACCGGGATACCTCCAGTCAAGGCGTTATGCGACATGTTTAGCACGAGCAGTGACATCAAGTTGCCGACAGTTTTAGGAATGTGGCCGCTGAATTTGTTGTTGGACAGGTCAATCACCACCAGATCGCTGAGGACTTTCAGCATCTTCATGTATTGTTGTTTCATGACGACCTCCACCGCCACCTGAATTCCCCTACAAAATCTTGATTAAAAATTTCCCATTCCCCACCGCCACCTGATAACTTAATGTCAGTGATTCAGCATAGAGTGTATTATTCTCCCAACCATCTCCGGCGGTGTGTTTTGGGCCCCGCACCATGGACTTGAAACTGTGGAAGAGTTTTGAATGTATGACTCCGGTGAAGTCGTTTCCTGCAAGGTCAATGATTTGGAGACTATGGAAGTATCTATGTGTTGAATGTTTCTTCCCAAGCGGAATGCTCACCGGGCTGAAAAATTTATTGGATCTCAGGACAAATAACCGAAGATCCGGAAGGTTACCGAGCCATATCGGGAAAACATCCACAAAATTGTTCCCGCCAACATCAAGGTCTTGCAACTCTTTGCAATTTGCAAGCGACCTTGGCAGACGCCCTTGGATCTGGTTCCCGTGTAAATCTATGAGCTTCAGTTGACAATTCTTATCCATCTCATCAGGCCATGTTCCATTAAGATGATTGTCCCTAAGATTTAGCACCATCAGTTCATTGCAGCCCTTAATCAGATACGGTGGGATAAACCCACTGAAGTTGTTGCTGGATAGGTCAAGAGTTTGCAGAGGATCATTTTTGTGGCACTCTGCATATGGAAAAGACCCGGTGAGTTTATTGTTGGCCAGGTTGATGGAATAAGTGACCTTAAACTGGTGTAGAAAATTGGTGGGCGGGATGGAAGAGAATTGGTTGTTGGAGTAATCAAGCATGTACCCTATGGAAGGGAATGGCACAACACCACGAAGCTTATTAAAGCTAAGATCGAGGACCGTTATGGTAGTGTTGGAAGGGATTTGCCCCACGGTGGTGAACCTATTGTGGGATAGGCGTAAAAATTCCATGCTTCTCCAAATCCAGTCTGGTATCCTGCCACCAATGTGATTATAAGAAAGATCGAGGCTTGTTAGCTGAGGGAGAAACCTGAGGGCACTGGGAATCCTGGTTAGGCTGCAACATTTAAGCTCTAGCCAAGAAATACTACCATTCATACTACTAGCGTTCGATCGATGATCGTCTACGGATAACAAACGGTTATATGAGACTGTTAACGTAGCGAAGTTCCTTAGTCTAAAGTACAGGTTCAGGTCCAACGTACCTGTGAAATTGTTTGAGTCGAGTGCTAGGCTGCCGAGAGCCGTGAGCTGTGAAAATGAGGTTGGAATTGCACCAGTCAGCTGGTTGTTACTCAAATCAACATCAGTTAACGTGGATGATGGGTTATGGAACTCCCCAATTGGACCAGATAGGTTATTCATCTGGAGGGATAGTTGCTGCAATGTTGGTTGGGTAAATATGGTCGCGGTATTGTGCCAGAGAGTGAATTATTGCTTAGGTCTATGGATTCGAGGTTAGGGAATATACTTCCATCCTTGATAACAGTAATAGGCCCTGCAAAAAGTTTGTTTCTCTTGATCAGGCAATTTGTGTTTCCTTATTTAGTTCACAAGATATATACCGAAAAAAGGATTATAGAGACAAAGTCTTATAAATGCTTGCTCTTCTACAGTTTAACTACTCCATGCTTTTTTAATAATTGTGATAACCGCCCAATCAAATAGTTCATCTAAAACTTCTCTCGGAAAAATATCTCACCTAATAAATGAACATAACCTGACAATATTCTAGTAATATTTTTAATTTTTTTATATCCATCTCAAAGTATTTGCACATAACCCAAGCACCACTATATATATATAGCAACAGTTAAGAGGCATAATTTAATCGAAAACTGTTCATCAAGCTACAAAATAATAGGGCGCTGCATGGACTTACCTGTGAGGTTACATCCGCTCAAGCTAAGGACTTGAAGCTGTGCCAACCGGTCGAAACCAGACTCTGGAAGGTGGAACTGGCAAAAGTTGTTGCCATTCAAGTATAGCGTTTCGAGAGAGGTGAGGCTGAACAGAGCAGGATGAAGGTCTCCGCTGATTTGGATGCCCCGATCTGAGAGGTCGAGTGTAGTAACTCTCCCCGTAACGCTGTCGCAACTGACGCCCTCCCACCAGCAGCAGTCGCTGCCCGGCTTCCATGACGACAATGTCGTCACGGCTGGGTAGCTCTGGCAGCTGGAGGCAGTGAAGGAGAAGGACCGCTTCAGCTGGAGGAGCGCCGCCGCATGCTGCCCATCGCACGGCGACGGCGATTGCATGGTGCCATTTGTTGACTGCGCATAGAGACGATGTGAGAACTGGGTTGTTACCGGGAGCAGACCGAAGAAAACAGCCAGTTGCAGCGATGAGGCTCGACGAGTGTTTAGGCAAACCATGGCGGCTACAGTAACTCAGAGCACGGCCTGATGGAACGGTGAGACATAACACGCTTGCCCGTCTTAATTATATGCGGACTTCGTTGGGAAACAATCCAGAGCGTACGGCATCAATTAGTCATTACATGCTATATATTTTCCTTCCACAAGGACCAAGTCCCGTCCGCGTATACTATTTCTACAGTAATGCAAGAAGAACAAATCAGATAATTTTTTTTGCTTGGCTGCAGCTGGTCCGAGGGTCAGGGTAGTATTCTAGTTTACTTGACTTGGAAAAGTGAGTCAAGCAACCAGGATCAACTAACTCTCGTCTTTCACTCCGGAGGTCTTCTGGGCAGACTATCTAGGTGCGAGACTGTGACTATATTATTCGTAACACCTGATTTCTAGTAGATTATTAATTATTAATGAAATATATCATGTCACGTGTGTTTCATAGGGTTCATCCGTTTGCATAGATTGAGAACGTGTCTCTAGTCTCGCATACCGAATCTAGTTACGCGCAAGTCAAACCATTTCAATCAATCGAGTTTACCTTTTATCATTGGTCATGTTCTTCTTTTTTTTTTTTTTTTTTTGCCCAGGGAATTGGTCATGTTCTTCAGTTGCACGGTAGTACTAGGGACGGAGCATAGTTGTTGTGGCCAACACGTGCCGGCGGCCTCTCTGGCTGAAATTGCAGTAGAGAAGAACAGTGATACCTTGCAGAGTAGAATTCGGCATGTTTCCTTCAAATTGGCTTGTTGGCCTCTGCTGAAAATCGGCCCAAGCTTCGTCACTGGTGGTACTGCCATAAAAGATGTGACTATGGATTGTAAAACTAATGTACTTCGTACATGCAAGTATATGTTTCTGATCGTTACTTTTGTTAAAATGAATTTCTATGACACGGAAGAAACAGCCTTACTAGCAATTTATATCCTGTGGAAATTACATATTCACGGATCAAAAGATGGCACTTCACAGTTGGGCCCTCGAGCAGCCTGGTACATAATCCTTGGGATAAGGCTCCTGTATTTGTCCTCCACCCTCTTCTCCAGCAGGTAAGAGATTATATTCTCAACCTCTGATTTTACGTGCAGGTAGAGATCATTCGCGGTTTGCTTGTCAGTCAAGACGTCCTGCCGTCCCCTCGTTGGAATCGGCTTTCCAAAGCGGTAGTAAAACCTGCCCGGCATTTTCAGGTATAATCCCGGAAAGAACACCTCATGGTCAACCTCTCTGCAAGAGCAACAGTTGAGGAAGTTTCAGGAGTGATCTCAGTGTGAGGAGCTGTCTGATCTCAAAAGTCATGGGAGGGGATAGCAGTTTTCTGATTTATGTGTGTGTGTGTACCTTAGCTTTAAATGGTTGCTATATGCTTGTATCATTTCCTTGCCGAAGGGTGCATTCCTGATATCATCGAACGTACAAAGGATCTGATGGCAATAAAATTTTTATAAATGCAAATTTTATCTAAATCAGCTGCAGAACAAATTAAAGAAGCTCAGAGATGTGGCTTCGTGTCGAACGGAGGAGAACACAGCAAAGACATATTGCTTACTTCCAGAAGATCGTCCTCTCCAACGACTCCAAAAGGCACAATTGTGGCGTTAAACTGTGCCGCCATCCTGACAAATTCGGTCTGTGCTGGCCAGAACAACCTGTGCGCCTCACCCTGCAAATTGCTGTCATGATTAAAAGCAAGGAGAAGAAGCTGCATCGTCCAAATAGAGAAGCGGCGTGTTCGGCTTGCTGCTGCTGCTGCTGCTGCTGTTTTTCCTCCTCACATGGCTACAGTGCTGCTTCCAGCAGCTACAGTGTTCTCAGTTATTTCTCCAACAGCAGCTACAGTAAACAGCAGCAGCAGCCTCCAACCGAACAGGCTGAAGAAGATATGCATCAGGAACGCGAAACAGTTACTGTATCTGCTAACCTTGCAGTGGAGCGCCTCCCGGTGGCCACCGGGGTACAGGAGCACGAACTCGCCGGCGGCGAGCAGCTCGTAGATGTACTTGTACTTGAGCGGGACGCCTCCCCAGAGGTTGAGGAAGTCGAAGAAGTCGTGGCCCTGCGACCACGCCCTCATCTTGTTGGGGAACAGCAGCGGGTGCGCGATGCCGCGGACGACGATGCCCTTGTGCCGCAAAAACTCCGCGGCCAGCGAGATGAGCTCGATGCCCAGGAGCATGTGGTTGCCGACGAGCAGGACCGGGCCGTCCTGGGGGACGCCGGCGAGGCCCCGGACCACCGTGCCGTCCTCCATCGTGGAGTACATCACCGGGCAGGTCCTGAACCTGAGATCACTGCATTTTTTTTTCCCCATGAAAAAAATCGTGTCGTCAGTTTCATTTGGACATCTATATTAGATTGCTTATGGGATGCACGTGACAGGTGCTGATTCTGGTTAATTACCAGCTAGCTTTGTCTACTTCCTTTAGCTCAGTTACGGATGGAGGGATGAAGTCGAAAACCCGGTGGTATCGTCTCGAATGCCGGTAGAGATCAGTGCACTTGATGATGGATGAAACATGGACACCGTACTCCTGAAATACGTGCTGAACTACATCAGCCACTCCGCTGAGGAAGAATATACTGTTTCTCTTCTTTTCAGTTGAATTAATTTATTCTAATCCGGTATAAACCTCACCAGCAGTAAGCTGTGCCCATGTTTCTCAAAGAAGTAGACTTTGCATTGTGGTAACAACTTTTGTAGCCTGTTAGCTTCAGCTTTGCTTGGAAGTAGCCTGTCAGCACAGCTGAGAGGAGAAAGCATACCAAATTCGAAATTATTGCTCCATCATGTAATGGAATTTATCAAGATGAATTTGGAAGGGAGGTAACTGAATTGCTTAACGTATCAGATTAGTTACCTGACTAGCAGCAGCACTTCAGCCTGAACTGATTGTAGTCGATAATTAGCATAAGAAGCAGCACGTTTGATCAGCTTCATTTTCCATTGCAACGTATCCTTTGGTATTTTGTCCATTATGTTCTGCAATCGAAGGCTCACATTTAGCACTTTTTTATTACAACAAAAGACTAACATGAGGACAATGATCAGAACAACTGATTCATTTCTACCATTACATTACTGCTCCCTCTATATTTACTCCGTAAATAACACACCCTGAGGCTTAAGAAAGAAAAAAAAAGGCCATATAAGTGAGATCCTAGCCAGAGAAGAGCAACAGGACTCATATTTACAGGATGTGAAGTTACGGTAAATACCGAATGCTTCAGGAAAGATGACATGTTACTTGTCAATCTGTTCAGTGCTGCTAAAGGGTGCTTCCCATTTATCATGCTACTTACAGCCATCTCCACTTCATTGTCTGTTACCATAGTCAGGAAAACAGAAGGATCAAAATATGGGCCGAAAGATGACCAGTTAGGAGGAAGCACACAATGAAAGTGATGCATATATAAATTAACAACTAACAACCCTACATATCCTGTAATTTCGAGTCAACTAAATGTATCACCATGCATGGTAGATTTTTCTACAATATCACTTTTTTTCAATTTTTTCTTCAGCTGCAAAATACAAGGTACTTACCAATGTTATAGTTCAATAGAGCTGTAATGGCCATGGAAGCCTCATCTGAAAACAGGCTGACAAACGATAGAAGCTGCTGTATGTCTGAATTCTCATATGATGTTGCTGTTCCAATTAAAAATCAAGGAAATTATGTATGTCCAATTAAATATTAATTCGTAAGGTTAATTGGTGTAAAAAAATATCTTGCATACCTGGATTAACCAGTACAAGTATCAAATCAACGTGTGGATTACGAGCAGCTACTGCAAGTGCTAAGCATCCTCCGAAAGAATTCCCCAATAGATAGATGGGCTTGTTAGGGGAAGTGGCATGCTCTTTTGTCACAACATCTTCTACCATTGTAAGAAGTTCTGAAAAAGAAAAGCGCTAAACCACACAATTAATCCTGACAAGATTATTCTTCAATATGAATCATTACATAGATTGCAAACAGATCATAACATATGTGCTTCAGAGAGAAAATCCTTTAAATTAATACACATACAAATATAAATACCTTCAAATGGCGTACGGTCGTGAAAAGGAACATGCATGCATCTAAGTTCAAAAATCCTGCAAAGGGAATAAAAAATTAGTATCTGACGTTATTATTTAGGGCATGAATAATTAGATTCAGATTTGTGGAGCTGGTTGTGTCCTTGTTCTAATCTGAAGGAGAAAACATTAACAAACATATCCTACCCAAACATCAACAAACAGAACCCTCTTAATTCTGAATTGCTTAAACAGTTTTCTTACTAAGATAACTGATGTCTTTTTGTAAAAGCAGATGCGGTCAGAATTTGAGCCTAGTGGAAGTGTGAACCATGTTTTTGTACATTGTTCTATTTGTATCATACCTTCCAAGTGCCTGGTGATGCATGAAGAGCCCCATCCCCATCCCATCTACTCCTGAAAGTTCATAACACCAAAATAAACATCTCAAATTAGGCTGTGTAGCAGTAATCAACATATGACATACTACAAAATTGAAGAATTGATGCAACGTCCTTGATCACGCAACATTTTTGCACTATATTGACCTGGCAAATACAGCATTATTGGAGCATCCTCGATCGGTGGATGCGCGTCCACTGGGCAAAACCAGCGCGGTGGTCCACTATCATGCTCCACTAGCTCTCCGATTGCCCGGTAGTAATAATCCAGATCCTTAACCTTCTGGTACCCATCGTCATACAGTGCTTCAAGCCCACGGTAGCTCGCCTTCAACCTCCCGGCATGATTGAACAGGTAGCTGATCCTCTCAAACGAGCCGTGCCGGCGCCATGGTCGCCATAGTGCGGTGGCCTGTGAGTGTGTAGAGAGGGAGAGAGTCGCCATTGCTAGTTAGTGAGATCGAAAGCTTTTCGGAGAGTTTCAGGTATGGTCTTGGAGAGGCCGCAAAGACAGTCATGCGTTTGGGACGCGTCAAGGTGTGCAACGAAGCAACTGGAACCGAATGAGGCACAAAGGGTGTGAGTTTGGACTATATGGAGTGTTGTGGACTTGCACTCCAGTGGTTCATATTTGTGTGATTTGGTCACGTGTAAATCAAGAATATTTTAACATTTTGATGGTCAAATTATGCCTGGGAAAAATTGCTTAAACTATACACGTCATTTGGAGTTCGACATTTCTACCATGTGTCACATGCAAATATCAACCCCACCTATCTCTGAGAAAGCATTGGGCCACATCAGCATTATACTTATCCACCGTCATATTTACTAAAGAAATGAATCTGGACCGTAGAACTGTGGGGAGGCTAAAAAAAAAAAAAGAGTACAAGAATCTCTCCAGAAACATCTAATCCGGTCCCACTGCCGTAACACCTGCCCCTCTCCACTCCAGCATATGTAATTTCTCCCAGACCGTCAGGAAAATGGGGTCTCATGCGAGTCGTGATGCTGATAGTACATTCTCCATTCCATCCCAATCCTTTGTAGTCCTGCTGATCCGATCACGTACTGGAGCTCTTACTCTGCCTATGCTTCTCACTCGCATATATGGTCTATGTATGTGCTGACACGGACGTTGACGCAGGGGAAGGGCGCGTTCTGGATCACGGTGCTAGAGCGGCTCATGGACAGGGAGCCTTGTAGTCCAATTGAACTGCATATATCTCACCCTATACGTGATGGAGCACGACAAAATACAACAAGTTGAATGGAGCCATGCATATAACACGTCAGCTTCTGGCTTTGGTTCTTCTCTATCCCAGTGAAGCACGCGACGACACCGTCGACATTGTAGTCCTGGATGCGGTCTTTTCTGCTGCATGACGGCATCGTCGACATAGTAGCTGCTGATGGCAAAGATTGAAGGTATATACGAAGCACTGCTTGTGCTGACAGGGTTTCAATAGATTGTGGGAAAGACAACAAAAAAGGTTTCTACGTTGAAGAAAGCCTAATCGTGTATGCAGATGACAATAGATGACAGTAGGAAGATTGAGATATTCGTTTTTCTTTCTTCTAGGATTTGATCCAAAGAGACCTATCAATAATAGGACTCCCATCCTCTGACTACCATTGCTCCTTTTGACCATTTGCAACAATCATGAATGATATAAGTTGGTTTATAGGCCAAACGAAATCTCTTAGAAATTGGTCATCTTTTTCTTTTTTTATATATCTAATCCAAACAAAAATTAAAAACGGTGGCATCTAACATATAACAACAACGGATCATCCAATACATGACAAGAGAAGCGCGGCAATGCCGCGCATGATTTCTAGTGTACTTTATTCGCAAAACCATACTGATGCACACATGCATCACCAAGACAACCCATTTTAATTAATTTGAAGTACCTGATGTAGTCCTTGTCAAGTTACAAACTTTTAGGAGTCTAATCTTCATACTTTTTGAGATTCCACCAAAAGAAAGAGCTAATTAAAGCTTAAACATTGCTGCAACGATTTTTTTTACTTAAACATTTTTCATGACAGAATGATGAATAAGTCTCATCTTAATACTTTCATGATAATGTGACGGGTAAGTCTCATCTAAATACTTCCGCGCTCCGGGCAGAATTGCATTGGGGCAGTCTTTTGCAATTAATAAGATCTATTGGGGCCCATATGGGTCTACGGAATCAGATCGAATTCAATTGCTTTCCATGGTCCGGCCCGTTTGGCTGCCCCAAGGAAAGGAATAGTTGTTTCCAGCCCTTGGCGTAAGGTTCCAACATTCATATTGTCCAATATTCACATTTGGCAAAAAAAAAATGCCATCAGTTTTTGTATAAAAATTTGCAACTATTCGTATTTACAACCATTTTAGTTAAGAAAATATAGAAATGATAGAGGTTTATCTATACGATATCTGAATATTCATACTTCTATTTGTGTCCACAATTACATGGTTGTATGTCTTTATTAATACCTAAAATATTGGATGATAAGCTTAATTCTAATTAAAAGTCTAAAATAAAATTATTAACAAAAACTTTATAACAAAATGCATTTAATTGTCTTCACAACATAGAAATTTGGAACAATATCCACATCTGTTAGAATTTAGTAGATATTCAATTGTTCATGTTCGAACAAATTATCATTTGTGTTCATATTTGAGGATATTTATATTTATATCCATATTCATTTTTAAATATGAAAATAGATATGGGATAGGAACTATTCAGGCCACACCACATATTTTGGATCTCTTCTAATAATTTCAGGGATCCAAACGAGCCCTTAAGTGAAATGGTTGGTGATTTAAGGCTGCTAAACAACATATCGGAAAGAAAATAAATCTATGTATTCCAAAACTCTTCTAAATGCGAAAATTAAGTCAAATAGTTCTCAAGTCAATCTGCTAAAAAGATGAATAATCATGCTTGGCAGCGTGATATTAAAATGATTATTTTTACCACACTAAGAATTTGGCTTTTACAATTGGGCTCTAAAAGAAACGAGATATTTCACAGATTTGAAGGGGGCTGAAGAAATGATTCCGTGCGAAAGAGTCAAAGGCGACAGGCGCTGATCTGCACCTTCTCCCTCTCGCCCTCCAGCCCTGAGCCCCTGATCGCCATTTCCGAACCCGACGTATTCTAAGGGAGATTATTCTGGAGATTACGCATTAACTTGTTTTTGCAATTTCCGATTCTTTTTAGCTTCGAGGCTAGTAGGCCGCGCTACTTGCCTAGTTGGTACCGAAGTTCACTAATAATCAGTACCACGCGGATGGGCAACCACGTGTTCGACGAAATGCCGGATCTTATGGCAAAAAAGAAAAAAGACAAAATGCCGGACCGGAACTAACGGTCACCGTTTGCTCTTCTCCTGCAGATTGAGACGATTATGATGTCTACTTCTGGAAGCAGATGGGCAATGGAAGGAGATGCCAGTATGCCACCGCTTGGCTGGTCAAGGTAGAGAAACTATGCTGTCTTGTAAGTAGGCCTTTAGAAGGTGTGGAGATAAACTGCGGTTAACTTTTGCTTCATTGCCCAGCTCATATTTCGTTTCAATAAGTTCATCTTTGCAACTCTTCTAGGTTCCAATATTTTGCTGAGTTTCCGAACCCAAAAGGATGCAAAAAGAGACAATTTGACTGAAGTTGCTATTCTTTTTAATCCTCTGTTTTCCTCTTAAACGAAGAACGAAAAAGAACATTCAATGCTGGAGTGTCCTTGCCAGTAGAGAGCGTATTCAGCCAGTTTTGAGTAAAGCTTTTCAATTTGAAAAACATGAAATGGTCTGTCACATAATTTTGGGAGCTTCTCATATATATACAAAAATTCCAAACATTAATATCTTATCTGTGCTAATCACGGTCCAAAAGTTGCACATGCCAGTAAAAAATCAGAAACATTTACAGCTGCATTATTGTACTGTATACTTTGTATAATCTACTGTACATCACTAAATTAGTATAAGGGGGAAGATTTCCTCCTCAATAAATTGTAACTGATTAAAGAGTTGCATCGAACTGCAGATGTCCTGCCCTATCAAAGACGGATGATAGCTATTCTTCTTCCATCTTTCTTTGATGTCAGATTTCAAATATCCAACCACACTATCACACAATCATATGTGCAGCTAATCATGGTTCAAAAGTAGGAACTTCTGCAGAAACTCCCCATGTTGCCTGGTATAACGCACGCTGTGTTATACTCCTGTAAGGGTCTTCCTCCCTCTTCCTCTTCAAATATGACATTATGCCCTCAACTTCTGATTTGATATGCAAGTACATTTCGTTTGCGCTCTTTCTATCTCTGACGACATCGCTCATCCCTTTTGTTTCGATCGGTTTGCCAAATAAGTAGTAGAATCGGCCAGGTACCTTGGGGACAAGAGCGGGCAAGTACATGTCTTGATTCCCATCCTCTCCTTTGACGCTGTCCCTGTAACGAATGTTGTGCATGCCATAAGTGAATAAGAACTCAACTGAACAAATAAATATGCAACGCCAGATATGATCGTTTTCTATCGATGTTCAGAAAAAAATAGCTTGAACTCTGACCTCATTCTTTGTCTTTGGGTTTCTTTGTTGATTGATTCTATCCACTCCCGGAGGAATGGAATGTTCTTCTGATCATTATAATCCAGAACCAACTGCAGAGACAGTGCACAGAGTAGCTTAATTTAGTATCATCAAATGCCATAGTAAACTACATACAGACATGCATTAACCGCATATGACCTGTAGTCTTCGTACATATTGCAGACAAAGGAATACTAAGTGAAGCAAGGAACTTGTGCCGATGAACTTTGCTGGCAATATTTCCATTTTCACTGATGGATAGATAACTTTTAAAGACAATGTAAAGTTATCATCTAGAGCTAGCTTCTAGTGTAGATTTGTCGTTTGAGATGAACTGAAGAGTTATTAAGACTCAATCATGATTTCTTAAACTTGTCAAATTAACATTTTAAAATGAAATTTGGCAGCAGTGGCGTATCTACAGTTAACTATATTTCAGCACTGAAATTTGACCAGAGGGCCATGTTCAGATTTATCCTATGGAGCAAAAGTATCTACCTCTAGAACGTCATCTTCTCCAACATACCCAAAAGGTATGATAGTAACGCCAAATCGTGCAGCCATTCTTACGAATTCTGGTTGATCTGGCCAAAATAACTTGTATTCTTCACCCTGCAAAATCCAGTAGTACTTCTGTAAGGAAACAAAGGAACAAAAAATGATCCAAAAGATTGGAAGTGTCATTTATTCTTTTCCGAAGTGACACCAGCTCATTTTGAGTCGGTTTTAGCATCAGATTGAAATATTACTATTAAAATATTTTTGTTCCTATGGGGAGAGCCATGATAATGAAAATGTACTTTCATAAAAGAACTCGAACACGCAGGAGAACTGAGGAAATGGACCGGGCACAAAGCAAACAATACGGACAAACAGACACACACTCCCATAACTCAACAGAAACAACAAATTACCATTCCTTGACAGGCACTACAACAAACTGATCACCTCACCTATAGATTAATTCGCGACCACATTTACCATGAGGGTATATTAAGGACAAAATGGAACTTCAGACGTTTCTAAGATTGTTCATGGATTCAGTTGCTATTATGCACGCTATGCTTTAATATTAATGAGCTAATCAAGGAAAAAATACAGACCTTCCTGTGCAGAGCTTCTCGAACACCACCAGGATAAAGTAGAACAAATTGATTGCTCTCGAACAACCTATACATATTGATTGGAGTGACTGGTAATCCACCATACATGGAAACTGTATCAAACCGAGATAACTCCTGGCGTGAAGACTCAAAGTTTGCTCCAAACAAAACTGGGTGAGCCATGCCACGAACAATTGTTTTCTTCTCCCTCAAGAACTCTTCATACAATGGACTCAACTCAATCCCCATGAGAGCATGATAACCCACAAACAAGACAGGACCTTGGTCAGGAACACCACCAAGGCCACGGACAATTTTTCCATTCTTCAGAGTAGACATCATGACTGAGCCCAGTGCAAGGTGAAACAGTCTGCAGGTATTCACTTTGCCACTTAGTTTTGCGAAAATAGCATTCAAAAGTGGAATGAAACTTGCAGAGTTTTAATACATACTTGTGATCCTCATCAAATGTCTTCTTGAACTCACTTAATGATGGGGGGAGGTAATCGGTTACGAAATCCCGTTGTCGGCCACGGCGATACATATTCACTCCTTTTATTACAGACAATAGATTCATACCATCCTCCTGCTCATGTAGAACGTGGCTTTCAGAATGGAAAACTAAAGAATTTACACTGTGGTATAAAATATTATAGCAGGAAGCATTGCAAGTGTGATGCTCTGTACCAAGAGTAGCGTGTGGCCATTGTCCTTGAAGTACCGAACTCTGCAGTTTTTCAGTGTCTTGTATAGTCGATCAGCTTCTTCTCCGCTTGGCAGAAGATTGTCATTACCACTGAATATAGAGATATTACAATATGAGACCAAACATATTGAGATTAAAAGACATCAAAGATAACAAAATTACAAGGTATTGCAGAAATATTTTAGCAATGACCTTGCAAGAAGTAAAACTTCAGCCTGCACAGCATGAAGACGAGAATTTGCATATGCTGCTCCAGTCTTAAGAAGCTTGAGCTTCCACAAAAGAGTATCCCTTGGTATGATATCTGCCAGTTCCTGAGACATGACGAGCATGAATTCTAAAAGAATAATACTACCTCCGTTCGCGAATTCATGTCGTTTCCGACAAGGGACATGAACTAAAAATGAGCTAGACCGCTGTGTCGGAACGACATAAATAAAAAAATGGAGGGAGTACGAAATATTTCCTTAAGAAATTAAGTATTGGTAGCTGATTTCATCATGAATGGAGATGAAGAAAGCACGTGTGCAGGATAGTGAACTAGAAGAAATATATATAGAGTCAGGATTGGTGTAATAATAAAAGAACCTTGAACTCTTCTTTCTTTAGTAAAAGAACAGACATATCAGCGCGGAGTATGAATTATTATGCGCAAAAATTACGAGTGAGATTTCAATATCTAGAAAAGAAAAATGGAAGTGGGAATAGATAACATACTGAAAGCAAAGGTAGCATTGAAGTGAGGCTATCTGACAATTTCTGGAGGCTTTCAAGAGGAGATAGGTTGTTTTCAATGCTAACTGAAGCCATCTTCAGGGGGTCACCTGTAAAACAAATCGTTAGAATACGTACAGAATGCCATTCGTTTTCCATTGCTTACAGCTCTAATATTTATTCAACCATCAATAAAACATGCATTCTCTATTTTTGCTACTACTCAAAGTCTCAAATGACATCCATTTGAGAGTTTCAGCCATCACCAAAAACAATTGAAAATACATACCAATCAAGATAAATGCCAAAATAATATAAATTTGGAAAGAAGGGGAAAAAAAGTATAACGGGAAAATGTTTAAGGATTCATTTTAAATGAAGTCATTGAACTTTCTAGGAAATTTTGATGTTATTTTTCGCTAGAACATTACAACAAAAGATGATTATGATAAAAAATTTTCTTGTTGTGCTGTCACTACAAAATTTCTTGAACTCCCACCCCCACACCGCTTAAATTGATACAAAGTAGCTGCAAGAATAGTACTTTGGGTGATAGAAAGAAAATTCTTAGGACACCAATAATCAGCCAAAATACAGAATAACAATTCTACAGTACAGTTAACCGACTAACAAGGTAACAGTAAAGAGGATGTATACCCATAACAAAACTGAGGAGATATGGAACTGTAAAATGAAATTCGCTTGGTATTGCTTCCAAAAGGGGCAGTATTGGCTGCAATGAAGTCTTTGCAAATGATGTTGCTGAAAAATAATCAACAGGTTATTTGACAACAATCAGGAAAAAGGAATCTTAGGAAAATGATCTTTTTTTTTAACTATATCTGAAATTGAAGAATCACCTGCCTGGGTTTACAAGTAGGAGAACCAAATCAATTTGTGGGTTACGAGCTGCTACTGACAGTGCCAAGCATCCGCCAAAAGAATCTCCGAGAAGATATATTGGTCTGTTTGGTGATACATCGTGCTCATGTTTGATACATTTTTCAACAATTTGTATTAGTCCTGCATGAATGCATTTTCTGATCTATTAGTAAAACAAAGTTTTGAACACTCAACCCCCAACCTATTTAACGATCAAACACATTTCATCATCCCAATATTGATAACTTCTACTGTCAGAACTGTAAGGTACAGGAATCCAAAAACATATACTTATCTCCAGAATCACTAAATGTCACCAGGATTTTGGTTTTTATAACACCTAGTAGAATGATCAACTACTGATGCAAAAAAGAATATCTTAAATTGTAGATATATTATGAATGTTGCTTAGAATTGTCGTCAAACAATTATATAGTTACAAAATAGTGGTGCGAATAAGATCAGCTTTGTACCTTCAAATGGTGTGCGATCATTGACCGGTATATGCAAACATCGAACCTCGAATACTCTGGCATTGGTAAAGAAACAAATGGATTTAGCACATAGATATGTATGTTAACAAGTTTCCTGACTGCCAGATTGACATCTAAACAAGATGGAAGTGACAATAGTTATGCTCATAAACTCTTGAACTTCATGGCATCCGCTGAATGCCAGAACAGTCCTTGTAATGGAACTAGTTGCTTAAGTTGTAATAAGAGCGAAACCCTATATCAGATTGACATGAAACCTCTTATTTGTGATACTTAATCTGCTATGTATTCATGAGTTGCTACTTACATGTACTTTGATAAACGCAAGCCAAAACAAAAACCAAAAGAAAGCAGCCCACCCTTGTAACATCGACAGTTTGACGATAGAAAAGATGCCAAGGAATGCATCAACAGGTAGGGGATCAATCACTAGTGGACTAGATAGTAGTAGACTAGACTTTGTCTGCCCTTTTTCATGATGTGGTAGACAATGACTGCACGGAGCAAAGCCAATTGCACCTCAGCTGGACTAAGTACAGTTGAAAGTGGTCTTTCCTTCTTGAGACCAGGAAAAAAAATGTGATACCTGACTGCCTTTGATATCGACACCACGTGCTTGTATAAACAAAGTTACTTGAAATAACAGTAAGAAAAAAGAAAGCGATTACTAACGTCACAGTACTTTCATTGCACTTGGCGGCGATGAAACAGAGAGAGTTGTGCAGAGCAAGGAGGATAGAAGAGTACAAATAGATTCGTTCGAAACAGGCAATAGCTGTTTGTGCAAAGCTTGAGATATATTGGGAAAAGAAGAGGACTCACTTGCCCAACGACTTGTGGTGCAGAATGAGCCCCATTCCAACGCCATCCGTTCCTGCCGTGTTGTCAATTCAAGGTCAGCAACTTAGCATCAATCGGAACACAAACAGAGAGGAATGCCCTTTTGGGAGTCGCTTCTGTGCTAGTATGTCAACAAGGAAAGCAGTTCAAGCACAGTTTTTTTTAGAATGAGAGAAAGAGAGGTATTATGGCAACTTTTCATTACGAAAAAGTATAATCATCAGGCAATTACTGAACGCCAAAGTTTCAGGCTCCACAAGTACTACAGCAGTATCACAGCAACTTTTGAAGCAGTTATTAAGGTATTAAAGTGGGGGCAGCTGAGCTGAGCGCACCTGGCAAGAAGAGCAGCAGCGGCGCGTGGTCCACCGCGGGGCGGCCGCACTCGACGGGGGAGAACCAGCGCGGCGGCCCGCCGTCGTCCCGCGACACGGCCCGCGCCGCCGCGAAGTAGTCCTTGACGGTGGCGCCGCCGAAGCCGTCGTCGTAGAGCGCCTGGAGCCCGCGAGGCTGCTCCTCCTCTTTCTCCACCACCGCATCCTCCTTAACGCCATCCTCCCTCGTCTTGTTCGGCCTCTCGACCACCTTTACTGCCGCGCCATTACTCACCGCCACGGCCGCCGTCTCGACGGAGCTGGCGCGGAGGCCGAACCACGCCGCCCGCCGCTTCGCTCCGCGGCGGCTGCCGGCGCCGAGGACGGCCGGGAGGGAGTGGAGCGCGGCGACGGGCATGGCTGGCTGCCTTGCCTGCGTGCGCGGGAAAGACGACGGGCGAAGACTGATGGTTGGAGAAAGAAACAGAGGAGGTGGAGTTGAAGAAGCAGGGGATGATGGGGTTGGGGGCAGAGTGCCCAGCAGCAGCGAGAGGATGATTGATTGGGGTGGCCGACCCGCGGGCACGTAAGCCAGCCCAGCCAGTGAGACAACGGAGGTGGTGTGGTGGCCACGAGAGAAGATTGTACTACGTGTAACGTAGCCGTTAGTTTTTCCATTTTCTTTTCCCCTTTTGTTGCTGGTTTCAACTGTGGTTGGTTGTGGTGAAAAAAGGAGCCTAGTTTCTCCAGCTTTTTCTTTCAGAAAAATACTTTCTACATTTTTATAGACGACTTATATTTCGACTCATTGAGCCTGGGGTCAAGGTGCAAAGTCATTTGTAGTTGCACTGCACCAACTGACACAAAGACTTTGCAAGTTTTTCCTAGGTATATGGGGCCAAATTGGAAGCATGTGATGCTTGAGATGGAGAACACCGGCCACTTTTCTCCGAACTATAGTCTCTGTGGTATGAATTGTGACAGACTGCTACCCCTATTGTATGCGAGGATAATTAGGACTCTGACGTGTGACTCTGCGAATGAATTAGCTGCCTGGTTACTGTCACTAACAATTGTGTGAACTTCGTGTGAAACTGGGGAGAGTATACGTAAGCCAGCGAGCGTGGAGCGAGAGACAGCAGTGGACAGAGACAAGCGAGGTGGTGGCCGCGCTCCCAGCGAGGACGGGCGTTGAATTTTTAAATTGCTGGCTGATCAGTGTTGGCGATGACATGATTTGGTAAATTAAACTAGTAGGGTTGTTTTTTTCGAATGTTGGTAAAGTAGTAGTTATTTGTAGCCGTGTGTGAATTTATATATGTGCACGTCTACTCCCTCCAGTTTTTTTTTTTAGGGCTCCATTTTGTTTGGTTCACATTTTTGCACTGCCTCTTCTGTCCTCACCTCAAACGAACAAAGATGTGGCGACCATTCTCGATTGCTCCGGGCTCTAAACAATTCAAAGTCATAGAGGTGAGTCTTCCTGTTTTGAAACAGCTGGTAAATGTTTAGCTTCGAATAGACCTTGGATGCCAGAGTTCCACGGAAGCTTGAGTCGTCATGGACCGGTCACATGTGGCCCATCGCGACCGTAAACCACACAACACGCTCGCGATCCCGTCATTTCCAAAGTGAGCGTGTGCACCTGCGGAGCACTCGTCAACAAACTCAGCTCCTCAGCTGGTCCTTTTCAAGCAAGTGCGGGCACATGTGCACATGTGGCGCCGGGCGCATCCTGACAAGCCTACTGGTGCCAAATCGAATCGACAGCTGCAGCGGGCCGAGATCGCGCAGGATATGAAAAACAAATGAGAAAAGGCAGAAAAGGCGTCGCAGCATGTGGCGTGCGAGTGACCACAAAACGTACTAGCAAGTGGCAACCTAATACTGGCCCCGTTCGGTGCGGCCTTTTAGAGGCCTCTAAAACGGCCCGGTGCTAAAGTTTAGCGCGAACGGCACCGAACGGGCCTCTAAACTTTAGAGCCTGCGGGCCTTTAGAGGCCTCTGAAATTCCGAGGGGGGAGAGGCTCTAAACCCTCTAAACTCGCGTGGGACGCGAGTGCCCTTCTCCCTCCTGCAGCCTTATCCGCTCGCGTCCGCCGCCGCTCGCCCGCATCTGCGCCGCCGCCGCCTCCGCCGAGCTGGCGCCAAGGCGCCACCGCCGCGTCCCTGTCCAAACCCCGATAGTAGGACGTCCTCTGCTGCGGCTCCAGCTGGCTGGTGCGAAGCGGCGCCGTTCGCCGCCGTCCAGCAACGGTCGGCGTCGACGCCGGATCTCGACCGCACCGGCGCCCGTTTCGCCGCCGGCGGACGACGTCAACAGCAGCTCCTCCTCCAACATGGACCGCTTCGGCGCGGGCGGGTACGGCGGAGACGGTTCCCGGGACTTCTTCTCGAACCCGGGGGATCCGTACGCGCACTCCCAGTCGCCCATGCCCGACGACGGGAGCCGCCGCCATCCGACGAACAGCGGTGCTGGTCATCTCGACATGAACCGCCTCGACCTCAACACCGAAGGCTTCCCCAATCCTGGCGGCTTCCAAGGCTTCTTCCACCCCAACCCTGATTTCGGCGGGGCCTATGGATTGGGCATCGGATCGAGTTCCGGCTACGGAGCAAGCGGAGGGCATGGTGCTGGTCCTGCTGCTCCGGGTTTTGCTGCTCCTTACGGTGCATTTGGTGTTGGGCGTGGCGGTATCGGTTTTGGTGGTGGTGGTGGTGGTGGTGGTGGTGTTGGTCGTCTTGGCCGCGGTGCTGCCGGTGCTGGTGCTTGTGGTGGTGCTGGCTCCGGGGGTGGTGGTGGTGGCTCCGGGGATGGTGGTGGCGCTAGTGCCCGCCGTCGTCGAGGTGGTGGTGGTGATGGAGGTTTTGCTGCTGCTGGTGGAAGCGGTGCTGCTGCTGGTGGCCGTGGGCGTCGCCGTGGAAGTGGCCGACGCCGTGGTGCCGGTCGTGGTGGTGGTTCCATCTGGGAAGATGAGGACGCCGATGAAGACAGTGGAGATGACAACGTGCGTCTCCCTACATGGAACGACCAGGTATGATGCCTACTCGGCCATCCATTTTTGTTACTCTGTTCGAACTAAAGTTGAATAGCTTGTCGGTTAATAGATGTCTGTCTGTCGAAATGTAGCAAACTGATAGGTGTAATTGGACCAATGAACATACCGAGGTTTTGCTGGATATTCTTCTAGAGTTAAAGAACAATGGTACCTACAGAAATGGAATCATGTCCCCTAGGGGTTATCCTATTGTCCAACTCAAATATCATGAGAAGACGAACCTGAAGCACAGTAAAGATCAGATTCGCAATAGGCTGTCCCAGTTGAAAGCCCTGTATGCTACAATTGAAAGACTGCACAAAGAAACAGGTCTCGGTACAAAGAATGGGTGGCCTGATGCTCCAGCGCATTGGTGGGCAAAAGAACTCAAGGTACTAATGAAGAGTCAGCTGTCATGTTGAACTGAATTTGGTAAATTCTACAACAGACATGTTCTGATCCTTTTGATGGTTATTTTAATTGCAGGGCAAAAAAAATAAGGAGCTACATAATTTGAAGGATGGTCCTCCACCGTTCTATGAGCTGCTGGAAGAGGTGTTCCATGGTATTGCAGTGGATGGCTCAACTGCTTATTACGCTGCAGAGGACACCGAGGAAGAGGATGAACAAGAAGATGCTGAAGATGAGGCATTTGGCCGACCCATTACTTTGGACTCAAGCCCTGCGACCTCCGGCAGCCGCAAACGGGGCAGCAGTACAAATACAACCGGAGCAAGCCCCGTCAAGAAAAGCAAGAGCCCGATTGCCAGATATATCGGAGGAATCCTTCAGAAAACAGAAGAGGTCGCTGAAAAAAAATATCGTTTCATGGAGCAACAAGCTGCACGGCAACAGGAATACTTGGAGAGGCAGGCTCAATTACAGGTTGAGATTGAGGAGCGGAAAGCTGCGGCTAGGGCCGAGTTTCAGAGAAGAAGGGAAGAACAGCAGGCAAAGCGGGAGGAGGAGGAGACTGCTGAATTACGTCGCATGCGTCAAATTGCAATTGACGAGGGTTGGGATGAGGGCAGCACCGAGTACCTGGCCATAGCGGTACTGTGGGAAGACTTTGCCGCTAAGGAGTTGTGGTGGGGCTGCCAAACACCTGCGAAACGGCTTCAATTCATGCGCAATTACATGAGGATTAAGAAACTTGTCTAGAGTTGTAGTTCTGAGTTGTAGACTAAAGTGCACAATGAGTTGATGTTTTCTGACTATGTTGTATCGTGCTGTGTAAACAGTTTCCGGAGCTGGTTGTGCCATGTGGATTAGAGAACATTTGTCATGCCTATTTCCTCATGCTCACTGCATATTGCGCCTTCCATTATGTTACAACTGAACCATTTGTTTGCCTCTTTCTCACTTGTTGTTTCCATGATGGTTAGGCTGACATGTCCGCTGTTGCGTTGTTGTTGCAGGGTATGCTCGCCGGCGACACGCAGGGGTGCATGGATATGATGGACGATGACGACGACGAATTAATGGAGCAGCTTCCTTTCCTCGTCTATGGTATGTTCCACGACATGCACTACTACTCAAAGACCCCTATGCCAAGAAGTCCAGAGAGTGGCCTTGACTTTGTCATGAGGATCATTGGGGATCCAAATTTGTGTCGAGTTAACTTTAGAATGAGCCCTGCATTGTTTGGTGAACTGCATACGATATTAGTTCAGCGTTATGGTCTCAAGTCTACCAATAACTGCTCTAGCATTGAAGCATTAGGGATGTTTCTTTGATGGTTGCAACACCTGAACCATTTAGGCAAGCCATGACCATATTTGGGAGGTCCCTAGACACTGTGCATCGCAATTTTCAAAGAGTCTTGAAGTGTGTTGTCCAGCTAGGAAGAGACATCATAAAGCCGGTGGACCCCCAATCCACAAACATACACCCACGGCTACAAGAGGCTAGGTTCAAGGGACTTTTCAACAATTGCCTAGGTGCAATTGATGGTACTCATATACCCGTTACAGTTGAAACAAAAAAGGTTGTTCAGTTCATGAACCGCAAGGGTTGGACCTCACAAAATGTCATGGCCGTGGTGGACTTTGACTTGAGGTTCACATTTGTGCTTCCTGGATGGCCCGGATCAGTTCATGACATGAGAGTGTTCAATGATGCTTTAAACAAGGATGAGGCCGCATTTCCACATCCACCGTCGGGTATGGCAATGCAGTTCACAAATTGTTGCATAGCTTTCGGTCACACTCTTGCAACTTGGTAATCATTTAATTTTATGTTGGTCATGCAGGGAAGTACTATCTAGTGGACTCAGGCTACGCAAACAGACCGGGATATTTGGCGCCATACAAGTCCACAAGGTATCATATTCAGGAGTACAGCCAAGGTACAGTGCCTAGAGGTATCAAAGAGACTTTCAACTATGCACATGCTTCACTTAGGAATGCAGTAGAGAGGGCATTTGGAATTTTGAAGCAGAGGTGGAGGATTTTGAGAGGCATTCCAAGTTATCCGATCAGAACACAAAGCAAAATTATTTTTGCATGCATGGCACTTCACAATTTTCTGATTGACAACGGTTATCAGGATGAGGAAATGAACCAGGTAGAAGCAGATGAGGGGTCTTCAGGGGGCCATAGCAGCAACCAATCAGCTGGTGATGATGAGGATGAAGTAGCTGACGAGAATGACATGAATGCATTCCGTGATGAGATCGCACATGCTCTCTACTACAACTGATAGGTATTGTCATGTGCTGCTCTTCTCCCACCTTCTTTTTGTTGACTTGTGCGTCGCTTTTCATGACAATTTTTAAGTGTGTTGTCTTGTGGACAATGGTAATGGTAAATTGTACTTGCTTGTGAACAATGGTCATTCTTAGTTGTACGGGATTCATGACGTATGTTTGTTTGTGCAAAATGAGTGTCCAATGATGTATGCTACTGTGGGTTTTATTATGGATTCGTATGCTTGGTAATATGACATGTGTGTTCTCAATTCTGGAAATGAGGAAATGGGTGAGGATTTTGCGCTATTGCCATTGTTGCTGCTGCGGAAATGCGTGAGGATTTAGAGCTAATGACCATTGTTGCTGCTGTGGAAATGCTCATTCGTTTTTGCATGGTAATGGTCATTCGTATGCTATTGTAGAAATGTGTAATGTTAGGTTTTTTCATGGAAAGAGGGGCACATATGTCATTTTGAGCTAAATATTGCCAGTTTAGAGGGTTGCAACGAACACCCCCTCTAAACTTTAGAGGGCTGCCACATGAGGGGGTTAAACTTTAGACTCTAAACTTTAGACCCCTCCCAGTTCACCGAACGCACCCACTGTTTGCCCAAGCTCGTCTGCTCCTCGAAGAAACCAATATATATTTTCTTTTTGCGAAATTGAAGAAAACTTGTACTGTATGAAACAACGACAAAAAAGGATCGAAGTTTCTTTTTTACGAAAGACCAAAATCGTTTGGGGTCTTGCGGAGCTTTCCGGCGTTCGGTCCCCCGGCAACGTCGCGTGATTGGTTTCGGGTGGTCTCGACGTCCGCCTCTGCACAAAGCTCCCAGACTCGCGTGACTTCGGCGAGGTTGCTCTTGTTCTAGAACCTCTTGTGCAAGTACAGGAGGGCCATTCTCTTTGACGTGCTCTCTCTATATCTAAATATAAGAGATTTTGGGTTTGATCAAAGTCAAATGTTTCTAACTTTAGTTGTTCATAATAAATATTAACAAACAGTTACAAAGTCTAAATTATAATATCATTAGATTCACCTTAAAAATCACTATCAAAATAAGTAATGCTTTTTACTCAAAATATTTTATTTTTATAGATAAAGTTGATCAAAGGTAACAAAATTTGACTTTCACCAAACTTAAAATCTCTTATATTTAAGGACAAAAGGAGGACTATCTTTTTGTGATTTACTGTAAAGCAAAATCCAAACTTGTTAACAATTTAATGTTAAGGAATCTTGTGCTGGAAACAGTAGGTTCCTTTGCAAGCTTTGCCTCTCCTTGCTTTTCTAGGCCAGCCTTGCCTTGCCAGCCCCGGAGAGCCAAATCGGCTAGCCTGGGTTAGCAAAGAAAATGTTGCCAGCACAAGTTACGAGGAAAGCTAGTCAACAATCCAAACACCTATTTTCTTGCCTATCCAGGCAAGGCAAGCCCTGTCAAGACATCCAAACGTGCCCAGTGCCCCTGCGTTCCTAGACTTTCATTTAGAAGTCTCTAAAACGTTTCTGATAGTGGCAAAACCTATCTTCTTCAACAATTTTTATTTTCTGGTTTGCGACGTGATGCTTTAGATCATTTGCAATTTGAGAGTGATGTCTATACCTGCGGGAAATGAGCCCACAATAGTGCATTATTAGCAACGGGCTGTGTGCCCGGACGGTGAGAATGTGCTACCGTTGCACTACATTTTTTCATAACTATTATAGATGCTTTTGTAAGAGAGATAGATTGTTTATAATACGTGGATTGTATTTCATTGAGCCTCTTGATCGGTATATACGAGAGTAAAAGACTAAAAACAATCGTAGATACATAATCAAACCTATACCAAATATACTCTATCAGTTCTAAATAGCCACGCACTATCATGGGCATCAGTAACCTCCGCACGGGACACGACCTAGCAAAGCTGTCCGTGGCTTAACTACTAATCACATCCCTACATTCAGGGCACATCTCACACGGCGTGCATGAGCTGATCCACGGCGAGACGGCGTGGCAGCACTATGGCCGCTGATGGAAACTTGTTGCTTAGGGGCAGTTGCCCCCAATCCATCACTCGTCACATTCTAGTTAGAATTAATTTAACTTAGAAAGATTGAGACTCCTAATTTTCTCTCGAGCACCACGATAGAGCCGACCCATTTGGTACGACTCAGGTTACATCGGCGTGATTAGCGACTCAGGCATCACGAATTTGATTTTCAGGAGTCTGGCAGCCGTAGATCAACAAGGGTCGTAACACAGTCTACTGGGCTTGTTGGAACTATAGTACCCCTTTTTCTCCAACTATATTATGTCATTTTTTACTGACGTATCTATTTTTCAGATTAAATTTCAGGTTGTTGTACCGGGTACTGGTCAATGCAAGTGTAATTAGCCTGATGAAATCGAGTAGTAATCTATATCTACCCAAAATAGCACACTTGTTTGAATGTTGTTGTGTTGATGCTATTCCAGAGTAATATTTTCTTTTGCTCTACCATGCTACCATTAATGGATACCAAAGTTACAGTTGTCATCCACTGTAATTTCTACACCATTGAATTGTGGCTTTGTGATATAGTATAGTAAAGAGCTGAATGCGGAAGGATTTTCCCTTCAGCCAGCGTTTTGATCGATGTGCTTGCGCCGTGTTGGTTTTTTCACGTCGTGATCACCTTGCCGAGCGAGCACGTCATGGTTTCCTATGTACGCGTCTTTGGTCTATGGGGCCGTTGTGAGCGCCCAACCGATGGCTGGCCATGTTCACCCTGCCTCCTCCTTTGCCAGGCTGATGGGTTAAGGTGCAGAATGCCCTGGCGTATCCGGAGACCCCCTCCTCTGCTATGGCAGAACCGACAACCCCCCTCCTCTGCGATGACGAATCCAGCCATCCACCCCTCTATGATAGCGGATCCGAGACAAGTCTCCTACAAGGTGCGACCGGTGGTCGCTAGATCGATGGCCATATGGTGTTCTTACTGTCCAAGAGCCCATTTTATTTATTTTTTTTGACGAAAACAGAGCTCATTTTATTTCATATTCCATATGTTTAAATCTGAAAGATGAAAGCAGATAGGCTATCAAATATGTGCTTTCGTTGTTCTTTTTATCTCACCCATTAGGTTTGTTACTGAATGTGTAAAATCTATTAACTGACGAGAAAACAGAGCCATCATGTTCGGTCTTAAGGCTTAGAAATTGAGTCCGGATTCTCTAAGCACAGCAGCCCGTGTCCACCCGATGGGTCACCGTCAGATAGCATCAGGTGCGGCGATTCGTGCGCAATCCCGTTCGACGGGCTTGGTTGATGGCCTTTGAAAATCCCGTAACAAATCAGCTAATCGGGTGACTTGCCCATGCAAGCATTTATTGTTTAACAACAGTAAAACGCATCTGAAATGCATATCGGTTGGGACCATGTACCGGCTCTCCAATCTCCATTAGTGTGGATATTACAAAGTTCGTATGCAATGGGCGGAAGGTGGGCTACCGTTACCTCATCTCCTATGGCATGTACCTGCTGCTCACCCCGCTTATGCTCGTTGCCGTTCACCTCTCCATGCTCTCCCAGACGTGGCCGACCTGTGGGCGCACCTCTGCCTCAACCTCGTCTCCATGTTTTCCGTGGAAGTGCCCAAGGTTTCCATGCTTTGCCGCACGTGAAACGGCCTTTGTTCTTCGTCTCTCATTCTGATGCTTGACGTCATTGCTTTGGCATGATGTAAATTGCATAGCTTACCACTCGATTTCGTTCATAGTTTGAAATTGCTTCGATTTCAAGGTTTTTTTTTTTTTTTTGAAGTTAAGCCGAGCCCTTGGACCAGTCTACCGGAACTCTATCTTCTCTCATTTCACTTGACGCGAACGATACAAAGCAGGGGAGGCCAGAAGCTCGTGTTGTTGAACGACAAATAAGGTTTGACTAGTTAGATTTTTTTTTTTTTTGAGGGGAAGGTTTGACTAGTTAGATAATCAGAAGAGAACAGGGGGAAAAAATGGAAGAAAAAAGTGACAAGCTAAGGCTTGCCTTTTCACGCGTTGGGCCAGCCTCTCTGATCGTTTGCTGAATTCGGGCTCACATCCCGAGCTCTATTGAGTCGAACGAGGGCCAGTAGCTTCATATGTTCAGCCCAAGACAATGCTCTGGATCTTTCATGGATCTGACAGGTCCTTTTTTTTTTTGCGAACTCTGATTGGTCCATGTTTGGTCTCCTGAGCCATGTTCCTGCTCTGGATCGAGGTAGCTATGAGCTAGAGCTGTTCTAGTACTATCAGTTGTGTGAACGGCGAAGCTGAGGCAGCAGTGGTGAACGAACGTCGCGTCCAGTTCAGACCAAGGTGGCAACCGCGTGCACACGTGCCGGAAATACCAGGGAGGTGCGTGTAGCGACTAGCGAGGGAGACGATGGGAATGATGGGCCACCATGAAACCGCAGCGCAATACGACCAGCATTGATTATTGATGCAGTTTGGTCGTGGCTGGGGGGTAGCTTTGGTTGTACAGCAGAAATGGCAGGGCGAACTGCCAACCTCCCGGCGGGCGCGGGCGTCGATCATTTGGCTCAGCCACGCCCACGCTTCCGCGTTTGCCCACCTAATTCCCGGCTCTGTCCGCATGCCCAAATGTAGATCTCGTATAGCACGTGAGCACTGACTGTTTGGCCTGCCTTAATTAGGTATACTTCGCATAGTGGCAGTGGGCAACTACAAGTTCGCTGGTACGTACTGAACTTTTCATATCTCTCTATCCACAAGAAACCACCCACACAAAACAATTAAACGTGCAAAACACGTACGACGTGATAGAAGTGTGCGCATCTGCCACCGTGAACATTACTAGCAAACGCATGCCCGATCGATCGAAATGTTCGATGGATGGAAGGGATGGTATTTATTGGTTAACGAACCGCGAGACTGACGAATGTACGTGCACGCCACGATTTCCACGCGTGCGTGTCGTCAACGCCCGTGGGAAACCTGGTAGGCTGGTACCCCGAGAGGTGGGAGGAAGCGGCCAGCGTTGTCCTGGGCAATGCATGGGCACGTACGGGCAGCTGCCGCCTTCATCGTCCGTCGTTGACGACGCGCCAATGCGCATTTACACGTCCAGCTATCGACGACCCAGCGGCCAACAAACCGTGACGTTCCCAGCTAATTAACGCACGTAGTACGTGCCGACTCGACTAGCACAAACTTAAAAAAAAAAAATTGACCTGCGGGGGGTATGACGGGCCCCCGACATTTTTTAAGAAGAATGATCTTCTCACACAGATCAAGAAAACCCCTGAACCTCCTTCCGTACCCATACACAAGGACCCAGCAGGCAGGTGAGAATCGCCGCGAGTGCTTAACCTATGCTTTGGCGCACGGAGGAGCGAGGGGATTTTTTTTGGTGAAGACTGGACTAGCACAAACTATTAGTCTATGACACATGCATATAGTTCGGCTAACGTGATACGTGTACGTGAAAACATAAAGTAAGGGGTGTGTGTGAAGAAGCCCGCGTCAGCATTGTCTGACCGTCACGAACTCGCGCCGATCGAGTGCAACAATTTAATTGCCCCTTTTGGAACAAACTGGAGGGAAAAGGGAAATTTAATTTGAAGAAAGTCCTACGTGTGGCCTTAAACTGTACTAGGACCGGCCGCGTGATGTATGGAAAGATATATACGGAAGTCTCCTACGTACGTACATTTTGTAGGAATTCTGCCACGGCAGTTTTTTCACTTTAAGAATGACATTCCATTCAAGGCGTCCTCTCTTGCAATTTCTTTCTTCTTGCTTTGTCTTGGTAAGGCGTGTAGCCATCGTAGACGAATTACGAGGGGGGCGGTTGGGCGGGCGGAGGCTGAGGGACGAAGGAGAAAAGGAGGCGTCATGGATCGTTGGACGCAGATATAGGATGCCGACTGAGGATGATTTTGATGGAAGCAAATCGACCTGGCTTTGATCAGTCAACTGAAAAAGGTACGTGCAGTAAGTGATCGTTTGCGCAATGGAGTAACCCACTTTTGTCCCTACTACCAAATTACTACTTCTGTCTGTACGAGATCAGGCTTCCGTCGTCAGTGATGAAAGCGTGGCCCAACCGACTCTGAAAGCGGGACGAAGCGCTCTGGCACGAATCGGTTCCGACTGATCACTGCTGTTGCAGTAGTGTGAAGCAGCAAATCTAGCTTCTGGCCTATCGATCGGTCACGGGTTCCAGATTCCAAAAGGAACCAACCAGTAGGCATCTCACTTCTCTGACCGTAACCATACACATCGATCGTGGTGGCCCCCGGCCACCTCGTCCCGCGCGCCATAAGTACCCCCCACGTACGGTGCGGTGCGGCCAACCGTACCCAGCAGCACCGCTCTGCTCTCGCTCTCGCGCCGCGCGCCTTCTTCCTCGCTCCTCTTCCTCTCTCAACAACTACTACAAATTCCAGCCCAAACTCACGCGCACGCGCCCAGCCCCGCCCGCCTACCCAGGAGGAAACCATCATGGAGACTTCGCGCGTGAAGCCCGGCTTCAACGGCGGCTCCGTCGACGGCAGCAGCGGCCGCCGCGCCGGCTACATGTCCGGCGGCGTTGGGAGCGGGAGGAGGACGCCGGTGGGCGACGCGTGCGGCATGGCGCTGCGGGCGTTCGTGCTTGCGGCGACGCTGGTGGCGGCCGTGGTGATGGGCGTGGACCGGCAGACCAGGACCATCCAGGTGACCATCACCGACACGCTGCCGCCGCTGCAGGTGCCCGTCACCGCCAAGTGGTCCTACTCCTCAGCCTTCGTGTAAGCCTCTCTTCCCTCTCTCGGTCTCCGTTTCCGTTTCCACTGTTCCACTGCTACTTCCTCATCCTTCTCCTGTCCTATCTCGCTCCTCGCAGCCACTACCTCTGGCTAACTAACTAATACTCCCTCCGTCTCTAAATATAGGACGTTTGACTTTTCCAAACATCACGTTTGACCATTCGTCTTATTCAAAAAATTTATGAAAATATAAAAATAATTATGTTATATTTAAAATATATCTATTGATGAAACAAATCATAACAAAATAAATATTATTTCATAAATTTTTCAAATAGGACGAGTAGTCAAACGTGATGTCTGAAAGTCAACAACGCCTTATATTTAGGGGGACGGAGGTAGTAGTAATCACACACTGCTTGGCCATGTCCTCGTCCTCAATCCAATAGGTCTTTTCCTTCTCTAATCTTGTTAGCTGTTTAATTTCGGCCATGATATGCAACGCCTTAGTATGTCAGAGAAGAGCCACAATTGCTCGTTATGTAGGACAAATAAAAGGATATATATAACCTCGTAATGATGTCTTGTCAGTATTATAAAACTCTAACCAGAAAGTTGGAACACAGTTTTTTAGTACTATAGTTAATTCCATCACCCTCGACACATGTCACACATGCTGCCACACCAAACTCCAGTCACTTGCTAGTACATCCTAGAGAGAGTAGTCAGTGCGTCACGGTTCCGTGCATGTTCTTCCCATTTCCAGCTAGCAGCGTCCGTGCATCTGAATAACATGATCTGCACGTAGCTGCCTCTAACCATATGGAGAAACAAACAAACAAATTGCTTTCGATCCAGAGGACCACCGATCCGCACGCAAGAATCGTCGAGCACCATCTACTTCCCCATCGACCTCTCCTTTGGTTCCACGTACGTAGAACAAGAGCGACCAAATCAAGATCCTCTCGTTTTCCTACCTAAAAAGAAGCTTTGGAATATACTTTGTAATACTATGGACAAGGATGCCGCAACAAACTGGAAAAAATTGTCGCTGGGAAAGAGTGAATTCGGTCGCTTGCTGGTTGATGAGAATGGTACTGGTAGGTTTCACTATACTTTGCTTGTAGCAAGGCATTTTTTTTTGCGAGACTTGTAGCAAGGCATTTTACATGGAAGAGAAATCAATTGGTTAATATGGAGTCCCCTCATATAAATTTGGGTGCATTTTCGCGGAATCATATGCATGCATGGCATCTCGGGTCCTCCACGTGGCTTGTCCGTACTATTATTGCGTAAAAGATATGAGGATCTCTAGCTCAAACGTGGAGGGCCCCGGCCGCATACTCATCTCCGATCGAGCGATCACTGATTTGGCCTTTAGAGAAAGCAGCGATAGCCGATTCGGATAGAGAGATTTGTGGCAGGTGCATCCGAACCGATACCATTATCTCCTCAATCATTCTTTTCTATTTTTGCGATTGTATATCTCTTCAATTATTCATCGGCAAATCCGATAATTCTTCTCCATCAAAGCGGTGAGAGAGAGGTGTGCGTCTCAGCTCGTCTCCGTCACATGTCCATTCGTCATGATGCCTTGTGGCCAATCGTTAAGATCAATTCGTTCGGTTGCGTGCGTAGGAGCTGCACCTCTCGAATTGATCAGTCAATGCTTTTTGCTGGGCTGTCATGAACATCGTTCATTCGAGAGATTGTAGGAAACAAATTGTTCAGGGCAACGAGGAAAAGAAGCCTGAAACTGATGGAGAACTAGGAACGTTGCGGAGCTGTACGTACCTGCGCTAGTATCTAGATGCCTCGTGTCAGTGCGTATGCTTTTTTTTTTTGTTGGAGCTTTGTGTGCATTTTATTTTTAAATTAACCTCATTCTGAAATCTCTGTAAAACATTTTACGAGAGACACATCAATAGATCATCCATGTACTTCCTCCGTTTTTTTTTTTTTTACTTGTCACTGGATTTTACTGTAGCAATTTTGACCGCGTGTTTTTTTCTGAAAAAATTACAAAAATGTGCAAAAAGATGTAACGCTAATAAAGTATGTTGTATGATACATCTAATGATATAAAAGATTCAAATGTATGCACATATTTTGTAGAAAAAAACAGACGGTCAAAATTGCTACAGTAAAAAACAGTGACAAGTAAAAAAAAAGGGAGGAAGTATGTGCTTACGCTTAGCTTAGTACGGTAGCCCTTGTTTACTGAACTTTGTCTTCCACGTGCTGCAGGTACTTCGTGGTGGCGAACGCGATGGTGTGCGCCTTCTCGGCGCTGGCGCTGGCGGCGTGCCGGCGTCGCGGCGCGGCGGTGGCCGTGATGGTGGGCGACCTTGTGGCGCTGGCGCTGCTCTTCTCGGCGGTGGGCGCCGCGGCGGAGTTCGGCATCCTCGGGGAGCGCGGCAACTCCCACGTGCGCTGGGCCAAGGTCTGCAACGTCTACGGCCGCTTCTGCGAGCGCGCCATGGCCGCCGTCATCGTCTCCCTCCTCGCCGCATTCGCCAACCTCGTCCTCCTCATGCTCGCCATCCTCGACATCCACAAGAACTCATCCTACTACTAGCTTGGCTAGCTAGTTTGGCAAGAAAGGAACAGACGACAGTAATAAAGGCAAAGCTAGCTAATAAGGCGATTCAAAAGGTTAGGAAAACTACAGTCTACACAGTTTCTTGGTGCCAACTGGAGAACATAATTAGACAGGGATATAGAGAGAGCTTGATGCGCGCTTTTGACGCATGCTTGCTTGATTTGGAAGATAAGTAGCATGCCATCGTCGTTCGATGCTAGTCGTCGGCTGTGCGTAGTAGTGGTATGTAGCTGACAGCATGTATGTGAATCATGATTAACCATTGCATGAACTTGTGATGTCACATGGAGTTTCTGTTTAGGATAAACTCCATTTTTTTACCAAAAGGTCTTATACGTTTAATTCGCAAATATGATGCCATTGAAGTGCCAGTTCAATTCGCCCAGTTGGAACACGACTCTGTTTCAAATGGATCTGCAGCAAAGGAGGTTGATGTCGTCCTGAGTAAATCCGCGGCAAACCAACGATGTTCCATGGATTTTGCTCGGATCCCAACTCCGAGCTCCATTTTCCCCACCAATGGAAAACCGGGCTGAAAGACGGCGATGAATGCAGGAATCGCGGGCCTACTTCCAGTTCAGGTCGGCAGGACATCATGCTCTGGCGAGCCCTGCCATTGCCAAGACGCTGCAGTTCAGTCGGCCAGGACTAGTGCGAGTGTGCGACATCATTAGGCGAGACGAAGGACGATAGTTCATGGCATCATTCAGAACTGATGAAAATCAAACTGCAGTTCGAATCGAGGGACGAAAGATTGACTTGGTTAAAACAGGTGCCTGCTATGCTTCTTTCTGTTTTCGTACCCTCGTTTTATTCTTTTTTTTTTTACCTTCTTCCCTTCGTTTTAGAGGATGGATGCAGCCTAAGGTTTGAAATCCGATGTGACCGCGGAAACCCGCCAGCACCGGTTTCACCGATTTTATCGAAAATAAAAAAAAAGGTTAGAAACCGAATCAAAATTCAAACGACGAATTTTAAATTCAAAAACGGTTCAAGAATAGGCAACAACTGATCGGTTTGTCCGATAAAGTGGAAGAAAAAGGTTTGTCCGATAAACTGGAAGAAAAAACGGGCTAACCGGTCGAAAAAAGCGTAAACCGGCCACCACCCTCCGCAAAGCAACCGGGGAGCTCGCACGGAATCAACGACGAAACCAACCAGGAATCACCAAGAAACAACGCTAAATATTCCAAGAACCGGCGAACCTCTGGAAAAAGGAATGGATATCATCGGATTGCTACGCATCAAGTGTCAACAAACAAAAAAGGGCGGCTAGATTTCGAGCGGATTGTACCAAAATCGCGGCGAGAAAGACGTAGAGAAGGAGGGATCGGAACAACTCACACTGGAGGGGTGTCTCCGATTGCGCAATTTGGGGGCAACCCTAACGGGCGGGCGCTCTAGGCACCGCCACGGACGTCCCAGAAACCTCGCTCTCCCTCGATTTGCCGCCGGCGCGAGGCTGTTAACCGGTCTTGGGGGCCGGTTAGCCGGAGCTCAGCGTCGGACGTTGGCTTCGAATTCTGGCGACGCACGGCGGCGGAGCCTCGTCGCGCGGCCAAGAAGGATAGTGGCGGCGATGTGGATGACGGGACTCCGATGTGGATGGTCGGAACAAGAGGATGAGGTGCATTTTCACATTTCTTTTATTCCCCATTTGTCGGGTACCCATTTTCTAGGTACCCGATACTGTGTATACCCTTGGTACAAATACCGAGCACGGACTCAAAATTTCTACGCGGGAAGAGCAGCGGAGAGCTGGGCCCACGAAGGGGCCCAGTCAGGCGAAAGGCACAACTACCGTCCTTAGCCAAAAAAGAACCCCCGCTCCACACAGCCCACCATTGAGGGCCCGACCGTACGAAGCCACGAAGTCGCAGCCCCGCGCGGGCCACGGCCGGCCCGCATTGAAGGAGCCCGACTCGGACGGAACGTCCACCCGACTCCCCCGACGGGAGTCGGGCGCCACGAGTGTCGAGCGACGCAACTCCGATCAAAGTCCGGCCAGCCGTCGTCCGTTGACCGCTCGCCCCGATAGTGGTCGGGATCGGCGGAGGACCCCGACCCGAAGCAAACCCGACCACGGCGGCCGAGAAACGAGCACGGGAGCAGTCTGAACACCCCAGTCCTCCTCGGGCGTACGACCTGCCGGTCCAAGATAAGGATTCACTCTGTGTCAGTTCCTGGACGGCGGGAAAGTACACTGTGCCTGACATACGACGGAATGGGGGGCGTCACGTCAAGACCGGGCGTGGAACGGCGGATGCGTGCACCAAGTACACCGCACAGTCACCAACAGTGCACGGAGAGACCGTTGCCTACCTCAACAGCGGTCCACAGCGCCATCTACAGCAACCAACAGTGTCGATCAGAGAATGGGCGACCCACAGCGCCCGGACAAGACCCGGGTGACTTCATCCCACGATCAGGCGAGAAGATTGCGGCGGAGGCCATCGAGTCCAGCGAGGACGGCCCGACTACCTCTCCACCGCCTTCCTTTTACCTTTACATTCTTTTCTTTTTTTCTTCTTTCCTCCATCTGTAACCATCTTCTCTTGGCATATAAAAAGAAGGATTGGGCCCGGGGGAAAGGGGAGACCCACCTTTTCACCCACAGAGAGAACTTTCTCACTCTCAAACACTCACGCAAACGCTAAGGCAGAGACTGGGGAGCGAATCCCTCTCTTGCCCGTAGCTTGTAAACCCCCACTACGAGCAACACGAGAAAGACCACGAACTGGACGTAGGGCATTTTTCGGCCTGAACCAGTATAACCACCTTGTCATTTGCAAACATACAGATCGCCGTCGTGCCGCGCATAAATTTACTCGTCGGGCGGTTACTGAACGCCGACACCATTTTTTTCAAATCCTTTCAAATTTTCAAAAGCGAAAACCGGTTGACCGGGTAAACCGAACCGGTTTGTCTCTTTTTTTTCGTTTCCTGTTCCAGTTTTCCACGGTTATGAAAACATTGATGAAGCCATGCAGAGGCCGTGCCGAGCGCACGGCGAAAATTTTTTTTTTTCGAACCAAGAAAAAAAAGAAAAAAAATAGTTGTTGAGAGTGGGATTTGAACCCACGCCCTTTCGGACCAGACCCTTAATCTGGCGCCTTAGACCAACTCGGCCATCTCAACTTATGCTGACGTCAACAGTTCCAAAGTACAAGAACGTATTCCATAATTCAGTCACAAGACCGTATAACCTGTAATTCAGTCATCTTTCATAACTGTAAAGATGACAGATCATGTGCAAAACTTCAGCATCACAAATTCACAATTCGTACAGTATAGTACATGGATCTATTTACTCACTATCTCTTTTATTAAAAACTGAAACGTTTGTCAATTTAAGCTGTGCAATATTCAAAACTCTGATATACACCTGAAAATTGGTAGCCATGGTGCCTGCACCTGTGGCCCGTGCATCATGGTCGCTTGGAGATGTTGACCCGAGAAGTCATGCAGGGCCGGCCCTGAGATTTCGGTGGCCCGGTGCGAGATAAAAGAATAGAGGCCCCATTGACCGTAAATATAAATAAGACAATATACAATTGCAACTATTTTAATTTACTCGTCACAAAATTCCTTAACACTAACGTTAGTGACACATTAATGAGTAATATGAACATAAACTACTACAAAAGCCACTATATATAGATCACTTGAAGCAATTTCTTCTAACACTTCTAGATGCAAAATCACTGATAATAGAGTCAATATCAATCTCATCCAACAGCATCTTCTCAATGCACAAGGTTGCTAAATCATTTAATCTTTCTTGAGAAACTAGTAACCTCAAATAGTTCTTCAATGAATAATTTCAACTTTGAAAAAACTTCTTTCAGCTAATGCAATAGTCACGGGCACAAAGTAAACAACACTCTATAAGCAATGGAAACATTTTTGGAACCAATAAGCAATGGAAACATTATGATACCTGTCCACTTCTCATCCTACAAATCGAAAATAAACCATCAGGGAATGAAACTTGTTTTTATTTAGTGATATAAAAATCCAATCAAATTGAACAAGCAAGAACATTCAATTAGAATTTAGGGATTGCTGTTTTAGATTTCTAACCTTGAGAGATGAAGGGTAAGAAGCGAGAACTAGATCAGGCGATCGTTGGCGGTGATCAACCTTGGTCCTTGACTGGCCGAAAGCGCGATGCCATGGTGAATTGGCGGGGATGCGATCGGCGGCAGCAGGAGCAGCAGGCAAGCTCAACACCGCAACCGCATAGGGGAGGATGCATGTCTAGAAGGCAAGCCGTCGTCAGGCGATCGAATGACCACGAGTCGCATTCTACACGAGAAGTGCGAACTGCAAACGTGTGAATTTTTTTTTTTGAGCTAAACTGCAAGCGTGTGATGGATGGGGATTGTTGGTGGTCTGATAGATAGTAGGCTTCGGCATTTTTTGTTTTAGCTCGGCTGTACCTGGATTTGTGAACGGGGTAGCAGATAAGGGCCCTTTTTTTTGGGTTTTAGCACCAGGCCTTGACTAAGATGTACACTATATAGCCAGATCGGAGGTGTCGGTGTTTGGTAACCGGCCGACGAGTAGATTTGTGCGCGGTTCGACGGCGATCAGATGGATTGCGTTTGACATAGTGGGTTATACTGGTTCAGGCAAAAGAAGCCCTACGTCCAGTTTGAGGTTTCACTCGTGTTGCTCGTAGTAGGGGTTACAAGCCGTGGCGAGAGAGGGATTCGCTCCCAAGTCTCTGTCTCTGCGTTGTGTGTGAGTGTGTTCGCTCGTGTGAGAAAATGAGCTGTTGTGTAAGCCCAAAAGAACTCTTTCAGCCGAAAAAGAACTCCTCCTCCCTCCTGGGCCCAATTCTCCCTTTTATACATCAAGGTAGAACGGTACAGATGGAGGAAAGAAGAAAAAGAAAAGAAAAAGAAGATAAGTGAGAGGGCGACGGAGGCGGAGTCGGGCCGTCCTCGCTGGCTCCGGTGTCTTCCGCCGCAATCTCCGCGCCAGGTGGTGTGATGATGTCATCCGGGTCTTGTCTGGGCGCTGTGGAGCGCCCATTCCCTGATCCGCACTGTTGATCGCTGTTGGTATGCTGTTGATGCCTGTGGAGTTGGGCGACGGTCATTTCGCGCGCTGTTGCTACTGTGTAGCGTACTTGGTGCATGCATTCCCCGTTCCACGCCTGATCCGGATGCGACGCCCCCACGCGGCCGTACGTCAGGCATAGTGTACCTTCGCACCGTCCAGGAGTGGATATGGAGCGTCTTCTTATCCGAATCTGGCTGGCCGTTCACTTGGGTTTGACCACTGCTTCCATGCCGCTGCCGAGATTGCTTCCCGGCCGCGGTGGTCGGGTTCGCTTCGGGTCGTGTCCCTCCACCGATCCCGACCACCGCCGGGGTACATGGACGGCGGACGGCGGCTGGCCGGGGTCTGGTCGGAGACGTCGCTCGACTCCGCGGCGCCCGACTCCTGCCGCGGGGAGTCGGGTTCGTTGCCACGTCCAAGGCGGGCTCCTCTAACGCTGGACCAATCGCGGTCCAGGGTGGGGGGTGGCGCTCGTGCAGCCACGTGCGCCCGGTTAAGGCCGTGAGGAACGGAGGCTCTGTGGGCCAAAGGCCGTTGTTGCGCTTTCCGCCCGACTGGGCCACTCCAGGGGCCCAGCTTTCCATCTCTTAGATTTATACAAGGCCTTTGGGTCTCGGGTGGCTCCCGTACCTCGTTATTCCGCGTGTATACCGTATAGGGTACCTAGAAAATAGGTATCCGACAGTAGCCCCCGAGTCCTGGCGAGAGCGCCGTGCTGTCGTCGGGACTGGTACGGCTGCCTGACGTGGCCATTCAGTTCGCCGGCGGGTGCGCGCGAGCGCACCCGCCGGGTGTAGCCCCCGAGGCTGGGAGCTAGTAGGAGACTAGCTTCCAGGCTTTTCTCAGGCTTTCACTGCGTAACGCGGCAGCGAGCTGTGTCGTTTTCCCGTAGCCACGATGACCGAGCCCCCGGGCCCCTTCTTTTGTCCGAGGGGGGAGTGCGCTTATCCTGCGGGCCAACCGGTGCCCGATGGACTTCTCCCTGCCCTTGCTCAGAGGGCGCGGCCGCCGAAGCCTGCAGCCCACGGGCCGACTGTGGTGGGATTCCATCCTTCCTTCGCTTGTCGCGGCGTGTGGGGGATTGTCCACGTGGCGTCGATGCGGCTGGGCAGTGCTCCTCGGCTTCCGCAGCCGCCCCCTTATGCGCCCGGTCCATGCTAGACCGGGCGGTGCGCCTATAAATAGGCCCGCATCTTGAGCCGGGTTTCTTCGAACTCACCATGCCTAAGCATAAGAAATCTCACTCGCGCAAGAGAGACTCGAAGGAAAAAGAAGGAGAGGGCGTCGTGCCCCCTATGCTAGCTTTGCGCCCTTTGCCTCCTCCACCTCCAAGCACTTGCCAAGATCTGATTCCGGTGGTCGAAGCGGTTCCGCTCGCGGTGGTGCCTCCAGATCCGGTAGCCGGGAGCTCGGCGCCCGAGTCGAAGAAGCCTGAGGTCATCATTCTCTCCTCCGACGAGGGAGGAGACGATGACTCGAGCCAAACGACCCAAGCCGGCCGTCGACGTTCGGCCGGTGCTCGCCGGCGCCATCGCAAGTTTTCGTCCTGCTTTGGCGTGGCCCACCGAACTCGGAGTCATTCCCGCGAGGATTAAACGGGCTCTCGTTAGCCCTTGGCGTCCCAGGAGTCGCTCCTGCGAGGATTACGTGGCCTTGGTTTGAGCACCGCCACCCTCGAGGGGGAGTCCCCGGCGCCGTCATGCTGGTTCCACCCACTCATAGGAGTTTTTGCTGCGGGTGGTGCCAGCGGGGCCCTTAGGCCTCTTTATCCGGCCATTTGTGGCCAATCCATGGATTCATGGGGCTAATGTAATTTCTTTTCTAGTTTAACGATCTTTCGATCGACTTTGTATAAAGAAAACCATGGAATAAAGAGGCTTATTTCGCGAGACCCGTTTTAGTTTGTGCTGCGACCACGTTGTTGGTCTCTTGTGCGAATGCATGCCTTCGAGCCCCCGATCGTTTCGGGGGTCCGGCCGAAGACGGTTTCGACTTTGTTCGTTTCTCCTTCCGCATCCTGTCGGGAGGATGGAGGATCGGGGCCGTCCGCGCCATTCCTCGATGGTTCGATGGGCGGTGCCATTTGAGTTGCAAACGGGCTCGTTCGAGTGACACCCCGGTTTGCCCTTAGCGGGGACCCGGTTGAGACCAGCGGGGGTCAGTGTCATATGATCCGGGAGATTGTCCCATTTAGTTTCCGAGTCCGTTCGACCGGTCTCGGCGGCTCGCTGCCAGCTCTCGATGAGCAAACCATGGGCTTATTTCGTCCTCGGACTCGGACGTATTCGACAGGGGCCCATATGCTCCGCGCACTTGGGTACTGGCCGCTGGTGCCCCCCTTTGATTACCCCTCACTCTCGTTTTGACCCAGAGCGGCCGTCGAACCCAACGCTGGGCCGGCCTACGAACTCTTGGGCCGGGAATGGGCCGTCGGAGCGTGTACAGCTCCTAGCCGCTTTACCTGGGAGCCCAGACCGGCTTCCCTACCGATTGGGCCCATGAGGCGTCGGACGCGAGGCGTCGCGTCGCTTCGCCGGCGCGGATCTAGAGGCGCGGCGTTTGGACGAAACGCGGCGACGAGGCGTGCGTTATCTCCACCTGCACACGTTAGGGCGGAGGAAAACGAAGGGACGCGAGATTTAAGGCGGGAAACGGCACAGCGCCGGTTCGGCGCATATAAATAGGCCATACCTATCCGGGGGAGTCTTCTCGCATACTCCATCGCCCGTTACTGTTCGCCTTTCTTCTCCCTTTGCGATCGCTTCGATTCCTTTTGCTCCGCGCCATTCTTCGCCCCAATCGCCACCATTCGCCGTCCGCTTCGCAACCGCCGTCGGTCGATTCGGTCCCGGCGTCGTCCGCGCTCCCTCATCCCGTTGAATCCGATGGCGGAAGAGGGAGACGAGTGGCCGGAGTCGGTGGTGACGCCGGAACTGCTACGCGGGCTGGTTGCGAAGGGTCTCCTTCGCCCGCTCTCCGATGCGGTGGAGTGGATGGTGCCGTCGGAGCGGTCGCCTTCGCCGCCGGACGACTACATCGTCTCGTTCTTCCACTTCCACTCTCGCGGCCTCGGAGTGCCGGCGCACCCCTTCTTCCGCGGACTTCTGGGCTACTACGGGATCGAGGTTCAGCACCTCAATCCCAACTCGATCGGCCACATCGCCGGCTTCATCACGCTGTGCGAGGCCTACCTCGGCATTCCCCCCAACTTCGATCTGTGGAGGTACTTCTTCAGGGCGTCACTCCAGCCCGTCGGCGGGCGAGTCCCGCTCATGGGCTCCGCGAGCTTGCGTCTCCGCGTGGAGCGGGCGTCGGGCTACATCACGTGGGTGCATACTTCCTCCAACTCCGGGTGGCATAACCGGTGGTTCTACTTGAAGAACGAGCGCACCGGCCCGCTGCCCAAGTTCACCAACGCCCGGTTGTCCGGGCCCCCCGATTGCTGGCACTGGGGTCTCGGAGCGAGGGAGATTGCAGCGATCCAACCCCTCCTCGACGCCGTGGCGGTGCTGCGTGACCGGGGGGTGTCGATGGTCGGCATCACCGGCCACTTCCACAGCATCCGCGTGCTGCCGCTGATGCGCCGCGCGCTCCCCATGTGGGAGATGACACCGGGCGCCGACCTCCGAGGGACGGCGATGGTGATCGACGAGCCGCTGAGCCACCGCGAGATCGGGGCGCGGCTGTCGGAGGCGGCCGGCAAGTCCGCCCTGCACTTCGTCGACAACGAGTTCGAGTGGCCCGTCGCGGGCCATCCTGCCGCACTGCCGCACGCCGACGCGATCCGCTTTGTGAGTTTCTTCCCCACGCTTTCTTGATTGATTGGTATTGTTTCAGGTGAATGACTGCGGCATTCTTGCATTTCCCTTTGTGTGCAGCCGGGGTTAGCCGTTCGGCGCTCGACAGCGCCCGTACCCGAGGACGCGGACCGTCGGGCGGCGAACCGTGCCCATGGGGAGAGGGCGAAGCGGCGAAAGGATCGCCGCAAGGCCCGGAAGGACGCCTACGAGGCGAGGAGGAGAGACCGGGCGCGTCGTCGCCGGGGCGGCGAAGCGGTCGACACCGAGTCTGAGTTCGACACGGACTCGGCGCTCGACCACAGCAGCGAAGAGGCCGGCGACGACGGTCACCACGACGACGCGTGGATTGACGACGTCATCCCAGACGACGACGGCGCGCAGCCGGTTCCGGCCGGCGGTGTCGCCGGCGAGGGCCAGGGGCCCCCGTCGAGCGGTCCCGGTGAGGTGGTCACGGTCGCCGCGACGTCGACGGCGGCGGCAGGGAGCCTCGAGGTCCTTGTTGCCGTCGCCGCTCCGGCCGGGACTTCTTCCCTTGCCGGGACGGCTTCCGCGTCGCCGGCCGCCCCCGAGACCGGCGCGGGGACGACCGAATCCGGGATCGCGCGGGAGACGATCCCGCCCGAGAGAGCCGGCGTGCCTCATCCGATCCCCGATGTGGAGGCGCGGGGTGGCGAGGTGCCCACTCCTGACACAGCAGCTCGTGCGGCCGCCGGACAAGGCTCGGGTCGCCGGCCGACGAAGCCCGCGCGGAAGCGCAAGCGGTCCGACATGTGAGTTTGCTTTATCGTGTCTTTTGCAGTCGCTTGATTTGTTTTTGTTCGCCCTTCTTCTGAATCGCGACGTGCATCCTTGCAGCCCCGCCCCGAAATGGGACGGGACCCAGTTGGCCCCTCACAAGGCGCTGCGTCTCGCCGCCGAGCAGAGTCAGAGTCAGGAGGGCTCCGCTCCGCGGCAGGATGACACCGCGCGGAGGCAACCGGAAGTCGCTGCAGCGCCGGAGGAGACGGTGCGGGAGCGCGACACGCCGAGGGTTGACGGCGCGGCGACGCGACAAGGTTCCGCACCCGTCGCGAGTGCAGCCCCCGACGCCGAGGGTCGGGCTGGCGTGCCACGGCCTGGTACCGCCCCACCGCGTGCACAAGGTGTCGCCGGCGCAGGGGGTCGGACCGCCGAGGTCCGTCCGGCGTCAGGCCCGTCATCGTCGAGGGCCGGTGACGCCGGTAACGTTGCGGGGACTCGTCAGGGAGCCGCCTCGCAGCCGGGGACTGCGGCGGTGATCCGCGGTGGGACGCGGCCGCCGCCGGTGTGCCGCTGATCCAACGTCTGGCGCGGTCCGGCTGGGGGCCGGATGTACTGGTGAACACGCCAGAGGGTCCGGTCCCTGTGAAGGACTCGGCGGAGGCGAACGCCTGGGCGTACATGGCCCAGGAGCTCTCCCACACCTTCAGCAGGCTGGAGACAATCAAGACGTCGGTCACGGCGGAGGTCGACGCCGCGAAGGAGCTGATGAAGAACGCGCGGGTTCCCATTGACGTGAGTGGGAGAATTTTCCACCCTTTATCTTTTTTGCTTTGGGAGTTCGTCGTACTTGCCTTTTTTGCCTTACGGTTTTTTCCTGCTTTCCGCAGACTTTGCTTGCAAACAGCAAGCTTAAGTCGAACCTCATCCGGCACCAGCTGAAGGAATACGTCGCGCGAGGCGATGAGCTGGCGCGCGCGCTGCGCGTCTCCGAGCCCATCCGCCGCCGAGCCGAGGCCGCCGAGGCCGCGACGAAAGCAGCGGAGGACGCGAAGAAGAGGGCCGCGGACGCGGAGTCGGCGCTGCGCGGCATGGTCGAGCGCGCCGAGACGGCGGAAAAGCGAGTGCAGGCCCAGGAGCAGGAGCTGCAGAAGGAGCGCGGACTCCGGACCGCCGCCGACAAGGCGCTGTTGGAGGCCACTCAGCGCGCCGAGGCCGCCGAGAAGAGGGCGGCGGCTGCTGAGACAGCGCTGAGCAGGGAGAGGGAGCTCAAGGTCGCCGCCCAGTCGTCGTTGACCAACGTGACCGGTGAGCTCCAGAAGACACAGAAGGAGCTGAAGGGTAAGTTAGTTTACCTGTTCTTTGATCATCCCGCCGTGTCGACTTTTATCGTTTTTAGACTGAGCAACTGATTCCGTCGTTTTGGCCAGACGCACAGGAGCTCCAGGTGCAGTCGCAGGCGGCGCTGGCGGATCTTGACCTGCTGCGGCAGGCCATGGAGATCGCTTGCAACGAGATCGGTGTGCCGCGTCCGCCAGACGCCACATCTTTGATCCCGCAGGTCGCGGGCTCCCCGCCTACTTCCGCATACAGGAGGAGGAGTGCCTTCGGACCGGAGTCCAGATCGCCTTTGCCGTGTCGAGGAGTCACTACGGTGACCACTACAAGATCGACGTGCTGGCGAGAGGTTACGAGCCTTCCTGTAGTGAGGCCGACTTGGAGCGGATCGAGGAAGAGGTGATTCCCTTTGCGCGCCGTCTTGCCGATGACAACCTGGACATGATCCCCTCGCGCCGTGGCGGGGGTGAAAATCAGTAGGTTAGGCGGTGATAGTCGGAGTCGGGCCCGTGTGGGCCTTATTTTGTAAACAACGATGTGGGCATGCGCGCCCGTTTGTTTATATGAATTTTCGTTTCGCTTTTCGCAAGATTTTCGTTCGTTTAACTCTTTTCGTGTGGCGATTCGCCTCGAAGACTCGTGATCTCGGAAGATTAACTCAATTCCGACCAGCCGCTCGGGCCGACCCTATCCACTGGGGCGTCGGGTGCCCTTGATCGAACTGGCCGAGCCTTAAGCCAATATCCGGGCTCACGATTTTCGCTGCAATTCGTCACACTTCGAGTTTTAGGACGCCGGTTTTGCGTTCGCGGAGGCCCGCTCTTAGTCGAATTGCGTTGTTTCTCTTAAGAGCATCGCTCCTGGCGCATACAAAATCAACGTGGCACAAAGCCACACCCGCCGGGTGGAGCCTCCGAGGGGAGCGCACCCAGGCGGCTGCCCAAGAGGTGTGTAAAGAAAACACCAAGTTCGTTTGATGTTAATGCATCAGCAGAAAGACAGCAAACGAATTTACAGAGCTAGGGATAGAAGCGACGTAGCTGCTCAATGTTCCAAGCGTTGGCGACGAGTTGGCCTTCCGAGTCCATGAGCTTGTACGTTCCGGGACGCAGCACCTCGGCGATGACGAACGGTCCCTCCCACGGCGGTGACAGCTTGTGTCGATCCTTGTTGCTCTGCACCAGTCGGAGAACCATGTCTCCTTCCTTGAACGCGCGGCCGCGAACTCGTCGTCCGTGGTAGCGGCGCATGGCTTGTTGGTACTTGGCGGACCTCATCAAGGCGACTTCTCGATCCTCATCGATTTGGTCGAGGGCGTCCTCGAGAAAACTCCTGTTGGCCTCCTCGTTGAAAGCGCGAACCCGAGGAGCGCCGTACTCGATGTCGGTCGGGAGCACCGCCTCTGCTCCGTAGAGCATGAAGAACGGCGTTTGTCCAGTCGCCCGACTTGGTGTGGTGCGCAAGCTCCATAACACCGCAGGTAACTCTCGCACCCACCGGCCAGCGTGAACTCGCAATTTGTTGAAAATCCTCGGTTTGAGCCCTTGTAGGATCATTCCGTTTGCTCTCTCGACCTGGCCGTTGGCCTGTGGGTGCGCGACTGATGCCCAGTCGACCCGGATGTTGTAGTCGTCGCAGAATTCGAGGAACTCGTTGCCGGTGAATTGAGTCCCATTGTCGGTGATGATGGAGTTCGGCACTCCGAAGCGATGGATGATGTCGGTGAAGAATCGAACGGCTTCTGCTGACCGGATCTTCACGAGGGGTCGGGCCTCGATCCACTTGGAGAATTTGTCGACGGCCACCAGCAAATGCGTGTAGCCGCCGGGCGCCTTCTTCAGGGGCCCGACCAAGTCCAATCCCCACACGGCGAAGGGCCAAGTGATGGGTATGGTTTGGAGGGCTTGCGCTGGCATGTGGGTCCTTCGAGCGTAGTATTGGCACCCTTCGCAAGTGCGTACTACCTCGGTGGCGTCGGACACGGCCGTGGGCCAGTAGAAGCCATGCCGGAACGCCTTTCCGACTAGACTTCTAGGGGCCGCGTGGTGACCGCACTCGCCAGCGTGGATGTCGGACAGTAGCTCTTTTCCCCATTCGATGGGGATGCAGCGTTGAAGCACTCCCGAGTGGCTCTTTTTGTAGAGCTCGCCGCCGACTATGACGAATGACTTAGCCCGACGCGCGAGGCGTCTTGCCTCTGTCTGGTCGGCGGGGAGCTGTTCTCAGAGTAGGCAGTCGAGAAATGGGGTCCTCCAGTCGGGCACCGGATCGGGCACAGCCCCCGAGCCCCCGACCGCCTCGTCGGCAGTCGGACTCGAGCCCCCGACCGCTTCGTTAGCTGTCGGGATGGCAAGAACAGCTCGACCCGAGTCTTCTCCGAGAGGAGGGCGTGTACCTTCTACTGCCGAGAAGTCGACGCCGTCTGGTTGGGTTGTTGAAGCGTCCGTCATGGGTGTGGATGGCGCCTCACGCACCGACGGCTTCTGCTGGTCGTGGGAGAAGACGCCGACAGGGACGGGGTCCCGGTTGGAGGCCATCTTCGCGAGGCCGTCCGCCTCTTCGTTGTAGCGGCGAAGTACATGACTGACTTGGAAGCCTTCGAACTTTTCCTGAAGTCGCCGCACCTCGGCGCAGTACGCCGCCATCTTCGGGTTCGAGCAATTCGACTCGCTCGTCACCTGATCGGCGATAAGCTGGGAGTCGCCGAAGACCTCCAGCCTTTTAACGCCGAGCTCGATCGCCGCCTTCATCCCGTTGACGAGTGCCTCGTATTCCGCCACGTTATGGGACGCCGGAAAGTTGAGTCGGACCGCGTAGCGCAGTCGGGACCCGAGTGGCGAGACGAGAACGAAACCGCTTCCGGCGCCTCTTTTTGTCAGCGAGCCGTCGAAAAACATGTTCCAACATTCTTGCTCGACGGGCGCAGGTGGCAGCTGGATCTCGGTCCACTCGGCAGCGAAGTCCGCAAGCACCTGCGACTTGATCGCGGTGCGAGGGGCGAACTCGAGCTCTTGTCCCATGAGCTCGAGGGCCCACTTCGCGGCCTTGTTCGTGGCCTCTTTGCTCCTCAACGCCTCGCCGAGAGGGAAGGAGGTGACCACAGTGATCGGATGCGCGTCAAAGTAGTGACGTAGCTTCCTTTTGGTTATGACGACCGCGTACAACAGCTTCTGCAGCTGAGTCCAGCGGGTCTTGGTGTCGGACAAAACCTCGCTGACAAAGTATACTGGTCGCTGGACTTTCAGAGCATGTCCGGGCTCGCTCCTCTCGACCACCAGCGCCGAGCTGACCACCTGAGTGGTTGCGGCGATGTACAAGAGGAGAGGCTCGCGCTCTGCAGGGGCTGTCAGGACGGGTGCGTTCGATAGCACCGTCTTGAGCCGATCAAGCGCGGTTTGGGCCTCGGGGCTCCAAACGAAGTGTTCCGACTTCTTGAGCAATCGGTATAGGGGCAGACCCCTCTCCCCGAGTCGGGAGATGAACCGACTGAGAGCCGCGAGACATCCCATCACACGCTGTACGCCTTTCAGGTTCTGAATGGGGCCCATCTTAGCGATGGCCTCAATCTTCTCGGGATTGGCTTCGATGCCGCGTTCCGAGACGCAAAACCCAAGTAGCATACCTTTCGGAACTCCGAAGACGCACTTCTCCGGGTTCAGCTTTATGCCGCACGCCCTCAGCTTCTGAAAAGCTCGATCGAGGTCGGCGACGAGGTCGTCGGTCTTCTTGGACTTCACCACGATGTCGTCCACGTATGCTTCGACGATCCGACCGATGAGATCGCCGAAACATTTGATCATGCACCGCTGGAACGTTGCCCCGGCGTTTTTCAACCCGAAAGGCATCGTTACGTAACAATATACGCCATACGAGGTGATGAACGCGGTCGCGAGCTGGTCGGACTCTTTCAACGGGATCTGGTGATAACCAGAGTACGCGTCGAGGAAGCAGAGGGTTTCGCACCCAGCGGTCGAGTCTACGATTTGGTCAATACGTGGCAAAGGAAACGGATCCTTTGGGCACGCCTTATTGAGATTCGTATAGTCAACACACATCCGCCATTTCCCATTCTTCTTTTTCACAAGCATAGGATTGGATAACCACTCGGGGTGGTACACCTCTTTGATAAACCCAGCAGCTAAGAGTTTCGATAACTCCTCACCGATGGCCTTGTGTTTCTCCTTGTCGTAGCGGCGCATGTGTTGTCTCACCGGGCGAGAGCCTGGTTTGATACACAGGGAGTGCTCGGCGACGTTCTCGGGATGCCCGGCATGTCCGAGGGCTTCCACGCGAATATGTCCTGGTTGGCTCGGAGGAAGTCGACGAGCGCGCTTTCCTATTTGTCGGAAAGCGCGGTGCCGATGCGCACGGTCTTGCTGTCGGGGTCGGCCGGGTTGAGCGGGATCTCCTTGATGTCCTCGGCCGGGTCGAACGACCCGGTCGTGCTCTTGTAGTCGAGCCCGGCTTCCTCCGCCGCCGCAGCGGCAGCCGGGAGCTCGTCCTTGTGCAGGAGTGCTTCCGCGACCTCACAGGCCTCGCGGTCGCACTCGTAGGCGCGCTGGATGGACGTGCTCACCGTGATGACCCCCTTGGGGCCCGGCATCTTCAGCTTGAGGTAGGTGTAGTTGGGGACGGCCATGAACTTCGCGTAACATGGCCGCCCGAGAACAGCGTGGTACGCCCCAGGGAAGTCCACCACCTCGAAAGTCAGCGTCTCGGTGCGGTAGTTGGCGGCGGTGCCGAAGGTCACGGGCAGATCGATCTGCCCGAGCGGCACCACGTGCTTGCCGGGGACGATCCCGTGGAATGGCGCCCGAGTCGGTCGGACGCGATCCCGACTGATCCCCATGGCGTCGAGAGTCTCTCCGTAGAGGATGTTGAGGCCGCTGCCCCCGTCCATGAGAACCTTGGAGAGCCGCTTCTTGCCGACGATGGGGTCGACGACAAGCGGGTAGCGCCCCGGCCGGGGCACGTGCTCCGGGTGGTCGGAGCGGTCGAACGTGACCGCGGAGTCGGACCACTTCAGAAAAGTGGGGACGGCCGGCTCCGCGACGTAGACCTCGCGGCGGACGAGTTTCTGCTGCCTTCGCGGCGCGCAGGCCTCCGGTCCCCCGAAGATCATGAGGCAGCCTTCAGGGTGGGGGAAGGCATCGTCATCCCCACCCTTGCCGTCATCGTCGCCCTTGGAGCTGCCGGCGAGGAACTTGCGGAGCAGCCCGCAGTCCTCGAGGGCGTGCTTGACGGGGTACGCATGGTTGGGACAAGGCTCCTCGAGCTTCTTCTCGAAGTGGTTGGACGCGCCCTCCGCAGGCGCGCGCTTTGGCTTGCGCTCCGCCGCGGCGACAAGAGATGCCTCCTGTCGCGCGGCGTTGCCCTTTTTCTTCTTCTTCTTCTTGGGCTGGCTGGAGGGGCCGGCCCCTCCCGTCGACTCCTCCCTCTTGGCCTTGGCCTTGAGCTTGGCCGGAGTCTTGGTGAAGATCGCCCCCACCGCGTCCTCGCCGGACGCGAAGTTGGTGGCGATGTCGAGGAGGTCCTTGGTTGTGCGTGGGCTGCTGCGCCCCAGCTCGTGCACCAGGGTCTTGTTGGACGTCCCGGCGAGGAACGCGCTGACGACGTCGGCGTCGGCGATGTTGGGCAGCGCGTTGCACTGCTTCGAGAACCGCCGGATGTAGTCGCGCAGGGTCTCGTCGGGGTTCTGGCGGCAGTTCCGGAGGTCCCACGGGTTCCCGGGACGCTCGTACGTCCCCTGGAAGTTGCCGATGAAGACGTCCTCCAAATCCTCCCAGCTCTGGATGATCCCTTCCGGGAGGTGCTCAAGCCATGCCCGCGTTGGGTCGGCGAGGTAGAGCGGGAGGTTGCGGATGATGAACTCATCGCTGTCAGCGCCGCCCGCCAGACAGGAGAGTCGGTAATCACCCAACCAAATAGCCGGGTTCGAGTCACCCGAGTACTTGGTTATGCCGGTCGGCGCGCGATACCGCTGCGGGAATGGTGCGCACCGAATGTGACGTCCAAAGGCGCGTGGCCCCGGAGGTGGAGGGCTCGGGCTCCGGTCCTCCTCCGGGTCGTAGCGTCCACCTCGTCGAGGGTGGTAGCCGCGCATCTCGGCTTCGCGCCGAGCGCCACGGGCCTGGTCACGCCTGCGCGCTTCGAGGAGTATGCGCGCATCCCGCACTGGTCCCACGCGCTCCTTGATGGGAGGCATGTTGCGTCCGCTCGATCCGCGCGTCGGCTGCGCTACAGACACCTCCTTGTCGTCGCGGCGGTCGACGGAGCGTTGCAGGGCGCCCAGAACGCGCTGCCGGGACAGCGAGCTCTCGGCCTGCTGCTCCGCCGCTACCTCGAGTAGGCGCAGTAGCTCCTTGCGCTTCCGCTCGTCCTCCGGAGTCGCAGGCTGCGGAAGGTCTCGCGCGAGGGCCGCTGCCGCCGCCAGGTTTTGGCTGGCTCGCGGGAGTTGAAGCGGAGTGCCCGCGATGTCGTGTATGATGCGGTGCTGTACATCGCGCGCCATGGTGCGGGCGCGCCCCGCGGGGGTACGCCGCTGGGCAATCGCCTGCTCCAGGAGCTGACGCTCCCGCTCGATGCCGCACTCCATGTCGGCGAGCTCTCGCCGCCGCGCGAGCAGCTGCTCCAGTGCTGGCAGGTCCTATGGTGGGGTGTTGTAACGCCCCCTACCACAGGCACTGGGCGCGGGTCCGTGCCTCCATCGCCGGATGGCTCGTTCCCGTCATCACCTTCCCCATTGCTGGGGTCGGCAATATCCTCGTCCCGAATCTCGGCCATGAGACACTCGCGGGACGGGTCGAACGTGAGCGCGTCGAAGCACTCAGCAAGGAGGTCCTCGACAGAGTCGTGGTCCTGGGTGCCGGCGGGCTCCGCGCCCACCGACGAGGAAGCGCCAATGGCGGGACCGGGAGGTCCAGTCCGGCTTGGCGGGAAGCGGCACGCGAGCTCGTGCTCCAACGCCTCCATGGACTCCCGTAGCCGCGGCGGCAGGGAGGCTCGACGCTCCCAGGCCTCGTAGCCAGGCGGGAGTGGTGGTCCCTCAACAAGGCAGTTGTTAAGGAGTGCCAGCGCGTAAAAGATACGCCGGCATTCATCCGGCCGGGGGTTCGTACCGAGGTACGCCTCGATGCGCACGGGGAGTGCCCGGGCCCCCGGTCCGCGCGAGAGGTAGACATCCGAAGTGAAAACACGCAGTGGCTCCGCGCCGGCGCTGCTGCGCATCCGCTGCAACTCGGCGTGGTCCGTCAAGAAGTCCACGTCACCGAAGCGGAAGACACGGTACGGAACCGTGACTGGGGTGTAGAACCGGGAAGAAGGCGCGGCGGAGCGCCTCCGGTCCCTTCCGCGGACGCTCCCATGAAGCGGGAGACGACCGCGAGATGCGGGCGGCCACGAAGCCATCAGCTGGCGATGTGGTCGTCGTCGAACGCGCTGAGGTCCCCTACCTGGCGCGCCAACTGTCGGTGTTTGGTAACCGGCCGACGAGTAGATTTGTGCGCGGTTCGACGGCGATCAGATGGATTGCGTTTGACACAGTGGGTTATACTGGTTCAGGCAAAAGAGAGGGATTCGCTCCCAAGTCTCTGTCTCTGCGTTGTGTGTGAGTGTGTTCGCTCGTGTGAGAAAATGAGCTGTTGTGTAAGCCCAAAAGAACTCTTTCAGCCGAAAAAGAACTCCTCCTCCCTCCTGGGCCCAATTCTCCCTTTTATACATCAAGGTAGAACGGTACAGATGGAGGAAAGAAGAAAAAGAAAAGAAAAAGAAGATAAGTGAGAGGGCGACGGAGGCGGAGTCGGGCCGTCCTCGCTGGCTCCGGTGTCTTCCGCCGCAATCTCCGCGCCAGGTGGTGTGATGATGTCATCCGGGTCTTGTCTGGGCGCTGTGGAGCGCCCATTCCCTGATCCGCACTGTTGATCGCTGTTGGTATGCTGTTGATGCCTGTGGAGTTGGGCGACGGTCATTTCGCGCACTGTTGCTACTGTGTAGCGTACTTGGTGCATGCATTCCCCGTTCCACGCCTGATCCGGATGCGACGCCCCCACGCGGCCGTACGTCAGGCATAGTGTACCTTCGCACCGTCCAGGAGTGGATATGGAGCGTCTTCTTATCCGAATCTGGCTGGCCGTTCACTTGGGTTTGACCACTGCTCCCATGCCGCTGCCGAGATTGCTTCCCGGCCGCGGTGGTCGGGTTCGCTTCGGGTCGTGTCCCTCCACCCATCCCGACCACCGCCGGGGTACATGGACGGCGGACGGCGGCTGGCCGGGGTCCGGTCGGAGACGTCGCTCGACTCCGCGGCGCCCGACTCCTGCCGCGGGGAGTCGGGTCCGTTGCCACGTCCAAGGCGGGCTCCTCTAACGCTGGACCAATCGCGGTCCAGGGTGGGGGGTGGCGCTCGTGTAGCCACGTGCGCCCGGTTAAGGCCGTGAGGAACGGAGGCTCTGTGGGCCAAAGGCCGTTGTTGCGCTTTCCGCCCGACTGGGCCACTGCAGGGGCCCAGCTTTCCATCTCTTAGATTTATACAAGGCCTTTGGGTCTCGGGTGGCTCCCGTACCTCGTTATTCCGCGTGTATACCGTATAGGGTACCTAGAAAATAGGTATCCGACAGGAGGCCCCTGGTTTTTGGAGGCCCGGTGCGGCCGCACCATTCGCACTGCCCAGGGCCGGCCCTGAAGTCACAGTTTGCTCATCTAGGCAGTATCCTGAGAGAGGCAGGGCCAAAGATGGCAAGAGCGCACGCCGCAGCAACTAGGCAATCTGATGGTTCCATTGCGACAAAGGCCGCGATGAGGGCAGTCACAGCTAGGGCTGTTCAACGACGGTTTGGGAAAATCGGATGTCACATCAAAATTTCAAATTTTGGTTTGTGAACAAATTTTACTAAATTTTAAAACTTTTTGGAATAGTTTAAAATTTTGCTTTTAAGATTTGAGTGTAATCAGATTTATTTAGGCAAAGGAAATTATTCTCTAAAATTATTAAATCAATATAGTATTTGATAAGGTGTTTGTTGCATTCATGCTGATTAGAAATTCATTCAGGATTTTATTGGGTGCAAAAATGAATTTAAAATCATGTAGAATTCGATTTAGTTTAGCTTTGCAAAATTAGTAAAAAAATAGGAAAAAAAATCCTTTTTAAGCCACGTGGGCCGAATCCTTCTCTTCCCACCCCATCTCCCCTTTCCTTTTTCTCATTTCTTTCTTTCCCCGCAGCCCATCCTTTTCTCTCTTTCGGCCCAGTCTTTCTTTTCTTTTTCCCTTTTCTTTTCTTCCCACCCGGGCTGGCCTTTTCTTCCTTGCGGCCCAGCTCCGCCCGCAGCGGCCCAACCCGACCCACATCCGCGTCGGCCCGAGCCAGCAAACCAGTGCCCCCAACCCTACAGCGAGCCGCCGCGACCCGTACGCACCGCCACCTCCTTCCTCCCTCGGCGTGCGCGCCCAAGCCCACCCTAGGGCAGTGCGCCCTATAAAACGGAACGCAACGCGCCCGCGTCCCCTTTCGCCAGTTCAGCCGTCTCCTGCGTTGCCTCAAACCCTAGGCCCTATCTTCGCCGCCGCCGCCGTCGCCATTGGAGCCGCCAAGGAGCTCGAGGACTTGCGCAAGGAAGACGCCCGAACGTTCCCCTCCCTCATCACTTCCCGACGAGCTTCGCCGCTTTGAAGCCGCTCCTCATCGTCGCGAGTCCACGTCCGGCCGTCGCCGCCTCAGCACGATCCCAAGGTGGGCGCGCCTCCGATCCCTCGCCCCCCTGCGCGTGTCATGGTGAGCTTCCGGCAACCGCATCACCTTTCTGGCCGAGCTCCGGCGAGCAGCCGCCCATCTCTGACCAGCCGGTGCATGGTGGACCGGTGAACCGAGCATCTCGCGCGGTCCACGTAATCGTTAGACCTACCGTTTCGAAATAATTCCTCTAAAAAATCAGAAATGCACCTTTTACGTTTTAGTCCTCAAACAGTTTACAAATTTAATACGGTCTCTCAGCCGTTGTCTGTTTTACAAATTTAAACCATACCTTTGTCCAAAATTTTATATAAACACCGCTGAATTTATCTTAAATTATGTTTTAGCCCAGACTTCTTACAGTTGAACCCCTACCCTTTGCTTTATTTATATTTTAGTCCCTAAAGTCCTATTTCTGTTTTAGCACCAAAAACTTCAAAGTATCACAACTTTTTGCTCGTAGCTCTTTTAAGCGATTCTCTGGAAACAACGCTAAATCTTTCAAGAACCGGCGATCCTCTGGAAAAAGGAATGGATATATATCATCAGATTGCTACGCATCAAGTGTCAACAAACAAAACATGGCGGCTGGATTCTGAGCGGATTGCGGCAAGAAAGACGTAGAGAAGCGATCGGAGCAACTAACAGTGGAGGGGCGTCTCCGATCGCGCGATTTGGGGGAACCCTAAGGGGCGGGCGCTCTGCCCGCTCTAGGCACCGCCGCCGAAGTCCCAGAAACCTCGCTCTCCCTCGGTTTGCCGACCGCGGAAGCAGTTAGCCGATCTTGGGGGCCGGTTAGCCGGAGCTTGGCGTGGGACCGCGGCTTCGAATTTGGGCGGCGCACGACAGCTGACGGGTGAGGAGCCTCATCGCGCGGCCGAGAAGGATGGTGGCAGCGATGTGGACGACAGGACTCGCAACCAAGCTCGATGTGGACGACAGGACTCCGATGTGGATGGTCGGTAACAAGAGGATAAGGTGCATTTTCTTTTTCCCCCTTTTTTCCCGCGGCTACTTGCGGGAATTTTTTTGAGCAGCCAAACGTTGGAATTTTCAGAGTTCTTCCACCATTGGGCTCAAAATTTCATCTAGTTTATTTACTTTTTTTTCAAATTTTCTAAAGATTTCGAATTTCAAAAACAAAAACAGGTGGACAGGGTTAACTAGACCGGTTTGTCCCATTTTTTCGGTTCCTAGTCCGGTTTATCACGGTTTTGAAAACATTGATGGCCATGCAGAGGCTGTCCATGTGTTAGGCCGGGCGCGGTGATTGGGATTTGAATATGGGGAAAAAATTCGGACCAATAAAAAATTATTTGTTGAGAGTGGGATTCGAACCCACGCCCTTTCGGACCAGACCCTTAACCTGGCGCCTTAGGGGGTGTTCGGATCTTTAGGCCTAAATTTAGTTCTCGCACTAATTTGCTATTTAAGGGTATTAAATAAAGTCTAATTATAAAACTAACTACAGAACCCTGTTCTATTTCGCGAGACGATTCTAATGAGGGTAATTAAGCCGTGATTAGACGATAGTTACTGTAGCATCACTGTAGCTAAACATGGATTAATTAGGCTCGTTAGATTCGTCTCGCAAAATAGCGTACATCTGTACCAAGGTTTTGTAATTAGACTTTATTTAATACCCTTAAATAGCAAATTAGTGCGAGAACTAAATTTAGGCCTAAAGAAACGAACAGGGCCTTAGACCAACTCGGCCATCTCAACTTGTACTTTATTCAACAGTTCCGGACTAGAAGAACGTATTCTATAATTCGGTGACAAGATTGTGAACTATTCAGTCATCTTTCCTAACTGTAAAGATGACAGATCATATGCAAAATTTCAGCATCACAATTTGTACGGAATAGTACGTGAATCTACTTCCTCATGGTCTCTTTTATTAAAGACCGGAACTTATTGCAACTTGTGTTGTGCATTATTCAAAACTCTGTATATACGCCTGAAAATTGGTAGCCATGGTACCTGCATGTTGCCCGTGCATCATGGTCGCATCGAGATGTTGACCCGAGAAGTCACGGTTTGCTCATCGAGGCAGTAGAGAGCATCAATGAGGTGCATCCTAAGAGAGGCAGGGCCCTTGGCCGATTCCATCCCAATCTCTCCGGCAAGGCCAAAGATGGCACGTCGCGGTGATTTTCTGCATCATCGGCACACCGTTGCTTGGGCTGACGACTTGCTTCCCGTCGGTGATGAAATCGACAGCTCCGGATACGGCAACGACGGCACCCGATGCTTTCGCGGCTTCAAGAGCGTCAGCGGAGTCGTGTGAACTGTCTGCGCCCTGCAATTGATCAGAAATTGATTCCAATGACAACAAAATTAAATGCTAATGGTGAACGTTCGTCCATTCCTAATCTGCACCAGACAAAATATCCATGAATCCTAGCAGGGGTACAGACTATAAGATTGAGGAAGATAGTAATACTACGAAATTAGTCATGACGTTCGGCAGACTGCACAAGTGCATACATATTTATCAATCACAGGAAACAATCACTATGGTTATATAGGAAACAATGCCTAGAGCAGTAGAGCCACGAGCACCTAGATCAAATCAGTCAAGTGGAAAGGAGAGAAGTAGCGAAGGTTTATGCATGGTTTTAACGTCAAAAATGTCTCCAGAACGATACAATTCTTCTGCTACTGTCATTGCAGCTGATTATTCGCCATAAAATTAGTTCTAGACAATAAAATAGAAATCAGTTGAACAACTAATCAACTAATCGAGTTAGTTTTTTTTTTCTTTTGATACACCTTGCTTGGATTGGATCGGATAAATCAAAGAAAGAATAGTCAGATTTGCACTAGTAGTGTGGTACCTTGAACCTGCATGAGCGAGCAGGACGGAGCTCGAGCAGCGAGACGCACGCCTCCATCCGGAACTCTAAGGCGGCGGCGACTACGTGGTCGAGCACCCAGGGGCGGCCCGCAGAGGCGGCGGCGTGCATGAAGGGGAACCAATCCTCGGCGAGCGTGCCGACGTTGACGTACACGGCGTCGCAACGCGGGGTGAAGTCGGGGATCTCGCGGATGGAGTGGACCGTGGTCGGGGAGGCGCCCGCCACGAGGAGCGTGTTGGCGACGATGTCCATGGAGACAGTGGTGTGTTATGCACTGCACGAGCGTCGTTGTGTTTCACCCCTTCGTCTACTTCGAGCACCGCCTCCTTGCATCTTCAAGCTACCCGCGTTGCCACTTCTGGCCGCCGGTTTAGCCACGTCTTCATTCTTCGTCCACCACGACCACATCGCCAGAGTCGTCATATCTCTTCCTCGACTACTTCATCTACTCCGACAACAGCGAGCTGCGCTGGCACTCTCCTCCCTCGCCACTCTACTCGTCGCGACCATCATGAAGGCCTTCTCTGTCGGTCCCCTCCAACACTCGTGAAGATCATGATGGTCACTCCATTACGCCTTGTTTTGGCAACACCGGTGCGTGCCTTCGTCACTGACGCGTTCCCAGGCCTAGCAAACCTAGCGCATGCCTCACCTATGGCAGTTTCAACAGCATCGACTTTGGCATCGACCTATCCTCCTCACGGTGCCTCGATTGTGTCGCCGTCTTCTTCCTGGCGCTTCCTCGCGCACCCTCACATTGGCGCCTCCCTGCGCCCATGGCTTCATGTGCGGCTTTCACGACATCAGCAACCTCCACTTCGACTTTGTTGACCACAGCTACCTCAAGCACGACCTCCTCGACCATGGCAAAATGCTCACGCTTTTGGCTACCTCGACACACTTGGCGCAAAGGGCTATCATCCGTATGAGCTACTCGTCGGTTTTCTCTCCAGTCGCTGCATTAGCACCACACCGACACTACAACTGCGGGAGGATGTCAGTCCGTCGGCTTCTACCTTCGGCTTATTCTCCAGTCTCACCGTCTGCGATGCACCCGTTGTGACTGCGGGGATGTTAGAGTATATTTGGTAAGCTACATATTGTGGGTGCGCGCGGTGCGGAAGCAATGGGCGGCTAGGGTTAGGTCACATGATCGTAACCCTCTCGTGATACCATGTAAGAGGAATAGCTTGCGTCACACAAAGACTTCATCTGCTGCTGTTTTTTTTTTCTTCCCGATCTGTGATGGGGGATTTTGCGTCGCCCATCGTCGTCGAGCTTGCGCACCTCTTCTCCGACATCGGCATCATCGACAACATCGGCCTACATTTCGTCTCCAACAGCGGGACAACTGAAGCTCAAGGAACGCCTTCATACGTCACTATCCGGCTACCTTGATTGCACGTCTCCATGCCGGTTCATCATTGCCGCCTTCTTCGAGACGTCCTCAACACTGCTGCCACCACGTTCACTCCGTGCAGCATCGTCGTGTTCCCACACGCACCATCGGTCTGATCAAACGACCACGCGTGCGGCATCGTCGAGGCCACGACCTACGCCTCAAAGCTTTGGGCTGCCGCTGCGTCGCCTCCTCGTGCCGCAGCGCTACTGCCCGTGGTCGCCACTGATTTGAGAAGCGCCCTCCAAGGCGTGACTCCGTCTACTGGGGCACTCGTTGCATCTTCATCGCCATCCTCGCGCACCAACAACCCCCAGATCGTTAACGCGCATGGTCTTCGTCACGCCGTCGAGTTCTTCGCCTACTTCAAGCATCGCCGCCGCGCATCTTCAAGCTACCCGCATTGCCACTACTGGCCGCCGGTTTAGCCACGTCTTCAGTCTTCGTCAGTCGTCTTCTCTTCCTCGACTACTTCATCTACTCCAACAACAGCGAGATGCACCGGCACTCTCCTCCTCGTCTCTCTACGCGCAGCGACCATCGTGAAGGCATTCTTTGATGGTCCCCTCCGACACTGGTGTATGATCCTGATGGTCTCTCCCTTCGTGCGCCCTGTTTTGGCAACACCAGTGTATGCCTTCGTCCCCGACATTCCCAGGCCTGGCAAGCCCGGCGCACGCCTTGCCTATGGCGGTTTCAACAAGGCATCGACCTTTCTCCTCACAGTGCCTCGGTTGCGTCGCCGTCTCTTCCTGGCGCTTCCTCGCGCATCCTCACATTGGCGCCACCCTGCGCCAGCGGCTTCATGTGCGGCTTTCGTGACATCGGCAACCTCCACTTCGGCTTCATCGACCACGGCTACCTCAAGCACTACCTCCTCGACCACGGCTAAATGCTCGCGCTTTTTGGCTACCTCGACACACTTGGCACAAAAGGCTATCATCCACATGAGCTACTCGCTGGTTTTCTCTCCAGTCGCAGCATTCACACCAAACCGACGCTACAACTGCGGGAGGATGTTCAAATCGAGGGACTGGTTATCTCAACAGTTTTCTTACTTTCGTTTAAGATTTACTTGGTTATCTCAACAGGTGTTTGCTATGCGTCTTTCTGTTTTCTTACCTTCTTTTAATTTTTTTTTTTTTTTGGGAACCTTCTTCAGTTCTTCCCCTTCGTTTTAGTCCGAGCGCGGTGATTGGGTTCTGTAGGGGAAAGAAAGATTGACTTGGTTATTTCAACAGGTCCCTGCTATGCTTCTTTCTGTTTTCTTACCTTCTTTTAATTAATTTTTTTTTTTTTGGAACCTGAAGCCGTTTTAGTCCGAGCGTGGTGATTGGGTTCTGTATAGGGGAAAAAAAATATTTGTTGAGAGTGGGATTTGAACCCACGCCCTTTCGGACCAGACCCTTAACCTGGCGCCTTAGACCAACTCGGCCATCTCAACTTGTACTTTATTCAACAGTTCCGGACTAGAAGAACGTATTCTATAATTCAGTCACAAGATCGTGACCTATATAATTCAGTCATCTTTCCTAACTGTAAAGATGACAGATCATATGCAAAATTTCAGCATCACAATTTGTACGGAATAGTACGTGAATCTACTTCCTCATGGTCTCTTTTATTAAAGACCGGAACTTATGTCAACTTGTGTTGTGCATTATTCGAAACTCTGTATATACGCCTGAAAATTGGTAGCCATGGTACCTGCATGTTGCCCATGCATCATGGTCGCATGGAGATGTTGACCCGAGAAGTCACAGTTTGCTCATCGAGGCAGTAGAGAGCATCAATGAGGTGCATCCTGAGAGAGGCAGGGCCCTTGGACGATTCCATCCCAATCTCTCCGGCAAGGCCGAAGATGGCAAGAGCGCACGCCGCAGCAACGAGGCAATCTGATGGTTCCACTGCCACAAAGGCCGCGATGAGGGCAGTCACAGCGCACCCCATTGCGGTGATTTTCTGCATCATCGGCACACCGTTGCTTGCGCCAACAACTTGCTTCCCGTCGGTGATGAAATCGACAGCTCCGGATACGGCAACGACGGCACCGCTGGTCAGTGCCAATGCTTTCGCGGCTGCAAGGGCGTCAGTGGAGTCGTGCGAACTGTCTGCACCCTGCAATTGATCAGAAATTGATTACAATGACAACAAAATCAAATGCTAATAATGAATGTTCGTCCGTTCCTAATCTGCGCAATATTCATGAATCCTAGCAGGGGTACAGAACTACAGACTAAGATATAAGAAGATGGTAATACTATGAAATTAATCATGACGTTCGGCAGACTGCACAAGTGCATATATGTTTATCAATCACAGGCCCCTTCAAATAACAATCACATACGTGAAGTTCACTATGGTTATATAAGAAACAATGACTAGAGCCACGAGCACCTAGAACAAATCAGTCAAGTGGGAAGGAGAGAAGCAGCGAAGGTTTATGCATGGCGTAAAAATGTCTCCAGAACGATACATTTCTTCGGTTTCTCTCATTACAGCTGATTGTTCGCCATAAAATTAGTTCTGGACAATAAAATGGAAATCAGTTGAACGATTAATCATCTAATTGAGTTAAGATTTTGTTTTCCCTTTTGATACTCCTTTGTATTGGATTAGATATACGAAAGAAAGAACAGTAGCGTGGTACCTTGAATCTGGATGAGGCCTCGGCCGAGCGGTCGGCGAGCGCGAGGATCTCGGATCCGTTCCCCCTGACGACGGCAGGACGGAGCTCGAGCAGCGACAGGCACGCCTCCATCCGGAACCCGGAGGCCGCGGCGGCGACGGGGTCGAGCACCCAGGGGCGGCCCGCGGAGGCGGCGGCGCGCATGGAGGGGAGCCAGTCCTCGGCGAGCGTGCCGACGTTGACGTACACGGCGTCGCAGCGCGGGGTGAAGTCGGGGATCTCGCGGATGGAGTGGACCATGGCCGGGGAGGCGCCCGCCGCGAGGAGCGCGTTGGCGGCGATGTCCATGGAGACGAGGTTGGTGATGCACTGCACCAGCGGCGCCCGCGCGCGGACGGCGGAGAGGAGGGCCCACGCGCGGCGGCCCCACCACGCCGGGCTCCGGTCCTCCGCTGAGGCGGCGGCGTCCATGGATGCGTTCCGGCCGGCGGTGGCGTCCAGAGGAGTGTGGGAGGATTTTGACTTTTCACTTTCCGGTGGATGTGGGGAGGCCGAAGGAATAACGGACACGCAGGGGCCACGCGTCAAGATCTAGCCATGATATCGCTAATCGGATGGTGGAAACCGAAAGCTAGCAGACGGCCGGATGATCCGTGACCGTGATGATGCGGAAAGTCGACGTGGAACGTTAATTGTTTCCAGAAAGGCCAACTGATTTTCCGCTCGCACAATCTACGATAACATGAACAAATTTCAAGCTTTCATATGAATTCAAGCTTTCACAATGAACTCAAATACTAAGGACTGGCATTTGCTCGCTCTCAAGAACCAAGCTTGAAAGAGAGGAGAGGAGAGATGATAAAATTAGCATTAGATGTGTTTTTTCAGCTTGCTAAAGAGGCCAAAGAAGTATCATGGAAAATGGTTGGTTGTATTTCTTAATGAGAAGCCCTAAAAACTACCGCCTCCGGTTTATTTGATGAGCATTCTCATATTGTAGCAACAAATCTCCTTTGCAACTTCATCTCCAAGAGCATTATTGCTACTTTTCCATCTTTCAATTGGACCATACCTTGTATTACTTTGTTTTTAGAGCATACCTTGTATGACTCATTATGACAGTAAGGAGCAATTCCATTCAGCTTATACAAATTCTAAGTTCCAAGAAGAGTGGAAACATAAGATGCACTGCTATTCTACTTTTGCCAAAAAAAATCTATTTCGTAAAAATAAAAGGAGCTATAGAAGTACATAAGTGACTGTGAACATGAAAATTGGTAAAAGGAGAAAGGATGTTGTGTACAATATTCTATTTAATGAGGGGAACTTTGAAGTTAAGTGCTCTTGTCGTCGCTGAGTTCAGAGGCATTCTTTGTGTAAAGGAGGTCCCTTCAAAGTATATGTTCTGGAACGATTGAATGTGCAGCATTACTGATCACTGAATATGACATAGTCAAAGGCCTGTACAATTATACTCCGTTGCTCCGCATAATGCTTTGGGAAATTTTTCTGTGTGTTCCATTCTATGGAAGCATGGAGACACAGATGCATCAACACTAGCATATTAACTTTAGACAAGTGATGTTTCAGAAAAAATATTGGAATCAAGCATTATTAGGACACATTTAGTAGTACTAAGTTGAAGGGAATTACCTAAAAGTTTATCAGGAAATAAAAAAATACACATATACACCCAACATGTACAAAACTTACTACTAATCAATTTCAGCAGCTTCTCTGAACATAACAGTGAAATAACTCACACCACAATGATACCTTGGACACCATCTCATAGCAAACAAAATATGCATCAGTTGACTATGTCAAGTGGCATCGGGGACAGAATGAAAAATTATGTTGTGTTCACTTAATATTTGGTCCAACCAGCATAGTAGAATGACAACAGCTGACTACCTTCTCCAAAAAAAAGCATTTGTCTCAATTGGAAGCAACATATGAAGGAAGACATGGTTCCTTATGCTAGAAAGGACTGTATTCTGTCGGCACCTCCTAGATATATATTTTGGCACAATTGGGAACAAAAGGGGGAAGGAAGACATGCTTACCTGTACTAGAAAGGACTACATAACCAAGAAATTACCACTCAGTTATGATAAAAAGAGGGGAAACTAGCATTTACTTTTCAGGTTAATTATAAGATGCTAAAAAAGGCAAGGAACAATTAGTGCAGTAAATTGTTGATAGAGAAAACATCATCATACAATCAGAAATCATAAAAATGGAACTGTTTAGATTTTGAGTTTGCAAGCAAAACTGGGGGTGAAATTATCACTATAATTATCATTGCAATATAACGCAGAACCAGATATCTTATATTATATAACAAGGAGGCCATATCAAGAAACAGAGATAGATAAAGTTGCGGGTTTCAAAACGAATCATATTTAACAGAAATTGTTTTTCAGGTTCCAAACAACAAATTGGAAGCAAGGACCATTGTACAAATTCAGCAAAGGAAGTAGTAGAGGAACACAATAGACAGGGTAACAGAAGTAAGTCGTCTGATGTCAATGCCGGTCAGACGTTCTTGAGCTTCTTCATCTTGGACGGAGGCCACCTGCCCTTCTTCCTCAGATGCCTCTTGCGGACGAGCCGCTTGCGCCGCTGCCTCAACTTCTTGGCCAGCTTCATCCGCGCTCTCTGCTCTTCGATCATCTTCAGCTTTGACTCGAGCGGCATTTGCTCAATCTTAGCAGCTGGTTTTGCCTCTTCCGGTTGCTCTGCCTCAGCTGCACTTCCCTCCGCGGCAGCATGGACAAGAACTGGCCTCTTCTTGGCGAAAGAAACACGTGTGGCAGTCATATTCAGAGGGCTCGGCAGGGAGGCGAGGATCTTGCATTGCTGCCTTGGGGCTGCAACAACAATAAAAACAAAAGGCAGACCCCTTAATAGGATCTAGTATACAGTATTTCACATAAGACAACCTTGAGCTCACATATGTCTGGTGGCTCCATTGGTTCAAGGAGCACAGTTTATGCAATGCAATACAACAATTCAGCGCAATTGATAATATAACTAGATGAACCAGACAGAGAGGAAGGTGTGGACATATACTCACCTATAGCTAGTTAGCAACTACCCAGCATAACGTGATTTACTGCTTAGTGTATTATAAATTCTGTAATAAGACTGAATGACTGGCTCACACTCATATTGTTACCATAAAGTGGGGAAGAAGCAAATTTGGCGGCCATGATAATGTTTTGAAGACCCAATTGATAAACTAGCAACATATTTGTACTGAAGCTCCCGAGAAGGTGCTGCACATTAAGTGTTCGAAGAAATTTCCCAAGGAGTCAAGGAGAAATTGGCTATTATAGGACTCCAAACAAGTAGGTTTCTCTATAATAGGATTCCTAACGTTGGTTTTTCCTAAATAGGACTCCAAACAAGTGCACTAAACTATAAATTGGCTATAATAGGACTCTGCCTGCATGAGCCGCGCACTTGTTTTGACCAATTTATAACTTAGTGCATTTGTTTGGAGTCCTATTTGGGAGAAACTAACGTTAGAAATCCTATTATAGAGAAACCCACTTGTTTGGAGTCCCATAATAGCCAATTTCTCGGAGTCAAGAGCCCAAGAGCACCACAGAAACGCCGCCTGCAGCTCCAACGGCGAACACTACCGATTCCAGACCTCCCAGAATCAAACCCAACCAAAATGGACCCGGATAAGACGCAGGTGAGGGAAGAGGCGTAACGGAGCTTACCGCTGTAGGAGACAGTGGGAGCTGTGGAGAGAACCCGGGACGGGGAGGCGAGGAAGGAGGCGGCAGGGGAGACGAGGAGCGCCATATGGGGGTGAGATGTGGCTTCTCGACCTGGACCGGGAGCCGGATAAGAGCGCTCAGGGCCTTGTTCCGCTGTAAAGTAGGGCCGGGGTATGAGTCCAGACCATTCGTACTGTGCTGCAACGGCCGTCAACTAGCAGAGCATTATGAGTTCAAGTGAGGCTAGTTCTCACTATGAGATGTGCAAAAATAAAAGAGCTCACCTCACTAGCTCACACTCGAGCAGGATTTCATAGATTTCACTTGGCCGTTGGAGATGGAGTCGACGGACGAAACGAACTAAATTTTGTAAATTTCCGTACAATTCGCCATCAATTTAACGGCCGTTGCTCGATGTGACTATCCTCCGAGGAAACAATAACTACTGCATATAGAGCACTTTATCCTAACCCTAGTTTTCTTTTCTAATCTTTGCGTTTTATTACCTATTTAAACATAGAAAATCTGAGTGTTATTTTGCTTTCATTATTATCGATGTTCTTCAATGTTTTCTACCATATTATAACTACTTATTTAGTTTCAATATTGAGTTGCATGCACCAACCAATTCACTCAAAAACCTAAGCTGATAAAAAAGGTGGGCAATTCACTTATACTCCAACACTCCCCCTCACGTGCAGGCTCTCCCTAAAGCGGCAAATGTGGAATATTAGAGTGGGCTGTAATTTTAATAAATAGCGCCAGTCAGGATTCGAACTCGAGATATCTGGCTCTAATACCATATTGAGTTGCATGCATCAACCAACTCACCTATCAACTTAAGCTGATAGGAAAAGATGAGCAATTCACTTATACTCCAATATTCAAAATCATTAAAAAAATATTTGCTCCAACTTAGCTTGTGGAAGCATTTTGTCAATCAGACATAACTAATTGTCAATCCAAAATAACGAGCCGCTCATGAAACATGAAAAATTAAAATGCTTAACCATATGATATGTTTTCATGGGTGCCCTCAAGCCCCCCCCCCCGTCCCTCACACACACTAAAAGAAAACACCTCAAGCTCATTCACTGACGAGGCACCTTTCTTTGCTACATATCGCAAGTGCAGGAGTGGCGAATCTATTACAAAAGTTGTTGGGGTGCAAGAATGACTCATTTAGTTGCCTAAGGGTGCTTAACATTGAATGTAGTGGATGTTTACATGGTAAAAATAAACCAATTACAAGTAAATTCAAAAATATTGTGGATGCATTTGCACCCAATACTAGCACCTAGCTTCGCCTCAGAGACCCCGCATGTTTTGCTCAATTTTAACAGCCAAAAATGCCAAATTGATGTGGTAATATTTCTCGCAAAAAAAATGATGTGGTAATAAACTCTTGATCATAATTAAAATGTTGAGATACGAAGGACCATGAGAGCAACTAAGTTAAGAGGGACCCAAGCGCTGATCAGCACAAAATCCTCTCCAAGTACCACTATTGCTATCGTCCCACCACACGTGTTTCGGTGTTAAAATGGTAGCATAACCGAAATGTGTAGGGATTAGTATTAGGGCTCATTTGAACGCAAAAGGTCAAAACCCTTGTTGTATTCTACAAACTACAACTATGAAACTGAAGGAAATAGACCGTCAACTAGAAAACAAAATATACATTGATCATGCATAATAGATGTTCAGTTCTTGTTGTTAGTTTTCCATTATATACTTAATTTGAAATGTCTAGAGTGTGCCTTGTCAAAGATACAAATATACTACTCCCTCCGTTTCAAAATATATGCAGTTTTGGCTATGTTTCTAGATGTCCAGATTCATAAAATTTTCTATGAATCTGAACATATGCTTGTTTAGAGAATGTTCAATGAACCTGATACAAAGCTAGTACTGTATGTATTTTGAAACGGAGGGAGTATCACATAAGTAAGATGAAAAATAATACTACCATTCTGTTAGACCATGCTCTCACAATACTCACATGAAACCATTTCACTTGTAATATAATGTTATTTTACAATTTCTTAAGATAATGTTTTCACTTTTCGATCAATCTGGCACTATGTCACTATTACTATCTTTCAGTTATTTTTCATCCTCACATATCATTTTAATGTGATGGAATTGTTTCTAAAGTTAAATTTAACTCATTTGCCTCCGTATGCGTGCTAAATGATACTAAACATAACAAGGCAAAAATGAGAAGAATACATACTTTTGATGAACTTTGCAGTGGTACATGCCAAACCTTATGGTTGCAATCTCGATCTTGTGTTTCCTAAAGTGGAAAATAAGATGCTACATCTATCTCGTCCAGATGTGGATGATGGTAACTGTTGCTTAGCAATGAAGTATTTTCAGAAATGTGAGGAGGAAAGGGAAGCCATAACCGGAAGAGTGCGCCATGATTTACCATAAAATAGCGCCGAACATATACGAGTTAATTAAGGGACAAGAGAGATCGACAATGGGATGAATCGAAAAGTGATATATAAAAAATTGAAATCATGTAACATTTATTACTATATTTTCATCTTATAATAAAGTGTAGTAGTGGATTTTCTTTTGTTAGGGACTTGGACTCCACACGAATATTTTTATAGTATTAGTCAAATATAAGAACTGTGTAAAAAGGAGGACACCGACTACGAGAGACGGAAAGAGGAAGAAGTATTCGGCGCGACCGCCGTCCATTTCCTCCCCTTTTCTCCTCCGCTGCTCTTGCTTGCCGTGCCCCCTACTCTCCTCTCTTTCCGCCTTAAACCCACGCAATCCAGCCGACCCCGTCACCGTCCCCGGCGACGCCCCAAACCCTAGCCGCTCCGCCGCCGCACGCCAATGCTCCACCGCCAAACCCTAGCGACGTCATCGTCCTCCTAGCCCTTCCAGAGCCTTCGTGAAAGAGAGCCCAGAAGATGGCTGCCGACCCAGCCGCTGCGGCGGCTGCCGCGGCGGCGGCCGCGATCTCCGCCGCGATGGACTGGCGCTCGTCCCCAGACGCCCGCGCCGCCGCCTTCGCCTACCTCGAATCGGTCCGTGCTCCTCCGCCCCCCTCCTGTCCTTATCCCTCCGGCCCTCCTCGCCCGTGTCTGCGTTTCGGTTTGCTCTAGTGTCTGGCGGCGCGCTTTGGCGGTGCTCGGTCGTTGCGAGGAGTTTCTCCTAGGCTATCATAACTGTAGTTTTTTACGGGTCGTGCAGTTTGATGGCAAATGTTCATGCGGTTATGCAACTGGCGCACTTTCCGGTACTTGTTGCGCGTGTAACCAACATGAGATTTCATAACTTCGTGTGGTTGGCACCACAGTTGCTTCTCTGCTTTATGAATCACTGTCTAATTGCTAGTGCTCCAACCAAATATATAGTTCGTTCCTACCATGTAATTGCATATTTCCTGCTGCTATGAGAAAAATCCTGTGATGGCCCATTGCTACAAAATGCAATGCTGACTTGTGGCTGGCAACCGTGATATATGCATTGCTGACAAGATTTGCTAAATGCAGGTTAAGAACGGAGATGTCCGAGCACTGGCCAGTATATCATTTATCTTGGTCAGAAAGGACCAGACATCGGAGATCCGCTTGCACGGGTTCAAAATGCTGCAGGTGAACCTTGCATCTTGTCTCTCTGTTATGATTTTAGCGATTCGTGTCATGCTGATCGCTTTGGATCAGCTTGTAGCATCTAGTTTGGAGGCTATATGGTTGTTGTTCTTTGCTCGGACTTCTGTACATGTTATTGCTGTTGAGTGTAGGATCACCATTAAGCTGCATATAGGTACATGTGTCTTAATTATGTATTTCTTTTCATGCTGTTTTCCTTAATAGAGCCAATCACGTGACCATGGTAAACGATGATTTTTTTTTTGGGTATAATTATATGCTATTATATAATCATGTATTTCAATCGGCCACTGCATAAGGAAAAGTGCTGCTCTTTTATATCAAAATGAGTGATGTTCTATCTATGCTTGTGAAATGTAAGCGATTGTATAATGGTATTCTTTTGGTATAGGCATGGTAAGTAAGCATGAGAAATTACCTTAGAATTAGATGCTTTCCATTGAACTTTCAACCTCCGAAGTTATCCTAGTTTGTACAGCATACTTTATTAGATTCCAATGTGTTGTATGGTGTATTGTATCTATTTTTTTTGGCTAATAGAGTGGACTAACATGTGTTGCTTTAACTGTGAGTTTTGGCACCGTGAAACACAAATAGTATTGTAGAAACTTGACAAACCTAGGAGGAATTACATGGCGTTGTAAATGGTACGCAATAAACACCTACATCCACGTTGGAGAGGAATCGTATCCGGGAGTCTAGGCGCGCATCCAGATCCTCAACCAATTTGGCTAGGCTTATTTCTTCAAAGAAAGGAAAGGTTATTGTAACAACCAAGGATCTTAGAAAGATGATCTAAACAGCAGTAAGGTTTTTTTTTCCAGAGCTTTGTTTGCTAATCTGCTCAAAGGACCACTTGACTTCCTAATAGTCTAAATATACTTCACCCATTGTCTTAAGCTCTTAGCAGGGTAATCAAGCGTTCAGCTGTTCACCCTACCTCCTTCGCTCTTCAGAAATAATTACTCTAGTGGGTATACCTGCGACCATGTGATGGGTGCACATTTTGAGCCATGAATGTTGACTCTGGGTACCTGATGCCAGTGGGCAATGCTCATGTGTCTGCCATCGAACCAGGAAAATACATCTTGGATCCTGATTGGGTAGCACAATCGTGGTTGGTCATTCAGTGTTCACCCATACCCATGCTCTCCAGAAATAATTACCTGCGACCGTGTGTTGGGCTAGCATTTGCAGCCATGATCATGGATTGTGGGTACCTGATGCCACTAGGCATCCCCGTGTGTCTGCCATCAAACCAAGAAACTGCATCTACGATCCTGGTTGAGTAGCACAATCAGTTTTAGCTGTAGAACTGTGATGGAGATAATTAATTTACTTGACTGTTTGGGTTTGTTTCCTGATGTATGTACTCCATTTATTAGATAATTTTTCTTGGAGATAGAGATTGTTTTATAGGGAGAGTCAAATTTCTATGTTATAATCTAGGAGGACAATCGAATTGTGTCCATCAAGTCAGTGTTTTCGGACCATTTAAATACAGTAGTTACCAATGGGAATGAATGGACACATAAAAAATAATCTGAGATCATGAAGCTTGGTCAAAATTTCGGTGCATGGTCATTAAATTAGGATCAAAATGTATGTGCGTATTGCTTTTCTAGATACAGCTGGACTGGGTGTAGATGGTATTTCTGGCATAGATCAGTAGAAGCCGCTTCCAGGCTGGGATTTTGCGGAAAACTGATTAGTATAGGTCTTTCACCACTAGGGATGCGCATATGGATTTCTTCATAGGAAAGGTCATTATCATTATCTTTTGCATGCGCATGTGTTTAACTTTCATGCATTGTGCACTCAAATCATTAGTTGCATGATTTGCATCTCCAGACAATGGAGTGCACCAGTGACTTGTCGTTGTGAAAGTAGGATATGATGGATATCTTAGTTCTGTTTTTGCACGAGGCACTTCGTCAGGGGATATCAATGAACTAAACAGTCCCATGTGTAAGTTTCCTTGACACAATGCAAGTGGGTGAACTACAACTTGAAACGAGCAATCAACATTTGTTTAGCAAGTAGTCAGACTACACGGCTGATTAGTCAGAGTAATGTGACTAATATCTGTTTAGGCGAACACTATTGGTCGCCGACTATTGTCTATACAACTTCTATTCAGCCTACAAAGTTGTTTGGGTGAACAATGTCTTCTTTCATGAATCATCAATCATTGCTTCAGTTGTGGTTGAACCGCAGTGTTTAACTTAACATTCTATGATGGTTATGTCTATGATCATGTCACATAAATTGTTGCAGTTTTGTGGGGTGGAAAATATTTTAGCAGTAGCAATCTTTGTGTTATGCTTCCTACGTTTGATTATTCTTTGGAACCTTTTGTTCAGAACTGGATTTAAGGAATGTACAAATGATTTAGACAAAATTACCCATAGTAATCGGGATTTGAGCCAGCCTAATGAACTTGGTCACAGGTGCAAACAAGCACCAATACTTATCAGCCTTGTTACTGCTTGCACCTAGTTTATGTAAGCTGATGGAAAATTACACCTAACAAAAAATATTAGAGGGCTTTAGTATGACCACTGATGACACTTTTGTTGATTTTTGCAGCACTTAGTGCGATTGAGGTGGGAGGAACTCGGTGCTGCAGAGCGGAATGAATTCTCAAATTTGACTATTAATTTGATATCAGATGTTGTTGGGCCCCATGAGGTGTGGGCTTTGAAGAGTCAAACAGCTGCTTTGGTTGCAGAGGTTTATTATTTTGCCCTTCATTTGGTTTTTCCCCTTCTTTTGTTGAAATCCATTAGGTGCAGACAGACAACATCTAGTTCAAATACTATTTCTTAGCAAATTCCTTATCATTGTAGGTAGTTAGAAGAGAAGGAGTTGCTTTGCTGAATACTTTACTTCCATCTATAGTTTCTTTATCAAACAGCGGTCCTATTGAGGTATGATTCTTAGTATTTTGTAGCATAGATATGTTCTCCTACCATCTATACGTTGAATTTCATTTAGTAACCCGTTTTTGTTAACTGTTAGGCTGAGTTAGTTGCCATGATTTTAAGGTGGCTTCCAGAGGATATCACTGTTCATAATGAGGATTTAGAGGGTAAGTTCTGTTTCATTTTTCTCTATTCTGATTGCTTGAAAGTGCTAATTGTTTCATGTTTCAACCATCAAATGTGACAGCAGTCAGAATAGAAAACATTTTCTGCTTCTATTAAATGATTTATTCACATCCAATAGGTGATAGACGAAGATCACTGTTGCGAGGTCTCACAGACTCACTGCCACAAATTCTGCCATTGTTATATTCTGTAAGAATTTGTGCCTATACTATGTTGAAAGACGTATGGTTGTGTTTTCTAGTATTCACTCAACATATTCACAACATAATAACATATCTGTCATGCAATAACTCGTTTTTGTAGCTGCTTGAGAAACATTTTGTTGCTGCTTTAAGTGAGCACACAAATCAGCAAATGGAGTTGGCTAAACAACACGTGGGAACAGTGACAGCTGTTCTAAATGCTGTCAATGCATATGCTGAATGGGCTCCCGTGACAGATCTTGCCAAATACGGATTAATACATGGGTCAGTTGACTAGAGTTTTTGATATCTCAACTTTGATGTTGTTCTTTTTCATCTGTCTCATAGGCAATTTCGTTTTTTAATTTTTTTTTACAGATGTGGGTCCTTACTTTCATATAGTGACTTTCGCCTCCATGCTTGTGAGTTCTTTAAAGTAATATGTCAGAGGTATGGACTGACTAGTTTATTTTGAACTAAAAAGTTCTTCCGGTTGTGCCTGTGACTTTTTTTGACGTCTTATCTTGTTGATGCAATCTCTTTCAGAAAAAGACCCGCAGATGTTGCAGTTGCTGAGTATGATGCAGCAATGTCCAACATTTTCCAGGTGTTGATGAACATTTCACAACAATTTTTAACCAAATCTGGGACACAGCCAAGTGCTATTGATGAAAGTGAATATGAGTTTGCAGCGTGTATTTGTGAGACAATGGTTGCTCTTGGATCCTCTAACATGCAATGCATACTAGCTGATGGATCAAGGACTTTCCACTTTCTGAAACAAGTGAGCATTTTCAAGAACACTTCTTATATCTTTTGACGTGTAAATAAATATTTGTGCTGGTGTGCACCATCTTCATTTCTAATTTCTCTTTGGGCTAGTTGGCATCAGGGATCCACATTTCAGTAAAGAAATATCTCTGGGTTTCTAACAGTTGGAAAAGAACTGCGTTTTGTTTTTAAAAATTGAGAAAAACGTTTATTCAAAATCCTGAGTTAAAACATCAATGTGCTGCTGTTGTAGTTGTAAGGCTCAAAGATTTCTCTACTTGGTGTTAGTTTTGAATGGCACACCTTTTTGCTTTTCTTGCCAGTCACCTCTCATCCTGTTTTCATGCATGAAAGGAAAAAGCAAGTGGAGTGGTGGTGGCATTTAAGTAACCACCCTGGCACACACAATGTTAACATCTTGCAACGAGGACAGTAGTGTTTGTGTGTCTGGTTCATGGCTGTGCAACCTCATATCAGGAAGTTTTGAAATTTAAACTTGATTCTAATTGTTTCTTCAGCCAGAATAAATTATATCAACACGCTCCAAGAAGTCTGATTACCTAAATTATGATTAGGATAGCAACCGGGTAAGGTGGGTAAGGGTCACTGGCGATGCTCTTGCCTGCTACCTGCGATGTGCTATCTTCACCTAATCACCTATACATGTTGGACGTGGGAAATTGCTGTTTCATTGTTTCATTAACATGATGCGGTTATTCCTTTTTTGTAATCTTCATTCTAATTTTGGCTCCTTACAGATGCTGGAATATTACCAACATTACAAGATTGCGCTTCATTTCCAATCTTTATTATTCTGGCTGGTATATTTCTAATCTCCTTTTGCATATTTCAAATGCTTAACATATCATTTTGAAAGTTAGAAGATGCTAACACAAACTTCGCATAGGTGGTATTAAGAGAACCATCAAAGGCTAAGTCTGTTGCACGTGTTTCTGGTGATAACTCTGCTGCTGGTATTTCTGCATCAGCTGGTGACAATTCAGTGGAAAAGGAGAAGAAAGGGGTATCCGTATTTGTTACTGATGAGATATACAGCACAATTTTGGATGTGTCTTTAAAAAAGATGCTCAAGAACAGTGGAAGTACATCTTCGGGGCTGGTAGAGGTATGGAGCGAAGAGCTTGAGGGGAAAAGTGATTTCTGCAACTACCGCACCAAATTGGTACGTCTTATTTCTGCAACTCCCACACCAAAGGCGAAGAGCTGTTGACATTAATGTCCAATGATTATTGGTACACTGTTATTGTCTTATTTCTGTGGATCGAATTGAGCGGCTTACTTCCCACATTGACATGCTTATCTGACTGATAGTGCGAAGGGTGTTAGCACAACTGCATCTCAGCAATATAAGAAAAAATCCCTTATATGCCATTGGTTAAACCTCTTATCCCTGATCCGCCATTGGTAAAACTTATTTACCTTATATGTCCTTGATCTTAAATTTTTATCTCTTTCATGCCATTATTAACCATTTAATTGTGGTTTAGTGAGATATGACACTGCAATTAGTCACAATTGTTACGGTAGCGCCGCTACAGTAATCCCGTAGCTACAGTACCGTAGCTCACTAAAGAACAATTAAATGGTTAATAGTGGCATGCAAGAGATAAAATTTTATGAACAATGGCATATAAGAGAAATAGGTTTTACCAATGGCAGATCAGGGATAAGAAGTTTAACCAATGGCATATAAGGGAATTTCCAGCAATATAACTATAGTAACTGGTAACCTTGCACCATCTGCACCCGTCTTTTGTAGGCTGAAAAAATAGATAAGCAAAACTATGAGTGTCAGCAGCTACATTTCAAGTCTTGCCATTGGTGTTCATTTACATTAATGTACATTACATGCAGTCGTCTACTGGCCTCTCATTTTCTGCAAGTTTTCAATTTGAGCTTGCCATTTGTGATTGTGGTTGATGTTTACTTTGCTTTTTTTTCCTTTGAGAGTAAACAGATGAATGGTCCGGACCTTGTATATATTACTACATATTATAGAGATTTATTTGCACAGAAAGTTGTCAACAGATGTGCAATCCCCTTTACAGTCAATTGTGGATATCATATAGCACTGGTTTGCCATATGGTTTACTGTATCTATCTGTCGGCAGTGCTTTTACATTTATTACTCAACAGTATCTTTAACTGTTCCTGCAGCTGGATCTCATTAAAGTAATTGCTTCTCAAAGACCTGTAATTGCTGCAGCAAGCATAGTACAGAGAATAAATGTTGTTTTTGGAGATACTAATCAAGTCACTAAATCCCCCCAGGTGGCTACATCAACTTAGTAATAATCTTTCCCCTTTTAAGAAAGTTTATGTTCTAAACCTTTTGTTTGCCGACCTGCACATTGCATTTCTGCTCCAGAAACTTGATGCTATGGAAGGTGCTCAACTGGGGCTTGAAGCAGTTGTCAGTGCCATATTTGATGGCTCATTTGATTATGGAAAGGCTGATCAGGAGACAACACTCCAAATTCACAATATTTTTGGAGGTTTCACCTAATCTAACTAACTTTATCTAAACTTACTATTGTATCTACAATATGCTGAGTTTTTTCCTGCTTGTCAACCAGGCTTACTTCAACAGCTTCTTTCTTTAAAGTGGACAGAACCAAATCTTGCAGTTATTCATGGTCATTATTTGGATGCTTTGGGTCCTTTCTTGAGACATTATCCAGATGCAGTTGCCGGAGTTATTAGTAAACTATTTGAACTGTTGACATCCCTCCCCATAACATTTCAGGTACATTTACTATAAATTTCTTATAATATTTGGATGATATATGAAATCCTTCATCCAAAATAAAATATTGATTCAACATTGACCCCAACAATCTGTCTAGGTGCTTCCATGTTCTTTATTTTTCATTTTTGATTTATGTTGTTGTATTATGCCAATTTTCTTTGTTTATGTTCTTTTAGAAGACATTTTCTTTGTTTATGTTCTGTCATTTGTTGTATCTACAGGATCCATCAAATGATTCCCGCTTAGCTAGGTTGCAGATTTGCTCATCATTCATTCGTATATCAAGAGCTGCTGATAAAGCACTTCTGCCTCACATGAAGGTCAGGCACAGGTCACAGTCAATTAACAATTTGCCATTTGTTTTTTTTTTTGTTCACCATGGAGTTGACTGGAGATCTATGGTAGACCCAGGGCAGTTATTAAATGTGTGCCTTTTGAACTTTCAATTCCCTGTTTGTCCTCTATCCTCAAAATTGAAAACTTGATTTTCATGATGTCTAATTGCATAATGGTGGAAACTTACTGGTCTCGATGATCCTTTCGTTGATATTTTTAGTTTGATTTGTATATTTAATCTGTTTTATGTTTCACTGTATGCTACCTGGAACTAGGTGGTTTGATTTGTGCGATGTAAAATGTACGCTTAGGTTTGATGAGAGGTTTGTTCCTGCCTAGAATGGTCACTTCCTGGCCTACTTGCCTTTTCTTTTTCCCTTCCCAAATGGTCTCGGTCTGGCCTATATTTGTCCTTGGGTATCTTCTGGGAAAATTCTGCAGGGAATCACTTGTCCCTTATAGGTTTGTGAATGTGAATGTGAATATATCGTGTTACACTTAGTTTTGTCCAATTATGATCCCTCTGAACTATGATATATTTTGTATATTTCAATTTTTACAAGTGGATTGTAAAAGTTTATTGTTGTGTGCTATGTGTAAATCAAATAAGAAAAGCACGTGGTACACCTTGCTAATAAGGTTTTGTTGGAACTAGATCTTGAGATAAAAAACATTTTGTTAGCAAGAATGGAACTGTGGTTAAGGCTCATTTATATTGCATCAATCATGCTTTTTTTCGCATTTGCTGTTGCTTCTCGTCTTTTGTTTGTTTAACATGCTTTACCAATGATGCAGAACATTGCTGATACCATGGCTTACCTTCAAGGAGAGGGTCGCTTGCTACGTGGCGAACATAATCACCTATGTGAAGCATTTCTTTTAATGGCATCCTCTGCAGGGTATATGGCTGCTAATCTTTTTAGGATTTGTGCAGTTATGTTTATGATATTGTTAATGTTGCTTCTGTCTGAATTTATATCTTCTATTGCTTTTAGGATTCAACAACAACAGGAAGTCTTAGCCTGGTTACTTGAACCACATAACAAATTGTGGACCCAAGTGGAATGGCAAACTGCGTACTTGTCTGATCCTTCTGGTTTGACGAGCATGTTTGCTGATACCCAATTTATGTGGTCAATTTATCACACGGTTACCTTCTTTGAAAAGGCACTCAAGAGGAGCGGAACCAAAAAGTCTACAGCAACTCCACATATAACCGCCACGACAGCAGTACCTGGTTATCTGCACCCAATGTCTTCACATCTACCATGGATTCTGCCCCCTCTTCTAAAGGTACTTTTGTACTTATTGATTGACGACTGACATAGTAATAGAAAATCCAATATTGGGATTTATATGATAACCTTGAATCCCCCACACACACACCACCACCACCACAAACACGCCCACACCCACCATAGTTCTGTATTATAGTTGGCTAAACAGATTATTTACTTGAGTTCTTACTTTCAGTTACTGCGGTGTATACATGCACTCTGGGCTGAGCCATTTGCTCAGTCCCAGACAGGAGAAATCAAAGCAGCAAAAAGCATGACTGTTGCAGAGCAAGCTAGCCTTCTTGGAGAGACAGGTAAACTCACCAAAGGACAAGTTGCACCTGCTGATGGGTTGCTGGACTCTCAACGAGAGGGAGAATCTAAGGAAAATAACATAAGAAACTGGTTACGTGGTATTCGTGACAGTGGGTAAGCAAATTTACTAATTACTAGATACAGTTTTGTTATTATATGGTTTCCTGGTTCAGTCACATGAGAGCACTACTAGACTTACAAATTACCGAAGCGCATTGCTTTTGTGAGTTCATACTGCACTGGTGTATCTTCTGCAAAAACGAGCACTGTAATTTTTATCTCCATTTTGCTTGTAAAAAAAACTTAAGTAATTAGGTGACGGGCAGCCTACAGGTAGCCTCAGATATAGAAAGGGGGGGGGGGGGGGGGGGGGGGGGGGGGGTGGGTTGGTTGGTTGGTAGCCTCAACCAACATCTTTTGTTAGTGCCCTGACTATTTTATCAAGCCTTAACATAATTTAGAATATTATGAATGCTTATGCAAACAATTTAGAAGGCACTGAACTGCAATTAGGAGGACTTATTATAATGATAATTGGACTTTACAACTCTCTCTTCTTAATGAAATGATGCGCAGCTCTCCTGCGTTTTCGAGAAAAAATAATGATAATTGGAGTTAAAAGGAACACTGAAAGTTAACTACTAACTAGTGAAGTTGTCATGGTGACTAGATTGCGAGGTTTAAGGTGCATCTCAGCAGCTCTCTCAAGACTCGGTAACATAGGTTCAGCTTTTGCACGTCAGGTTAATTAGATAGGGCTATTGGACTACCATTGCTATCTCTACTTGCATCGGTTAGGAGCGGCTATATATATACGAGCCTGTCATCTCTGGAATTAAGCAAGAGATACCTGATCCTCCTGATCGCCATCTTTCCTTGCAATCATATTCCCTGCGTTCTGCAGGGATGCCTGATCTGATTTGTGACAGAAGTTGACACAGTTCAGTAACATACACTTGTTTTAGTGATATGCTAGACTACCAGTTTCACCAAACAGTAATACAATCTAAAACCTTGTGTTGTATACCTGTTACCTGGTTCTGTTACAACCAAGTTTGGCAGGGCTAGTAGGGGTTTATTCATGCAGTTTACAAATGTTAAAAGACCATTGCTTCTGTTTGTTGTAATCTTTATTTGACCCATGTGAAAATATCATACTGCAGGTATAATGTTTTGGGATTAGCTGCCACTCTTGGGGAACCATTATTTCGATCCATTGAGGGCTCCTCTGTCACCGTTGCTCTCATGGAGAATGTGCAAGTTATGGAGTTTCGACATCTGCGCCAACTTATCCACCTTGTGCTTGTTCCATTTGTTAAATTTTGCCCTTCCGAACTTTGGCATGTGTGGCTAGTGAACCTTTTGCAGCCACTATTTGTCCACTGTCAGCAAGCTCTTCATTATTCATGGTCCAGTCTTCTTCACGAGGGTCGGGCTAAGGTTCCAGACAGTATTGGTAATCTTTCTGCGTCAGAACTGAAGGTTGAGGTAATGGAAGAGAAGTTGTTGCGTGATTTGACTCGTGAAGTTTGTTCTGTGCTCTGGGTTCTGGCATCACCCGGATTAAATAGTGGACTTCCATCCTTGGAACAACTTGGACCTTCCAACCGCATGGATTCTTCTCTCAGGGATCTGGAGTCCTTTGCCTCTAGTTGTCTCACTGGGTAATACGATAATATCTAGCCCCTCTCTGGTTTATCTCATACTACATCTGTTCTGTTTTATTTGATGATTAGCACGTATATTCTCTGTTACTTTAATGTTTCTTTTTATAACCTTGTATTACAAGAAATTTCTATTATTATAATATTTTATTTTTTCATATGTCTAGTTTAGATTTTATCATGATGCTCGCAGTTTATAGAGTTTGGCCACATAGCTTCAAATCATCAAAGAAAAGGAATGAAAGTTTTCTTGGATTTCATTGAATAAAGGCATATTGTTTCATTTGCAGGTTTCTTATGCTTCATGCTGGCACTGCCCTCCCTTCATTGAGGATAGCTGTTGAAGTGTTCACTTGGACAGATAGCGAGGCAGTGACCAAAGTTATCCCCTTTTGTGGTGCACTTATTCACCTTGCTGTTGCTACAAACCAGGCTGAGCTGAGGCAGTTCGTTGCAAAGGATTTATTTTTTTCTATAATACAGGGCTTATCTTTTGAGTCAAATTCAATTATGAGCGCAGAACTTGTTGGACTTTGTCGAGAGATATATGTCTACCTATCAGATAGAGATCCTGGTCCTAGACAGGTAAAGTTGTGAGATAATTTGAATCGTTTTAATACTCTGATTTTTTTTAAATTTGTTTTCAATGTCATTCTAACTAGCTCCAACGTGGCAGTAGTTGCATTGCACTATCTAGGCCACATAATTTACATGATGTACAGAACTATTTTCCATGTCGATTTATGTGCTATGGCTAATTGTTTCTATAGCTTTGCCACATATGGCGTGATGGTTTTAAGACAATGGGTACTTTTGACTATTAGTTGGACCACCACCACTTTGTATTGTACTTTTATGTGTTTCAATCTTACTGTGTCATTAATATATTACCTGATGAATGCTGATTGTTTTCTCAAAACATATAATCGGGCTAAATAATATAGTTTTGTCATTAGTGTGGGAACTTATTATGTTTCGCTGCCCCATATCCTAGTTTGCTCACATCAGAAAATGTGCCTCCAGTGTAGGGTTTATGTAATATTATTTTTACTAGCTGCAATAATCTTTAGCCCTCCAAACGACCCACTTGTACATACAAGTCTCAGCTTTAGATAACCCGCATCATCATCATTTTCTCCCTGTTGCCTTCATCTTCACCGTTGTTGTCATAGTTGTGGTTTCAAACTTAATGTATTCCAGTTTTGCATTTCTAATTACGGCACACACTGGATGTCTGCTCGATAGTGTTTGACCTTATGACTAGTTGATAATACAAGACAATGTGAGGGACTTAAAATAATAGTGCAAGGGAATAAATTAGGCTTTTTCGTACTTGGTCAAATAATGTAATTGCCAGTTGCTATTTTTAATAGTATGACATAATTTTTAGGTAGAAATCTGTATTTGTTTGTAGCCACATGATTACCTGTTATTTTTGTTAGTAATGGGACTAAACAGGAATACCTTTGCTTTAGGTTCTCCTGGCCCTCCCACACATCAAGCAGGAAGATTTGCTGGCCTTTGAAGATTCCTTGAATAAAACAGCTAGTCCAAAAGAACAAAAGCAACACATGCGAAGCTTACTTCTTCTGGCTACGGGGAACAAATTGAGAGCTCTTGCTGCTCAGAAGATAACTAATGTGATTACCAACGTTACAAGTGAGCAAACTGACTCATGTTTCTCTTTTCTTTATGTTCCTTTGTTTCAGAACAGCCTAGCTTGCATTCGTCCATGCGCTTGAATTTTTTTTCCTACAACATGTTATTCTCTTTGTAAGATGGTTTTGTGTTAACACCATTCTCTTTTAACTGCTGGTTTGGACATCGAGAGAGATTCCAGTAGACAACTATCTCATATAATCTAAATTCCTTTATAATTGGTAACGTTAGGACAACACTTTTAGTTCATCTTTTAGCAAAATATGTTGTCCTAGCGAAATCAATTAAGAACCGGAGGTCATGAAAAACATAATGGGGGTAGCATAAATACTTTGTGTTGTGACTAGCTTGTTTATTTTCTCTGCATTGATATCTTGCAAAAGCATGTCATCAGATAATCATAGCTGACTTGAAGTTCTAGAGTATTCTGCCATGCATTTTCACGCATTCCTTCTTTGACTTACAGCTCGAAACAGGAGCTCCACCACACACCATGGATCAAGTGCTGAAGAAGGTCACATTGGACTCGCTGCATTATCGTCAACATGACCTCCTAACATTTTGTGGGTTTGTACAAAAGGATAGTACAAAATATAGAATGGATCCTCGTGGATCTGCATGTGGTAACTATTGGCAGAGTCAGATTCTTGCAGCATCGTTTTGTGAGGATGAATGCGTTCTTAGTTATAACCGAGCTGTCATCTTGAGCAACTGACCGATTCTTGGTTTAGACGACTTGTTTTCCAGGGTGTATCTAACCTCTGTCTGTGTGTGGTTTTGGGGGAGTTAGGTGAGTGGTGTTTGTAATTACTAATGTAGTGCACAGTATCGTATTAATTATACACCAGTTCCCTATTGCACTCTGATATGCCAAGTTCTGAGATGGACAGTGACAAAGCGAAAGGTAACACATTACCGCATCCGCGGAAAACCTGCATTATGTGCTTTGTACTTGGGCAAAAAATCGCCGTTGTATCACTACCCTTTCTTGATCGGTTCTGTAAAGGTCCTCTTCCTCGTCCTGCTTTCTATAGCCCTGTGTCGTTCTCCTTTGGAAAAGCCTTGTAGTTGAGCCATTGTTGGCTGCTCTGTCGTCTCCTTCGGGAATGGTGTTGAGGATTGATATGGTGTCGAGGATTGAAGTGGATTTTCTATTGTGACCTCTGAAGCCGATTCGATCCGTACAAATAGGGCTAAACCGTAAAGAGGGGGTTTTGCCCGAGCATCGAAGGTTGTGGATGCTGATGTGGTATCGGCAGTTGTTACATTTCTGCAGGACCCTTATCTGAGGACGAATGGATCTTTGTTACTCCCTCCGTCCCACAATATAAGCATTTTTGGATTTGGTCAAAGCATTTCTCTTAATTTTAACTGTCAATATCAATAAAATAAATTACTTTCAATATGAAGAGCTACAAATTATGATAATTGGTTTTATAATAAATCTAAAAATATAATTTATATTTGATCAAACATTATAATTTTTATGTTATTCATAGTCAAAGTTTGAAACGATTGGCTTTGACCAAAGCTAGAAATGCTTATATTCTGGGACGGAGGTAGTACGTGGTAATAGCAGGGGTCGTCATCAGCAGTTGACTATTCCTGTTCAAGGCGATTTGTGCTGTTAGAATTGTATCTATGCTGTTCGGTGTATGGTTTTGGGAGAGGCTGTTAAAACGGTGTATGTTGAACTAGTAATGTAGTTCCCCATAGCAGAGCTAGCAATAGACTAATCCTTGTTGAGTTTGTACTTGCACTTCCCTGTAGGCTGTGGTGCTCTAATTCCGACAGGCAAAGAGATGTAACCTATGGTTATGCACTCGCATCAACCACAAACGATGTAGTACAGTAACCAAGGTACGCACTTACTTAATTTTCCTCGTCAAGCACGGCAGCTATTTTTGAGCAGAGTTTCTTGTACACATTTGAATCCAATGCACCATCGTTACTATTCCTTCAAATTTCATATATTTTACGTGAACCATCCAAATACCTATAATATTTCTATTTTCAGAAGTCATGTGATTCGTAGTATGAAACATTCCCAACATTCAATTCAACGCTTTTTTTCCTACTTAATTTTTAACCTAATTCCTACATTTAAGGAGGTTTGAATATGTCAGTTTCAGAACAATACTCCTCGCAAAAAAAAAGTTTCAGAACAATACTAGATTGTGCAATCGCCTCGACATCTGCCATGCGACTAGACTGGGCGACCCGGACCAGAATTCTACGAGTTACTATTTTGTTTACATTCATATTTCTTACGTTGAGAAGACCTGTCATTCTCGGTGTCATCTTTTAATCACATATATATGCATTTTGCGTATAACAAGGGTCAAGGGAGCTTTCAATCCGGTCGTGACGTACACTGCGGCTGTGCGTGAGCCTTACTTCACGACCTGTGATCACGGGTTGGCTCGCTACCAGACGAAATCTCAAGACTTTGACCAACTTCACTGATCGATGACGACGTGTGTGATGGAGCAATGAATTTCATCGCAGCAGACCTCAAGAATTTGTCCAAGTCGCATTGAGACATTCTATTTAGCTTCTATTTATGGTAATGTCGTCGTTCTACACCGCCGGCGGCATAGACAGACGCACGCAAGAGCGCTCCTGCACTCGCTACTACACTGCCACTGCAGGGTGCCGCTAGCTTCTCTGGTTTCTTTTGAGAGTGGGAACCAAGAAAAAAGAACAAGGGTCATTACTTCAGCCATCAACCAATACAAAGGTACTTCTCTACTCGTGCCAGATTTCCAGCAGGTTCTGGATAACACTTGCTCTTCCGTTCTCCCAAGGTCTACAAGTTTGCATGCCGATATACGTTATTATAATGCTAGTTGGTAGTTGCAACTAAGGAGATGCTCAGACCTTAGACTTCTGGTGTGATATTCTCCAGAGCCTAATATCTCAAGTTTTGAACAAATTCTGGATCTTTGGAGCCAAAAACGTGGTGGTTTAGAACGGTACTTTTCCTCTTGGTGATTACACCGCTAAATATGTTAAATTTAAGTTATAGAACACAATATGTAAATTTATGAATACTGGGTCCAAAATTTGTCCAAGCTTGAAATTTCTCCGAGCCAGCTACCATACAAAACAGATCAAGGATAAATAAAGAAGATTTATATAAATCATTAATTGTCATTGATAAGAACAAGTAACATTATTTAATGCCTAGCGGATCGTGGTATTGAAAAAAAGAAACTTAGACCCCGGGGAATTTACCCGTACTTCGAGTTGTCTAAAGAAAATGATTTTTTTAGCTATTTAGTTTAGTCAACCACAATCAGTCATATATTGCACGCAACCAAGATATGAAGATGACATTGTTCGTGTCCTGCAGGCAGAAAGCTCGCAAAGGAGACAAACTCTTGCAACCCAGACATAAACCTTATAGTAGGTAATCAGCTTGGCACATGCTTTCATCATCTATAAAATGGCCCAAATGTAATTGCAGTTGAAATGCCCAAACAAATACATAGATAGTATTTTCCAATAACATGAAGTATGTTGATTACACCGCATATACCTAGTAGGTAACAACATGCAAAAGGAACATAAAAGCTTATCGAACATAAGGGAAATTAATAAACTATAATGGGCACACACCTATGCATTATTTTTTAGAATTGTTTTCTACACCGTAGTATATTTCACCATAATGAATCATTTAACATATGTTTAGTTATATGCTAACGTGTGCGCTTATTTAACAGAGTGTAAATTGATATTCACATATGCAGGTATTTGCATTGGGTCCAGTGTTCTAGTGATTAGCATTTTCTGCATTCGTATCATATTTGAAAGACAAAAGCTTACAAATGTAAAGAAGCAGTATTTTCAGCAACATGGAGGGTTCCTGTTACTTGAGAAGATGAAATCAGACCAGGGACTAGCATTTACCGTGTTTACTGAAGCAGAGCTAGAACAAGCAACAAACAAATTCGATAAAAGCCAAATTCTTGGACAGGGAGGCCATGGCACCGTGTACAAGGGAGTAGTTAAGGATAATATTCCAGTGGCAATTAAAAGATGTGCTTTAATTGATGATAGGCATAATAAGGAATTTGGTAAAGAAATGCTTATTCTTTCCCAGATCAACCACAAGAACATTGTTAAGCTACTGGGTTGCTGCCTTGAGGTGGAAGTCCCGATGCTAGTATCTTTACTCTTCTTTATTTTCCTTCTGAGTCTGCGTGCGTCGCGCCCTTCCCTCCGTAAAAACTCGGCGCCGACAGGTGGGCCCATCCGCTCGCACGCGCATCGATTTTTCTATTCTTCTTCAACCGCGCCGTCCCTCCTCCCCAGCCCTCCTCCCCTCCTCCGTCTCCGCGGCCCCGCCCCCACCCCGCCTCCCCTCCCATCCCTCCACGACACCGCCGTTCAGGCCTTTCGTCCCTGCCGCGCCGCGTTCTTCCCCGCCGCTCCCAAGATCGACTCCTTCCCCGGCGCCGGTACCAGCGACTGGCAGATCGAGATCTACACGACGGCCCCTCCGCCGCACCTGGCGCTTCCTCCGGACCACACGTTGGCGCTTCCGCCGCCGCCCTGGTGGAAGGAAGGGCGAATGGGACTGGGAGGAGGAGGAGGAGGAGGAGGCGCCCGCGGCCACCTGGGCGCGGCGGCGCTCCTTCTGGTCCTGAACGACGAGGACGGTGCCCCGTGGGAGCAGCGACGCTGCCTCTCCGAACGTCTCAACGGCGTCATGGAGGCGGAGCTCCGCGAGGTGTTGTCGGCCCCTTCGATGTGCTGATCCGCTTCGAGGGCAAGCCCCGCGCCGCGCTGTCCGAGAGACCGTGCTCGGCTGTTACGGCCGCGGAGGATTGCCGAACTGGTGCAGTTGCAGCGCCACGCACACCTTGAGGAGTGCTTCCGGCCGGTAATCAAGGTGGAAGCTAATCGCGTCCGGCCAGTCGCACGCATTGGCGGACAACGACCTCGGCCAAGATCGAGGTAAGGTGCAGCTGCAGGTGCAAGTTCGTGTTCTTTCTTGCTCAATATTTTTATTTTGCCTTTGTTTCTCTAGATACTGTATTATCTGAGGGTGTACAAATGCGAAAGGCAAGGATCAAGCGGATTGATTGAGTTCACAAATTAACATGATATCAATTCCCGTTATTTACTTTTTCATGATCTTGTTGTGATGGCAGGAGCAATAAGTGAGGTCTGGAACTAATCAATATATGTGTCGATTAAATACTTTCACGGTATTTTGGAGATGGATTTGTTTACCTGAAACTAACTGATTTCCAGGCATCAGATGGCAGGTGTCCTGGAGTTGAATAATGGCCTACTTGCTCATCGGTAGCTTGGTTTGAATCAATCATCCCAGCTATGTTTTTAAGGCGTCGCCTAGGCGACGCCTAATCGTCGCCTAAGCGTGAAGGCGCTCAGAAATTCTGGGCGTCCCGGTCGCCTTGCCAAGATAGCATCAAAAGTGAGGGAGGGAGGAAGTAAGAGAGGAAAACGGGATGGGAACCGGCTAGAAAGGTCAATCAACTGCCGCCGCTGCTCTCCCTGCTACCTCCGGTGCCTCTGGTTGGCAAACCTCCCTCCGATTTGCTTGGTGGCTGTAGATCTAGGAGAGAGGCGGTGGCAGCAGCCCATCTGAGCGGGCGTCTGAGGGGCACGGCGGCGCTGGGAGGGAGGGGAGGAGGGAGGGAGGGAGGGGAGGGGAGGAGGGGAGTGCGGGAGCACGGCGGCGCTGCTGAAAGAGAGAAGAGAGAGAATGCATGGCGGCGCTGCTGGCTGGGAGATCGATGAAGAGAAGACGACGACTCTGGTTGTATACGTGTGGTGGTGGGCTGATTACAGACTAATGGTTAGTGGGCTGGTCGTGGGCTGGGCTTTCCTTCTAGCATTCTCTTCTTTTTCTTTTTCTTCCTCCAGGATGCACAAGAATGGTGTGTTTCTTATATGATATGGCGTCGCCTCACCTCGCCTTATGCACGCCTAGGCGTCGCCTAGGCGATTGGAGGGGGGTCAGTCGCCTCGCCTCGCCTTACCGCCTTAAAAACATAGCATCCCAGGTATATTTAGTTTATTCTCGAATACTGCTTACTTTCTGGGTTACATGTAAGGTTACCTATGAGGTTACAGATACATATGCTATTTTGATCTTTTCTTGTGGCCTGATTTTAAGCCCATGAATGCCACACAAGTTATGATCGATAAAAGTAAAGCTAATTGCATTGTCTGAAATAGAAGCTGCTCCTCATTGGGGTGGTGAAGAAGGAAGAAGAAAGGAACCTGCTCTCTCTTTACCACAAACAAACAAGACAAGGAAAGGCTGTATCTGGCTGGATGTAAGTAGTCCACATGTTCCTCTACTTGCTCTGTCATTTTTGGCATTTGTTTAGAGCTTTCCTTTTAAATCGTTTCTGCTCCTTTCTTATCTAGATTTTAGTGATTTTTATTATAGTGCATGGGGACAATAATTATCAGTTGTTGGGTTAGCTCAGCTCCTGTATGTATGCATGTATCTATGGATCGTGTCAACTACGTACTATCAGTCTTGGTGATGAAATTAATGGACAAAAATAAGAATGAATCTTTCCATTTTATCTTCCTGTATACTGCTACGGCGTTTGTTTGTTGCTACGTCTCTGTCTTGCCAATTACTTTTGATTGTTGGTAGTTTTTTTTTTTTGAGATTACACAGTACAACTCAGACACTCACAACGCACGCACACTCACCCCTATGAACACACGTACGCAAACCCTACCCCTATGAGTATCTTCGAAGACTGAGCCGGCAAATCCAGAGATACGAAGTCACCACTGGCGCCTCGCTTCCTATCGTCTTGTTATTTATGAGTAGTGCTCAGTGCATGACCTGAAAGATGTTAGTTCAATACATGTTTTCAATGTTTATTTATTTCTTCCTGGAATTTTTACTTTCTACTCGATATTTTTTTCCTGGATTTTTTATTGGATGAGTAAGTGGATTGGATACGCATCTGAAACATGAAGACCCACCATCTGTAGTAGTCAGGTGCTGCTTTGGTGTTTGTTTTGTAATTTGTTTTGTAATTCGGCATCTATGATTTACCTTTTTTTCTGGGGTATTTGGTGCTGTCGGTTTATCAATGATATGCTTATCTACTGCAAACAAATTCGAATCTACCTTGTTGTCTTCTAAGTTTTTAAGGATTTCTTGCACACACATATTTTCTGTCTCTAAATGAAATGAACACTTTCTTGGCGTAAGCAGATTCCTATATTGTCATCTACTGATGAAATAAGTTCTGAATATAGCTTCAGATAAGCATGTTAATTCTCTTTAGGTGGTGTCCAACTTTGAACGATTAATAGAATTGGCATGTGCATGGCTAAATGACAGTTTATTTGTTTGATGCAACAAGTTTTAGAAAGCTTTTAGTTCTCCTTTCTTTAGTTGAGTAAACAGGACAGGGGTGTCATTTTTCAGAAAGGTGACAGAAGCTGTAATAGTATAGGTATATGTTCTGATTAAGTGTGAAAAAAATAATTGATTCAAAATTAGCTTTGTATTACAGGCTCTGACAATAAGTGCATAGAATGCATTCTAATCAGATGTTTTTCCTTCAGTTTATTTTGACGACAAGGGTGATTGTTTAGTTTTACCTCATACTCCCTCCTGTACAATGAGGGTTATGTGAAAATCAATTGTGATGCTGCTCATTCAATGCAATCAGGAGCTGGATCATGGGGAGTATGGTAGGTGAAGAGGAAGTAAGTCTGATTGCTGGACAGCTGGAGGTATGGGCACAATAACAAGAGTGCATGCTTTACATGCTGAATGCTTGGCAGTGATGAAAGGGAATGAACTTGCTTTGCCATGGACTTGGGCATAGAACATGTGGTGTTCGAAATCGAGTCGGCAAATTTTTTGACAGCACTGAAAGATAGCTTTGGTCTTGTAGACTGTGGTGTCCTGATACGTGAAGCCAGAAGCATTATCTACAACTCTTTTGCTGAAGTTTTAGTTAATCGGTGTCGTAGATCATGTAAATAGGGTTGCACGTGAGCTTGCAAGCCATGTTGTATATTGGGTTCAGAGGAGCTTATGTTTGAGGATTCCAGTGCCCCAACTTTTGTTAAGGTTCTCGTGAGTGGCGATTCTGTCTGAGTACTATCACTGTTCAAATGTCTCATCTTTTCAGAATAATTGACTTTCAGTATGTTGAGTTCTGATCATGCAATAATGCAGTCCAAGCAGGCAAACATCACATATTACTAAATGTGATCCATTCATTTTTTTTGTTCTGCCAATATTAAGTGATTAGTTTTGATGTTCATTTGTGATTGCTCATCCTTTATTTGTTGTCCACAAGAATGCATCGCTGCCAAAAACATCACATATCAGCCCGTGGCAACGCACGGGCACTTTTGCTAGTATAAGTTCATTCCAAATGGGACACTGTTTGACCTTATTCATGGAAAGAACCATACATTGCTTATCCCATTCAGTTCTCTGTTGGATTGTCAACTGAGGCAGCTTATGGACTTGCATTTCTACATTCCTATGCAAATCCACCAATTGTGCATGGTGACGTCAAGACTTCTAACATCCTCCTTAATGAGAATTATATGGCGAAGGTATCAGATTTGGGTGCCTCCATCCTAGTACCAACTGACGAAGCCCAGTTTGTGACAATGGTTCAAGGAACATTACATGTGGTTATCTAGACCCTGAGTATATGCAAACATGCTGTTTGACAGACAAGAGCGATGTCTACAGCTTTGGTGTTGTCATTTTGGAGATTCTTACTGAGAAGATGCCATTCAAACTCGATGAGCATGAGCTACAACGGAGCTTGTCATCAAGTTTCTTATTGGTCATGAAAGAGAACAATCTTGATGCTATGTTGGACAGACAAATAAAAGGGCATGAGAGCATGGAGATGCTTAGGGGACTTGCAGATCTAGCCAAGCGCTGCTTGGATATGTGCGGCGATAACCGGCCCTCCATGAAAGAAGTATCCGATGAGCTTAGTAGATTAAGAAAGCTTTCGAGGCATCCATGGCTACATCATGACACAATGATAGATACCTTTCTCTATGGACATTTAACCAGCAACTTTGAAATAGAACAAAGCATAGAGTACCCAGGAACAGAGGAGGAATGCCTATGAAAGAGTACTGCTCTCTGGAATATAGTAATTACTAGTGACAATTCATATTTGTAATTGATGCTCTTAGAGACATGCTATTGGTTTGAAATTACATAGGGCTACCATATCCAGAATGAATAATTGTACTGTATTACATTATCCAAAGCTAACCGGCTTTCATGTAAAGAAGATGCTGTTAGGTCAAACAGTTTAGTTGCATTTACTGTACAAGGTGATGGTTTCCCAATCACCCCCTTCTGCCTAAACTCATTGATTTACCTATCTTTGCCACTTTCAAGAAAATGTGTAACATCCTGGCATTCAACACTACTGTCGCACTGAAACTGAACGCAAAACTGAGATGAGCCCGTGGCACGAATTCAACGCTCACGGGAACTGAGGGGCGTACCTGGGAGGAATGACTGGGGATCTCCACTGGAGAAATTGGGGTCTGGGACACAGGCCAAATTTCACGGAGGAATTCGTCCGCTGGTCAGGGGATTGGAGATGACTAGAAAACTCGCGCGGCGTTGCCGCGCATGGATTTCTTTCCTGATGTTACCTGTATCGAGCTTATTAGACAATTTTTGTGGATTACGGATTAATAAGTTTTAGGTTTTGCTCAACTCGACACAACATATATAGTCAGTGTAAATTTGATTTTAGTATATCAAAGAGGAAAGGAGGGAAAATCACACTTTCGTATTTGTTTTAAAATTTATATATAGTGTGAGGTATGCTTGATCATTGAAACGATGCAATTAAACAGCAGCGCCCAAGGAACTGTAGGTACCGGCAGGGCAGCTGCTAGCAGAGGCAGCCGTGCCCCAATAGAGACCATCAACCATATGACTGTAGTATGATTCACTCATTCAGTCGAATAGGTTGTCTGCATAAATGTGATAACACTAAGGATTAGCTGTAGAGAAGGGATGCAAATGTACAATAGAAAAAGAATAAATATTAAACTATTCGAGTATAATATGCATATTTCTCAAATGTACTAGTAGGCATACAATTTGTTACAAGTCCAAAAACTACACATCAAGATCTAGTGTTGGCTTGTATTATTACTGAACAATCCTTCAAAAAGCGAACAAACTTCACAAATTTTGTTACTTATGCAATGGCCCCACTTGACTATTTTCAGTCACAAAGCTATTAGATGGCTATACACTATTGTTAAAATTCTCTAAGTATGCTCAGAGGATCCAAGTTTCTGAAGCAGAGAAGGCCCTAATTTGATCTGGCATTGCCGCATGTAGATTGCTTCCTGCTTTCTTGGTGTGAATCCACTGTTACCTTTTGTGCGGAAACAATGAATTGATTTTTTTTTATTTCCATTTATAGCTCTAGGATCAATTCATATACAATGATCAAGTATCGTTCCTTTCAGGTCCTCATGGCCAGTTTCATCACCTTGTGCCTATCACCAAGTCATGAGGAATAATAACTATTTAGCAATTTGTTGTGAGTTTAGAAAAAGAATTGTTACAGATACGCTACTGAAAAAAAAACACTTCAGGTTATAATAAACTATTGCAAAAATGAAGGATAAGTGACATTTCAATTAACCCGGGGGGGGGATGACACATTAAAATGTCATCCTTTTTGTGTCGAGTTTTGAATGATGGCAAAAAGAAATTCTAAATTGTAATTTACCATTTTCAATCTCAGAAAGCAAGATACAATTTAGTATAGAGTGTTAACAACTAAAGTGAGAGAACTTGATGATATACTTTTGAGCTACTGGCCCTGGCCATGACACTAAGCAGCGGAATAATGAGCCTCTCAAATCTGTAAAACTTCAAGTTCATAATGCTAACCTGCAGATTCATATTGCAACATATTTACATGATATTGTTATTGGCCATGATGCTAAACCGAAGGTTCACCTGGTCCATATGAGGTTGGGAGAACTAATGCAAGCGAGTAAAAATCATTGGTTCGTTCATACCTGACAGCATGGATGCTCTTTCTGCAACTTCTGTCAAGCTCTGAGACTACTGAATTTTGTAGCTGTATGCAATATAAAATCAGAGTGTTGTTAAATGAATACTACTGCAACGTCCAGAATATGAAAAAGCTTCACTTGAAGTAGAGCTGCATTTCAATTCAATAGTTTTCCAACTAAACCATCATACAAGGTGGTACAGACTGCAGTTTGATTCAGAATTGAGATATGTCAGTCAGATTGTACTGCTGATTTCTGAGGTATTTGGTTCGGAGGCCGAGCAGAGCAGAGACGGAGAGGTGCCCCAAAGCTTCTAGCGTGTGGACTGGTCGAGTCTGCGTGAGCTGCAGCATGGGAGCTCAACAAACAGAAAGCCAGACGACCAATGTTTGTGAGCGGGGCAGTAGCGGAGACGGGTGGCCTCTGTGCTCTAGGAAGTCCCAGCGATTAAGCCACCAGCCAAGAAACGGCCTGCAACATGCATATGTCAGGGCACCGCGTTGCCATGTTGGAGTTCGATTATGCGTCGCCATTGCAAGCGGGAAGGCACCATGGTTGCGACATTAATATTGGTTCCTCAAATAGAACTACTATGACACCTGAAACATATCAATCACAATTTACAAATGACACTCCCAAGCAAAATAAAAGCCATTGTAAAATAAACATGAACGTCAACTGAAATTAGCTTTACAAAGTCTTGATACTCACCATTGGGATAGCTCGCTGCAGAAAATGTGGATTATCAAGGATCAAGTGGAGGCTTTGGGTATTAGGCATATCATCGAACAGGTCATGGGATGAGAGGTGATCGGTGCCTTGTAGTGTATTGCCAAGGCTGTTAGGTGGGCTCAGGCGTTCAGCAGCCGAGGTGCGTGTGCACGATGCTTCCGTTTTCTTCTTTCTTCCATTGCTGAACGCCTTACTAAGCCCTGGGCTGCGCGTGGAGAAGAAGAGATACGGGGGTTGCTAATGTCGGGGGAGCAGCAAGCGGGAGGCTCAGCAGGGCGGGCGAGGGCATCAGCATGCGTGAGCTCGTGTGGGTGCACTCCGGTGCGCTGGCGAGCACGCAGGTGCTATCACCGATGCCGGCAAGGCGAAGGGAGGAGGCGATCCTCCGACGGTGTCCGATGGGATGGGTCAGGCAGGCGGGCGTTCGCGAGATGGACAAAGATGAGGCGGGCAGTCAAGGTTCAAGGACCTGTTCAACAGCTTTCGTGATTCGACACTTCGGGAAGGATCTGGATGCAAACATCGCGAAGGCGAATCTAGCGGTCATTTTTCGTTTGTGGACGGATCGGACGGTTGTCGTTTTGATGATGATGGGGAGTGGTCTTTTTGCAAGAAAACGCACGCATTTTAAAAGAATAGAGATGCGGCCGAGGTGCCGAACGGGGTCTCCGCCGCGGTTGACTGACCGTCGAGCAATATCCATGACAGTTTTTTTTTTTTCTATTACGGGTCTATGCTTTGACGGAATGCCATCCTCTGCCCTCCGTCTATCTTTATAAGAATTCCTGGATTCCCGAGGTGGGAGTAAGGGGAAAGACAAATGACCAAACTACCCTTAATCAATGTCGTCATCCCATCCTCCACCCAGCTCTCATCCTCGCTTGCTAGCTTCCTCTGCTCTCAACCATGTGCTCCCCGACGCGCTCGCCTCCTCTGCACTCCACATGCACGCTCGTATGCTCTGTTCCAGTCGTCCGCTCCGCTCCCAGCCCACCTGAGCCACCGCTCGCCCTAAAGGAGGCCGCGCCGCCTCGCCGCTGTGGCGCCTGAAGCTCGCGTCGTCGCCCTCGCCAGGACGTTGGGGCGGGGAGGCCAGCGACAGCGGGAGAGATCGACAAGGGGAGGGGCCAGCAAGGTAGTGCTCACTGCTCAAGCACCAGTGCCACCTCCATTCGTCGCCCTGTCCTCGGCCCCATCTTCCCCTCGCCCCCGCCGCCCCCCCTCCTCGGCCCCATCTCCCTTCTCCCCCACTCTTCACCTCGTCGCGCGCGGCCTCGCCGCCATGAACCATGGCGACGCGAGCGAGCCTCGCCGCGCTGGCCTGGTCGCCCTCGCGGAGCTCGGCGGGAACCGGATCTGAGGAACAGCTCGTTGTTGCCGTGCTCACTTTCTGCGGCGAAGAGCAGTGACGGAGAGGCGATGAGGAGGGGCTGCGGGGCATGGGCGGTGTGGCCTGAGCACGACGATGTCGCCGTCCTTGCTGTGCACGACGGCGAGATCTCGCCGTGCGCGTCGGCGGCGGGGAGGGAGGCAGGCAGGCAAGCGGAAGGAGTTTCTGGTGTGGGGGAGTGCATGTGCATGGGCCACCCTCAAATCCTTATATTTGTGGAAAAAATCGATTCCCCTGCAAATCCTTATAAAGATGGATGGAGGAAGTATTGCGTGCTTGTTAACTTTGGGTCTCTTAACATGAAATTGCATTTAATAATATAATTATGCAACGTTGTGACTCATTTTATTTTCTTTTTGAGAAGGCAGCCACTAAGCCACGTGAATGGAAAATTCTACCCTGTAACCCTTTGTCCATATGGCCCCCGCCCATGGTTACTTCCTCATTTATGGTTTCAAACCAAATCCAAAATTCCATCAACCTATTGACCAAATCGAATCTACGGACCGAAAGTGCAACCAAGATATGCTCATCGTGCAATTTGAGTCGCGGGAGACGGGTCCATGGCGGAGCTCAAGCCATGGGGTTGGACGAAGCAGTACAGGGCGGGTGGACCGGAGTCGAGCAAGAGGTTAGACTGACTCCAACCCAATATCTATTGGGTGACCTATACCTAAAATTAGTCTTAAAAGGGTAAAATGATGCCTCCAACCGAGTACCCATACAACAACCCATTCTGCAGTTCATCCACCCCGCGACGCATAAATGGAGCGCGAGGGGACGTGACGCATTGCTTCCGCGCCGTCCGCCGCTCCCTCCATCCCCGACTCCGGCCCCCTCCGCCGCCCCCTCAGCCCCCTACTCCAGCCCCCTCCGCCGCTCCCTTTGCCCAGTTCACCACCCCCGACTCCGGCCCCCTTCGCCGTTCCCTCCACCACGGCTCCACGACGACGGGTAGGCGCGCAGCTCCCCTTGCGCGATGCTACCTTGGCGCGGGAAGGCGACACTGAGGGCGGGGCGGCGCGGCGGAGAAGGGCGTGCGCGGGCGGGTGTCGGCGGCGCGCGGAGGCTTCGGCAGCGGCGGCGGCGGAAGTGATGGAATTTGGGTTTGGGTTCCTTCGGTTGGAGATTAAACTCTTTTGGTCGCCTATTTCCACTCTTATTGAGCACTCAATTTGGGTTTGGGTCTCATGTACGGTTGGAGTTAGTCTTAGACTGACTCCAACAGAGGAGGCAGTGCCAAACATGCATCTCGAAATGCCACTGTGCATCTCCAACTTCTCTCCCAACAGATGAGGCAAACGGGGAGGCAATTTGCCCTCCGAGGAGAGAGGGGATGGAAAGATGGAGTCCCTCTCTCCTCGATGCATTCTGTAGGACCCACCGCTGGTTATGGCCGCGCCCGCGCGACCGCTACAGAGAACGAAGACTGCGGGACGAGCTGCGACGGAGTCTACGGCTGCGGCGGCGACGCGAGCAGGCGAGGGGAGGTGGGAGCAGGGGGGCGCGGCGGAGCAGGCGAGTGCGACCGTGAGCGCGGCGCGCGGCGGCGTGTACGCGCGGGGCGCGGCGGAGCAGGCGACGGGAGGTGGGAGCAGATGAGCGCGAGCGCGGCGCGCGGGGCGAAGCAGATGAGCGCGAGCGCGGCGGAGCATGGCGGCGCGCTCGGGGCATGGCGGCGCGCGCTCGGGGCAAAGGGCACGGCAGAGGCGCGCGCGGGCCGAGCGCCACGCATGGAGCAGAGGTGCGCGCGGGCCGGGGGCGTGGAGCAGGGGCGCGCGGGCCGGGGGCGTCGCGCGGGCATCGCGCTGGAGCTCGAGCCAGCTCAAGGAAGGGGAAGGGACTGGTGCGCTGGAGTTCACCATCGTCGACGAGTTCACCATCGTCGACGATGCGTCCAGCGGGGCCGCGCGCGGTGGGCCGTGGCGGCTCAGGACGGCGCGCGCACGGCGCGAGGCCGCGGGCGCGGCGGCGGGCTCGCAGGGCGCGGCGGGCGTGGCGAGCGAGCAGGACGCAGCGGGCGAGGCTGCGGGCACGCAGGGCGCAGCGAGCGAGCAGGACGCGGCGGGCGAGCGCTGCCGCGGTGCGGAGGAGGACGGTGCGGGAGGCGAGCTCGGACACGGCGCGTGAGGCCCAATCGCCATTCCCGTCGCCCAATCGAACTCCCCTGGAGCAGCCATGGCCGCCGCTTGTGCCCGCTGCAGCCGCCGTTCTCGAAGGCAGGGATCCAAATTGACAGCTCAAATGGAACGGCATAGCCTAGGGGATTCAATTCCCCCAACTCCCCGCCGCCCTCCTGCCCTTTCCCCTTGCTGATTTGAGCTCCCGAGTTCGTCCATGGCGTTGAGGAACAGGAGAGGATTTGCATCTGCGTTGGCTGTTGGAGAAGGCGAGTTTTTGGTGTGTGACTCTTTCACTGTAGGTGAACCAAACCACCGGATGGGTCTCCTTTTTGCCTCCCCACTATTGGAGTCAGTCTTAGGGAGGAGGAGTCGCAGACCAACTCGACGATACGCCCTTTTTCTTGGCGCCGTTCCTCTCGTGTGATGAGCAGAGACGAGAACATAGAGCGAGAGCGAATCCAAGGACAGTTCAGTCATTTCACGTGATTGTAAAGAGAAAAGGAAAAGGAAAAGAAAATGATGAGGCGACAAATCATGTAAAAAGTTGAGCTTCAAACTCAACTTACAAGTCGGAAAACAAAAAAGACAGATACATTATGATTCCTGTAATTTTTTACGGAGGCTTGAATATGTCAGTTTCAGAAGAACACTAGACTGCAATTGCCTCGACATACGCCATGTGACTAGACACGGAGACCAGGACAAGGACTAAGATTCTACGAGTAATTTTGTAGTATTTCTTATGATGAGAAAACCTGTCATTCTCGGTATCGTCTTTTAATCATATATGTGCATTGCGCATTAGGGGAGCTTTCAATTTGGTCGTGACGTACAACACTGCACACTGTGCGCGAGCCATGATCACGAGTCCACTCGGTATCAGACAAAGTCTCAAGACTTGACCTTGACCAGCTGATCGATGACGACGTGTGATGAGCAACGAATTGATGAATCAACCGAAGCGGACCTCGTCCGTGGACTTGGAGTCTCCGCTCTGAAAATTCTACGGGGAAGGGATCCAAAAGTCAAGCGAAACGCGGCCTTTTTATTGCGGCTCTGCACCGGCGGCGTAGACAGACGCAAGCAAGAGCGTTCCTGCACTCGAAGCATTGCCATTGCAGTGTTCCTCTAGCTTCTCTGGTTTGTTGGAGTCCCCAACTTGGAAACTGAAGATAGGCACTCGGTGGCCAAGAAGAACAGGATCATCACTTTGGCATCGCTCAATACCAGGTACTACTACACTAGTCTACTCTCATGCCAGATTTCACTACTCGCTCTTCCCTTCTTCTTCCATGGTCTACAAGTTTCACATGCTCTAATTGCACTGTTAGTTGCAATTAAGGAGATGCTCAAACCTCTCGTGTGTGATATGTCTCCAGTTAGAGCCCAATGGTTTGAACAGTTCTGAATTTCTGGCTATGAAACTTGGTGGTTTAGAGCCGTGTCTCGGGGCAGCTTTGAGAGACTGTGATCAGAGGAGGACAAAATGTTAAATTAAAAACTTATCAAACAGAATATCTTGATTATTAATACTGGGTCCGAAATTTGTTCGAGCTTGAAGCTTCTCCGCGCCAGCTCCTTATTCCACCCTTAGATACATACACCAATCCTTTTACCATCTCAGAATAAAGCAAGGAAAAATGAAAATTTGTATAAATCATTAATGTCATCGATAAGAACAGGTCACTTATTTTTTAGCGGTTCATCTGGATGGTTATATTTTTACCGTTACTTTGAGTTGTCTAAAGAAAAAGGATATTGAGTCAACCACAATAAATCCCTCTACTACAGTCTTGTTTGATTCAATTTGATATTTGCAAGAAGAGACATACAACTATGCACCTAATTCCAGAACGAGCAATCAGAAGCACCAGAAGTTTCTCGAACGAGTCCAATAATCGGCCTGTTCGGCAGGCTGTTTTGCAGCCGTTTTGCTGTAGCGGCTGCTGAAGAAATAAGTGCGAACGCTGTAGCGGCTGCTGCAGAACTAACTGCGAACACTGTAGCTGCTGATAAGCAGTAGGCTTGGCGAACAAGCTCAATATATGAAACACAACAAAATATGAAGTGGCAAATTACAGTTTTGTCTTACATAAATCTTGCAGAGTTAATTTACTGTAATTGTACAATGCGTGTCATTTGCCGGATTACATGTTTGACATGTATCGAAACAACTGTTTCCTTTTTCAGGTCATTATCCTTGAGGTAGAACCATAGTACAGGAAGCAAATAAAGTTACAACTTATAGACAACTAGCAATCAGTTAAGTGATGCTTTAGCACAGCAGCTATATACTTAGAAATTCCATCAGTCAAAGAACCGATATGGCATCAATCCTTCTGGTTGGAGTGGCAATCATACTGTCCCTAGCCTCTATGTCAGCTCAGCCTGCCCCTGGCTGCCAGACACACTGCGGGGATGTCAAAATTCCCTATCCTTTTGGCATCGGTGCAGGCTGTGCTATGGAGAAACGCTTTGAAATCAATTGTACCAAGACTATCAATGGTGAAAAGCCATTCATTACTAACGTCGAAGTTCTAAATATCTCTGTCTCCCATGGCAAAACTCGGGTGTTAAACCACATCTCGACATATTGCTACAATTCTACCACAGGAAAAATGGAAAGCGATCGGTGGAAGCTTTCCTTCTCCGAACGGTTGTTTCGGTTCTCCAGTGTGGACAACAAGTTCATAGTCATGGGCTGTAATACGCTTGCATATATCTACAATCGATATAACAGGACAGGATATACAACTGCGTGCGCATCAGTCTGTGATAGCCCAGGAGCCTTGACAAATGGTTCATGCCTTGGAGTAGGCTGCTGCCAAAATGCAATACCCCAGGGCCTAACTCGCTATGATGTCATCTTCTACAGCGTGTACAGTGATTCAAATAGTTCGCAGTTCAACCCATGCAGTTACGCTGCTCTGGTGGAAACAGAGGCATTCAGTTTTAGCAGTGAATACATAACCACTATGAGGTTTAACGAGAGTTATCAGGGTCGGCAGCCGCTGGTTCTGGACTGGGCAATTGGAAATGTAACATGCGAGGTTGCAAGAAACATGCCCTCTTACGCATGCCGTTATAGGAACAGTGAATGTGTGAATTCCACCAATGGCCCTGGGTATCTATGTAATTGCTCAAACGGTTATGAAGGGAATCCTTATCTCCGTGATGGATGCACTGGTGAGTTAATATCTTTATTCAGCATTTGTCTTCAATTCAGACTGCAATACTGAATAATCTGTACCTGAAAGCTTGCATGGATTTGAAATCATTGACTCCAGGGATGAATAGAAATAGACACATACTTCCTTTTGTTTCAAATACTCAAATCGTGATACAGTTGTATTTTGCAAGGAATATCTTACTAGTCATTGTCTTTACCTATTTTATATTATTAATTAATTAGTATGTGAAAATAAAGTAGGCTGCTACAGAAAATTAGTATCGTCATGTAAAAAGTGCTATACAATGTCAAGCAATCCACTATCTGAAAGGAAACATAATCATAACAAAGTCTGCAATCCATCATATATTACTTTGCTTTTCTTTTGCCTAGTGTTGATGTGATTAAAAATGAGACTCATATATTTTATGCCATATCACTTACTAGTTAAGCATCTTGTTGGTTATGCTTGATGTTTAACAGCATTATTCAAATATTGTATTCTAAACTTATGTTCATCATTCCATAATTATTTACTAACAATGACATCTCAAAATCATATAATATAATAATTTCCAGTTACTCACTTTTGTGGTAGTGCCCAAGTAATTGGTTTATTTATACTGCAGATGTTGATGAATGTAAGCAGAATCCAAGCCCATGCCCTAGGGGTGCAATATGCCACAACAAAATAGGAGGGTATCGCTGTTCATGTCCACCAGGCAGAAAGCTCGCAAAGTATGCAAACTCTTGCAGTCCAGACGTAAATCTTATCATAGGTAATCAGCTTTGCACATTGCTTTAATTATATAGAACAGGGCCCAAATGCAACTGCAGTCGAAACACCCACACAAACATAGACCTAGCTAGTAATTATTTACCAATAACGTGAAGTATTTTATTTACACCAGTGTAGTTCAACAAATGCATAGATCTAGTAGTTAACATCATGAACAGAAAACACTAAATCCAGGGCATACACCAATAACATGAAGTATTTTTTAACAATAGTTTTGTACATCACATTATATTTCACCACAATGAATCACTTAAAATATGTTTAGTTATATGCTGACATGGGCAGTTTATTGAACAGAGTCAGATTTTATATTAATATATGCAGGTATTTGCATTGGGTCCATTGTTCTAGTGATTATCATTTTCTGCACGCGTATCATATTTGAAAGAAAAAAGCTTACAAATGTAAAGAAGCAGTATTTTCATCAACATGGAGGGTTCCTATTATTTGAGAAGATGAAATCAGACCAGGGACTTGCGTTTACCGTGTTTACTGAAGCAGAGCTAGAACAAGCAACAAACAAGTTCGATAAAAACCAAATTCTTGGACATGGAGGGCATGGCACCGTGTACAAGGGAATGATTAAGGATAATATTCTATTAGCAATTAAAAGATGTGCTCTAATTGATGATAGACATAAGAAGGAATTTGGTAAAGAAATGCTTATTCTTTCCCAGATCAACCACAAGAACATTGTTAAGTTATTGGGTTGCTGCCTTGAGGTGGAGGTTCCAATGTTAGTATATGAGTTCATCCCAAATGGGACACTGTTTGACCTTATTCATGGAAAGAACCGCACATTGCATATCCCATTCAGTTCTCTGCTGAGGATTGTCAATGAGGCAGCTGATGGACTTGCCTTTCTACATTCCTATGCAAACACTCCGATCGTGCATGGTGACGTGAAGACCTCTAACATTCTTCTCGATGAGAATTATATGGCAAAGGTATCAGATTTTGGTGCCTCCATCCTAGTACCCACTGATGAAGCCCAGTTTGTGACAATGGTTCAAGGAACATGTGGTTATCTAGACCCTGAGTATATGCAAACATGTTGTTTGACAGACAAGAGCGATGTTTACAGCTTTGGTGTTGTCATTTTGGAGGTTCTTACAGGGGAGATGCCATTCAAACTCGATGAGAGTGAGCTACAACGGAGCTTGTCATCAAGTTTCTTATTGGCTATGAAGGAGAACAATCTTGATGCTATGCTGGACAGTCAAATAAAAGGGCATGAGAGCATGGAGTTGCTTAGCGGACTCGCAGATCTAGCCAAGCGCTGCTTGGATATGTGCGGCGAGAACCGGCCCTCCATGAAAGAAGTATCCGATGAGCTTAGTAGATTAAGAAAGCTTTCAAGGCATCCGTGGCTACATCATGACACAGAGGCAGATACCTTTCTCTCTGGACAGTCAACCAGCAACTTCGAAATAGAACAAAGCACAGAGTACTCAAGAACAGAGGAGGAAATGCCCATGAGCCAGAGCAGTTCTTATTTTGTCAGATGAAAATGTAAATTCGACATGCCTATACTTCAGGCTACGGCACTGCTCTCAGGAATATACTAATATTGCTAGTGATATTTGATATTTGTAATTGACGCTCTTAACACTTGCTATTCGTTTGAAATTTCATAGGCTTGTCATAATCCATAATGTTAGAAGCTGTGGGACTTATCCATTGCTAGCTGGCTTCCATGTAAAGAAGATGCTGTTAGGTCGAACAGTTTACTTGGCATTTACCATAGAGAGGAGGTGGCTTCCCAGCCCGCCCCCTTCTGCCAAAACACATTGATTTACCCATCTTGCCGCTTTCAAGAAAAAGTGTGACATACTGGCATCCAGCACTATCGTCGCACTGAAACTGAACACCAAAACTGAGATCAGCCCGTGCCACGAATTCATCGCACGGGAACTGAGGGGCGTACCTGGGTGGAATGAATCGGGATTTGGGATCGGAGTCGGGGACACGGAGGCGGGAATGTCATGGAGGAATTCTTCCGCTGGATAAGGGATTGTAGACGACGCGGCCGTGGTGCCGAGCGGTCCCCGCCGCGGTTATCTGACCGGCAAGAGCAATATCCATAGACAGGTTACCTTTCGGCCTTATCCACCGTTATACTTTTCGTTGATTTTATTCTTCACTTTGGGCTCTCTTCAAATTACCTTATGGTTATAAAAAAATTTTTTTTTTTTGAGATTACACAGTACAACTCAGACACTCACAACGCACGCACACTCACCCCTATGAACACACGTACGCAAACCCTACCCCTATGAGCATCTTCGAAGACTGAGCCGGCAAATCCAGATATACGAAGTCACCACTGGCGCCTCGCTGTCGACGGGAGCGTCGCCTACCACTGAAAGCACAAATGCCGTTAAATCCTTGAAAATTCGCTCCCACAGGGAGTCGAACCCAGGACCTGAGAGGTGTTACTCGGATGTCTTAACCACTAGACCAAAACCCCTTTCACATTAAAAAAAAAAAATTACCTAATAGTCGTTCCCCCAAAAATAAATTACCTGATAGTCTGATACCAAAAATATACATGTGCTATGTATCAACTCATAACAAGCACTAGGTTAATGCACTTAGCCTTCTTTGGCCTCTCTTGATATTCCAACATTTCTTTTTTTAGAAAAGAGAATATATTACTCAATATTCCAGCCTCAGTATCGAATGATACATGTAGCTATCCATTATTACAAACTCAGACAAATGACCAGACCAAGGTATCAAGAAAATAAAGTTTGCATTCATTGTTTCACGCCACAAAGATATAACTAAAACGTGAGCCTGTTGGTAAATCGCCAACCATTATTTGCGAAGATCTCCATGGCTGCAGTCTCAAGCAAGCTGCATGCCATCTTCATCACGTGGCGAAGCTCCTCCTTCTGTAGGAGAGACTAAAAGCGGCTCCAGTATGTCCCTCTGAATACCTGCATATAAGATGGTATTCTTGTTTTGTCAAAGATCACATCATCACGAGACAACCATATTGCCCAACACAGAGCATATATACCACTCCAAATAAGTTTCTTTAATTTGATCTCAGTTCCCCCCAACCAATCAGTAAACATATGCTGAAAGTTTAACGGAGGAAAAATATTAAAAGAAACATGAATAATGCGCCATATGAACTTTGCTAGAGGACAATCAAAGAACAAATGTTGAATACTCTCACTTAGATTACAGAAGCAACATTTTAAATTCCCATTCCAGTTCCTCCTAGCAAGATTATCTTTTGTTAAAGTGACTCCTTTATATAAGTACCACATAAAGACTTTAATTTTAAGTGGAACTTTAAGTTTCCAAATGGCCATTGTAAAGGGTAGGGCGTGAGTTAGCATTAGGGCTCGATACATGGATCTCACTGAGAAGGTCCCATTTTGATTTAAAGTCCACATAAAGTTGTCTCGATAATTCGATAAATCTACAAGCATAACAGAAGCCACTAGTTGATGCCAAAAAATCAGATTCGCCCCAGTGAGGAAACGTCTAAAGGATATATTAAGAGGCGTGGTTGACATAACTGATGCAACCGTTGCATTTTTTCTCCTAACTATATTATAAAGGCTAGGGAATTTGTCTTTAAATCTATCTTTGCCTATCCAAACATCTTCCCAGAACCTAATTTGAGATCCATCTCCCACTCTAAATGAACCTAATCGTAAGAAGACATTTTTCACCTGCATAAGACTAGCCCGAAAGTGAGAGTCGCCTGGTACATGTTGTACCAGGGTTAGAGTTCTGTTTCTTAAGTATTTGCGATGTAGAATTGTTTGCCATACTCCTTCCGTGTTGAAAAGCTTAAACAACCATTTACTCAAAAGCCACTTATTTTGGATCTCTAAATTCAAAATTCCCATACCTCCTTGATCCTTTGGAGTGCACAAACACCCCATTTTGCTAGGCGGTATTTCTTCTTATGTCCCTCATTTTGCTAAAAAAATCTGGATCTGTAATAATCCAGTCTTTCAAGCACACCTTTTAGGACTTCAAAGAAGGAGAACATAAACATAGGTAGGCTACTCAACACAGAGTTGAAAGTGGAATACATTGGCGGTGCTTAAACTTGTCTCAGAGTGTCATCTAGGTCCCTAAACTCTCAAAATAGGTATATAGGTCCTTAAACTTGCTAAAGCGTGTCATCTAGATCTAAAATATCGAAAATACCCCTATATTGATGATGTGGCTCTTTGTACGACATAGATTTACATCAAATTTATTTGTGATCAAGTCATGATGATGTCAAACAATGTTCTGTAGCACAAATTATGATGATTATACGGATTTGAGGAGAAGAAAAGCATGACAAATCATGCATCACTAGAAGTCACATCGGCATCTATAGGGTATTTTCGAAACTTTAGACTTAGATGACACACTATAACAAGTTTAGCAACCTGAATACCCATTTTAAGAGTTTAGGGACTTAAATGACACACTAAGACAAGTTTAAGGACCGCCGGTATTTTACTCTATAAAAAATGTAAATCATTTTCAACCCAGAGTTTGATCACCTATTATAGGATCTGTTTGGATAGGGTCACAGTTGGCCACGCCACCTCGCCACAAAGTGTGACGCCAAAAATTCACGTCACAAACGTCACACTTTCTTGCCTTGCTTTGCTACTTTCTTGCGCTCTTTAATTTGCTATGGCAAAGTACTACTTCGGCTGTCAGCCAAGCAGTTGCTTTTCTGCTGTGGCAGCCACACTGGGGCGAGGCATTTGGAGGCCGGCAACCAAGTACTCTCATAGACAACTTCAAGCTTATCGACTTCGTTTACCATTCATTTGAGGTCCAGCCGTCAAAATCTTTATGAGAATGCTTGGTTGGTTCCTAGAGAAAATGGGGATCTTCTCAGTTAGGAGTGCGTATCGGCTTGCAGTGCAGTTGCAAGATGCCAGAACTGATAACCCAGGATCTAGCTCGAGGGAACCTGGTGTGCGGCCTCAGTGGAAGAAGCTCTGGTAGTTACCATTGCCACAGAAAATAAAAGTGTTTGCGTGGCGAGTTGCATCGCGGGGATTGGCCACGAAGATGAATAAGTGCAAACGCAAGCTAGAGGTGGACAGTACTTGTAAACTATGCGGAATGGATGCGGAGACGGAGCACCATGCGACCATTGCATGCCCACATGCTGCTGTGCTTCGTGAGGCTATGGCTGAGCACTGGCTTCTCCCGGGTGAAGAAATGTTCAGATATAGTGGCCCAGATTGGTTACTGCTGCTTATTGATCGAGTTTTTTTTTTTTGACACGGCTTATTGATCGAGTTGAGGAGGAGGAGGTAGTACACACCATTCTGATTATGCGGCGGGCATGGTTCATACACAATGAGATTGTGCACAACAAGCCGGCGGGCTCGATCTCCTCGTCTGTGCATTTTCTCTGCAGTTACCTCGACACACTGTTCAATGTCCGGCATGGTAATGTCCAGCAGGGCGATAAGGGCAAGGCTAAGGCTTATAACTGGACGCAGGAGCGGCAGCAGAGGTGCCCGAAGAAGCGTCCAGTTCTGAAGTGGTCTCCTCCGCCGCCGATCAACATTGATGGTGCATTCACGGAGAGCAGTGGGTGAGCAGGAATCGGGGTTGTTGTCAGAGATCACACTGGTAAGCCTTGTTGTCTACATGGCGGGTACTATTCCGGTGTGTGTCTCCTGAAGAAGCGGAGGCTGAGACATGCAGAGAAGGAGTCACTTTGACGGAGGAGTGGATTAAGACAAAAGCTATCGTTGAGTCTGACTGCTTCTCCCTGGTTGCTGAATACAAGAACTCGCAGATCAATCGCTCAAGACTGTGCCATACCATAGAGGATGTGACGTGGGCCGGCTGTAGTTTGCCAGAGGTCATGTTCCTGGCTGTGAAGAGCGAACAAAATGCTATAGCTTATGAGCTCGCTCAACTGGCTACAGGCCCTTTCTTGTTGAGTAATCAATAAAGTTCTCTTTTCACTCGCAAAAAAAAAAATCCGTGCAATACTGACGATATACAACTCTCACCATAAACGTTTACGCACGCAGAACAGAAAGCGAGAGTAGCTCCGCCTAACACCAATTCAGAGCAATTGGAACTCATGATTCATGTCCTGATGAAGGAAACCAAAGAACAAAAGCACCAAGGTTCAGGATCTTTGATCTTGCAGTGCATTTCGGTCCTGGCTTTGGCTTGGAAATAATATTGGTTAAAATACTATCATGTCGAACCACAATGTATATATAAAAAGTCCAATACAAAAGGAGGTACGTTAGCCAAGGGAACTAAAAGATCGACTTAAACTTATTGTAAAGGGATCCATTACCTTTGGAATAGAAAAATAACTGATTTGGCATAAGGAACCACAGTGAATTAACATTGTCAGTTAGAAGCCAGAGTTTGAAACATTTCAGTATGGGTCGATGCATGTGTGATATCCAAAGCGCTGGATCTGAGGATGCCCTTTCAGAGTGATCCAACGATCAATAATCCAGTATGGAAATCATCTCTCTCTCTCTCTCTCTCTCTCTTCTCTCTCTCTCTCTCTCTCATCCTAGCATGTTTAAAGAGTATCTTTTGTGTCCTGTATTTGCTCCTCTCGCCACGGTCAGTTTATCAGATGATTGGATCCCAAAAGTTAGTCGAGTAACAATCAGTGTTCGGCAGTTCTGTTGCAGGGAAAGTATTCGTAACAAAATTTTATCAAAATGAATTTATTATAATTAAAAGAAAGTGTGTTGCCACAAATTATAAGATCCAACGTTTCTTTTTTTTTTCGAGGGAGATCCAACGTTTCTTGCATACTATAGAAGCTGTGGCACGTCGCTGGCGCGCTTGTTTTCTCTTTAAATGGCTATAACAAATATACACTGCTAACTCTTGCTCTAAAGCTTAAGCATCGCAATGAGACGTTACAAACCTCGATAGATTTGAGTCTTATATATGTTTTATTTGGAGAAAAATATATTATTAAAATTTTAATGTGAAATCTATATATTATCGTATTAGTATAACATTGATTGCAAATAAAACCTTATATTTATCACTTTTTTAATCTAGTGGCATGGCAAATAAAACGCTCAAGCAGACAAATAAAGTTGCCTTGGTAATCAAGCTTAATTTTCATAGGTAAGATCATCTCCAGGGCCTGCGAAGGTATACATTGTCTACCTGACATGACAATCTTTCTGAGATTTAGGGTTTGAATGACTATATTAAATAGATTCGGCTATTTGTATCAAAGTTTCTTTTACTCTTCTCCGCTTCTCGTCTCATAATATTGAAATCTCCTCCGAAGATATACAGGAGAGTTTCACGGAAGCAAGAGTATTCTACTGCTGAAAGGAAAGAGTCTTTGTTTAAATTTTGTGTAGGTCAATAAAACGCATACAAAACAAATTTGAATCCATCACTTTTACTCCTGAGGCAAAACTTTACATAAAACCTTCAGCTTTGGATCCAATATTGAAGATGGTCAAGTGGACAACCTAATAAAATGCCACTTGCGCTATGAATAAGGAAATTAACGAGTTTGGAACACCTAACCAACGTGTGCTATATGTATGCCCCTCACTAGTTAAGGTCGATCGTGTCCTAACAACAACTTGCATTTCTTTTTCAGTTTCAAAAAGGGACCCTTTAGTTAAGTTTCTGATAATAAGCTATAACTACTTGCTTTTTGGTGCTAACTTTTCATTGCCATCTATATGCACTAACTTTTGTGGTAGTAAACTTTTGTTAGGTACTACTTACAGGTTGATGTACAAGAGCTAAGATTAATTTTCAAAATTATGGTGTCAGTAAAAGTGCACACCCCTCACCCGTGACAATCCAGACGAGGTATAGCCCGTTTGAGTGAGCTCAAATCTCTGCAAGCGTGGTTGCATAAAGATCAAGCAGGTACGTAGCTTCTTCACAAGTCCACACAAACCAAATATTGAAAACATAATTAACCCTCATGTGTTAATGGTGATGCGCAGTGAAGCCACCTTTTTAACACGTCAATCCATACAGCATACCCGTCTTAGTTAATCCATTAATAAATGGTATACATATGAAACATAGTAAGCTATTATATAATACATATACTAAACATGGAACATAATAAGCTATTATACTTAAAGGAAGTATATCGCATGGCCACTTTTCCATTTGCCACCCATTTAGCAAGCTTATCTCGTACCTGTTTTCTCTGCTATCATAGAAGGTCACAATGTGCGCAGCTTTAGTGGTTGATGATGAGCTCACTCCGCACCAATTAGAAATGCAGAAAAAAGAATACTGCATGACATACCTGTCATCCTCGTGACCTTCGGTGTAATGGTAGTGGTATAGGTGATTGCGCCCACGCTTGATGCAACGCTTTCTCGTCAATCGATTTAAAGTGCCAACTAGGGTCCAAACAATGTAATTAACAACGAAAAGGATTGATTCCCTTTCAGACTATTTGTTGATGGGAAGCGAAACTATGTATTGAGTCTTGATGCATCCTATGTCCCTCGTATAGAATGCTCTATAGCCTCTATCCGTTCACCACTATGTATATACAAGGCGCACCAAGGTTCTGCTTGAGTTGCAGCACATCTAGCACTCATATTCATATAGCTGTAGCGCCTTAGCTTCCCTTCCTTTATCTCTTCTACTTCTCTACTCACGTCCTCACGGCTGCCCTTTTCCTCCATCGAGCAATGGGGTTGATGAGCGAGGAGCGTCGAGGCTGGTTGATGGTCTTCGCGACACTCACCGCCTCCATCACGTACAGTGTGGCGCTCAATCCACCCGGTGGCATGTGGCAAGCCGATGACACCACCAATGGGTACGTCGCGGGCCACCCGGTTCTCCTTGACAAATCTCGCAGCCGGTACATTGCATTCTACTTCCTCAACGCCGCATCTTTCCTGTCTTCCGTGTGCATCATCGCACTGCTCGCCCTTAACAGAAGAATGCTCAAAATGTTCAAGGGCGTGACCGTTTTGAACCTATTTGTAACCTTGAATCTGATGGGCATGGTAGGGGCGTTCCTTGCCGGATCCTCGTTTACCTTGAAGCTTCTCGTTGTCGTGGCAGGAGTTGCACTATTGTTGTTTTCGGTAGTAATATTAGTTTGTAAGATAATATACGATATGAAACATGCTTGCGATGGATCGGAAGGATCGTGTGGCTCGGGTTAAGAATTAATGCAGGGACAAGCAAATATAAACTATCTTTTTTTTTTTTCAGTGGCTAGTGTAGTTTTGTTTATTATGATTTGAACTTTGGGGCAGGGTTTGTCAACTCTGTGGCAGACCACCCTCCCGGTCTTTTTTTTTTCTCGTTGCAGGGGCCAACGAGTTGATTGTGCCCAGTATATGCTGTAATGCCATTGCTATTGATCCATGTGTTGTACTACCTGAATAAAGGTGATAATCATCAAATTTTGTTGTATTGTCGCTACTTTGCATTTACGAAAGCTTCGATCCATGTTATGTGACACCTCATGTTGGGATAAAATTCAGAGATGTGGTTGAGGCCTAGGAGCTTTGGGTAGACTATGGAGGTCAAGCAGGGTTTTTTAGTAAGACAGAGGTACAAACGATAAAAGGAAAGCTGATGGCAAAGTTACGTCATGTCGATATTTTTGCTCAAACGAAGGTCATCGAGGACCAGACAAAAGAGATCGTCTAGTAAAGTGCCATAGAGTTGAAACTAGAACTGATTGTGAAGTCCACATGTGCCTTAAAATGGATGGAGAGGGCTATGTTGTGCATGAACTAGTTTGGAACACAACCATCCCCTTCACTTGCCAGAAACCTTGCTCTTAATGGTATCAAATAGAAAAATTTCAGAAGTACAAGCTTTTGAAATTGAGACAGCTGATGATTCAGGGATTGGGCCAAGAGCCGCACTTGAGTTAGCTAGTCGTTAATCTCAGCTATACTCGCCTTGATCACAAAATTATTCGCAGACCAAGCGTGAGCTTGAGATGGCATATGGAGAACTAGGCAGTATGCTAAAGTATTTTCAAGATGATTGGAACTTTGGGGCAGGGTTTGTCAACTCTATGGCATACTTCTCTCCCGTTTTGTTTTCCTCGTTGCAGGGGCCAACGATTTGGTTGTGCCAAGTATGCTGTGATGTCATTGCTATAGATCCAGGTGTTGTACTACCTAGATAAAAAATGTATGCCTATGTTGTAATGCTATCAATCCATGTGTTCTACCAGCATAAAGGGCGTGTTTAATTTGCTTGCTGCCCTAGCAGGGGACGCGGATCCCCTGACGTTACTGCATGTTGTGTAGTGGTCACTGACGCGTGGGACTAGGCCCACGGGTCAGTGACAATGGGCCACGTCAGGAGAACCCTGCCCCCTAGCAGGCGCGCAGCACGCTGGCCAGGCAGCATTCAGCCGTAAGCGTTCAAAATCGGATGCCTGAGAACGGAAATATTCCAGTAGCAATTAAAAGATGTGCTTTAATTAATGATAGGCACACAAAGGAATTTGGTAAAGAAATGCTTATTCTTTCCCAGATCAACCACAAGAACATTGTTATAAGCTACTGGGTTGCTGTCTTGAGGTGGAAGTCCCGTACTAATATATGATGAGTTCATTCCAAATGGGACAATGTTTGACCTTATTTATGGAAAGAACCGCACATTGCATATCCCATAGTTCTCTGCTGAGGGTTGTCAACGAGGCAGCTGATGGACCTGCCTTTCTACATTCCTATGCAAATCCACCAATCGTGCATGGAGACGTGAAGACTTCTAACATCCTTCTTGATGAGAATTATATGGCAAAGGTATCAGATTTTGGTGCCTCCATCCTAGTATCAACTGACGAACCCAGTTTGTGACAATGGTTCAAGGAACATGTGGTTATCTAGACCCTGAGTTTGTGCAAACATGCTGTTTGACAGACAAGAGCGATGTCTACAGTTTTGGTGTTGTCATTTTGAAGATTCTTACTATGAAGATGCCATTCAAACTTGATGAGCATGAGCTACAACAGAGCTTGTCATCAAGTTTCTTATTGGCTATGAAAGAGAACAATCTTGATGCACACTACACCACGATTCGCTTTAGGCGACCCACCGTGGGTCGCCAAAAGGCGTTTCACCGACCCACTATTAAGTCGCTAAAGGCCTTTACCGACCCTCTTGGTTGGTCGGTACAAGTGGCGTCAGCAAAAGTTTTACCGACCGACCACCTTTTAACGACCCACCATTGGTCGGTACTTCCAATTAATTACCAACACATAGTTGGACGCTATATATATATTTATCGACCAACAGTCCATCACTAACAATATTTTTTCTTTAAAAAACATTAACCTAAGCCACCAATGCATTTCAAAAATAGAATCATCGAATGAACCCACTGCAGAAAATATATACAAATTCCCCTTGAATAATAGGATTCTTTGAATCCTACAAGTAATAAACTATAGAGCATAATTATAGTAGATAAAATGGAAAACTATTCAATCTAGTGTTTAAGAAGCTAGAAGTACAACTTGAAGGTTATGTTTGGATGATTCTCTAGGAGACAACACGAGGACCTTAAACCTGACAGCCAAAATTCTGCCTTGGATAATTCTCTCTCAACCCATGTTGCGCTTTCAAGATTGACTATAGTGCATAATTATAGTAGATAAAATGGAAAGCTATTCAATCTGGTGTTTAGGAAGTTAAAAGTACAACTTGAAGGTTATGTTTGCATGATTCCTCTAGGAGACAACACGAGGACCTTAACCTGACTGCCAAAATTCTGACTTGGATAATTCTCTTTGCAGGTTCTGACCAGCAAAGAGAAACAAAAGTTATGCAACATTAATGCGCTATGTAGGAAGCATCACAAAAGGATCAGATAAAATAATATACTATAAATTGATAAAAGCACAGAAATGTTCACTTGCTGGAATCATCAACAAAGTGTATGAACATACTTCAGATAATTAAACATCCTTACTTCAGTTTGCAGACATTTCATTACTGTTCCCGAAAAAGAGAAGCTTTCAGTCGCAATGTGAAAAACATCCTTCAGATAACTGTTAAGCTTTTGCTTGTTGCAGCACGCATCACTAGCTGCATCTAGTTACATGGGATTGGCCTATACATGCAGAAGTTTTATATCAAGTACTGCTCCGGCTCCGCAAGCAAAAGCCATCTCCGCCGCGGTTGTCTGACCGGCGAGCAATATCCATGGACAGTTTTTCTTTCTATGACGGGTCTATGCTTCGACGGGATGCCATCTTATTGTGTGCTTAAGATGCATTATATTTGTTCCAACTTCAATAAACCAGTGTTCCACACCTGCATTATATTTGTTCCGTCATCACAAATAATGTTCCGGCTTCAACAAACAAATGTTTCAGCTTCAATAAACCAGTGTTCCACACATGCATTTTATTTGTTCCATCAAATGTTATCACAAATGTCAGATTTTAGTCACCTAGGAACTAAATGTTCCAGCTTCAATCCGAAAATGTTCCATCTTCACAAAACATATGTTCCAGTGTACATTTTGTTTGTTCTAAAAATGTGACTTAGAGATCTACAAAATCTCAGCCACCTGAAAAGGAGCAAATCATTAAATGGGTCTCTTAACATGAAATTGCACTTTATAATATATGCAATGTTTTTTAAAAAAGAAATTTTATTGATATTAAAGCATATTACATCCCATTCGCAGAAAAAAACATATTACATCCCCTCGTTACAAAAACAACCCAAACAACTCCAACTCTATTGATGGGAGACAAGAAGCCTGGAAGAGCCGCAAATTCCACCATCTAGGATCAACAACTCCGATCTGAACGAACACGGCAATCTCAATATCCACAACCGTCATCTCTATCTCTGATGGGAAAACTTGAACTCATCCCTTTCGCAAAAGAGGGGTAGAAACGCTCCACACGAAAATATGATAAACTTGCCGTCGTCGACTCATTTCTTCTTTTTTTTTTTGAGCAGCCAGCCACTAAGCCACGTGAATGCATGGAAAATCTACCCCGATGATCATCCCTTTTTCATGTCCTAAGTATTTTTAAAAGAGCCCATAAACTCGCTTAAATCAAAATAATGGGGTTTGATAAAAATATTATCTCCAACGGCACCCTAAAACTACTCTCAACTTCTTTTCTGTCCCCCTAACTCATCTCATTTGTACAAACAGGAAAAGAATTGAGATCTCCATCTTTTTTCAGTGAAATTAATGTTTGTGTGGCCTCAAATGCTGACATGGCCTAATCAAAAGTAGTTTGATCTACTTTTAGGGAGGGACTGTTAGAGAAGGGAAGAAAAATTCCCCCTCATAATTTTTTGATGGTCTTTTGAAGATGCTCTAACCCCTTTTGTCCATATTGCACTGTGCCTTCGCTGGTTTTGTTGGCAGTCGGTGGCCAAGAAGAAGGGGATCATCACTTTGGCCATCGCCCAATACAAGGTACTACTAGTACCAGATTTCACTACTCGTTCTTCCGTTCTCCCAAGATCTACAAGTGTCGCATGCGTATACGTTATTACACTTCCTGCTGCAATTATGGAGATGCTAAGATCTCTCATGTGTGATCTGCCTCCAGTCAGAGCCCAAATGTTTTGAACAATTCTGAATTTGTGGCTCCGAAACTTGGTGGTTTGGAAGTCTTGGGGCGAAGCCGCCATCAGCGCAGGGCAAAATGTTAAAGTAAAAACTTATCGAACAAAATATCTGATTTTATTAATACTGGGTCCAAAATGTGTCCAAGCTTCTCCGCGCCAACTCCTTGGATACATACACCAATCATTTCGGACCATGGAATAAATGAAGATTTATATAATTCTGTAATTGTCATTGATAAGAACAAGACACCAATTATTTAGCGCATCTAGATCGTGGTTATATTTACTGTGAGTTGTCTAAAGAAAAAGGATTTTTTTTTGAGTGATTCTGTTTAGGAGAACACAATCCATCCTCTGCTACAGTCTTTGATTCGATTTGATATTTGGAAGAGACAAACGTACAACCATGCATCATACTAATTCTAGAATCAGCAATCAGAAGCAGAAGAAGCTTCTGGAATGAGTCCAGTCATATATTAAACGCCACAAAAAACATGAAGAGGCAAAATACGCATTTTGTCCGACATTAAGCATGCACAGTTAATTCTTTTATTGAACTGAGGCATGCACAGTTAGTTGACTCTAGCCTACAGGCCCTTTTGCATAGAGCCGTGCACGTTGAATTGGAGATCAACACAACCTATTATCCATTCAATTGAGACCAAGAAAGAATCATTTGGTTTGGCAATTAAAATTTTACTAGTCCCTAATAAATCAGACGGTGTACGCACGGGCCGGCACCGAACAAACATGCATCAACATCGGAAAACAGAGGCTGCTGTAGCCTTTCTCACATGGGAACATGAATGTCTACTAAATGCTGGTGCCTACCACCGTACCGCGACAATGACGGTCAAGTCTTCCCTGGCTGGTTGGTTCATCTACCGTTCGACTTGATGAGCAACATTTTTCTTAATTACACAGTACTCTTTCAGTATCAAAATATATGTAGCTGTTGACTTTCAGACATTGCGTTTGACCACTCGTTTTATTTAAGAAGATATAAAAATGTTATTTATTTTGTTACGATTTGTTTTATCATTAGATATACTTTAAGCACGACTTATTTGTTTTATATTTTCATAAAAAAATTGAATAAGACGAACGGTCAAACACGAAGTCTGAAAGTCAAAAACTACATATATTTTGAAACAGAGGGAGTACAAGACATACGCTCACAATACACTTACGTAAACCTTATTTTTATAAGCACTTTCAAAGACTGGCCGGCAAATTTTCGAGATTAATAAAGTGACCAGGCGCCTCACTGTCGACGAAAATGTTGTCTACCGCTAAAAACACAAAGCCTCTCAAAATTCACTCCCACAAAGAATCAAACAGAGGATCTCAAATACTACTAATAAAGCTCTTATAATATTAAAATACATGCCCTTCGTTGATGAGGGGCTTTAGTCATAGCCCCCGCCATATGCCAAAAACACGATCATGAATAGCGGCGCCTAAGGTTGATCCTTGTGGCCATCGCAAAGCTTGCTACCGGGTGGGAGGAGGGAAAGAGGTTGTGCCGGCCAGCTCGATCTAGCGCTGACGCCGCCGAGCAAGGATAATCGAGCAAGGTACAGTACATTATTTTTCCTTCTCCTGCCTGGAACTTTCCACCCCGCCAGGAGGATCGGATTAAGGCAGCAGATGTGATTAGGGAAAAAAAGGAAACTCTGTAACTTCATCGCTTCTAAATTTATTTGTGCTGAAGTCAAGAAGTTTTCTTATTGCTTTTTAATCAGATCTTCCCACAGGTGATCAGGTGCCCTGCAAACTAACATAAAGCAAGCAACAAAAGCGTACGTGTGGATGAGAGGCACGAATCGAATGGCTTCTTTCTCAAGTGTCCTGCAATGGTGGGAAGAGTGGCAGCTGCGCATCCTCGTTTTGGGCAGCCTTGCTGTTCAGTGCTACCTCGCCTTCTTCGCCAGTGCTCGTAAGAAGCATATCCGGCCCGTTTTCAGATTTAGCATATGGCTCGCATACCTAGCCGGAGATGCTGTGGCGATATACGCCCTCGCAACCCTCTTCAATCGCCAAAGAAAGGTGCAGTATAGTTCTGCAAATAGCAGCCACTTTCTGGAGGTGTTATGGGGCCCCATCTTGCTCGTGCATCTCGGTGGGCAGATGCCTATCTCCGCCTACAATATCGAAGATAATGAATTGTGGAGACGGCACATCGTTACTGCAGTGTCTCAGGTCAGGCATTGCTGTGTTTTCATTTGGTATAGTTTTTCCTTCACATCATGTGTATTTACAATGTATACTTCAACATGAGCATGGATGCCCCCCCCCCCCCCCCCACCCCGCTCCCCCCCCCCCCCACCCCCCCCCCCCCCCAAAAAAAATTAACTTACAGTAAGAAGTGAAGTAGGTCACTCGGGAGCATATATATGAGCGCTTTGGAGGGCTTATTTTATAATGGCTAATGTAGAGATGCTGATTTTGGCTGTTAATCTAAATTATTTAAATAAAGTAGAGTTAGCTAATTTAGATACCAATTTAAATAAAATAGAGGGCTTTTTTGTTCTCTAGTACTGAAATTTCATCGGCTATGGAGAATACCACTAAAAGTTATGTGCTCCGGAAAATACCACTTAATGTTGCATGTGCTCTTACAACATTCAGTGGTATTTTTTTCCAGAAGATATGAGCTCCAGAAGACAAAAATGCTCTTACCTGTTTGCTGTGCTCATACTTCTTTTTTTTTGCGAAAATTGCTGTGCTCATACAACGGCAACACAACATCAAATAACATAATTAACATCACAAACTCAAACAGCTTCATGACCAGAGCACAAATTTCCAACACTCAAACTGAAGTAGCATATGGTTCGATAATCAACATGGTGCAGACTACAAGCTTTATTCATGCTGCTTCTTCGCCCATTAACATGAGCAAAAGATATATCTTGCTGCTGCTGCTTCATGGCGTTCAAAAGAGCATGGCCACAGCAGCTGCTTGATCTGAGCAACAATTCCACACCCATCAATGAACAGAGGCAATTAACAAACTGTACTGCTTGTTCAGGGACCAACCGTCGACGAACAAAGGCAATCTTTAGCCACAATCGAACCACAATAATAGCACGAAATATGAAATTATTGGTTCGTAGATGGATGCATGTGCCACTCGTTGATGGATCTCACATGCTCAAACAAGGCCGGCAGGAGCATTGAAACAGGGGCGCGCAGGGAAGAAGAACATCGGGAGGTGGAGCTGTGCGGCGTTGCATCATCGGCGAGCTGGTAGAGGCTAGCCTTGTCATCAAGCTGGAACAAGGGCGGGTTCCTGGAAACGAGTGGCCATGACACCTTGACGAGAGGGGGGTACAGCTTTTGGTGGGAGGAGGAGCGGCGGGACTTGGAGAAGGGGGGGGGGGGGGGGGGGGGGGGGGGGGCGGCGGTGGGACTTGGAGGAGATGAGGGTGTGGGCGCGCCTCTATTTCGTCAAGAGAGAACGCGAGGAGCTGGTTCAAGGGCACTATTATCATTTTTCCTAGGATTTCTAAGCAAAATGCTCATATCTGTGTAGACATGCAACTTTTGGTGGTATTTTTTGTAGTTCAAAACTTTCAATGATATTTTTCATAACCGAGGAACTTTCGGTGCTAGAGAATCAATTTTTCCTATTCTTTTTCCTCGGGCTGTCGGTGTCAGACAGTGACGGGCACCCAGTGGTGCCGTTCGTGCTCCTCTATGGATTTTTGGCCTTTGCTACGGGATCCATGAGGCTGATGATCAAATGTACGTGGTAGGTGGTTCGATCCGTGTGCTGGGTGGGCAGCTTGGAGCAGCCGTTGGGGGCAATCCCTTGCCCCTTCTCGTCTTGCTGCCGCCAGAGCATGCAATTTCTTCGGTGATACAGCCCCGGATGCACGCTCCAGATGGCCTCTGGCTGTTGCTTAGATGGCGACAATGCTCGGCCATGGTGGTCCGACGCCTATCCCTGCCATTGGAGATGCCATGGAAATCCACATGGTACTCCGGGCTTGGCTCGATGTGACCCGACGACGAACTACTCTAGGCAAACCCAATGGAGGCACCCCACGACGCCTCAGCCCGAGGCACCCCTGGGTAGGCACTCGTGTCGCTTGTCGTGAGGTGGCCAAATGTAGTTGTAGCTGCCGGATCTAGACGTGCGGCGATTGTACAGCCGCACTATCTGTAAGGATCGTGTGACCGAGAGGGGGGTGAATCGGGCACACCATGAACTAAAACTTTTTGCACTTCTAGCTACTCTTTCTAATTGCATAAGTCAAGGATACATAACTAGAGAGTACATGTGAACTATGTGATAGTGATCAAGCAAGGATAACCATGTGCTAGGACTTGTACATGCTAGGAGCAAGGTATACATGAGCATATAAGAACAACCAAGTATATAACAATAAGCTCAACAAGTGCTACACATGCTAGTGTATATGATAGATAGTAACACACAGAAAGCTCAAGCTAGTGATCATAATAACAAGATAGATACAACATAAGTATAACAAGATCATTAGATGGTGTCAAGCAAGTGTATGATCTATGAGCAAGTAGGTACACATAAGGAAAGCGCATATCACTAGAGATAACGAAGAGCTAGCCCACGAAAACAATCATCAAGCAATCATATGATAAACAATAGGTCTACTACAAGCATATATGATAAACAAGATAATAAGTGCAAGTAGTAGAGAGTAAGAGTAAGAGATTGCTCATCGATTTTTTCTGTGGAATCGGAAGGATGGCGCCTTTCCCTAGTCCACGTTGGGTCACTCCCGCCGGAGTCTCGACCCCGTCCCTCCGCTCGGCGGCGATCGCCTCTAGAGCAGACAACACTCTTCCAGCCGGTGATGTCCCAAAGAACACACTTCACTCCTCGAGTGAAGTCACGGGCTTCACCCCGCCGCACACCGGCAATACTCTCCTCCTTAGGACAATCCACTGTTCTTGAGTGAAGTCGCGGGCACGTCCCGCCGGGCTTCTCTCGGGTACTCCTCCGAAGGTAAGGCTTTGCACTTGATGCGTGCCAAAGGGCGCTCCACTAGTGATGCTTGTTTCGCGCGGGAAGCTCCAAGACCGTGTACCAACTTGTGTCGGCTTCCACACTCTCTTTGGCAAACTCAACCGATGCCTAACCAGTCTAGGCCTTGCCACCGCTCCCTATGACCACACTAGTCCTAGAGGTGGATGGATGCTCTCAACCCTCTCAAGCACTGAACTTTCTTCTCCAAATCTTCTACATGTTCTTCTCCTTTCTCTCAAGCACCAAGATTTCTCTCCAAAGCCTCTCCATATGCTTCTCTTGCATACTCTTGGCTTCCTCTATGTTTTCCCACTGATAACAATGGCCAAAGGCACCCCAAAAGGCCAAGTAACCGGCTATTTATAGCCCTCCATTTATAAACTAGCCGTTGCCCCAAAAGTGCTCAGAAACAATAGGGACCGGACCGTCCGGTCCTTTAGGGATCGTACCGTACGATCTCCTCTGGACAGCGTGCAGTATTTCGATCATAACTCATAGCTTCGATCTTCGATTGTGGTGTTCTACATATCAATGGAAAAATCTTGAAATTACCCACAATGTTCCTGTTGGGCCGGTCTCCTGATTTAGCCATCTTCATGTCGATATGGCGACCGGACCGTCCGGTCCTCACGATCGGACCACAACTTTTCTTTCGGTCTCCTCCAGACAGTAAATTCTCCACAACTTTTCTTTTGGGTCGATCTTCAGCTTCGGCCATCTTCATGTCCAAATGACCACCGGACGTTCCGGTCTTTATGATAGGACGGTCCGGTCTTTATTTCTTCTATAGACTTTGCTTCTCTATTCATCTTCTTTCTTTAGGGATCGTACCGTCTGGTCCCTAAGACCTTACTGTCCGGTCTTCACTTCTCATTTTCAATAGAAACTTCGTCTTCTCTGTTGCTTCTCCCAATAGGAACCACACCATCCGGTCTTCTCTGCTGAAGCCGAAATTGATCATTTCTCCTTGATTCTTTCTTTCCAACTTCATCCACTTGGCTCCTCTTCTCCTATGCTGCCACCCTAGTGCCTGAGAGACTCTCTGAGCATCCACTCACCTCTACCACTAGTGTGACCTAAGAGAAACGACTCGATCCCCTTTGATAGTCCGGTTTTTCCTATGGACTCAAGCCTACATCTACACCAAGTCAACACTTGATTGGATCTAGCATGTCCTTAGCCTTGATTCACTTTCCTCAACCGCGACCTCCATCAAGTCCTTAATCCTTGTCTTGATCCATCAATGAAGCTTCTTCATGTGACCTAAAGAATATGCATGAACACCTTTCCTACATCCAAAGATGTTAGTCACAATGATCTAGTTGTCACAAAGGACAACCCGACTGAAGCATCATATAATGTGCATAGGATATGTAGTTAAGAACTAGCACAATAACACCATCACTAAGATACAAGATCATCATGGTATATGATATAAGGCAAGACCAACATGATGATTAAGAGTATGTCAATGTATATGATACATAGAAGAACACATGACATACTCACCTTGTCTCTTACCTCATGTGCGTAGTAGTCACCTCGTAGAGTGTCCTTATGTTCACTTCTCCTCTTTATCTTCCTTGCAACCTTTGAGGTGTTGGTACTCCAATAGTGTATCATTACATCCATGAGACTAAACATCTTGCACACTAGCAAACCTTGTTAGTCTCCATGACTATGTTGACATCAATCTTCAAAACCTATGAACCATGCTCTAGGTTCATTGATCTTACACCATCCAACAGTTAATGCAGCCAGGTCGATGATAGCGGCAGCGAGGCAAGCATCGCCCCTGACACACGTCCTTCGCTCTTGATGCCTGGCTGGAGGACGCATGGCGTTAGACAATAAATACATGTCATGTTGCTGCAACAACATGTGTTGTGGCTGTAGTAGATAGAGAGAGGATAAGATTTCATCGTCTCACAATCCCTCTGTCAGGTCTTCCTAATTATTGAACATGGTCGCGAAAACGAGCCATGAGGTGGTGGGTATGGCGGCTTCCTTCAATGAGGTGGCGGCTATTGTTGGCTGGATCTGTTGGTTGCTGTAAGGTTTAGGGTCGGGCCATCACGGCCCGAATATTGTTGGGCCGAGTGGTCCTTGGATCCGGCCAAAATTGCCGTGCTTCGTGGCTGCCCATTCACAGCCCGGTCCATTTGGCCATCTATAGCCGCTAAGATGGGCCTCCCTCCGCCTCCCCTCATGGTCAAGATTTCATATATGTAGATCGCTTTACAAGAGTCAACCTGTAGATCAGTGTTTGAAAATCGTGCAACAGTTCAGATCTGAGTGAGTGGAGGAAGGTAAGGCTGAGAGTGTGCCACGTGTCACGACCTGATTGGGGCAGGTCGAAGGGGGAGAAAAAGAACCGGTTTCAAAATTTCAAACGCATTTTTCTCCTAAACCATAAGTTCGTTTTCGAATCTGTTTGAACCATCATGTTGTTTAGAATTAATGCTACAAAATGAGATCTAATATGAATATTTTTTGAACTTTTTGAAATTTGAATTTGTTGTCAATATTTTGAATATACTGTGTCAACATTTAATTTATACTATGTCAACATTTTTTTGTTACTGGATCAACATTTTCTTTTCAAAATATTGACTGCATGTTTTAAAAATGTTGAAATAGGTTTACTGAAATGTTGACTCTTTAGTTTTAAAATGTTGACATCTAAGTTGGGCTGGTCTGTTCAAATTTGTTGGGCTATTGGGTCGATCTAAATCTTTGCTAACTTTAGATTGATCTGCATATAGGAGGTTCCAGAATTTCCTGTATGGAGATCGATCTAAAAAAATCAATCTGTAGATCTGTTTGAGATCCGTGCAACCGTTAAGATCTGAGTGGGTAGAGGAAAGGAATGCTGAGAGCGCGCCACTTGTCGCCACACGATTGGAGCGGGTGGGAGGGGAAGAAAAAGAACCGTTTCAAAATTTCAAATGCATTTTTCTTCTAGACCGTAAGTCCATTTTCGAATACGTTTGAACCTGCTAATCCAAGCGAGCTTTCAAATATTTGTCCCACATTCATTCGTGAGGGTACTCCTAGGATGTGTTTGTTATAATTAATTCTACAAAATAATTGAATATGAATATTTTTTAGATTTTTAAAAATTTAAAATTTTCATCAATATTTTGAATGTACATCGTCAACATTTTGTTCGTACCATATATTTTTTATTACTGGATCAACATTTTTTCTTCAAAATGTTGACTTCATGTTTTAGAAATGTTGACATAGATTTATAGAAATGTTAGAATTTTTTGTTTTAAAGTGTTAACGGATAAGTTAGGTTGGGCTATTTAGATCGGGAACGTATCTAATGGAAACCAACTTTTATTTGGAAACTATGTAAACTTCAATCTGAGCCAATAAATGTTGATTTAAGGGGGCGCTTAGGAGAGGAGGGAGGGGTGATTTGTAACTTTTGCAAATCACCCCTTCTACTTCCTCTGAGCTTGCAAATCACCCCTCCCACCTCCTCTGAGCGCCCCCTTAAATGGACATCGTGTGGCTCAGATTAAAGTTTCTATAGTTTGCATGGAGAGATTTCCACCAGATATGTTCCCATTTAGATTTAATGAGCTATACCCTCAACGGCACCGTGGCATCTGTAACCGAAAGGCGTCAATTTCGGCGGCCAGTAGGGCGAGCGCGGGATCTTCCGCCCGGACACCGTCAGCCATCAGTTGCAGCTGTTGCAGCTCGAGGCCGCACAGGGCGCCATGCTTGTCGTCTCCTTGGGCACCGGCGCCTACGCGCGCTTGCTCGCGCGCCCCGCCGAGGCTGACACCACGGTGCCCAAGCAGTGCTCCGCCGCTAGCGCCAGTGTGGAGGAGCACCGGAGGGAGCAGAGCAGCAGCAACAGCAGCATTGCATAGGCACCTAGTGCCGGCGGCAGCAGAGCAGTAGCACAACGCCGGAAGGAAAGAGAGGATGAAGAGGGAGAAGGGAAGATGGTGACAGGCAAGCACCACCGGAGGGCGATGTGTGCTTCACAAATACGCACTTTGGCAGTGTCTCACGGACAAAATTTCTTTTAAAATATTTTTCTATAATGACAGAGATGGGCATTTTACATAATTAGGGGTTTACTTTAGACTTGAAAATAAAATAGATCGGATGCTTATTATTCACTACTAGAAATCGGTTTTTTTCTGAGTGTTTTCTTTCGGGCACTCGGCACACAGCGTTTTTGCCGAGTGCCAAAAAAACACTAGGCAAAGTAATTTTGCCGAGTGTCAAAAGATAAACACTCGGCAAAGGTTTTCTTTGCGGAGTATTTTTTTTTACACTCGGCAAAGGTTTTCTTTGCCGAGTTTTTTTCTTTGCCGAATGCTTATTTGGTATATTTTGAAGCCCTAAACGAATTCAAAATAAAAAGTGTTGAACTACAAAGTTGTATAACTTCTCAAGATCTACAACTCTCATTTGGATCATTTTTTGATTCAACATAGCAAAATTGTTCACAAAATCTACATCTCTCGTATAGTTTCATGAAACCTATAAGAGAAATATATAATATTTGTGAACAATATTACTATCACTATGTCGAATGAACAAATGACCAAAATAAAAGTGGTAGATCTTCAAAAGTATACAACTTTCTAGTTGAAAAAGTTTAAATTGATTTAATTTGTCAACAAAAAAATTCGTTTGAATTTCTTAAATTTGAAAATTTGAATTTTTCAAACTACCTCGGATGGAGAAACAGTAAAAAATAAAAGTTGTAGATATAGAAAAGTTATAAAACTTTGTAATTGACAACTTTTTTATTTGAAATCATCTTGTCAATATAAACTAAGTTAGAATTTCTCAAATTTGAAATTCAAATTTTGTAAACGGCCTCGGATGTAGAAACTACCAAAACAAAAGTTGTAGATCTCAAACAAGTTATGAAACTTTATAGTTAACAACTTTTTTGGTTTGAATCCGTTTAGGGCCTCAAACTAGTAATTTACACTCAGTTATGTATAATATGTGAGGAATCAAAACGGAAACTAGGCACATGTGAGTGTGTGGTGCAGTGGTTTTCCAGTTTACACTTCGGCAAAGCGAGGATTTCCGGTAGTGATTGATGGTCAAATATTTCTGATTTTTTTCATAGGACCTTCTAAGATTCTTTTTCCCTAGCATGGTCATCTTCGTGATGATTAACGTAGAGGCACCAATAATTATATAGTACTAGTAAAGATGTATAGGAAAGCTAATGCATGCACCCACAACTCTAGTTTTTTAGTTTTTAATGGATCTACTCTGCTGTTTCAGGTTGCAGTAGTTTTCTATGTGTTTTGCAAGTCATGGTCGCCCTCGGCCGATCGGCGGTTCTTAGCTGCAACAATTCTGCTTTTCATCCTTGGGGTTTTCAAATGCTTCGAGAGACCCTTGGCTCTGAAGAGAAATAGTTTTGGCAGTCTGGTCACCTCGTTCCATCCTTCCCCCAGATCTGAAACTACAAACAGAGAAGTAGAGCTTGAAGGATACATACAAGACGCAAAGGTTTTGACAATGGACAGGAATGGAACATCGCCCGACTTAAGCCTGCTCTCCAAACCTGACAAGCTATTCGTTGACTTGGGGTATGACCATACTGAGCGTCTTACTAGGTTGAAATCTTTCTTGTGGACTAGGAAACCAGCCTTGTATCAGGCGCTACGCACAGGGCTCTCTAAAGCTTTCGATCTTATTTATAGCAAGGAGGTTCATGACAGGCATCCGAACAGAGATACAGAAGATTGTGGCGATTGTTGTTCTCTCCTTTTGTTTTTTTTAACAATGACAGTGCCAATCGTGCCCATTGGCCTCTTCCATAGTAGCCATAAAGATGCTTACAGGGGTAACGACATCAAGGTTACATTTGCATTGCTGTACATCACATACCTGTTGGAGATTTCGGCCTTCATTACAGTGGCATATCATGACAAAGATTGGCCTCACGTGGTTGCCCAACATAGCATTATAGGATTCTTAGCTCATAACAGAAGGCACCCATGGTTGATGGGGATTGCAGAAATCTTACAGTGCAAAGGTTTACTTGACACATATTTTGGTTTAGAGCCTACGGGGCGGTCCTGGGACATTACAGATGTAGTACTTGAACATGTTAAAGATGGATGGATGAATGATATAGAGGATGTCGAGAGTTATTGGAAGTTCACTGATGTCAGGGGGCACCGGACACTTGAGCGCAGCGAATGTGAAGGGATCCTTAGGGAGAGTATAGAGAAGCCCTTCGACGAGAGCATCATTCTCTGGCATTTGGCCACGGAATTCTGTTTGTATAGCGAGTACCGTGGTGTACCCGTCGGTTGCAGTTTAGCAGGAGGCCGTTTGCAGTGCAGCTTAATAGATTTCTGCTTGCAGTATATAAAGAAGCTGTTTGAGTGCTTCAAAGCAGCGCTTAAGAGTGCAGCAGGAGTCGTACGGTGGCTGTTTGGCCGCTGCAAAGCAGCGCTTAAGAGTGCAACAGGAGTCTTACGGTGGCTGTTTGGCCGCTGCAAAGCAGAGCTTAATAGTGCAGTCAAAAAGCCCCAAGAAGAAAGTGACATCAAACAGGCCCAAGAAAAAACAGACACGCTGTATTGTATCATGGATCCGTACCTGTCTAAAGGAATCTCCAACTACATGATGCATCTTCTGTTTGCTAATCCTGAGATGTTGATGCCTGGCTGTAGAACAAATCTATTCACGATTGCCTACAGCGAGCTCGAGGCTCTTCTCCAAGGTGATGATGTGTCACGGTTGAATGAGGAAGACATTACCTTCGAGATATTCCTTAAACTCACTAAGTCTACAGGGAAAGGTTTCCTCTACGACGCCTTGCATCTTTGTCAAGCTCTGCAGCAATTAGGTGATGAGGAAAGAATGTGGAAAGTGATCGGAGGTGTATGGACTGAGATGCTCTGCTTTTCGGCCAGTAGATGCAGAGGTTACCTGCACGCCAAGAGCCTTGGCTCCGGCGGAGAGTACCTCACCTTCATCTCCCTCCTCATGTCGCACGCCGGATTGGAGACGTTCCCAGAGAGGCAGCAAAGGGTACAGCTTCGGCTGCCGAAAGAGGTGAGGATACAAGCTGCTGCTAGAAACAAAGCTGCTCTCTCAAACAACCAAGGAAACGAAGCTGCTGCTCCATCACCTGAGGTCGAGATTGTTGTATCCTAGCTACGAGCAATTCCATCTTCTTTTCATTTTGTTCCAAAAGAAGCTACACTGGATGACTACGGCCAGAGCATCCGTCTCAGAACTCTGGTTTGATTATGACTCCTGTATGTTCACTATTACATTACAATATTACTATACTATCGCACAACATTTCTGCACGTCTAGCTAAACGGTTTCGTTGTTCGTACGTTTCTGCTTCGATTTTCTATGAGCATGTGTGTGATGTTATTGTTGTTTCTCCGTCCTTGGGAGCGTACAAGGATTTTCAGCATGCTCTTGCTCTGCTCCTCTGCCGGCGCACACGCGCTCATGCCCTTGTTGATGGTTGGGCCAGCTGTTAAAACCGCCAATATGTTAAGGAAAAAGAATGTCATGATCGCCAAGTGTCTCAGAAAAAAAAATGATGTGCAAACAAATGACTCTACACTTGCTTGGATAAAGCACCAATCTTTGATGTTGCATAGCATTTTGGTTTGGAAATAATATTGGTTACAAGTACTATGCTTTGGAACCATAAGAATATATAAAGGTCCAATATAAAAGGAGCTACATTAGCCAAGGGAACTAAATACTCACTGTAAAGGATGTACCTTTTGCAAATAGAAAAGACAAGAACCAGATTCAGCAAGTTTTGGTGAAGGTCAAGATGAAGCCTGAGATGTGGGTGTTAGCAGGAGCCAAAGCATTAGGTTGTATGTTTTGCGAGTAGTCCACTCGATGTAAGGTTGAGCCAAATCTTCTTTGACTCGAGTGTGCGTCATTCTGTAAGGCTGCATTGTAAACAAATAATACTTTTCCCCTCTAATACAAAGATGTGCAGCTCTCCTGTATATCTGAAAAAAAAACAACCGATTTTGCATAATAAGGAACCATGGTGAATTAAGATTGTCATTTAGAAGCCAGAATTTTAAAGGGGAAATTGCGTTTGTACCATCAGTGTGAGGGCCAATTGTGTTTTTGACCTACCACAACTTTTTCGAATTGAACATGCCGTTTACCATAGGTTTCCATCCCCCCGTGAGATGGAACAAATTGAACGATTAAAAAAAAAGGAAAAAAAATAGAGACGGACGAAACTACCCCCGACTCCATCCAGTCGTTCTCCTCTGTCTTGTCTTCCATTCTCTCCTCGTCCTCAACTAGACTCAACCCTAACCCTAGCCAGGCTTGGCATGCGGCGGCGGTTGGACGGGAGCAGACGAGCGGCGGGCAGGCGGCGCACGAGGCGGGGACGACGCGTGGGAGGATGGGTTCAGAAAGGTATATGGAGGTTTTTTCAAGCCAATGACGTCAAAGCTTCAGTGGTCATGAGTTGATTTGGGCTTCAAAATCAAGAAGCCTAACTTGAGAAGAAAACCGGAGAGACCAAGGGTAGCTAGAATTAAGGCATCTGATGAACCCAGCACTAAGAAGAGGAAATGCATTGATTGTGGTGAAAGAGGACATACAACTAAGTATTGTCACGGTGGTCTCACAGCTAGCCAAAAGAAGATGAGAGCCTCTCAAGAAATGGAAACAGGACAAGGCAGCAATCACTACTAATTTTGCAATTATAAGCATCACGGAATTTTGTTGTTTGTTAACTCCATTTCTTATTCATTTCATAAGTGGGAGTGCAAGTGTCGGTGCTAGTGACATGGGAGAAGGAGGGCCACCAACAGGAAGAGGAAGGGGAGGAGGAGGACGATAAGGAATAGGAGAGAGGCTAGCTGCATATTTTGGATTGTGATCTGCTTCCTATAATATCTAGACTATATTGTTCTATGTAAAATATGTGCTAGATATGTGTTAAGATAGATGCTGCCAAAATTCTGTCTGAAATTGGTCAAAATTCTGTCCAAATTTAGAAAAATTTGAAAATTCTATGTGATCTATTCGAATTTGTGACTATTTTAATTTTAAAAATATCAAAAACTTTGAAGATCTGTTGTACATGGGTTAATGTCAAAAGTTGTGGTAAAATCACAAAAGGGTAACTTGGTTTTTTACCTCAAGACTTAACAGACTCGTGGTGCAAGCTTCGTTCAGTTTAGAAAAGTTGTGGTAAAATCAAAAAAACACATATTCTAGGTAAAATCATAATGGGACAACAAGCTAATGGTAAAATCGCAAAAGTCTCAATTTTAAATACCAAGCTAAATGTCAATATGGGAGATCCAGTGCCTTCGATCTGAGGATACCATCCAACGATGAATACTATAGTACAGACATCATTGTACTACTTAACCGTATAATATTCCATTATTATTACGCTCTCTCTCTCTCACACGCATGCCTGACGCACGCACGCACGCGAGCGTACATTCTGGCTTATTCATCCTCCCAAAATACCGTAAGATTTTGTTGCTCTATATCTGTGTTACGTACCCAAAAACCTGCTTAATTGTCAGGTTATTTGCATTTGATTCTGACTTTCAGCCCTTACAAAAATAGACAGGAAAAAACTTGGAATCTGACGTCACTTCCAGAAAAGTTTGAGCTCCTGTTTTTCCATGTTAGAAGAAGAGACATGGAAGAACAACAAGCTAGTAACGCACAGGATGGACCGAGATTTAATTAGGCTCACAAAGTGGGCCGAGAAAAGAAAAAAAACTAAAAAAAAAAAAATATGTGCTACCGTGCTAAAACATCTAGCTGGGGGGGGGGGGGGGGGGGGGGGGGGGGGAGGGCCGGCTCACCCACCCCACCCATCCACCCAGCTAGCCTCCTCCCTGCGCACTGGAAAACCACTACTGTTGAAACAGGTGGTGCACTAAAACGGAGCCCTAGGAAAATAAAACTGGGTACACCACAAGTATGTAGCTGGCACAAGACTGAACCAGGACCGTTTGGCCTCGACTAACCCTCCAAAAAAAATAAAAGTTTGGCCTGACTGAACAGCAATCACGAGTTGGATTTTCTTCAATATACAGTGAAGGCACTCTGAGTTCTGCTCATCAGTTTATACATGCACAAACTTTACCAGTCTCATTCGGAACCACAAGATTATTAGCAAATAAATAAGCTGACATCGTTGAATTTCCTGTCTCAGAAGTTTTGGGTAACAAGGTAATCACACCATAATCAAGTCCCTTGATCCAGTGGCGGAGCCAGCTCAAAATTTAAGCTGGGGCGAAGATGAACCGTGAATTTAACCAATGGAAAACTTGGTTCATGATGCTATTAATTCTGTAAGCTAATTTGATACGTTGGTGCACAGTTAAAGTACAGGTTGATACTGTACTTGATTAGATTCACCATAGATTTCAGAAACTGTGCGTAATATTCTTTGGAACCGTAATCAGCAGCAATCTAAATACAGGTCAATGAATAATGAGACAACGGGGCAGGCCATCTCGCTGTTTCTTTAAGGGCTGAGAGTTCCATAATCCCCCAAGTTCCCCAACAATTCGGCTGGTTCTCTCCTCCTTAACCTCAAAAGTATCGGTTCATCTTCTTGTCAAGCATCCGCCCCTGGCAATCTGAAGATGAAGGCTGTTTTACTGACTGCAGGTAGCTGGGGCAGCCGCCCCACCCTGCCTATAGGGAGGATCCGCCTCTGGGGTGCGATGTGTCGGAGCCGATGTTCGGCGTCGCGTTTTGTTGCTGGGCTTGGGGTTTGGCCACGATGTTGGTGGCCAAGTTTCGGGGTCACCTTCTTTGGCATGTAGGTGTCTTTCTGATCTTCGGCCGCCGTGGGCTACAGCGAGAAGTTCCGAGATATCGTGTCGAGGTGGACGTGCTTGCCCCGAAGTTTATACCGGGGATGCGTCTTTCGGACTCGCCTTTCAGGCCGTGTGGATTTTCGGTGCATTCCGGCGGTCGCCTTTTGGGCCTCGACGATGCGATGGCCGGCTTTCGTGCAGGTTTGCTTGATGCCGGACGTGGGCTCCGAGACGTTACCTTCGGACGCGCCTCTCTGGCCGTGTGGGCTTCCGAGCCGCTGAGGAAGGTGGAGCTTCGGGGCATGAGCTTCGGGATGCGCCTCCCTGGCCGTGTGGGCGCCTGCCTTCCGCTCGACACAGGTGGCTTCCGGGATTGCTCCTTTCGGAACCTTCTCCGAAACCTCGATCGGTTGTGCTTCGGGGTGGCCATCATTGTATTTTCCGACGCCATCGGGTTCGATCAGGTCGTCGTACACGCCGTACATGTCGTCGAAGCCCAGCGGCTGTGCATGCAACAATAGGCGGCCATGTCGCAATGTCCCACAACGTCGGCGTGGTTTGGAGCTGCCGCAGTTGGCGTTGTTGGCGAGCTCGTATGGCGGTCTCCCAGAGTCCGGAAGCTCCCGGCCGTGGGTGTACAGCTTCGGGTTTTCATGAGGTAGAAGTGGTCGAGGAAGACGACCTCCGGCTGTGACACTTGCTGGGGGTGTCGGGGGCATTGTATCATTGTCGAGGGCGACATTTTCGGCAACATGACGTGCTTCATTGCTTCGGCCTTCGTGGTTCTTGGTGTGGCTCTGAGTGTGCCCGCTGTTGCTTGGGTTTGATGATGATAGCCGCATCGACCAGCTGGTGGAGTGGCGCCGATGGCGAGTTCAGGCGACGGCGATGATGGCCGCGGCGACGAGTGCTCCAGTGACGGCGCCTCTCACCCGGTTTGTCTGTCGTGGCTGAGATGCCGAGGGCAAGAGGGTCGATGTCGCGTTTCCCGCTGGCGTCCTTTGCCGAAGGTCTTGGTTGTTGGTGACGCTTCCAGTGGATCGATGGCGAACTCCATGCTCCTCCCGGAAGGCCGGAAGGCGCCGCTAGAAAGTCGTGCTGCGGGTGTCGGAGCCCTGTGCACGAGGTGCCGCGGATGAAGTTCCGTCCATGCGTCTTTCTTTAGCTAGCACGATGCCGGCAGGTTCCGCATCACCGGGACTCGTGGCTTGCTCCTCCGGGCCTCCGTTTCGTCCTCGCTGCTTCGTTGGCTAGTCTCGGCATGTGGCGGCCGCGTAAGGCGCCAGCGACGAACTTGTTCAGCTTCGGGATTTGTTGATGTGGCATCCGCACCGGGCGCCGGCACGTTGTCTCGTCTCTGGTGCTGGTACGGTGCCTTTGGCGTGTCGTCGGGTTCGTTGGACGAAACACCATGCAGCGGCACTCGCAGTGGGTGTCTGGTGTTTCGTCGTGATGCTGGTGTCGGGTTCCAGTGTCAGCTTGCCGATGCACGGTTGACGGCGGCGATCTGCCGGCGGCGGCATCGGGGCCCTTTCCTCCGGTGCTGCCTCGGGTGTCCAATTTGGACGCAGCTGCTTCGTGGTGGGGTTCGGGTGACAGGGATCCTCGCGGTGCTTCGGCTACAAGGCTCGCCTTGCTGCAGATGAAACCGGCAGCAAGCTTCGCCGCCGTCGAGAGTGGATGCTCATTGCCTGGATCACGGAGACGCAACGGCGTCGACGTGCTCTTCCCAATGGCTCACTGCATGCATGGTTAGCACAGCAAAACGAGCCCGAATGGACACATGTGGCCGGATTGAATAAGCACATGCTAAATGTTATATTAGGTTTTAACTAGAACGAAAGGAATGCTGCTCAGGCGTGTACCACATACACAGGCTGCTCCTTGATTTACCGATTATGGCTAAGCAAACAAGGCTAGAGTGCAGAACAATTTTGCCAAGTGCCAAAGTTGAATGGGCGCATCAGTATACGCGTATTAGTTACAGGTGTTAGCCCGTATGGGAAACAGGCAAAGCAAAAGGTTCATGCGGTTTCCCTCAACATTCATTTTTGCCAAATGATACGAGTAGCTAGCTAGCATAGTATCAGGCGAGCATGAGCAACATACTGACTGAGTGGCAGACAGGGTGCGTTTTCAGCACAAAAACTAGCTTGAACAGCTCAAAGGTTCTGCCGGATGCATGCCATGCATGCAAGGGGGTGTTTAGACTAGCGATAGGTGCACTCTTACACGAACTCACGGCAGAGATTGTAGGTAAAGTGGTAAACAACCTATAGCATAGCAGAGGCGAGTGGTATTGCATACGAGGTGCACAAAATTGTAAACAGCAATTACGATGCCGAATGTAAATAAGCTGTGTAAGTTAAACAACAGATCAAGCTGTGGGAATAAAAGAGCATCACGCCAACGTATTGTTAGCACTTAGCACGATAGGTACGTGTGCATGCTACGAAAGAATTTTGCTCAAACCGGCGCATGAGATTTTACAAGTATTAATCAGAGACGTTGACAGGTAGATACCCGGTGACTCTAGCAAGGTCCGGCAGATATGTTCACTTATTAGCAGTGAATTGTGCTTATGCGAGACTATTAGCATGCAAGCATCGTTTAAATATTATTACACGCTATCTTCAGCACAAAAGATGTCTGGGCAGCGTGGTAAGCAGGTGCGGTTGAAGTACGAGTTCGAACACCGAACGGCAACAATTTTGCAAGAAATGACAGCTGCGGATGGATGTCACCTTAGTGGGCTTTGGCCCAAGGGACGTCTCGGGGACGTCTTCCAGATTGGCCTTTCGGGCCGTGGGCTTCCAGGACGAGCGCGAGGCTTCGGCCTGCAAACCTTCGGGCCGGGGACGACCTTCTGGGCCGGCCTCCGGGACTGCGAGCGCGAGGCTTAGGCCTGTGAACCTTCGGGCCGGGGGATGACCTCCGGGACTCCTCCCCAAGCCTCCGAGACGTGTGGGCTGACCTTCGAGCTCGGGCCTCGGGATGATCTGGCTTCGGGGCCCATCCTTCGGAAGGCTTCACGCCACTGGCCTTCCGTCGATGATGGCTTCTGAAGGTCGGCCACTCCTTCCTGGACACCTCCGAAGGTGACCTTCGGTCTCTCTCTCTTTTTTTTTAATGGGTTGACCTTCGGGAATGCCTTCCCACTCAATCTCACGAGACTTTTTGTACCGATCCCCACGGACGGCGCCAACTGTTGTGGTTACAAGGCCACAATAATAGAAGGGAGTCCTCCAAAGGTCTACCACAAGTGAGGGACCTATGGGAAGGACTAAAATGGGATGGTAAACAAGCATAATGAGAGAGAGTGAGAATGAGGCAACCTGTCTTGGGACCTCTTGGGGCCTTATATTTATAGGGAGGGGAGAAGAGGGGGATCCCTCTTCTACCCTTGGTGGGATACAAATATTACATGATTGCCTTTGGGCTTACAATTGGGCCTAAAGTATACATAGGCTGAATCTAAAGTTGTCGAGCCTATGAGGAGAGTGGGTGCACACACTATGCCTCCCCCAACATAGTTAACCAATATTTTGTACACATATTTATGTTTGCATGTTAGCCCCGTTCATTCAAGCAGTGGTTTGTGTACGTAAACTTTTTACTTACTGTCTAGAAAAAAGCAATTAACATCATGGAAGGATAGATTTTGACGCAGAATCAGTTTCACTGATCTGTTAGCTCTAATCAAGGACTACATGCATTTGTTGAAGTTTAGTAGAAACCTTTTCAAGTGCGTCTACCACTCCCCACTGTACAACATTTAAAATTAGGAATATGCTATTAGTTGTGATTGATGAGCTTGTGATTGTCCCAATGTCGTAATAGTAGTCTAATTTGACCTTTTGTAGTCTCCAGTAGGCAATTTAACTCATGAGTATAGATCAATCTTTTTAGCTAATGAGCTCGCACAAACTGCTTCATGCTAAATCTCATCTATAATTGCATCATGTCTATCACAGTGCATGTTTCTTACAGTTTGTCAGCTTGTTGATATGGATTCTTGTCCTCTTTTTACAATCTTATATTCATGAAGGCACATGTGCCATACTTTATTTGTTTTCATTGGTTGGGTGATATTTTGATGAGTTGATTATAAACATTTATATATGGTTCTTGGAGAGTCTGACTCATTCATTAGATTGCTGTTGGTAACCAATCCAGACATGAATAGCTCATGCTGTTGTAAATGCAGATAGGAAGCCGCCGGGTGTTGGTCGCGGAAGAGGAAGAGGGGATATTGGTGCTAAACCTGGAGGCGGGGGCATCGGGCGTGGCCAAGATGATGGAGGCAAAGGTGGCGGTGGCCGTGGAAGGGGTGGAGTTGGTGGTAAAGGTGGCAACAAAGGTACGTGCTTTCTTAATTCATATCCACTTTGACTGTTTTCGGTCTCCCTTGATTCCAATAGATACTAATCTGCTTCACACTTCCTACTTGTTGCCAGGTGGGGGCCGTGGGCGTGGCTGAAAATGATCTTCACATGGGTGAATGCCGCTTTTTAAGGCCTGTAGCTGTGTTGCATAGATTGCTTAGGACGTGAAGAATGAACTTTGGAGTTAGGATGGGGTGGTTGTTTTGTGGCAAAAACAAAAATGGTTTGGATTTGAAACAGTGCGAGACGGAAGCTCTCAGACCTCTCTTCACAGTTCACTTGATGTTTGGAGTATATGAGCCATCCGTTCATTTGCCAGGAAGTATCCAGATTGAATGAAATGATGTTTGCCTTAGTGTTGTGATAACTGCGCTTCTAAGTGCAGGGCTTGCCTGTTAGTACACCACGCGTATTTCTTTTGATGCAGCAGCTTTCTGGTTCAACATGTGAGATTGGATACTTCAGTATCGTTCCTTGGCATGTGAATACACCAAATTTTCCCTCTCAGAGAAAGGACAGATAAAAATTGCAAGAGTAACATGAAACAGTCCAAAGCAGACGTAAGTTAAGCCGTTGGTCATATTCTGTCTAGTGAACAGACACGGATGGTGATTCTGTCAACATCTGACAGGAGAAAGGCGAAAATGAAATGGCTGAAGCACTCAACAAAATGCTGCTTAAATAGTAGACATCAACAGAGATGCATTGGATGATCTTCTGGACGCTGAGTCTCTTCTTCCCTTTAGGAAATCCGTGTACCAAACGGCAGAGCGTCTTGGATACCTTTTCAAATCATCCGCTGCTAAGTCCACATAGTAGAGTCCATAGGAATTCTGGTTACCACCGAGCAGTTCATACAGATCCACTAGCGACCAGACAAAATAGCCCTTTACATTTGAACCATTCCTGTGGAAGACATTTACTTGAGGTTATTGCCATATCAATGTGTTTCGTAAAAGTAATAGTTATATGAGAAAGCCTGGGTGCCATCAGCTATCTATCATTTGATCAAATTTTGGCTTAATCAGGCGATTCCTCGCCCGCGCGCGGATCTCTCGCTTCCCCCTCCTCTCCGGCGGCCTCGTCGGCGCTGGAGAGGACGGGGTAGCAGGATCTAGTCGCGGGCGGGCTAGTCTTAGCTGTAGATTGTAGGAGTAGGGTAGGTAGGGTTAGGGTTCCGGCATCGTCCTCGTCGGCGATGGTCGGTTTTGGTGCTCCCCGCGACGGATCTGGTGGCGATGGCGTCGGTGACGGCGTTGAGCTTGCTGGTGAAGATGCGTGGTGGGCTTGGTTTCCGGACGCCGGCGGTGAGGCGATGGCGTCGTCGACGGTATGGAATAATTTCTCTCTTGCCCATCCTCGCCTCGTTGGTGCGCTGCTCCGGTGCCGGCGGCGGGCTTGTGGAGTTGAGATCCCTGTAGTGGGGTCGCTGTACAGGAGTATCGGGGAGACCCTTCTTCCCGGTCGTCGTTGTTTGTCTTTGCTGGGGTGGTCCTTCTCGCCGGGTTTTTGCTCTTCTTCTCATCTCCGATTCGTGATGGCCGACAACCGTTCAGCTATGGCATGGGTGCTCTGGAGAAGGCAAGAGCGCTGGATTTCGAGGCATGTCCAGAGTTTGGAGTTCGCGGCGGAGTTGCAGGGAGGAGTCCGGCGGATTCCGGCGAGCGGCGCCGGCGACTGGAGAGTTTGTGTTTCCTTTTGGTGTAAGGGGTTGTGCGTAATTTCCAATATGTCTGGGGTGTTTTCTGTAAAATTCCTGAGATGTATTGGTTTTCTATCAATATAATCCTCTTTCACTCGCAAAAAAAATTTTTTTGGCTTAATCATCGGTGATTCCTAATACTTCCATTTTACTGGAGTTAAACATGATACAGCTTGAACATAAGCTTTATGTATTATCATAGAAGCTCAGGCGCAGTAGTCTTTGGCGATATCACTATAGTGTCACAAGAGTGCTGTTTTGAACATTCACATGGTCATCAGTACACTCAAATTTTAAACTACTTAAAATCTTGCTACATCGTTTTCAAAAAGTTTCTTCGGGTTACAGTTTTCATGCATCATACTTGTCGGCGCTCAGTAACCGGCCGACGAGTAGATTTGTGCGCGGCTCGACGACGATCAGAAAGTATGTGTTTGACACGATGGGTTATACTGGTTCAGGCAAGAAAAGCCCTACGTCCAGTTTGAGGTTTTGCTCGTGTTGCTCGTAGTAGGGGTTACAAGCTGTGGTGAGAGAGGGATTCGCTCCCAAGTCTCAGTCGCTGCGTTGTGTGTGTGTTCGTGTGTGTGAGAAAAGAGCTTTCTGCAAGCCAAAAGAACTCTCCCTCCCTCCTGGGCCCAATCCTCCCTTTTATACGACAAGGGAGAACGGTACAGATGGAGGAAAGAAGAAAAAGAAAGAGAAAGTAAAAGATAAGTGGAAAGGCGGGGGAGATGGAGTCGGTCCGTCTTCGCTGGTTCCGGTGTCTTCCGCCGCAATCTTCGCGCCAGGTAATTTGATGAGGTCATCCGTGTCCTGTCTGGGCGCCGTGGAGCGCCCATTCCCTAATCTGCACTGTTATTCACTGTGGGTGCGCTGTAGGTACCTGTGGAGTTGGGTGACGGTCATTCCGCGCACAGTTACTACTGTGTAGCGTACTTGGTGCATGCATTCTCCGTTCCACGCCTGATCCGGATGCGACGCCCCCACTCCGTCGTACGTCAGGCACAGTGTACCTTCGCACCGTCCAGGAGTGGATATGGAGCGTCTTCTTATCCAAATCTGGCCGGCCGTACACCTGAGTTTGACCAATGCACCCATGCCGCCCCCGAGCTCACTTCCCGGCCGCGGTGGTCGGGTTTGCTTCGGGTCGAGACCCTCTATCGATCCCGACCACTGCCGAGGCATATGGGTGGCGGACGGCGGCTAGCCTGGGTTTGGTCGGAGGAGTCGCTCGACTCCGTGGCGCCCGACTCCCGCCGCGGGGAGTCGGGTTCGTTGCCACGCCCGAGCCGGGTTCCTTTAGCGCTGGACCAATCGTAGTCCTGGGTGGGGGGCCGTGCCCTATGCAGCCATGTGCGCCCGGGCCTTTAGCAGGCCGTGAAGAACGGATGCTCTGTGGGCCAAAGGCCGTTGTCGCGCCCTCCGCCCGACTGGGCCGTCACACGGGCCCGGCTTTCCATCACTCAGCTATATACGAGGCCTTTGGGTCTCGGTCAGCTTCCATGCTTCGCTATTCAGTATGCATACCGTATAGGGTACCTAGAAAATGGGTACCCGACAGTAGCCCCCGAGTCCTGACGAGAGCGCCGTGCTGTCGTCGGGACTGGTACGGCTGCCGGATGTGGCCATTCACTTCGCCGGCGGGTGCGCGCGAGTGCACCCGCCGGGTGTAGCCCCCGAGGCTGGGAGCTAGTAGGAGACTAGCTTCCAGGCTTTTCTCAAGCTTTCTCTTTTTTTTTTGAGATCTTTTCTCAAGCTTTCTCGGTGTGACGTCGCAGCGAGCCGTGTCGTTTGTCCGTAGCCATGATGACCGAGCCCCCGGGCCTCCTCTTATGTCCGAGGGGGGAGTGCACTAATCCGGCGGGTAAATCGGTGCCCAGCGGACTTCTCCCTGACCTTGCCCAGAGGGCGCGGCCGCCGAAGCCTGCAGCCCATGGGCCGACTGTGGTTGGATTCCGTTTTTCCTCCGCTTGTCGCGGTGTGTTGGGCTTATCCACATGGCGTCGCTGTGGTAGGGTAGTGCTCTTCGGCTTCCGCAGCCGTCTCCTTATGCACACGGTTCATGCTAGACCGCGCGACGCGCCTATAAATAGGCCCGCATCCTCGGCCTGGTTTTTTCGAACTCACCATGTCTAAGCGCCAGAAATCTCGTTCACGCAAGGGAGGCTCAAAGGGAGGAGGAGGAGGAGAGGGCGTCGTATCCTCTTCTCTAGCTTCGCGCCTTTTGCCTCCTCCCCCACTATGCACCTGCCAAGATCTGGTTCCGGTGGTCGAAGCGGTTCCGCTCGTGGTGGTGCCTCCAGATCCGGCAGCCGGGAGCTCGGCGCGCCCGAGTCGGAGAAGCCTGAGGTCATCATCCTTTCCTCCGACGAGGGAGGAGACGATGACTCGAGCCAAACGACCCAGGCCGGCCGTCGACGTTCGACCGGTGCTCGCCGGCGCCACCGCAGGTTTTCGTCCTGCTTTGGCCTAGCCCACCGGACTCGGAGTCATTCCCGCGAGGATTAGACGGGCTCCCGTCAACCCTCGGCGTCCTAGGAGTCGCTCCTGCGAGGATTATGTGGCCTTAGATTGGGCACCGCCACCCTCGAGGTAGAGTCCTTGGCGCCGACATGCTGGTTCCACCCTCTCATACGAATTTTTGCTGCGGGTGGATCCAACACGGGCCTTTAGGCCTGTTTATCCGGCCACTTGTGGCCAATCCATGGATTCATAGGACTAATGTAATCTCTTTCCCTGTTAACGATCTTTCGTTTGTGTTGCGACCACGCTGTTGGTCTCTTGTGCGAATGCATGCCTTCGAGCCCCCGATCGTTTCGGGGGTCCGGCCGAAGACGGTTTCGACTTTGTTCGTTTGTCCTTCCGCATCCTGTCGGGAGGATGGAGGATCGGGGCCGTCCGCGCCATTCCTCGATGGTTCGATGAGTGGTGCCATTTGAGTTGCAAACGGGCTCGTTCGAGTGGCACCCCGGTTTGCCCTTAGCGGGGACCCGGTTGAGACCAGCGGGGATCAGTGCCATATGATCCGGGAGATTGTCCCATTTAGTTTCCGAGTCCGTTCGACCGGTCTCGGCGGCTCGTTGCCAGCTCTCGATGAGCAAACCATGGGCTTATTTCGTCCTCGAACTCAGACGTATTCGACAGGGGCCCACACGCTTCGCGCATACGGGTACTGGCCGCTGGTGCCCCCCTTTGATTACCCCTTACTCTTGTTTGGCCCAGAGCGGCCGTCGAACCCAACGCTGGGCCGGCCTTCGAACTCTTGGGCCGAGAATGGGCCGTCGGAGCGTTTACAGCTCCTAGCCACTTTACCTGGGGGCCCAAACCGGCTTCCCTACTAGTTGAGCCCATGAGGCGTCGGTCGCGAGGCGTCGCGTCGCTTCGCCGGCGCGGATCTAGAGGCGCGGCGCTTGGACGAAACGCAACGAAGAGGCGTGCGTTATCTCCACCTGCACACGTTAGGGCGGAGGAAAACGAAGGGACGCGAGATTTAAGGCGGGAAACGGCACCGCGTCGGTCCGGCGCATATAAATAGGCCATACCTATCCGGGGAGTCTTCTCGCATACTCCATCGCCCGTTACTGTTCGCCTTTCTTCTCTCTTTGCGATCGCCTTTGATTCCCCTCGCTCCACGCTGCTTCTCGCCCCATTCGCCACCATTCGCCGTCCAATCCGCAACCGCCGTCGGTCGATTCGATCCCGGCGTCGTCCGCGCTCCCTCATCCCGTTGAATCTGATGGCGGAGGAGGGAGACGAGTGGCCGGAGTCGGTGGTGACGCCGGAACTGCTGCGCGGGCTGGTCGCGAAGGGCCTCCTTCGCCCGCTCTCTGATGCGGTGGAGTTGATGGTGCCGTCGGAGCGGTCGCCTTCTCCGCCGGACGACTACATCGTCTCGTTCTTCCACTTCCACTCCCGTGGATTCGGGGTGCCGGCGCACCCCTTCTTCCGCGGGCTTCTGGGCTACTACGGGATCGAGGTTCAGCACCTTAATCCCAACTCGATCGGCCACATCGCCGGCTTCATCACGCTGTGCGAGGCCTACCTCGGCATTCCCCCCAACTTCGATCTGTGGAGGTACTTCTTCAGGGCGTCGCTCCAGCCCATCCGCGGGCGAGTCCCGCTCGTGGGCTCTGCGAGCCTGCGTCTCCGCGTGGAGCGGGCGTCGGGCTACATCACGTGGGTGCACACTTCCTCCAACTCCGGGTGGCACGACCGGTGGTTCTACTTGAAGAACGAGCGCACCGGCCCGCTGCCCAAGTTCACCAACGCCCGGTTGTCCGGGGCCCCCGACTGCTGGCACTGGGGCCTCGGAGCGAGGGAGATTGCAGCGATCCAGCCCCTCATCGACGCCGTGGCGGTGCTGCGTGACCGGGGGGTGTCGATGGTCGGCATCACCGGCCACTTCCACAGCATCCGCGTGCTGCCGCTGATGCGCCGCGCGCTCCCCATGTGGGAGATGACGCCAGACGCCGACCTTCGGGGGACGGCTATGGCGATTGGCGAGCCGCTGAGCCACCGTGAGATCGGGGCGCGTCTGTCAGAGGCGGCCGGCAAGTCCGCCCTGCACTTCATCGACAACGAGTTCGAGTGACTTGTCGCGGGCCACCCCTCTGCGCTGCCGCACGCCAACGCAATTCGCTTTGTAAGTTTCTTCTCCACACTTTCTTGGCTAATTGGCACTTGTTTGTTTGAGATAAATGACTGCAGCATCCTTACATCTCCCTTTGGGTGCAGCCGGGGTTAGCCGTTCGGCACTCGACAGCCCCCGTCCCGAGGACGCAGACCGACGGGCGGTGAACCGCGCCCACGGCGAGAGGACGAAGCGGCGAAAAGATCGCCGCAAGGCCCGGAAGGACGCCTACGAGGCGAGGAGGAGAGACCGGGCGCGTCGTCGCCGGAGCGGCGAAGCGGTGGACACCGAGTCTGAGTTCGACACGGACTCGGCGCTCGACCACAGCAGCAGGGAGGCCAGTGACGGCGGTCACCACGACGACGCGTGGATCGACGACGTCATCCCTGACGACGACGGCGCGCAATCGATTCCGGCGGGCGACATCGCCGGCGAGGGCCAGGGGCCCTCATCGAGCGGTCCCGGTGACGTGGTCACGGTCGCAGCGACGTCGACAGCGGCGGCAGGGAGCCTCGATGTCCTTGTTGCCGTCGCCGCTCCGGCCGGGACCTCCTCCCTTGCCGGGACGACTTCCGCGTCGCCGGCCGCCCCCGAGACCGGCGCGGGGACGACCGAGTCCGGGGTCTCGCGGGAGGTGGTCCCGCCCGAGGGGCCCGGCGCACCTCATCCGACCCCCGACTTGGGGGCGCGGGGTGGCGAAGAACCTACCCCCGGCACGGCAGCTCGTGCGGCCGCCGGACAAGACTCGCGGCGCCCATCGGTCAAGACCGCGCGGAAGCGCAAGCGGTCCGACATGTAAGTTTGTTTTATCGTGTCTTTTGTTGCCGTTTGACTTGTATTTGTTCGCCTTTTTTCTGAACTGCGACATGCATCCTTGCAGCCCCGCCCCGAAATGGGACGGGACCCAGTTGGCCCCTCACAAGGCGTTGCGTCTTGCCGCCGAGCAGAGTCGGAGCCAGGAGGACTCCGCTCCACAGCAGGATGACACCGCGCGGAGGCAGCCGGGGGTCGCAGCGGCGCCGGAGGAGACGGAGCGGGAGCGCGACGCGCCGAGGGACGACGGCGCGGCGACGCGTCAGGGTTCCGCACCCGTAGCGAGCGCAGCCCCCGACTCCGAGGGTCGGGGTGGCGAGCCACGGCCTGGCACCGCCCCACCACGCACACAAGGTATCGCCGGCGCAGGGGGTCGGCCCGTCGAGGTCCGTCCGACGTCGAGCCCGTCGTCGTCGAGGGCCGGTGACGCCGGTAACGTTGCGGGGGCTCGTCAGGGAGCCGCCTCTCAGCCGAGGAGTGCGGCCGGCGATCCGCGCTGGGACGCAGCCGCCGCCGGTGTGCCGCTGATCCAACGTCTGGCGCGGTCCGGCTGGGAGCCGGATGTACTGGTGAACACGCCGGAGGGCCCGGTCCCCGTGACCGACTCGGCGGAGTCGAAAGCCTGGTCGTTCATGGCCCAGGAGCTCTCCCACACCTTCAGCAGGCTGGAGACGATCAAGGCGTCGGTCGCGGCGGAGGTCGACGCCGCGAAGGAGCAGATGATGAACGCGCGGGTTCCTCTTGACGTGAGTGGGAGATCTCTCCGCCCTCTTTCTTTTTTGTTTTGGAAGTTCATCGTGTTTGCCTTTTTGCCTTACGGCTTCTCTTGCCTTCCGCAGACCTTGCTCGCAAACAGCAAGCTCAAGTCGAACCTCATCCGGCACCAGCTGAAGGAATACGTCGCCCGAGGCGAAGAGCTGGCGCGCGCGCTGCGAGTCTCCGACTCCATCCGCCGCCAAGCCGAGGCCGCCGAGACCGCGACAAAGGCAGCGGAGGACGCCAAGCAGAGAGCCGCGAACGCAGAGTCGGTGCTGGGCGATATGGCCGAGCGTGCTGAGGCCGCGGAGAAGCTATTAAAGACCCGGGAGCAAGAGCTGCAGCAGGAGCGCGAGCTCCGAACCGCCGCCGACAAGGCTCTGCTGGCCGCGACTCAACGCGCCGAGACCGCCGAGAGCAGGGCGACGGCGGCCGAGACGGCACTGAGCAAGGAGAGGGAGCTCAAGGTCGCTGCCCAGTCATCGTTGACCAACATGACCGTTGAACTCCAGAAGACGCAAAAGGAGCTGAAGAGTAAGTCGGTTTACCTGTCCTCTGACCGTCTCGGCGTACCAGCATTTTGTTTCGATTGTATAACCGATTCTGTTGCTTTGGCCAGACGCGCAGGAGCTCAGGTGCAGTCGCAGACGGTACTGGCGGACCTTGACCTGCTGCGGCAGGCCATGGAGATCGCTTGCAATGAGATCGGTGTGCCGCGTCCACCACACGCCACATCTGTGATCCCGCAGGTGGCCGGGCTCCCCGCCTACTTCCGCGTGCAGGAGGAGGAATGCCTTCGGACCGGGGTCCAGCTCGCCTTTGCCGTGTCGAAGAGTCACTACGGAGATCACTTCAAGATCGACGTGCTGGCGAGAGGCTACGAGCCTTCCTGTAGTGAGGCCGACTTGGAGCGGATCGAGGAAGAAGTGGTTCCCTTTGCGCGCCGTCTTGCCGATGACAACCTGGACATGATCCCCTCGCGCCGTGGCGAGGGTGAAAATCAGTAGGTTAGGTGGTGACGGTCGGAGTCGGGCCCGTGCGGGATTTTGTAAACAAGGATGCGGGCATGCGCGCCCGTTTGTTTATATGAATTCTCGTTTCGCTTTTCGCAAGTTTTTCGTTCGTTTTACTCTTTTCGTGTGACGATTCGCCTCGAGCACTCGTGATCTCAGAAGATCGACTCAATTCCGACCAGTCGCTCGGGCCGACCCTATCCACTGGGGCGTCGGGTGCCCTTGATCGAACTGGCCGAGCCTTAAGCCAATATCAGGGGCTCACGATTTTCGCTGCAATTCGTCACACTTCGAGTTTTAGGACGTCGGTTTTGCGTTCGTGGAGGTCCGCTCTTAGTCGAATTGCGTTGTTTCTCTTAAGAGCATCGCTCCTAGCGCATACAAAATCGACGCGGCACAAAGCCACACCCGCCGGGTGGAGCCTCTGAGGGGAGCGCACCCAGGCGGCTGCCCAAGAGGTGTGTAAAGAAAACACCGGGTTCGTTTGATGTTGATGCATCGGCAGAAAGACAACAAACGAAATTTACAGAGCTAAGGATAGAAGCGACGTAGCTGCTCAATGTTCCAGGCGTTGGCGACGAGTTGGCCTTCCGAGTCCATGAGCTTGTACGTTCCGGGACGTAGCACCTCAGCGATGACGAACGGTCCCTCCCACGGCGGTGATAGCTTGTGTCGATCTTTGTTGCTCTGCACCAGTCGGAGGACTAGGTCTCCTTCCTTGAACGCGCGGCCGCGAACTCGCCGTCCGTGGTAGCGGCGCATGGCTTGTTGACACTTGGCGGATCGCATGAGGGCGACCTCCCGATCCTCATCGATTTGGTCAAGGGCATCCTCGAGAAATCTTTTGTTGGCCTCCTCGTTGAAGGCGCGAACCCGAGGAGCGCCGTACTCGATGTCAGTCGGGAGCACCGCCTCTGCTCCGTAGAGCATGAAGAACGGTGTTTGCCCTGTCGCCCGACTCGGTGTGGTGCGCAAGCTCCACAACACCGCGGGCAACTCTCGCACCCATCGGCCAGCATGAACCTTCAATTTGTTGAAAATCCTCGGTTTGAGCCCTTGCAAGATCATTCCGTTTGCTCTCTCGACCTGGCCGTTGGCCTGTGGGTGCGCGACTGCTGCCCAGTCGACCCGGATGTTGTAGTCATCGCAGAATTCGAGGAACTCGTTGCCGGTGAACTGAGTTCCGTTGTCAGTGATGATGGAGTTCGGCACTCCAAAGCGATGAATGATGTCGGTGAAGAATCGAACGGCTTCGGCTGACCTGATCTTCACGAGGGGTCGTGCCTCAATCCACTTGGAGAATTTGTCGACGGCCACCAGCAGATGCGTGTAACCCCCGGGCGCCTTCTTTAGGGGCCCGACCAAGTCCAACCCCCACACAGCGAAAGGCCAGGTGATGGGTATGGTTTGAAGGGCTTGCGCTGGCATGTGAGTCCTTCGAGCGTAGTATTGACACCCTTCGCAAGTGCGTACTACCTCGGTGGCGTCGGACACAGCCGTGGGCCAGTAGAAACCATGCCGGAACGCCTTTCTGACTAGGCTCCTTGGGGCCACATGGTGGCCGCACTCGCCTGCGTGAATATCGGACAGTAGCTCTTTCCTCCACTCGATGGGGATGCAGCGCTGAAGCAGTCCCGAGTGACCCTTTTTGTAGAGCTCGCCGCCGACTATGACGAATGATTTGGCTCGACGCGCGAGACGTCTCGCTTCCGTCTGGTCGGCGGGGAGTTGTTCTCGGAGTAAGCAGTCGAGGAAATGAGTCCTCCAGTCGGACACTGGGTCAGGCGCAGCCCCCGAGCCCCCGACCGCCTCGTCGGCAGTCGGGGCCGAGCCCCCGACCGCTTCGTCAGCTGTCGGGATAGCAAGAACGGCTCGACCCGAGTCATCTCTGAGAGGAGGGGACGTACCTTCCATCGGCAAGAAATCGGCGCTGTCTGGTTGGGTTGTTGAAGCGTCCGTCGTGGGTGTGGCTGGCGCCTCACGCGCCGACGGCTTCTGCTGGTCGTGGGAGAAAACGCCGACGGGGACAGGGTCCCGGTTGGAGGCCATCTTCGCGAGGCCATCCGCTTCTTCGTTGTAGCGGCGAAGTACGTGACTGACCTGGAAGCCTTCGAACTTTTCTTGAAGTCGCCGCACCTCAGCGCAGTACGCCGCCATCTTCGGGTTCGAGCAATTTGACTCGCTCGTCACCTGATCGGCGATAAGCTGGGAGTCACCGAAGACCTCCAGCCTTTTGACGCCGAGTTCGATCGCCGCCTTCATGCCGTTGACGAGTGCCTCGTACTCCGCCACGTTATGGGACGCGGGGAAGTTGAGTCGGACTGCGTAGCGCAGTCGGGATCCGAGTGGTGAGACAAGCACAAAACCGCTTCCGGCGCCTCTTTTTGTCAGCGAGCCGTCGAAAAACATGTTCCAACACTCTTGCTCGACGGGCGCAGGTGGCAGCTGGATCTCGGTCCACTCGGCAGCGAAGTCCGCAAGCACTTGCGACTTGATCGCGGTGCGTGGGGCGAACTCGAGCTCCTGTCCCATGAGCTCAAGGGCCCACTTCGCGGCCTTGTTCGTGGCCTCTTTGCTCCTCAACGCCTCGCCGAGAGGGAAGGAGGTGACCACAGTAATCGGATGCGCATCAAAGTAATGACGGAGCTTCCTTTTTGTGATGACGACCGCGTACAACAACTTCTGCAGCTGAGTCCAACGGGTCTTGGTGTCGGACAAAACCTCGCTGACAAAGTATACCGGTCACTGGACTTTCAAAGCGTGTCCAGGCTCCTCTTTACCACCAGCGCCGAGCTGACCACCTGAGTGGTTGCGGCGAGGTACAAGAGGAGAGGCTCGCGCTCTGCAGGGGCTGTCAGGACGGGTGCGTTCGATGGCACCGTCTTAAGCCGATCGAGCGCGGTTTGGGCCTCGGGGCTCCAAACGAAGTGTTCCGACTTCTTGAGCAGTCGATACAGGGGCAGACCCCTCTCTCCGAGTCGGGAGATGAACCGACTGAGAGCCGCGAGGCATCCCATGACACGTTGCACGCCTTTCAGGTTCTGGATGGGACCCATCTTCGTGATGGCTTCGATCTTCTCGGGATTGGCTTCGATGCCGCGTTCCGAGACGCAAAACCCAAGCAGCATTCCTTTCGGAACTCCAAAGACGCACTTCTCCGGGTTCAGTTTTATGCCGCACGCCCTCAGCTTCTGAAAAGCTTGATCGAGGTCGGCGACAAGGTCATCGGTCTTCTTGGACTTCACCACGATGTCGTCCACATATGCTTCGACGATCCGACCGATGAGATCGCCGAAACATTTGATCATGCACCGCTGGAACGTTGCCCCGGCGTTTTTCAACCCAAACGGCATCGTTACGTAACAATATACGCCATACGGGGTGATGAACGCAGTCGCGAGCTGGTCGGACTCTTTCAACGGGATCTGGTGGTAACCAGAGTACGCGTCGAGAAAGCAGAGGGTTTCGCACCCAGCGGTCGAGTCTACGATTTGATCAATACGCGGCAAAGGAAACGGATCCTTCGGGCACGCCTTATTGAGATTCGTATAGTCAACACACATCCGCCACTTTCCATTCTTCTTTTTCACAAGTACAGGATTGGATAACCACTCGGGGTGGTACACCTCTTTGATAAACCCAGCAGCTAAGAGTTTCGATAACTCCTCGCCGATGGCCTTGTGCTTCTCCTTATCGTAACGGCGCATGTGTTGTCTCACCGGGCGAGAGCCCGGCTTGATACACAGGGAGTGTTCGGCGACGTTCCTCGGGATGCCCGGCATGTCCGAGGGCTTCCACGCGAATATGTCCTGGTTGGCTCGGAGGAAGTCGACGAGCGCGCTTTCCTATTTGTCGGAAAGCGCGGTGCCGATGCGCACGGTCTTGCTGTCGGGGTCGGACGGGTTGAGCGGGATCTCCTTGATGTCCTTGGCCGGGTCAAACAACCCGGTCGTGCTCTTGCAGTCGGGACCGGCCTCCTCCGCCGTCGCAGCGACAGCTGGGAGCTCGTCCTTATGCAGGAGGGCTTCCGCGACCTCGCAGGCCTCGCGGTCGCACTCGTAGGCGCGCTGGATAGACGTGCTCACCGTGATGACCCCCTTGGGGCCCGGCATCTTCAGCTTGAGGTAGGTGTAGTTGGGCACGGCCATGAACTTCGCGTAACATGGCCGCCCGAGTACTGCGTGGTACGCCCCGGGGAAGTCCACCACCTCGAAAGTCAGCGTCTCGGTGCGGCAGTTGGCGGCGGTGCCGAAGGTCACGGGCAGATCGATCTGCCCGAGCGGCACCACATGCTTGCCGGGGACGATCCTGTGGAACGGCGCCCGAGTCGGTCGGACGCGGTCCCGACTGATCCCCATGGCGTCGAGAGTCTCTCCGTAGAGGATGTTGAGGCCACTGCCCCAGTCCATGAGAACCTTGGAGAGCCGCTTCTTGCCGATGATAGGGTCGACGACGAGCGGGTAGCGCCCCGGGCGAGGCACGTGCTCCGGGTGGTCGGAGCGGTCGAACGTGACCGCGGAGTCGGACCACTTCAGGAAAGTGGGGACGGCCGGCTCCGCGGCGTAGACCTCGCGGCGGACGAGCTTCTGCTGCCTTCGCGGCGCGCAGGCCTCCGGTCCCCCGAAGATCATGAGGCAGCCATCAGGGTGGGGGAAGGCATCGTCATCCCCGCCCTTGCCATCATCGTCGCCCTTGGGCGGCGGGTCGTCGCGCTCCGCCTTCTTGGAGCTGCCGGTGAGGAACTTGCGGAGCAGCCCGCAGTCCTTGAGGGCGTGCTTGACGGGGAACGCGTGATTGGTGCAGGGCTCCTCGAGCTTCTTCTCGAAGTAGTTGGACACGCCCTCCGCGGACGCGCGCTTCGGCTTGCGCTCCGCCGCGGCGACAAGAGATGCCTCCTGTCGCGCGACGTTGCCCTTCTTCTTCTTCTTCTTCTTGGGCTGGCTGGAAGAGCCGGCCCCTCCCGTCGACTCCTCCCTCTTGGCCTTGGCCTTGAGCTTGGCCGGAGTCTTGGTGAAGATCGCCCCCACCGCGTCCTCGCCGGACGCGAAGTTGGTGGCGATGTCGAGGAGGTCCTTGGTCGTGCGTGGGCTGCTGCGCCCCAGCTCGTGCACCAGGGTCTTGTTTGTCGTCCCGGCAAGGAAAGCGCTGACGACGTCGGTGTCGGCGATGTTGGGCAGCGCGTTGCACTGCTTTGAGAACCCCGGATGTAGTCGCGCAGGGTCTCGTCGGAATGCTGGCGACAGTTCCGGAGATCCCACGGGTTCCCGGGACGTTCGTACGTCCCCTGGAAGTTGCCGACGAAGACGTCCTCCAAATCCTCCCAGCTCTGGATGATCCCTTCCGGGAGGTGCTCGAGCCACGCCCGTGTCGGGTCGGCGAGGTAAAGCGGGGGGTTGCGGATGACAAACTCATCGCTGTCAGCACCGCCTGCCAGACAGGAGAGTCGGTAATCACCCAACCAAATAGCCGGGTTCGAGTCACCCGAGTACTTGGTAATGTTGGTCGGCGCGCGATATCGCTGCGGGAATGGTGCGCACCGAATGTGGCGCCCGAAGGCGCGCGGCCCCAGAGGCGGAGGGCTCGGACTCCGGTCCTCCTCCGGGTCATAGCGACCACCTCGTCGAGGGTGGTAGCCGCGCATCTCGGCTTCGCGCCGAGTGCCATGGGCTGGACCACGTCTGCGCGCATCTAGAAGTATGCGCGCATCCCGCACGGGCCCCACGCGCTCCTTGATGGGAGGCAGGTTGCGGCCGCCCGATCCACGCGTCGGCTGCGCTACGGACACCTCCTTGTCGTCGTGGCGGTCGACGGAGCGCCGCAGAGCGCCGCAGAGCTGTCGGCCTGCTGCTCCGCCGCCACCTCGAGCAGCCGCAGGAGCTCCCTGCGCTTCCGCTCGTCCTCCGGGGTCACAGGTTGCGGAAGGTCTCGCGCGAGGGCCGCTGCCGCCGCCAGATTTTGGCTGGCTCGCGGGAGGTGAAGCGGTTGCCCGCGATGTCATGCAAGATGCGGTGCTGCACATCGCGCGCCATGGTGCGGGCGCGCCCTGCGGGGCCACGCTGCTGGGCAATCGCCTGCTCCAGGAGCTGACGCTCCCGCTCGATGCCGCACTCCATGTCGGCGAGCTCCCGCCTCCGCGCGAGCAGCTGCTCCAATGCTGGCGGGTCCTGTGGTGGGGGTGTAGCGCCCCCTACCACAGGCACTGGGCGCGGGTCTGGGCCTCCATCGCCGGATGGCTCGTTCCCGTCATCACCTTCCCCATCGCTGGGGTCGGCGATATCTCCGTCCCGAATCTCGGCCATGAGACACTCGCGGGACGGGTCGAATGTGAGCGCGTCGAAGCACTCAGCAAGGAGGTCCTCGACAGAGTCGCGGTCCTGGGTATCGGCGGGCTCCGCGCCCACAGATACGGATGTGCCAACGGCGGGACCGGGAGGTCCGGTCCGGCTAGGCGGGAAGCGGCACGCGAGCTCGTGCTCCAGTGCCTCCATAGACTCCCGCAGCCGAGGCGGCAGGGAGGCTCGACGCTCCCAGGCCTCGTAGCCAGGCGGGAGTGGCGGTCCCTCAACAAGGTAGTTGTTGAGGAGTGCCAGTGCGTAGAAGATACGCCGGCTTTCATCTGGCCGGGGGTTCGCACCGAGGTACGCCTCGATGCGCACGGGCAGTGCTCGGGCCCCCGGTCCACGCGAGAGGTAGACATCCGAAGTGAAGACGCGCAACGGCTCCGCGCCGGCACTGCTGCGCATCCGCTGCAGCTCGGCATGATCCGTCAGGAAGTCCACGTCGCCGAAACGGAAGACACGGTACGGGACCGTGTACGGAGTGTAGAACCGGGAAGAGGGCGCGGCGGAGCGCCTCCGGTCCCTCCCGCGGGCGCTCCCGTAGGTCGGGAGACGGCCGCGGGATGCTGGCGGCCACGAAGCCATCAGCTGGTGATGCGGTCGTCGTCGAACGCGCTGAGGTCCCCTACCTGGCGCGCCAACTGTCGGCGTTCAGTAACCGGCCGACGAGTAGATTTGTGCGCGGCTCGACGACGATCAGAAAGTATGTATTTGACACGATGGGTTATACTGGTTCAGGCAAGAAAAGCCCTACGTCCAGTTTGAAGTTTTGCTCGTGTTGCTCGTAGTAGAGGTTACAAGCTGTGGCGAGAGAGGGATTCGCTCCCAAGTCTCAGTCGCTGCGTTGTGTGTGTGTTCGTGTGTGTGAGAAAAGAGCTTTCTGCAAGCCAAAAGAACTCTCCCTCCCTCCTGGGCCCAATCCTCCCTTTTATACGACAAGGGAGAACGGTACAGATGGAGGAAAGAAGAAAAAGAAAGAGAAAGTAAAAGATAAGTGGAAAGGCGGGGGAGATGGAGTCGGTCCGTCTTCGCTGGTTCCGGTGTCTTCCGCCGCAATCTTCGCGCCAGGTAATGTGATGAGGTCATCCGTGTCCTGTCTGGGCGCTGTGGAGCGCCCATTCCCTTATCTGCACTGTTATTCACTGTGGGTGCGCTGTAGGTACCTGTGGAGTTGGGTGACGGTCATTCCGCGCACAGTTACTACTGTGTAGCGTACTTGGTGCATGCATTCTCCGTTCCACGCCTGATCCGGATGCGACGCCCCCACTCCGCCGTACGTCAGGCACAGTGTACCTTCGCACCGTCCAGGAGTGGATATGGAGCGTCTTCTTATCCAAATCTGGCCGGCCGTACACCTGAGTTTGACCAATGCACCCATGCCGCCCCCGAGCTCACTTCCCGGCCGCGGTGGTCGGGTTTGCTTCGGGTCGAGACCCTCCGTCGATCCCGACCACTGCCGAGGCATATGGGCGGCGGACGGCGGCTAGCCAGGGTTTGGTCGGAGGAGTCGCTCGACTCCGTGGCGCCCGACTCCCGCCGCGGGGAGTCGGGTTCGTTGCCACGCCCGAGCCGGGTTCCTTTAGCGCTGGACCAATCGTAGTCCTGGGCGGGGGGCCGTGCCCTATGCAGCCATGTGCGCCCGGGCCTTTAGCAGGCCGTGAGGAACGGATGCTCTGTGGGCCAAAGGCCGTTGTCGCGCCCTCCGCCCGACTGGGCCGTCACACGGGCCCGGCTTTCCATCACTCAGCTATATACGAGGCCTTTGGGTCTCGGTCAGCTTCCATGCTTCGCTATTCAGTATGCATACCGTATAGGGTACCTAGAAAATGGATACCCGACAATACTCAATCGAAGTGTTGTGGTCCTTAGATCATTAGGGGTAAATACTGCGAGGAAGAAGGTTTGGCAGCTACTGCTTCGTAGGCATGCATGAAGAGGCTGGATTAACTTCTCTTCTTACTTAATCAAACAAGATTATATTCGCCAAATAAAAAATCAAACAAGAGTATCTAATAAAACAAATAATGCACAATCATATCAGTAACCAGAGCAACTGAATCTTATCTCAAGTAACGATATCTAGAAAAAATAACTTGTCCAGACCCGTGCACTACAGTATTCTCGGTGCCCTTATTGGGCGTAATTTACTGCACATAACAAAAAATGGCAGACTATGCTAAACACGTCATAATTGAATTGTCTCTTAATGCACTGACGGAAGAGCCCACATAAATTGTATTGCCAAATTAAGAAGTTCTTCATAGTTTGTGTATAAAATTGAAGTAATGCGCAGCAACTAGTGCCTTAATGCTCGTAATATATGTAATGAATATACAATGCATTGAGGGATGATTGGAAACTGCAGCCCTCTGATTCCAAGAATGACTCACCAGTATAGAAAGGATGCATGAGCACTAGGAAAGAACAGGGAAATACCTGAGGGAATTCAGTAGCCTTCTAAGGTGCTCATTCAAGTATTTCACCCTAAGGTCATCGTTGAATGCCACATCTTGACTCATTGGATAACCTACAATCGATTTCTTAGCAAGGCTTGTCAAATGTACTTTTAGTTGCGCCAAAATAAGTTAAATGAATAAATATGCAAGTACTACTACTACTACTACTAATGACGATGATGATGATGACGATGATGATACATAAAGATACCATATCTGCAAGCCTATGTACAATTAGAAATGGTTACAAAGACTTACCATTCTCGTGGATGTAGATGGGAGGATTGCCATAATATTGCTTGACATATTCAAGCACTTCCTGGAGACCATAACTCGGGACATATATCTAAGTAGCAGTATAAATCAGCACTATCATGTACATGTATTTTTGTGAGGTCAAGTTTAACAAAAGCTTCTCTTACCTTATTGGTGGAATTAGTTATAACTGCAAAAAAAAAACTATTGTCAAGCATTAGTTTAACCGACAAGATTATCATCATGGGTTAGACTACACACTGTTAAAAAATTATAAAGAAAAAAGTTATATCCAATAGAAAGTTCAACCATGTGGCATTAAATTGTGTTTTTTTTAAATTATTGTTAGTGCCAAAAAACAATTAATCAATGCCACACTGAGTTCTTGGCAATGCACGACTGATGTAGGAAGATTAAGGCTAAAATCCATTACATGTACAACCACAGAAAAAGGTCCCCAGTGTTGTTAAGTGCTTCCTCCCTTCATCAATATATGATGTTGGGAGAACTAAAATCAGTTCTTCATACTTCATATATAGATGAATGGATGTAGTAATATATTTTACGGAATTAAAGGTAAAATGCGATGATAGCCATGATTCTTTACGTTTTGAGGTGTTAGGTGTACATCACAAAGATGATAAATTGTTGGATACAATTTCATAGACCAGCGAAAATAAGATATCAAGTGGATTGTGTTGAAGCTTTTGCATTTGAGTTGAGACAACCAATCTATGTGAGCACAAGTCCATTAGTAATAAATAGACTTACTTGCTAAAGCAGACGCATCAGCCATGAAATCCCTTTTATTGCTAGGAGCATCCTGTGGATTATCCTTCACATATGTTATGTTGTAGTAATTTACACCAAGAAAGTCCACCGAGTTTATTAGTTGTTTTGATTGATCTCTAGAAAATTTTGGAAGCTTGGAACCAACATTCGTCTTCATTAAAATTGGGTAGTCTCCATAATAAAGAGGGTCCAAGAACCTAGTTTAGAGCAGTATAGGAAAAGCAGGGTCAGGTTTATTCAGGATTTGGTGCAATCCATGTTAATATTTGAGCTTATTAAATTAAAGTTCAAGCTCCGAAAATATGTCAATAGATAGTGCACACCATAAGGTTTATCGTTCGGATGTTCATCTTTTTTTCCTTGGTATAATCTTCTTTGCCAAGGCAAATTATTGATGTATGAAATGGACATAAGCGCCTTAAATTGAAAATGTCGAACAATATAATAATGACCATCATACCAGCCCGTGTAGAAGGTTTGTGTTCTTTTGGCTGCAGCTATATCTTCTGCTGAGTTGTTATAAGGTAAAAAGCCTGATGTATATATATTTATGCCAATGAATCCCTGTTGTTTTTTCTGCAGCATAAAGTTCATTTGTACAGTCATTAAAATTATACAGTTCTATGGCGAAACATGATGATTTTAAAGTCAATCATATAACAAAGTCCGGATTTACTTGAATTAATCGTCAGGATCCAGCCCATATTTTAAAATGATTTAACAAAGTACAAAAGTTTGTATTGAATTTCAGGGAAAATTTAGAAATATTTAGAACCAATATTCCCCAGAAAAGAATGCTTTCAGGTAATAACATGAATATGATAGTTATCCAAATATCAAATACCTCTTCATATTTAAGTTAGAGTGAAGTGCATTGCCGGTCCTTGAACTTGTTCGAGAGTGCCATCTAGGTCCCCGAACTCTTAATTTGCATATTCATGCCCCCTGAACTTGAGACATTCTTCTCACCCAATTTTTATCAACTCAATGTTTATTACTATCTAGCGCCCATGTATAAATAAAAAGGAAAAAACAAATAGAGTCATTGTGCTTCCCAAATGAGATTAACATATTTGTGTTGGCAATTTTTCAAGTTTTCATGACCTTGGTAATAACAAAAATTCAGAGTTAATACTCATATAGCTTCCACAAAGACATTAGACTGCTGCTGCGCTGCAGCAGCTGCTACAGTAGCCCACCAGCCAATGGCAGCGCAGCTGCTGAAGAAGCAGCTGGCGAATGTAGCACAGCCGAACAGGTTAATTAAAAAGGCAATCAACGCTAATTATGGAGATTTGGATCTCGTGTGAACCAATTAACAAATTTAGAGATCTAAATGTGCAAACTAAGAGTACGAGGACCTAAATGGCACCCCCGAACAAGTTCGAGGACCGGCCATGCACTTTACTCTTTAAGTTATAATACTACAAAATGGCATTTCAGTGGAAGTATAGACTTATACATTTGGAGAAATGGAAAGAGTTCAGGAAGTATTTAAGGTTCTTGCAATAGTACCTGATACATGCTCTTGTATAATGATACAGCTGAGCTATGAGCTAACAATAAATGATGGCCTACAATGTATGGTTCGGCTGTAGAATTTCCATCAGAACAACTTCCAAACGGTTTAGAACACCTCCCTGGGGGCCCAACTCCAGCATCATAACCAATCAAAGCAAAAGCATTAGGTTCATTTAGAGTAGTCCAATGGGTAACCCTGTCCCCGAATTCTCTGAAGCAGACATCTGCATATGCTGTGAAATCACCACTGTAAAAGAAATCAAGTTAGAAAATGTGGTTATATGCATTTTCATGTGCAAACAGCAATGGAAACGACAAGAAAAAAACAGTTTTTGTATAAGATTTTACAGGTAGCATAATTTTGAACTTTTCATTACTTTACATACTGTGCATAATGAAGATAGATCATAATGATAAAAACTTTCAGAAGAACTTCTTTTTATTAATAAATACAATTTATAATGGGTGAAAATTAAATGCATACATGATTTGAGGACTCAGCCATCCCTTGTATTCATCTTCGAGGACTTGAGGTAGATCATAGTGGAAAATGGTAACGTGTGGTTGGATTCCTGAAAAGTCATTGGAAAATTATTTAATAGTTCAGGTACACATGGCATTTTGACAAAGATACAGGGGAGTGAAGGTATAAGCTATGAGCTCATACAAGTTCTTCACCGTTTTTCATCATTGCCAACTGCCCATCCCAGCATCCCTTGAATTTTGTTTGCTCATTTAGTTGTGCTATTAAAAGTGAAAACATGCACAATAAAACAGGATAACTATCCTACACTAGAACTGTTCCTGGCAGTCGAGTGTTGTCCAGCTTGACTTTCCTGGGTGTTCTCCCAGGGTTGGGTTAGTTCCCAACATTTTCAGCCAGTTTTAGCTGATCATGGAATCAGGAGTAGGGCTCCTATAGAAATATACTGTTATGATTTCAGAGTAACCAATCACGACACCTTTACAAATGCCAATGCCTGATGTTTATATACTTTGACTTTCTAGGTTTAGTCAAAGCAAAATGTTTTTAACTTTGACTAACAAATAGCAAAAACAAACATAAAACATTGACAACATAAAAATTGAATCATGGAACTGACTACGATAATACGTCACTATTTCTATTTGAAAATATTTTTGTAGTAGATATTGTTGGTCAAAGTTAAAAAAAAAGGTTTTTGACTTTTGATCAAATATAAAAAGCCTTATATTTGTGGACAAATGGAGTACCGAAATAGCATCCATTGGTACATCAAAGGGGGTGTTATAGTACCGAAATACAATAATACATCACAATGCATAGTCTCCATGATGATTAGAAACTAGAGTTATTGGTAAGTAAATAACTAGGTGAAAAAGATTACCATGATCCAGAAGTTCATTGATAAGATTATTATAGTACTCCAACCCTTTTGGGTTGACTTCCCCTCTGCCATCTACATATATGCGAAAGGCAATCAGGGAAACAAATCTTTCAACAAGATCCACTGCACAACGAAATTTTTTTGTCAAAAGTTTAACAAGATCATACTAGGAATTAGCCTTGACCAAGAGATGGAGAACCTAAATGCATCCAGCCCAGTCTCCTTCATAAGCTTGACATCCTCCTGTAACAGATAAGAGAGGTGGCAAAAAACAATTAGTACTATTAGCTTGTAGCATTAGCAGGGTGCTCAAATCCAATTCAAATGGCCCACCACACTAAGACATGCAAATGCTACCACAGGTGCATGCAGACACATGTTTAGCATTCAACTAAAGATTGCAGAACCCACGAATAAGACTCAACCATACCTTGTACTTGTGGTAACCATCGGCTGCTACATCGCCATTTCCTTGGTAATGACCTGTATTTCAAAGTCAATTAATGATGGTATCTCCAAACTTGGGACCAAGGTTTTAAATAGCCGGCTATAGCTGTTTTAGTGGGTTTGCCACTATTTGCACCCATGCAGCTATTTTAGCCCTCTATAGCCTCATTTTAGCTGTTTTAGAGGCAAACTGCTATCAGTGCATAGCCCGCTATTTAAAACACTGCTTGGGACATCTCCCAGCTGTAATAAAACGCCGTTCCCGGCAGAAATTCACAGAGAATAGGCGGTTGGGCTGTTCATAGACAGAAGTTACAGGTGCAAGTCACGCTCACCAATCGACGGATGTATGAAGACTTTATATGGGTTTCGAGTTTCGACAAGGAGGGGGGCTGGAAGCTTGCAGAGCGCCGTGGCATTTGCGTGGCTGCAGCGGAACGGTCAGTGGATATGGTGGCGGTTGCGATACGTACCGGCGTGAGCGAAGGTGTCCCAGATGCTCGGCGTCCTGCCGTCCTCCGCCGCCGCGCCCTCCCACTGAACTCGTGGCCAGTGTCAGTTCGTCAGACTGAGAAACTCGAGAGATTTCACACCTGGAGACTCACTCCTCTCGAAGGGTCCAAACTCAACACACACTCACCTGATACGCCGAGGTGCTGGCGCCGAACACGAACCCCCCGGGAAAGTCGTCCCTGCTAGATCCCTCCAGCGCCGACGGCCCGGCTGCCTCAGCCGCCACGACGAAGAAAAGCAGAGCAAGGCGCAGAAGCCTCATCATGCATCGATCTCCTCGGCTCCTCCAGGGAAATGCCAGGCGAAGCGGGCCCGAGCCGAGCTCACAAGCAAATGCTGCGTGCGATGCCGTATATATCCTGGAGCGCATGGCACTGGACAGGATGCGCATCTACGGCAAGCACGCGTTCGCGCGCTGCTTTCCGGAGCAAAGGCACTGAAAATGACGGCAGTGGCTGGCGTGGCGCCGAACAGGTGGTGGCGCGCGCGAAGGATCTTCCACATCATGTACCGGCCGCGTCTAGTAGCGGCTGGAGATGGCTCCGTGTGCCGTGTGCCTACCATCTTTTGGCGCGTACTGTAACCGGGTTCTCGGCTGGCATGACTCACGTGGTTGGTTACTAGTAAGTACCACAGTGTCCGGCACACGTAAAGTCCATCCGCGCGCACACAAAGCTCGCTGCTTCACGACGACGGACGGACGGCAAATAACGCATCCTGAAAGAAGCAAATGTGCTCGCTGCTTGCGGCGCATTCCACACACCTGATAGATAAGCTGAAGTTGCCGGCACTTGAAAACAAATCATCCGGGCTCAAGCCCCCTCCCAGCTCGCCGTCGCCGCTCCACGCCGGATCTGACGCTTTCACGTGCCGCGCCTGATGCGCACATTGAGCAGAGCAAGGCGCAGCAGCAGCAGCAACCTCGTCACGGACTGTGCGAAGCTGAGCTGTGCCCAATGTCCCGGTTTGGCGCTCTCCGTCTGTCCCGGAGCGTAAGAGGTTACTAGGTAGAACCGATGCTTGCTCTTAAAACTGATCCATCGTCTCCACACTAGTGCTGACTCATCGTGGGCTGCCTGGGTGCAAGAGAATGCAGATATCACAACCATGGAGGGCGACATTTATGGAGATCACTGGGACTCCATGCGAGCCCTGCAGCCAGCCTATCAAGAACTCACAACAGTCCAGCTTGGAGACGGGCGAACAACATCCTTCTGGAATGATTCATGGCTCACCCACGGCAAAATTTCAGATAAGCTGCTGCTCTGTTCAGTCACTCTCAAGCCTACTGCCTCTGTGCGCACTGTACTCACTGATGGACTGCATGCACATCTACAACCACGCTTGACACATGCCGCAGTACCAGAACTGCCGCTTAATTACCTTGACGGCATGGCATTCTGATCATTTTGTCCCTCTTCAGATTCAAGTTGAACCAACCCCCACCTGTACTTTATGTTGCATGCTCACTGTTACACGCGTGCATTTTGTTACGTATTCTCACTTGTCACATGGCCACTATGGTGTGATGTATCTAACAATACGCTAATATTGACCACGAGAGCCACAAAATCTGTAGCTTCAGCTGCCCCGAAAAGGAGAAGGAAAAAAGAACGGAAACGCTCGCCTTGGCTGCTCTTTGGCTTCTTTCTCCTGCGGCCAAATGGCATGGTGCATGTACGCCACCTAGTAACCTCTTTTTTTTTGACTGGTCAACGGGGGGAGAGCTTCCCCATCTGATTTTTCCATTAACGATAATGGTGGCCCAGAAATGGCCCATGAAGGCTTACAATACTTTTACAGTATATAAGATGGGTTCTGTATGGCTACATAATTGAAGAAAATGAAGAACACCAGGCGTCCGAGACATAAGCATCATCTTGGGGGAGGCGGCATCGCCACAGGTAGGCTTCATCCTTGCACTGACGAAGAAGGCGTTGGAGCGAGAGAGGTTCTGCTTGGAAGATGAATGCGTTACGGTGTTTCCAGATCATCCAGCAGCACAACTGAAGGAGGCAGTGGTAGTGTTTTTCGGGTATGCCATGTGGTCGTTGTATCTCCCATGGCCGTTTCACCGTGGCATCAGAAGGCAGTTGGGCATGCAGTGCATTCCAGAAAGATGCAGCCGTAGGGCATTGGAAGATTAGATGGTCCGGGGTTTCATCAGTGGAGCTGCAGAGCTCGCATGTCGCACTGGTAACAACATGTTTGGTCAGAGGAGTGGTCCGACACTTGATTCTCTCTTGCACCAGGAGCCAAGTGAAAAACTGGACGCACGGAGGCGCACAGTTATGCCAAACGTATGTGGCGTACTGGCAGGTTTAGTCCGTGCCAACAATCAGTAGTTTGTAGATTGGTGCAGTGCGCAGTCGGTCGTCGATGAAGGGGCTGCATCGTCGATCCGGAGTTTGGTTCAGAACGACGCCACTGATCCACTCAGAAAGAACAGTGAGTTCGGCTTCCCAAACACCAAAACTGAAAAAACCAAGACCGAAACCGTAAAAACTGAAATTCCGGTCTTCGGGTAATTGTTCGGGTACTAGATTTAGATAACCGAATTTTATTCATGAAATTCGGGTAGTACCCTCGGGTACCCGAACTACCCAAAATACCCGAAATATTATTTATAGGTGTAGGATGTAACACATAGAGTCATGTCATGGTCTACGTAGCATCTTTTGTTACTCATTCACTATATTCATGTTTTCTCCATCATATAATGGCAACTCATTATCAAGTTAATTGCATAGTGTATTTTGGGTATAATCAAGTTGATTTTATTTTTTCTGAAAATTAGTGCAATATTGGGTAGTTTGGGTATAACCGAAGAACGAACTGAAATTTAGGTACCCAAATGTCGAGTATCTAAATTTGCATTGTCATTTCGGGTAGCAATTCTAGATAACCGAAATATGAAAAGACCGAAAAAAACCGGACCGAAACATCGAGTAAACCGAACGCCCACCCCTACCAACAGCTGGTCGTGGATTGCTAGATCGAGTTTCCCAGCCGTAGCCTCATTGGCTTGATGAATTAAGATCTGCCGGATGATATATTACAAATTCTAATTTTAGATTAGTTTTTATTATTGTAATAGTAGTACGGTGGTTTTTTTCGCGACTACATAGTACAACTCAGACACTCACAACGCACGCACACTCACCCTATGAACACACATACGCAAACCCTACCCCTAAGAGCATCTTCGAAGACTGAGCTGGCAAATCCTCGAGATTGACGAAGTCACCACTGACGCTCGCTGAGGTATTTTGGACACATGAGATCTAATGGTTATTGTTGTTAATGATAATTGGAATCCAACAAACCAACGAACGGATGTTTTGCCTTTTTTTAAGAATTTTTAGGATTTTTACTCCGATAATTTCAACCCATGCGTCTGCATGGGCTAGAGATCTTTTTTTTGCGAGACCACGGGCTAGAGATCTTAAAAATGTCTAAATTTATAAATTGATATTTTATTGCGCATTTGAGTGAAAATAATTTCTGACAAACTTCAGTTTTTACCTTCAAAAAGATCTTGCATTCGTTGGTCTCAGAATGTTTTAGGATCGGTCCATATCTTCTTTCTCTTTCCGAAAGGAAGGAAGAGTTTGGGTTCTACGATTTCTCTTTCCGGATACTGACATGGAGAATCAATCGATTGTTGATCTATAGCTACAATTTATCAACAATCCTAATAGACAGTCAGATGTTTTGCTTTTTTTAGGTAATTTTTAGAATTTTTCTTCGATTAACGTAGAGACACCGAAAGGAGCCTTCAATTAGTAAAGATTAGTCTATCAACCCGTGCAAGTATTGCACGGGCTAGCAATTTAAACATATTAGTTAAGCTTGAGAAACATATGTGCTACTCAGATCCTACTTTTGGCTGTAGGATATTAGTTTTTTCGCTTCTACCATCCATGAAGCAGGACCAAACTTGAGTGGTACAAAAAGTTGTACCATTGGTAACGGAAGGCAGGTTAAAATTATGGCACCACTCAGAATGGTAATAAAATAGCTCACAGCAAAGTTCAATGAACCAACAATCTCAGTTAACAAATAAAAGAGATTTTTTAAATACCTAAACTATTTTTGTTTTCTATGGAAAAGAGTAAATCCAAAGCTTTACATCACATAATTCTTAGCTTGGCCTACTAAGTTTAATAGTATTCTTGCATTTATCCAATATTTATCACTTATGTATTAACATTGATTCACATAATTATAACTTTCTTATATGCCTATTTTATTGACAATCATTGTCAGGTGTGGTATACATCACTCAAATCAGTTTTTATTCTTAATACAACCTACATGACACAGGTTCATACTTATGTGATAAAGTAAAATGTTTAACATATTTTAAGCATTTTCTTTGTATACTTTTTTTGAATATACTATGGGATGACAGCAGAATGTAATAATATTTGGAAAAATATTATTATGAAACGATATATCAGTTGAAGCATGAATACTCATATGAAATAAGCGCTAAATAAGAGTTATCAAGGGTAGGGTGATGCATATATGCAATTCAATCATTAGAAATTTGCTCAGCGTCAGTTAACTGAGAATTTGCGAGTCGCTCAGCCGATTTTATCAGCTGCCGTGTGTGTTTGTTTGGGCCTGGGTCTTCTCTTCCAAACCACGTGTCTTTTAACTGGCCAGCCTTTTTGTGGTTGTTAGCGGGTCTGTGTGTTGGAACCCGATTTGCTTTGCTAATGGACGAGTCTCCTCATTTCAGTTCGTGAGACACGAGCTCAGTCTCTCTTCCTTTCATCTGCATAGTGGAGAGACGAGAGGGAGACCGAATACAGGGGACAGTGTTCCCAAATGAGGATGGCGGCGACCGGGGATTTGCGGGAGGCGCTCCGGGTACATTCTCGATTGCTTATTCCCATGTTTCCTCCTTACATTCGTGTTGAAAAATTCGATTTGTGCAGTGCTAGGGTTTGAACAGGATTTGCTCCCAAATCGTTCGATTTGTGTTGAGATGTTAGTGTTTCTACGGGATTTGCTCTCAAATCAATAGATTTGAGGCAGATTTGTTTGATTCAGCCTTCTATTTCAATTTTGTTGATGTGAATAAAGCTTCTAGATCCGGCCTGCAATGTAATTCATTGATGTGAACAGAGCTTCTAGAAGCGATTGTTGTTGTGCTAGCACTGACTTCTATTAGATGCACTAGATTAGAGACAAAACTATCCCTCCACCGTTGCATTGTTATTGCTGCTAACCATAGAGATTAGCATGGTTAGCAGCAATAACAATGTGAACAAGTGCTAGGATGGTTAGCATTTAATAGAAGTCAATCTCTATGGTTAGCAGCAATAACAATGCAACGGTGGAGGGATAGTTTTGTCTCTAATCTAGTGCATCTAATAGAAATCAGTGCTAGCACAACAACAATCGCTTCTAGAAGCTCTGTTCACATCAATGAATTACATTGCAGGCCGGATCTAGAAGCATATTCACATCAACAAAATTGAAATAGAAGGCTGAATCAAACAAATCTGCCTCAAATCTATTGATTTGAGAGCAAATCCCGTAGAAACACTAACATCTCAACACGAATCGAACGATTTGGGAGCAAATCCTGTTCAAAACCTAGCACCGCACAAATCGAATTTTTCAACACGAATGTAAGGAGGAAACATGGGAATAAGCAATCGAGAATGTACCCGGAGCGCCTCCCGCAAATCCCGGTCGCCGCCATCCTCATTTGGGAACACTGTCCCCTGTATTCGGTCTCCCTCTCGTCTCTCCACTATGCAGATGAAAGGAAGAGAGACTGAGCTCGTGTCTCACGAACTGAAAATGAGGAGATTCGTCCCTTAGCGAAGCAAATCGGGTTCCAACACACAGACCCGCTAACAACCACAAAAAGGCCGGCCAGTTAAAAGACACGTGGTTTGGAAGAGAAGACCCGGGCCCAAACAAACACACACAGCAGCTGATCGCCGCCAGACGATGGATCAAAATTCTGCGCTTAAAAAAATCAGCTGAGCGACTCGCAAATTCTCAGTTAACTGACGCTGAGCAAATTTCCATTCAATTATGTCAACCCTGTTTTCGGACTAAATGAAACAGTTAGCAAGGAGAAAAAATTATGCACCAAAATAATCTTCCATTTGTTTGCTACATCGAAACTTCCTTAGATTCACTTACCTCCGTTAAAAAAGCTAGCAGAGTAATATAATGCAATGATCCACTTAACCACGTGCATTCCTTAGTTCATAATTAAAGTAATAAGAAATCTTTATAAAACATTATTTACCACACTGCCAGAACGAATCAACCTGCGGCTCGAGTGAACCAAGAAGGGAGGGACATATGATCAACTCGCCATATAAGGCAAAGAAAAAAAATCCGAATAAATAGAAAGTATTTCAACCTTTAAACAATACGAAAAGCCACGTTATTGAACAATATAGTCAAATGTCTCATTCCAATCAGAAAGAAAAAGGAAAACACATACGGCTCACTTAGTTGGGCAAAACCTATAGAGAAGAGATGAAAGCTTTCGGAGTTAAACCACTGATAAAAAAATTGAAAAGTGGTTAGTATAATGTGCTATGACACAGTATATAGTGGGTATGAAAGGAAAACAAATACTTCTGTAGAAATCAAACAATGGAACTTAACTTTAACATGTGAGGAACCCTATAAATTGCAGGAGTATTTTTGAAGGAAAGGACAAAACGATTTCAATTATCGCAAGTTTTTCTCCCTGTATGTCTGAACTGCCAAGTTTCCCTTGGAATCAAGATTAAGGTGGGTTCACCTAATTTAATAGGAAGAAATACATGGCATGTGACGTAAAAAATTGAAGAAGTGTGATAGAAGCTTACATAGAATATGATGCATCCATACCATGTAAGTTCACTCAAATAACTCATCAGCAACCTAAAATGTTTATGAATAAAAGCATTTCAACTATGCCTCCAATTCTCCATCCAATTCATCCATCGATTGTATCCTCACAAGCGTGCGCGTGCACACACACATACAAACCTATTTAAAAATAGTGAATGTAGCTCTCAGATCTAATTTACTCCTACAAAACAGTATGCACACATTCTTTTAAGGAATATGTCCAACTGGATCAACTGCTAGAATGACCTGAAAGTAATATATCTGAGAAAAAAATAAAATATGTTGTTTCTGCTTTTGTTAATCATAGAGATATTAGATATTATATTAATGGCTCCAATTGTTTGATGCGGTAGCATTGAACCTGAGTCACTACAAGAAAAATGACTATTAGTCACCAAGGTGATTGGTCACTATATGTGTATTATTGGTCACAATAGTTAGTTTGTCACCAACAAGCTTGGTCACATTTTGGTGGCTAAAACATTGTCACTATATGCATATAGTGACCAATAAATTTTTTTTTCGACCAATAATTGCATATGTTAGTCACTAAAACTATATAACAACCAACACAATCTTGGTAACTACATATAACGTTGGTCACTAAAATCGTATATCTACCAAAAATTTCAAACTTGGTCACTATTAATCAACTTTTAGTGACCAACAAAGAAAATTTTTCCTTGGTCACTAAAACTTAGTGACTAAAACCCTCTTTTCTTGTAGTGAGTGGCTTGCTCTATTTGAATCAAATACGCAGTAATACCCATGACTCTGTCAAACCTTTTTCTTGCGCATCCAGGCCAGATCAGAAAATTAAGTTAGAGTTGGATCATCAAAATATTGCAAATAAAAATGTAGGGTGAATGCCTTATTACAGAGATCGATTATGCCATCGGTGGTTGCACCCAGCGGCCCATAGTTACATGATGGCAGGAAAAGAAAGAGATTGGAGGTCCAAATTCTTGCTGACCATCCTGCAGCTCGCATCTCCATGATCCTATATATGGAGCAGCATGAGGATTGAAACCTATACAGGTACCTTCATGTAACGTCTCGGTCTCCGAACCGGGCCCGCTCACACATATCAGCTCTCTAGGATCTCAAGACTGTCTCTACAGACCAACATACGTCTTTTCTGCGTACTTTGTTCTCACTCGTGCGCGCCCGAGAAGAACTTTCCGGTCAGTCACCTATCCTGAAATTGCTCCAGACCAAGCACGCTTAACCTCGGAGTTCTTTCGAGATGAGCTTCCGGAAAAGAAGTTGCGACTTGTTGGTATAAGTATTCTTATCAATCCTATTAAGCCCTGAGCCAGGATGTCACATACTCACCCCTTTAGAAGACGACGTCCTCGTCGGTCAACCTCAGTTTAGGAACGTCCTCTTAGCCATGTCCGTGTGTCCAGTGCCAGCGTATGTGCCATGCTGTGTGATCATACCGGGCCCACACCAGCCATGCGTCTCATGCCTGCGCAACGCCCACACGTGCTCATGAAACCGCAAGAGTCGGCTCTGATACTACTGTAACGTCCCGGTCCCCGAGCCGGGCCCGCTCATACTTGGCAGCTCTCTACGATCTCAAGACTCAACAGACCAACACACGTCTTTTCTGCGCACTTTCTCCTCACTCGTGCGCGTCCGAGAAGAACTTTCCGGTCGGTCACCCATCCCGAAATTGCTCCAGGCCAAGCATGCTTAACCTCGGAGTTCTTTCGAGATGAGCTTCCGGAAAAAAGTTGCGACTTGTCAATATGAGTATTCTTATTAATCCTATTAAGCTCTGTGTTAGCGCCAAAAGTCGGATCTTGGGCCAACAATACAATCTCGATCATGCAAAGGATAAAGACCTCGATTACAGCGAGGTCGCCGGCTGCTTTTCAAGCAAGAACAGCAAAAGATACCGATCACGCTAACGTGGTGATCACCGGATGATTTACATGGCAAATCAACAAAAGAAACTTCACTTACGTGGAAGAGACGACAACTTTACTCGACAAATCAGCAAAGAGAAACAAAAGTAAAACCGAAATAGTACATGCAAACGACATGTGTTTATTGATTCTGGTTGCCTCTCGTCAACGGGGTCCTGCTTATATAACAATGACACAGCAGATCCTAACTGAATAGAAAATAACTAAACTAATCTAAGTCTCACGTATGAGATTTATTTCCAGCCGCACATCATGCCAGGTTCTAATCCACCGTGAAGATCTTCTCCCTGAACAACATCACAACATCTCGCCATGCAGTACGTGATGCCCATCTCCAACGCCTGGACTCACAAGCTTCGCCTAAACCTTGCGGCAGTTCCGGCAAATACGAACCACAGGCCAAATTTCACCGCCAACACATGCCCCCCTGTTTTTTGGTAAAGCTTGATTGCCAAAAAACACACTACATGCTACTTTGGACGATGGTAAAACATGGGCCACGCTGATTGAAGGAGAAATGATGGATAAACTGCATAAACTTGATAATTACATGAATCCCTCAAAGCCAAGATGAGCGGGTCATCGGCCACACATATGTTTAGTAAAGCCATCAACTAAACCAGCCGAATAGTACATATTCCTTGATACGTTGATAAAATAAATGTTGGCTCTTCTGACGCATGTATTTTCTCAGGACGATGGCAAACAAAGCATCGGCCATTAGTTTTAGCTTATTAAATCATGTGCATGAATACTCGAAATAAATTTTGACAATGAATGGCATTAAGACATAATAGCTAGTCTAGTTTTCCAAGCACTTTCTGTACGTTTTTCTGCCCCCCTAGTTATTTTGTTTCTTTTAAACTGGTAGTCATGCATGCCAAATAATAATGTTCTGCCATGACTGCATATCACCGATGCATTGCCTTGGAAAACCCCAGCTGCAAGTGAATTCCATGGCCCATACATCTATACGCTAGGAGTTTGATACTGGTGACCTGATTGCCAATAATTTGAATAATTACATGAAAACTTGCCATGTGTTTGATTTTGGGATCCCCATGTCCGATCAAAACAATATCGATCAGTCTTTATATCTTTATGTTTAGCCGGAAGTTGTTCCAATGTTACGTTTGGCTTCGGCTTTACTATTCGTGTAGTCCTGCGAGCAGCACTTATACTTGAAAATTAATCTTAGAATTAATTTGCACAGTACCTTTAGGGACCCAAATCATTTTTTTCCTCAACACTTTGCCAACTTCCTTACCATTGGAAATTCGTCTCTGAGTTCCTTGAACAATACCAGCGCTAAGCCTTTGTGAACTTCCCACATGCAGCCTTTCTTGCACAGCATTCTGCACTCCCTGCATAACGTTCCTCGTCTGCATTCTGCACTCATACCTTGATGCATATAAACGAGGCATCACACCAGGACCAACAACAGGTTGATTAACAATCATGTTAGCTCTAGCCTTCTTCTCACAATCTGTAAACTTATTCACGCCACATACATATTCTGAACCAAATCTGGGACATTTATTTTCCATCTGCCCAGCACCAACCAACTCTCGGTTCGGTAGAGCACGAGATCCATCAAAGAACGCCCGGCGCTGCTCTGCCTGCTGCCTGTCATCACGCAAAGCTTTCCCAGGTCCAACTCCCCCGACATGTCCTGTGCATGATCCGACAACAACCGACACTTGATCCACTTGACGTGTTGCATCTGATCCGGTAACAAGCACTGCACCTCCTACAGCCTGCCCAATCCTACAAGACATTGTGCCAATCATAATTTCTGCAGCGAACACTCCAGGCCATCGATCCTTTTCTGTATCAACTGAACCCTCTCCCCTCGATTCCACATCAACCTGCATCATCCTGTGCGTTGGGTCACCTTCAACCTGTGGCATCTCCATTTTGTTCCCAGCGGACGGTTCAGATGTGATACCTACCCATTCAATTCCACATTTGTTTTTATTTTCTTTGACCGATATCTTAGAATCATGTTCTATTACCCTGAGATCGGTCTTTTCAATTGTATCAAACTTAAGCTTTGCACGTTCAACCAAAAAATAATCCTTAAACTTGCTCCCCAATTGTAATATGGCCTGAACTGATTTTGGAACAAGTAAACAATACCACACAGATGTAGTAATCGGCAAAGACAGTGAAAATAACTTTAAGTTGAAAGAATTTCTATTGTCAGCCTGTCTACATTGTATAATAAATTGGCCGACATATTCCAATATAATTCCACCAGAAATAGCTGAGTTAGCATCAGATTCAGCTAAACAAAAAAAAATTCGATTATTAGCCAAATCTCCCATGAATTCGGCAGCACCCTCTACAAGCATCTTGGAGCTCTCACGCACATCAACATGATGGCTACCATCTCCACCATTTGGACCGAAACTCCTAGCAGTAATCGGCTGTTTATTTTCTCCCTCCTCTTCCAACTGATCATCAGTTGTTTTAACACTAAATTCAGATGGCAAAATAAAAGGCTCCCTCCAAACAAACATGGCAGACTCTTCATGTTGAATAACAGGCGGCCTTTCCTTTTCTAAAACAATGTCTGTGTTTTGCCCACTTTTAATTTTAGGTCTTGCATGTTCTATAGTCCCGAAACCAAAATTTCTAAGCACTCGATCCACCATCTCCCTAACAACATCTGATACTTCATAATTATTGGACATGCTTGAAAGATATGGATGTGTTACTTACAATAATGGTGTTACCTTAAACTCGTTGTAGAATTGGAGCTAGCTTTCACTGGCGCGCGACCTTCCTCAATTCCCCTCGCGCGATAACCCCAAGTAGGCCCGTGTGTGTACCAGGCAATGACTCCCGTATGCAGATTTTGGATTAGCAGTACAATCAGGTAGCAATGCTTCCTCCTCCTCCTCGGGACTTGCAGGAACCCAGTGGACAGATTCCCTTCTCTTGCTTGTATATTTTCCCTATAAGAAACAATGTACCCAAGAGCTACCCAAGATAACAAAGCAGCTCCATTATCAACCCGGGACATAATGACGGCAGGATTCCGGCTGCACGCAGGCGGGCCCAGATAGAAGATATACGACGCAGCACCCGGAACAGCTACGCAAGATGGATGCGATCGGCCGGGATAGCCTGATGCGGCGACGAAGAAATATTTAGCAGATCGATTTTGTGATAGGAAAAATAGAAATTCGGCTGTAACCTATAGCCGAATCAATCGATCCCCAGCAGAGTCGCCAATTTTGTTAGCGCCAAAAGTCGGATCTTGGGCCAACAATACAATCTCGATCATGCAAAGGATAAAGACCTCGATTACGGCAAGGTCGCCGGCTGCTTTTCAAGCAAGAACAGCAAAGGATACCGATCACGCTAACGTGGTGATCACCGGATGATTTACACGGCAAATCAACAAAGGAAACTTCACTTACGTGGAAGAGACGACTACTTTACTCGACAAAGCAGCAAAGAGAAACAAAAGTAAAACCGAAATAGTAGATGCAAACGACATGTGTTTTTATTGATTCTGGTTGCCTCTCGTCAGCGGGTCCTGCTTATATAACAATGACACAGCAGATCCTAACTGAATAGAAAATAACTAAACTAATCTAAGTCTCACGTATGAGATTTATTTCCAGCCGCACATCATGCCAGGTTCTAATCCACCGTCAAGCTCTTCTCCCTGAACAACATCACAACATCTCGCCATGCAGTACGTGATGCCCATCTCCAACGCCTGGACTCACAAGCTTCGCCTAAACCTTGCGGCAGCTCCGGCAAATACGAACCACATGCCAAATTTCACCGCCAACACCGTGGGCCAGGATGTCACACTTCAGTACCTTTCTGCAATGCGTATCTAGAATCCACTGAAGGATTTTCTTCTTCCGCTGCGTTCCGCTCAAGAACAGATGACACGAAATTAGAACATGGTTTCACATCATGTACACGAAGCAGTGGAAAAGAAATTAGAGACCACGGAGCGGGCAGCTTTTTGCATGCCGGCAGATCGGATTGGCGGCGGTTCGTGAAGGCCTGGCGAACTGCAGCAGTTCTCCACCCTCCATGCAATCTTGTCACATCCCTCTGCCTCGCAAGGCGTGGCTGCCGATCTGCTGGCCAATTCTTGAGAAACAACGAATCCTGGAAGGAGGTGAAGAGGGAGTCGGACAGGAAGCTGCAAGGGGAACGCCTGAAAACATGACGCGGCCTGAAAACATGACGCGGCATGGACGTTTGGCGGCTAGGGTCAGGTGCGCGGCAGGAATACGTGGGCTTCTAGTTGTTAATCAATGGTTATGGTTTGCTGAGCATCCAAATGGATGGATAGATGTTTTGCTTTTTTTTTGTTAATTTCTAAGATTTTCCTACGATTAATGTGGAGGCTTCAAAAGGAGCCTCTAATTAGTAAATACTAGATGACTACCCCGCGCGTTGCTGCGGTGACTTCATGTGGTTTGAGCAGGCCGTTGGAGATGAACCCAATATTTTAAAGGTGCAAATTTATTTTGTACTATGCATGAAACCTGGAACAAAGCGTGGTTTGAAGAATCACTAGCACCCTCAAACTATAACCTTTGCTATTTTCAGAAAAAAATGTATACAATGTTAATTAAGGACACCAAAAACAGAGCATCAAGAAGGAGTATGGCATGATTAATGAATACACGGAAGGAATAGAACTATGCGCCTTGCCACTTTCTTTTGTGGGGGGGGGGGGGGGGGGGGGGGGGGGGGGGGTTAATTTTGTAATAATATCACAAAGTTTCGGAGGCAACTAAAATCAGATGAACATATGGTAATGAAGTAAGCATCTATGGTTCGGTGCAATTTCTGTAAAAAAAAATTGTTTCTTGCTCATCGTAGCATATCAACAAAAGGATGAATTATTATAAACCCCTAAAAATATACAAATGAAAGTAGAATCCCGTTGCTTCCAAATTTTTATATGAAATGAATTAAAATTCATATCCTCCTACTGTACGTGGAACTATAGTAAGATTTGTCAACGGCAAGGATTATGGACCTCAGTAAATAATGTTTGCATTCTTGCGTGCAAGGACTTAATGGTCATGGTCCATGGCTGACTCACGTATATTACTCTCCATTATGCATATTATTGATACAAACATGTCGAGGAAATGTGGGATTTCCACCACAAAAAAAAAGAAGAAATGTGGGATTTGTGTATTTTATTGCCCAACAACTTTGGATGGATTAATCACAAAAAAAAACAACTTTGGATGGATAAAAAGATCACCCAGAAAAAGTAATTTATCCATCCAAAGATCCAATCCAAGCAAGTGAGGCATTTACCTGCAAACAAATCAATCCAAAAGAGGTGGGGGAGGAGGACGTCAACCAATAGCCGAGGATCCATGCCTGGCATGATTCAGCGGCTGGAGATGAGGCCAATTGCAAGAGCGAATTCCTAGCAACGTATTCCACTCGCCTTGCTGCTAGGTAATGACGCCTCTGGAGATGAAAGGGAAGTTCCTGCTGGTGTTGTCCTTGTGGCCGTCGCGAATATGATTCGGTGGTGATTTATATTGGAGTATTATAGCTGGCCATGGTTAATAAGCTTTAATGGTGGACCGGTGGTGCATCTATTAGAGGCCCAATGCAGCCGTTTTTCAATCTGACAGAGCGGTGGTGGCCAAGAGAAGTGCTATCTGTACGGGGGTTGATGCAAATTTTGGGCAGGGTAAAGGAAACGCCTGCCTTCTTAAGAGTTATTAAGAAGACTGATTTAGTGGGTGAATAAGACTGTTAAGGTCTCGGGGATATGGATGGCTAGATATAGCAGACTGGAGTGCATCTAACGGTTGTATATTTTCAGGTGATGTGGCTCAATATGGTACAAGCTTTATAGCAATAAATGACGTGTAGTGGGTTACATCTATATAAGATACTAGGTAAAGACCCCGCGCGTTGCTGCGGGTAGAAGAAAAAGAGGTGATATGAGTTATGAGTATGAGTTACAGTGAAAAATAATTGCATATATTAGCCTCATGCATGTTAGGCATGAGGTCACATAATTAAGAAAATTATAGTGACCAAAGGTTTTACTGTGGGTAGAATATGGTAGTTCGGGCTACAACATCGCTCCCTTCCGTAAAAAAAAAAATGTAAGAGTGGAAACAGATAGACAGCAAAGGGTGGAGGAGAAGAATAAAATGGAACCTGAAGCATTTTTTTTTAGAAAATGACATATATATACTGGTAAAGATGTAAGAATGAACTCTAAGAAAGCAAACATCAAATGTATCTTCCCATCAAAGATTGCAGACAAAGATGGTAAATTGTCAATATATAAAGATATGGTAAACGTGTGTTGGCTGCAAAGAACTCTGACTGTACAGAGATAGAATCAGTTTATCATCCAGTTTGTATGCTGCCAAAAGTGATGATATATACATGATAGAACCATTGAGGACAATATCAACCTTTATACCATTGGGGGGAAAAATATAACAACATAGCTAAGTTGCTTACAGAGATGTAAGAATGCGAAGGAAAAAACCTGTTAACATGGGTGGCATCACTAACATTGCAGCATGTTTTTATTTGGTTAGGCATCTCTCTTATGACTCTCGTTTTCAACTGGATATCCAAGAAAAATAGAGCAAAGAAAGCAAGACTCGGATATATTGCATTGGCGGCATATTCAGTGAGCATAGCCCAGACCTGCACAAAAAATACACGAAACAACAAATATGATCCAAATTTACCCGACAAAGGAAATCCGTTGGAGTATAAACTCTGAACACGAAAATGATCCTGTCCAGCAAAAGAAGTGAGTGAGAGTTTGATCTAATCCTGCAACAAATACAGATTTTTTTGAGGGTAAAGAGGGGACCAATAAGCATCAGATTCAGATTACGAAGACCCTGATCTGCAATGTTGAAATTCACACATCAATTGATGCAGAGAGAGACAGCGTAGTGAGCTCAAGACCTTATGGTTGCAGAATAATAGAAGCTCTTTACAAATCAAAGCGATTAAGATGGTAGTGAAAGTTCAGAGAATAGAGCACCTGCTCAGTTTCTTTGGCTTCCTCAAGAGGGAACGGGTGATTGGAGAGCTCCAGTTCCAGTCTGCAGGAGGGCGCTGGGTGTAGGGCCTTGGTCGCAGCTATGGCTTCCATGGCAGACAGGAGGCAAAGGTCAGGCGATCGTAATGTTGGTGAGAATTAGAAAATTGATGGAGATGGTAATGGCTGACGCTCGTAATAGCTGCCGATTTGGCTTCCCAGAGCGAGTCTACTGCTTAGTACATGTCTGATGGTCTGGTTTGACAGATCTGACGCTCAGAATGGATGAAAGCGGACAATCGGATGGACCAAATTATTCGAGTGACGTGGCTGCTTGAGGTTTCAGCTTTATAGCAATTAGTGACTTGTAGTGTGTTGCATCTATATAAGATACTAGATGAATTCCCCGCGCGTTGCTGCGGGAATGTAGAAGGTGTTCATGTGCAAATGTAGGTTTAATAAGAAATTTTTTTTTGGAATGTACCGAAACCTGGACTCATAATGCTGCCTGTATGTAAAACCATGCCAAACTTCAGAAACCTCTGATCGTTGCTTTGAACAAAATAGCTTCGCCAAACTCTTTGACACACTGACCAGTACTATATTCAGTTGCAACCATCTCAAATCCGGGCGACATGAAAAGTATGTAAAGTCAAGATAACCGAAGAATTTGGTACAATTCTCTAACAATTGGAATTCGATGAGCATATCCAAAAAAAAAATCAAGAAAAGCAAGAGTTTAGTGTAATCACCCAAACATTAATCTGACACAATCATGGTCAAGCTGGCAGTCTGTGTCGTGTGGGCGCATGGCCGAGCTGCTCGATCCAAGGAATATGACTGGTGCAAGCTTCTGTTAACCTTGGGACTTCGGCCTTGTTCCGTGGAGGGCAGTGGTGAGATTGGAACCAGAGAGGTCGAATGATGAGTGTGGTCTGGTTTGCAACAGTTAGTGGATATATATGAATACTTTATTTAAATATATTGAACTAACGACAAAAGAATTGGAAGACAGATACGTAATTCTGTCAAAATGGAAGAAGTGAAGTAGTGACCTATTTTGAGCAAGCATTATGTACAGAGAAGCACAGGAAAATTCAGTATGTAAAGTATCATTTTTAGAGATGAAACCATGCATCAACCGGAAAATTCAGTATGAACAAATAACAAATCAAAGGTTCTACGTTGACATAAGGAACAACGTGGCTATTCTTGGCAGACAAACGCATTCTTTCAACCCCAGATTTAGATTTATTTTGAACTTCATCAAAGGTAATAATCGAGTTGTAATATTTCTGCATGGTAACCTATTCCCTGAGTAGGCACTATTTCAAGCAAGACATATTACGTTTCTGATTTTAAACTGAAGAAACATTTCATATTTAATCTGCAAACATTTCAGGTTCGCATAGAAACTGGCAGTCAATAGTAGTTTGAACAGAAATCACACAACCAATTAGGCGGAATGGTGCAAACTTAAACAACTGTACCTGAACGTTGAGACTTGAGACTTATCAGAAGGTTCTTTGGTTAGCTCTGGAATAAAAATAAGATCAAATTTCAGTTCATTTCGTTCCAGGGAAGAACAGATGAATCAAAGGAGAGGGTGCATGTTAAATTGGTAAATGATATAATCGTGATGGTGAGCAGAGAAAACTGAGAAAGTGACGAACCTGGTTTACAACTTGAAGCCTTGAACATAATTTGCATAATCTGCTAAATCAACACAGATCGATTTATCTTTGTATGCACAATATGCACATATATGCCGAACAACTGAAAGATTGAAGAGAAGAAAAATTAGAATGGAAACCTAGTGTCCATGGAGGTGAACTATGATAGTGAAAACTATTTTACAGTAACTTACGGCAACTCAGAATGCTCAGATAGTTGTGTGAAATTAGGCCAAGAAATGGATTTATATACTTGGTGAGAGACGGTAGATCAGGGTTAATTAAGTTAATTAAGGGAGAGGAGGTGCAAGGTGAACCGATTTGCATTCTGAAACTGTCCACGGTGAATGTTGCGTATTAATGGCCGAGTAACTTTCCACTATAAACATTCAGCAAGGTTAGGACGTGCGCATGCAAAATTTATGTTCTTGTCGTCAGCAAGGCAAGGAAGCAAAATTAACCATATAATCAATGCGAAAACTTTTGAGTTAATTATTCAGTTGGTGGATGCTGAAGTATGCAGAAAAATGGATGGAGATGATCGAACGGGGACCTATATCCAACGGACATTGTTTTGCAAGTGATGTGGCGCAACGTGGTTGCAGAGAAATAGGAGTTAATGACTTTTTGTGGTTGCACTTATAAAGAAAGAGTAGATATAGATATAGATAAGATAAGATAATAGATTTTGCCTGGCTGCAGCTGGTCCACGGGTCGTCACGGTTGTATTAATTTTACAAGGTACACTACGGGAAACTGAGTGCCTCAGGCACTCAGCAAAGCCCACATAACACTCGGCAAAAGCTGTAACACTCGGCAAACAGCACTCGGCAAGTACAGGACTCAGCAAAGCCATCTTTGCTGAGTGTTTTTTGTCGAACACTCGGCAAACACTTTGCCGACTGCCAAAACCAACACCCGGCAAACATTTTTTGAAATAATAAAAAAAAACACCAGCTACCACCGGTGACCACCACGCCGTCGGCGACCACCATGCCACCGCCGCCCGCCGCCCGCTGCCGACCACGCCACACACACCTTTGCCAACTTGACCGCCATCGCCGCCGGCCCGCGCCCAGGCTGGGGTCACCGTCACCGCCTCCTCCCGACCACCCGATCGCCGCCACCGCCGCACCGGAGCCGCGTCGGGGTCGCGTCGGGACCGCCGCCAGGCCGGGTCGCGCCCCCCGCCTTGCCATGCCGTGCCGTGCCGGACCGGAGCCGCGTCGGGGTCGCGCAGCCGCGCCGGGGCCGCCGCTGTGCCGTGCCGCGCTGGAGTTGCGCCGAGCCGAAGCTAGGGCCGCTGCCATGCCGGCGCCTAGCTGGAGCCACCGCCTGCCGCATCGCGCTGACCGGCCTGGGGCTACCCCTCCGCCGCCCCTCGCCTGGAGAGAGGGATGAGAGAGAGAGGTGGAAGAAGAAGAGACCGGTTTGGTGGAGTTTATTTGGGGATGGATCCGGGTGGTGATGTTTGGACCAACAGGAGGTCACCATTTCAGCAGTGTTTCACGGACAAAATTCCTTTTTAAAATATTTATCTATAATGACAGAGATGGTCATTTTACATATAGAATAAAGGGTTTACTTTTGACTAATTTTATAATAGCAAATATGAATATATTTTTGAAAATAAAATAGATCGGATGCTTATTATTGATGGTCAAATATTTCTGATTTTTTTCATAGGAACTTCTAAGATTCTTTTTTCCTAGCATGCACATCTTTGTGATGATTAATGTAGAGGCACCAATAATTAGGAGTAGTTAGAGCATCTTCAAAAGAGCCCTATAAACTTCCTTTAAATTCAAATATTGGGATTCAATAAAAAAAAACCCATCTCCAATAGGACCCAGAACAACTCTCAGTTTTTTCATAGCCCCTAAACTCCCCTATTTCTAGCTACAAACAGGAGAATTAGAGCTCCCATTCCTTCTTTTTACAATGGAATTAATATTTTTGTGGCTCCAAATGCTTGATCCACTTTTAAGGGGGAACTGTTGGAGGAGGAAAGAAAAATTGCTCCTTATAATTTTTTGATTGCTCCTAAAAGCAAGTTTATGGGGCTAATTTTATGAAGATCTTAGAGATGCTCTAAAGATGTATAGCAAAGCTAATGCATCCACCCACAACTCTAGTTTTTAATGGATCCTCTCTGCTGTTTCAGGTTGCAGTAGTTTTCTATGTGTTTTGCAAGTCATGGACGCCCTCGGCCGATCGGCGGTTATTAGCTGCAACAATTCTGCTTTTCATCCTTGGGGTTTTTAAAGAAGCTGTTTGACTGCTTCAAAGCAGGCAAGCAGCGCTTAAGAGTGCAGCAGGAGTCGTATGGTGGCAGTTTGGCCGCTGCAAAGCAGCGCTTAAAGAGTGCAACAGGAGTCTTACGGTGGCTGTGTGGCCACTGCAAAGCAGAGCTTAAGAGTGCAGTCAAAAAGCCCCAAGAAAAAAGTGACATCAAACAGCCGCAAGAAGAAAGAGACACGCCATGTTGTATGAATCCGTACCTGTCTAAACGAATCTCTAACTACATGATGCATCTTCTGTTTGCTAATCCTGAGATGTTGATGCCTGGCTGTAGAACAAATCTATTCACGACTGCCTACAGCGAGCTCGAGGCTCTTCTCACAAGGTGATGATGTGCCACGGTTGAATGAAGAAGAAATTACCGTGGAGATATTCCTTAAACTCACTGAGTCTACAGGGAAAGGTTTTCTCTATGACGCCTTTCATCTTTATCAAGCTCTGCATCAATTAGGTGATGCGGAAAGAATGTGGAAAGTGATCGGAGGTGTATGGACTGAGATGCTCTGCTTCTCGGCCGGTAGATGCAGAGGTTACCTGCACGCCAAGAGCCTTGGCTCCGGCGGAGAGTACCTCACCTTCATCTCCCTCCTGATGTCGCATGCCGGATTGGAAACGTTCCCAGAGAGGCAGCAAAGGCTACAGCTTCGGCTGCCGAAAGAGGTGAGGATAGAAGCTGCTGCTAGAAACAAAGCTGCTCTCTCAAACAACCAAGGAAACGAAGCTGCTCCTCCATCACCTGAGGTCGAGATTGTTGTATCCTAGCTACGAGCAATTCCATCTTCTTTTCATTTTGTCGCAAAATAAGCTACACTGGATGATTACGGCCAGAGCATCCGTCTCAGAACTCTGTTTTGATTATGACTCTTGTATGTTCACTATTACATTACAATATTACTATACTATCGCACAACATTTCTGCACGTCTAGCTAGACGGTTTCGTTGTTCGTACGTTTCTGCTTCGATTTTCTATGAGCATGTGTGTGATGTTATTGTTGTTTCTCCGTCCTTGGGAGCGTACAAGGATTTTCAGCATGCTCTTGCTCTGCTCCTCTGCCGGCGCACACGCGCTCATGCCCTTGTTGATGGTTGGGCCAGCTGTTAAAACCGCCAATATGTTAAGGAAAAAGAATGTCATGATCGCCAAGTGTCTCAGAAAAAAAATGATGTGCAAACAAATGACTCTACACTTGCTTGGATAAAGCACCAATCTTTGATGTTGCATAGCATTTTGGTTTGGAAATAATATTGGTTACAAGTACTATGCTTTGGAACCATAAGAATATATAAAGGTCCAATATAGAAGGAGCTACATTAGCCAAGGGAACTAAATACTCACTGTAAAGGATGTACCTTTTGCAAATAGAAAAGACAAGAACCAGATTCAGCAAGTTTTGGTGAAGATCAAGATGAAGCCTGAGATGTGGGTGTTAGCAGGAGCCAAAGCATTAGGTTGTATGTTTTGCGAGTAGTCCACTCGGTGTAAGGTTGAGCCAAATCTTCTTTGACTCGAGTGCGCGTCATTCTGTAAGGCTGCATTGTAAACAAATAATACTTTTCCCCTCTAATACAAAGATGTGCAGCTCTCATGTATATCTGAAAACAAACAACCGATTTTGCATAATAAGGAACCATGGTGAATTAAGATTGTCATTTAGAAGCCAGAATTTTAAAGGGGAAATTGCGTTTGTACCATCAGTGTGAGGGCCAATTGTGTTTTTGACCTACCACAACTTTTTCGAATTGAACCTGCCATTTACCATAGGTTTCCATCCCCCCCTGAGATGGAACAAATTGAACGATTAAAAAAAAAGGAAAAAAAACAGAGACGGACGAAACTACCCCCGACTCCATCCAGTCGTTCTCCTCTGTCTTGTCTTCCATTCTCTCCTCGTCCTCAATTAGACTCAACCCTAACCCTAGCCAGGCTTGGCATGCGGCGGCGGTTGGACGGGAGCAGACGAGCGGCGGGCAGGTGAAAGGATCAAGGGCACCGAGAGGGGGGGGGGGGGGAGAGGGGGTGAATCGGTGTGTCAACAATTTCTCCCAAACGTACTTTAGGCGTGAAGCTAGCAAGACTAGATATGGTGATAGCAAAAGCAAGCGATGCGCGCACACAATCTAGTCTATGCAACAAGCAACACCCTAACAAGCAATTCTACCAAGTAGTAAAGAGACAACCTATCATGCAATTCTACTAGCACATAAGATAAATGCGGAAACGTAAATGCTAGTAAGTAAAGGAGATAAGGATAGGAATGCTCATGATTTTTCCGTGGTCTCGGAAGGATGGCGCCTTCCCCTACTCCACGTTGGGTCACTCCCGCCGGAGTCTCGACCCCGTCCCTCCGCTCGAAGGCGATCCCTCCTAGAGCACACTTCACCCTCCGAGTGAAGTCGCGGGCACGTCCCGCCGGGCTCGATCCCGGGTACTCTTCCGGAGGTAAGGCTCCGCACGTGATGCGTGCCAAAGGGCGCTCCACTAGTGATGCTTCTTTCGCACGGGAAGCTCCAAGACCGTGTACAAACTTGTGTTAGCTTCCACAATCTCCTTGGACAGCTCAACACCGACGCCTAACCGGTCTAGGCCTTGCCATAGACCAAGAGTAACAAACCGAAGCGACTCTCTCAAGCTCACACTAGCCTAGAGATCAAGTGGATGCAATTGCTACTCTCTCAAGCACTAGGATCACTCCAAATCCTTCACAAGTGCTTCTCTACCTTGCTCTTGGCTTCCTCTGAGTTTCCTGCACTCCAACAATGGCCAAGAGACCCCTCAACGGGCGGGCAACCAACTATTTATAGGCTACCAACCCAAAACTAGCCGTTGCCCAAAAGTGCCCTGCGAAACTAGAGACCGTACAATAGGACCGTACTGTCCGGTCTCTTCCAGACCGTATTGTCCGGTCTCTATTTCCAGGCGCATCTCCATCTTCTTCTTCATCTCCAATGAAGACCGTACTGTCCGGTCCCTAGGACCGTACCATCCGGTCGATTGTCCGGTCTTCATTTCTTCCACTTCCAGAAACTTCAACTTCTCTGTCTGGAAATCCTCTGATGACCGTACTGTCCGGTCTCCTTGACCGTACCATACGATCCCATTGTCCGGTCTTCATTTTCTCAGCATCCCGAGACTTCACTTCTCTGTCTGGATCTTCAATGAAGACCGTACCATACGGTCCCTAGGACCGTACTGTCCGGTCTCTACCGGATAAGCTGAAAACTTGATCCACTCTTGATCCTTGCTTCCAACTTCTTCATTCTTGGTTCCTCCTCTTCTCTCCAGCCACCCCAGCCCTCGAGAGACTCACTATGCATCCATATGATCTCTAACCTAGTGTGCGCTAAGAGAACCAATTCGATCCCTCTTGATAGTCCGGTTTTTCCTATGGACTCAAGCTAACATCTACCAAGCCAACACTTGCTTGGTCTATCATGTCCTTAGCCTTGATCCATCTTCAACCTTGACTCCATCAAGCTCTCGATCCGAATCGTCGAGGCAACCAATCACCAAGTCGTCGATAGATAGAGTATGTGAGACGACGCTTCATTGACATGACCATTTGAATATCCTACAAGGAAATGTTAGTCACATCAATATGGTCACCCAATCACCAAAACATTCATACCTTTGGGGTTTCCGAACTCCAATGGCCATGAAGCTTACAATCTCCCCCTTTTTGGTGATTGGTGATAACACATATCAAAAGATATCAAAAGATATGCGTAAGAGTGATCTAGAAGATTTCATATGAAATGAAGAACAAGAAAAACGAAGAACAAGGTAGTCATAGCTCAAAAGGTATCACCTGCAAAAAAGAGTTAGAGCACATGGGTGATATATATGGAATAAAAACATGAGCTCTGACCACAACTCTGTGATGATAAGATTATAAGATATTCCTGCAAAAGCAAGTGAGTGCATATATCATCACAGAAAGAGGAAACCTGGCAAGATAGATATAAATAAGCGCATCCAGGTAAACATACACAAACTCAGAGCAAAATATCAGAGCAATATATCAGAAACAGAGCAATATACAAGATATATAGATAAGAGCAAGTGTATGTAAATGAAACCAAGTGCATTCTTGATGAGCTAAACACAAGCAAAAGCAAATCGAGCTCAACAAGAACCACGAAGTACCAAAAGAATATACAAATGAAGTACCAAAAGATCTCCCCCTAGACAAAATCTGTCTCACACTCCCCCTGGACACAAGATCACTCTGCTACTCCCCCTAGACCTATACAAGATCCCTCTAACTCTCTTCCCTTTGGCACCAATGACCAAAAAGAGAAGGAAGGAAAGAGAAAACTGCTGTCCTACGCGTCGGAGGCTGGAGGAGGTGCAGTGGCAGCAGGTGCTGAAGAACTGGTAGACGGCTGAGCACTGTCCTGCTGCTGCTGAGAAGGTGGCACTAGAGGTGTCCAAGTCCAAGTCCGCGGCATCCCCAAAGACTCCTGAGGCTGAAAGAGTGGTGTGTACGGCACCAGCTGCCTGTGAGCTATCCCAGGAGAGTCTGTCTGAAGGAGTGCCTGCTCAAGCTGCCCGGCGTACTGGACTGCCTCTGAGTCTGAAGCTGAGTGAACTGAAGGAGAGGGTGAGCGACTGGGGGTCCAAGTGAAACTGCCAGTAGGTGAGGCTGCCCTGGAAGGTGAAACCTGTGCTGTAGCGAGAGCCTCACGTACCTCCTGAGGAGTGTAGCCGAAGTCTGTGAGATCCACTGCTGCTGTCTCAGGTGTAGTAGTCACGACCTCTGCCTGTGAAGCTGTAAGCACTGAGTCTGTCTGCACTGAGGTGGTCTGTGCTATTGTGTCGAAGTCAAGTGTACGAGCTGGCAGTGGTGACACGAAGAAGGGACTCGTCAGCTGAAGCGGTGAGAAGCTCGGAGCTGTAGTAGCTAGTTGGGCTGACGGAGTCATGGAGAGGCCTGGTGAAGAACGGTACTGGTGTGAAGGTCCTGCCTCTCCTGCCAAACCAGCAAACGTGGACGACGACGGCCCCACCGTAGGTGCACCAGAAGGTGAGATGGGAGCCGTGAGTAAGGAACTGAAGTACTGTCCCTGGCTGGCTGACTGTCCTGCCTGTGCCTGGGCAAACTGGTGCTGCTGCTGCTGTAGCTGCTGAAACTGTACTGTATCTGGTGGCAGCACACCTGGGAAAGTGATAGGAGCGAACGACGGGAGGCCTGGCAATGCCTGTCCAAAGAGGCGAAGAGTCTGAGCAATCGCATCAAAGCCTGTGAACAGCGAAGACATGCCAGAAGCCATCTCCCTCTGAGTAAGTACGACACTGTCCAACATCTGTCGATCCCTCTCCCTATCCTCTCTCTGACTCTGGAGCTCTCTACGGATAGTTGCAAGCTCTGCACGTAGTACTGAATCTGTCTGAGCTGGAGCTGTAGCTGAGCCTGAAGGTCCTGCTCTAGAGTCCGGAGTCACGTCCTCAGGAATGGACTCCATCTGGCTACCAGTCTGTATGTGCTGCTCTGTCTCGGTAGCTGTGTCACCTAGGCCCTGTGAAGAACTCTCCTGTGAAGCTGACTCCCGGGTAGCAACCCGTCTGTCGGAGGCAGGTAAAGGAGTGTACGCTGTAGTCTTCTTGGGCAACTCATCATAGTCCTCCTGAGACAACAACTGTAGCCTCCTCAGAATATAGCAAATCAGTGGAGCGAAGGCTAAGTGTCTGGCAGCTATGCTCTCTGCAATGACGTCCTCCATCTGGCTCAGTATAAGATCCACCAGGTCAAAACCTCTGTGCCTCAGTATCAGCATGACGACCCACTGTGAGAGTATAGAAAACTGATCCCTGTATCCACTCCTCGGCACAATGGTCTTGCTAAGAATGCTCCTGAGAACTCTGCCCTCGTGAGTAAGTCTGGTGTGAGCTCGGCTGTAGTTCTCCAGGTGAGGTGGAGGGAAAGCAATACTCATATCCTCATCAGACGGTAGGTGTCCCCCAAGAGGTCTGCGGGGAGGCTCCATCCCTGGGTGAGCAAGTGGGAACACCCTAGTCTCGTGCTGAACTGTCTCAAGGGCCGCTACGAGGTCCTCCCTAGTCACTCTGTGGGGCTGCCCTCTGAGCATGAACCATATCGCTGAGCGATCCTGAGCAATCCACAAGGAAGCGTAGAAGTCCATCACTATATCGTAGTCCCATCTCATCTGTGTGGTGATGATCTCCTCGAGGCCCGGGATATAAGACAGGTGCTGTGTGAAATCTGTCCCGGCACCTCTGCTAGCAGCCTGTATGCTGCAGTGCTGGTGAGTGACAAAGAGCTTATCAGCTCCACCAGTACGCAGTCTGCTCCTCAGTCCAGCTGCTATCCTCTGCTGTAGTAAGGTCCAGAAGCGACCTCCTGCCTGTGGGTCCCTCCTGGCAGGTACCCATACCTCCTCAGACACTCTCCTGAACTTCTTGAGGACGGGGCCTGGAAGCCTGAGAGCGTCCTCAGCAAGTACGTCCCTGAGCGAAGCAGTCCTGTCGAGTGCACAGAACTTGGCAGCCATCCTCTGCCTGTCACCCTCTGTGACCTCGTCACGGGAGCTGGAAGAGCTCTCCTCCTCCTCTGACTGAGCCTGCTGCTCCTGCGCGGTCCTCGACGTACCAACCCCGCGGGTGGACGGAGTCCGCTGCACTGTGGCTCTAGCCCTGGAAGACCTCCTAGGAGTCTCCCCCTGTCCTCCAGCAGGTGGGTCCCTGATCCGGAACCCTGTGTCTCTGCCAGTGGGTAGGTCAACCTCAGCTGCCCTGAGGGCCTGATCCCACTCTGGGTCACCTGTCCTCTGCTTCTTCTTCTTGGGCTGCTCGACAAGCTTGGCCTTGCCCCTGTCACGGTCTCCTCTGCCCCTGCCTCTGCCTCTGCCAGAACCTCCTGCCATAACTGCTAACTAGGCTGCAGACAAGATAGGGCGAGTGAGCTTGGCCCACCAACCCGTCCACTGATGGCTGACTGCCAAAGATAGGACTAAGGGCTTGGCCCTCAATCCGTCCACTGTCTCTGCTCTGCTGTCAACTGCCCACTGCCTGCTGACAACTGCCACGGAGCAATCGGAGACGTCGTCGGCAGTGAACCTCTTCTCTGCGCGAGCAACAGCTCGTTGGCGCGGGGAAGATCGACGGCGACGGTTCCCTCGAAGATGCTCGGCGCGCAGGTGAGGCACGGCGGCGGCGCGGCTCTGTGGTGCGGCGAGGTGAAGCGGCGGCGTGGTGCGGTGGCTCGGCGCTAGGGTTTCGCGGGCGAGCGTGTGCGCGGTGGAGGAGCAGGCGGCGGCGCGTAGCTGCGGCGGTGGTGCACGTCGGCGGCGAGCTCGACGGCAGCTGGTCGGCGGCGTACGCGCGCGCGCGGGAAGCGGCGAGGCGGGAGCGGAGGCACGAACGGCGGCGGCTCGGCGTAATGGGGGAAGATGCACAGTAACCCGACGTATTTCCGTTAGGAATTGCTTTAGTTTGAATCGACGGCCACGATTGACTTGATCAGGAAACAACGGATCGGATTGAAAGTAATCTCCCGATGAAGTTAACCAGACCGTATGGTACGGTCCTAGAGACCGCATTGTACGGTCTCCTTTTCCACCCTGACAGATAGCTATAGAGATCGTATTGTACGGTCTAGAGGACCGCATTGTCCGGTCTCCTTTCTGCCTCAGGTTTCAAGGATCTCGTGCAAAAGCACACCGTATTGTATGGTCCCTATGACCGTATTGTACGATCCAGTCCAGAAAAGCTGATTTTCAAGGAATTTCCTTCTAAGTCCAAGTTCCTCACACAAAAACCAAATAAACACCAAATATGGACTAGAAGGGGAACTCTGAAACACTCCTTTGAAAATAAACCAATATAGGTTGCGCATAGGCTTATAGTAATTTTTCAATCGGCAAATAAGAAGCAACCAAATAAGAACCAAATGCGATAAAACCAAAGGAGGGGTATGTATGAGCCCTTTGCCTATGATCCGTGCAAGTAGATTTAACCTTGAGGATCATTTAGCAAGACTCAATGGGCATGAAGCACAATTCTTTTCTTTCGTCACACTTCTATGAGATGTGAGTTCATATTGCGAATGAAGCACTTCCTCATAGTGTGACAACTCCTTTGTGATTTCCTATATGCAATGCATGAGACAAGCATATCATACAAATGCAAGAGAAAGTAAATATGCCATGTGATATGCAAGCAAAGTTAAGACAACGCATAAAGGAAACCTACTCAAGGTCAAGTTTGAGCCTCTCTCAAGCTTACTCACTATGAGCCAAACCTTGCCTTGAGTCCATCGGTCCACCAACTCAAGCATCCCCCATGCTCATAGCTATCTTGAGAAAGTTAGACCTTGAACTAATTTTTATGTTCTTTTCTTTTTAGTTATTAACATATGCATGAATGCAAACATACTAGTTCACAAAGGAGCACTTAGCTACCATGCAAGCAATGCAAGAAAAGAAACTACTATGATACAAGTTACCTCCTTGAAGAGTAGATTTGTCGATGAAGCACTCGAAGCTTGTGGTGGACGTTCATGAGTTGACGTTGCGGCGCACGGTCCACCACCATCACCCTTCTAGGTCTTGTTCTTGGGAGCCCACTCGCACTTGGTCGGCCTCTCAAGGTCAACTATGCATTTGGGCACCCAAATCTTCCTCATCATCCTCCTCTTGTCGGGTGATCCAAGAGCCTTTGCCTTCACCTTGCCTTTCTTGTCCCTAAAGAGCTTGTAGTGTGTATTTCCATGGAACAAGTTAGCGTTAGGCAAAACTTTGGAACTTCTCACCTTGGGACAATTCTTGCTAGTGTGGCCGTCACGGCAACACTTCTCACAATAGTAGTCGTCCGCCATGAGGGGGACTACCCAAGGTGGAATGTCATCGTCCTTGCCGATGAGGTTGATGGCGGCGGGGTAGGAGCCGAGTCCCTTGTGCCCGGGGTTGTTCACAAGGTTCCGACCAAGTATCTCCTTATGGATGGTCCTTCCCCTTGTGAGCCTCTCGAAGCCATCCATCACCGAAGCTCTCTCCTCCTTGAGTTGATGATATTCCTTCAAAATGTTCTCATCAAGAGAGATGCTCTCAAGAGAGGGAGTTAGTCCATCACAAGTAATATATGAAGAATCGGAAATAGATGAACTAGAAGAAGAAGTGTTACACTTTTCGAGGAGGGATTGATGTTCTTCCTCAAGAACCTTGAACTTGCCGTTGAGCCTCTTGTGATCAACCTTGAGCTTGTCATAGCTTTCATCCAAGGTTATGAGCGAAGTGGAAAGGTGCTTGATCTCATCCTCTAGTAACTTGGACTTCTCCTTGAGCTTCATGTGGTCTTCCTCAAGCTTATCATAGTCCTCATCAAGAGCCTTGTGAGAGATGGATAAGTCCCTAAGTTCACCCTCAAGTTGACGAACTCGGAAGGCGGCCACTTCATGTTCCTTCTCCAACCGAGCAATGGTCTTGTCCTTCTTCATGATCATCTTGCCGGTTAGGAGAATGCTATCCAAGAGTTCCTCATATGTGGGCTTATCCTCCTCACCAAACTCTTCATCGGACTCGCTCTTCTCATCCTCACTACTATCATCATCTTTGGCCATCAAGCAAGTCGGTGGTGGAGGTAGAGTCTTAGAGATGTTGGAGAGAGCTATGCCGGCCATCTTCTTTCCCTTGGAGGATGAGTCATCACTTTCTTCTTCATCACTATCATCATCCGAAACCCACTCTCCAACATAGAGTCCCTTGCGAGATGATCTTCTCTTGTCTTTGCCTCTAGAGCTTTCCTTCTTGACAAACCTCTTCCTTGCCTTGTACTTGCTTCTAGGGTCTTCTTCTTCATCATCGCTTGACTCTTGAGTCTTCTTCTTGCTCTTCTTGATTAGCTTCGGACATTCCTTGGCAAAGTGACCCTTCTCCCCACAATTGTAGCACTCGGCATCTTTCTTGTTGATGAATCTTCTCTTGAAGAAGTTGCTTCTCTTCATGAGGAGTGCTAGATCATTGGGATGAAGTTGCAACAAGTCTTCAACGTCTTCTTCAAGCTCTTCATCACTTGAATCTTGAGTCACCACCTTCTTCATCTTCTTGCTTGACCCCTCGGATGCAAAAGCAAGATTCTTGGAGGGCTTCTCATCAAGCTTCTTGTCGAGGTTGTAGCTCTCGAAGGCGGTGATCTTCCCAAGTAGCTTGTGGGTGGTGAGGTCTCGCATGTCGGTGTTGAAGAGGCATGTGATGAGTGCTCCATATTTCTCCCTTGGGAGAATCCTCAAGATCTTCCGCACAAGGTCGCCTTCATCAATCTTCTCCTTCACACCGAGCGAGTTGATATCCTCTACAAGCACATTCAAGCGAGAGTAAGCATCATTGATTAGCTCATTTGAAGACATGGCAAAGTCATCATATTTGTTCTTTAGCACATAGTATCTTTCCTCTTTCACGTCCGTGGAACCCTCATGAAGTTGTTGAATTTGTGTCCATACTTTATGAGCGGTACCCGCGGACTTGACTCGAGCAAAGACCTCTTTAGTGATAGCTTCAAACAAGGCATTTTTAGCTTTAGCATTTGCCTTTGCGAGATTCACATCAAGAGTACCAATGGGAGTCCTTAGAGAGACACCGGAACTTACCACGTCCCATGCGAGAGGATCGAGAGCCTCGAGGTAAGCTTGCATGCGAGCTTTCCAATAGGCATAGTCGGTCCCATCGAATGGGGGCGGTCCCTTTTCACTTCCTCTCGGCATCCTTACTCAAGGGGTTAAGCCCTATTTGAGCAACGAGGCTCTGATACCACTTGAAAGGATCAAGGGCACCGAGAGGGGGGGGGTGAATCGGTGTGTCAACAATTTCTCCCAAACGTACTTTAGGCGTGAAGCTAGCAAGACTAGATATGGTGATAGCAAAAGCAAGCGATGCGCGCACACAATCTAGTCTATGCAACAAGCAACACCCTAACAAGCAATTCTACCAAGTAGTAAAGAGACAACCTATCATGCAATTCTACTAGCACATAAGATAAATGCGGAAACGTAAATGCTAGTAAGTAAAGGAGATAAGGATAGGAATGCTCATGATTTTTCCCGTGGTCTCGGAAGGATGGCGCCTTCCCCTACTCCACGTTGGGTCACTCCCGCCGGAGTCTCGACCCCGTCCCTCCGCTCGAAGGCGATCCCTCCTAGAGCACACTTCACCCTCCGAGTGAAGTCGCGGGCACGTCCCGCCGGGCTCGATCCCGGGTACTCTTCCGGAGGTAAGGCTCCGCACGTGATGCGTGCCAAAGGGCGCTCCACTAGTGATGCTTCTTTCGCACGGGAAGCTCCAAGACCGTGTACAAACTTGTGTTAGCTTCCACAATCTCCTTGGACAGCTCAACACCGACGCCTAACCGGTCTAGGCCTTGCCATAGACCAAGAGTAACAAACCGAAGTGACTCTCTCAAGCTCACACTAGCCTAGAGATCAAGTGGATGCAATTGCTACTCTCTCAAGCACTAGGATCACTCCAAATCCTTCACAAGTGCTTCTCTCCCTTGCTCTTGGCTTCCTCTGAGTTTCCTGCACTCCAACAATGGCCAAGAGACCCCTCAAGGGGCGGGCAACCAACTATTTATAGGCTACCAACCCAAAACTAGTCGTTGCCCAAAAGTGCCCTGCGAAACTAGAGACCGTACAATAGGACCGTACTGTCCGGTCTCTTCCAGACCGTACTGTCCGGTCTCTATTTCCAGGCGCATCTCCATCTTCTTCTTCATCTCCAATGAAGACCGTACTGTCCGGTCCCTAGGACCGTACCATCCGGTCGATTGTCCGGTCTTCATTTCTTCCACTTCCAGAAACTTCAACTTCTCTGTCTGGAAATCTTCTGATGACCGTACTGTCCGGTCTCCTTGATCGTACCATACGATCCCATTGTCCGGTCTTCATTTTCTCAGCATCCCGAGACTTCACTTCTCTGTCTAGATCTTCAATGAAGACCGTACCATACGGTCCCTAGGACCGTACTGTCCGGTCTCTACCGGATAGGCTGAAAACTTGATCCACTCTTGATCCTTGCTTCCAACTTCTTCATTCTTGGTTCCTCCTCTTCTCTTCAGCCACCCTAGCCCTCGAGAGACTCACTATGCATCCATATGATCTCTAACCTAGTGTGCGCTAAGAGAACCAATTCGATCCCTCTTGATAGTCCGGTTTTTCCTATGGACTCAAGCTAACATCTACCAAGCCAACACTTGCTTGGTCTATCATGTCCTTAGCCTTGATCCATCTTCAACCTTGACTCCATCAAGCTCTCGATCCGAATCGTCGAGGCAACCAATCACCAAGTCGTCGATAGATAGAGTATGTGAGACGACGCTTCATTGACATGACCATTTGAATATCCTACAAGGAATGTTAGTCACATCAATATGGTCACCCAATCACCAAAACATTCATACCTTTGGGGTTTCCGAACTCCAATGGTCATGAAGCTTACAGCAGGCGGCGCACGAGGCGGGGACGATGCGTGGGAGGATGGGTTCAGAAAGGTATATGCAGGTTTTTTCAAGCCAATGACGTCAAAGCTTCAGTGGTCATGAGTTGATTTGGGCTTCAAATCAAGAAGCCTAACTTGAGAAGAAAACCGGAGAGACCAAGGGTAGCTAGAATTAAGGCATCTGATGAACCCAGCACTAAGAAGAGGAAATGCATTGATTGTGGTGAAAGAGGACATACAACTAAGTATTGTCACGGTGGTCTCACAGCTAGCCAAAAGAAGATGAGAGCCTCTCAAGAAATGGAAACAGGACAAGGCAGCAATCACTACTAATTTTGCAATTATAAGCATCACGGAATTTTGTTGTTTGTTAACTCCATTTCTTATTCATTTCATAAGTGGGAGTGCAAGTGTCAGTGCTAGTGACATGGGAGAAGGAGGGCCACCAACAGGAAGAGGAAGGGGAGGAGGAGGACGACAAGGAATAGGAGAGAGGCTAGCTGCATATTTTGGATTGTGATCTGCTTCCTATAATATCTAGACTATATTGTTCTATGTGAAAATATGTGCTAGATATGTGTTAAGATAGATGCTGCCAAAATTCTGTCTGAAATTGTGTCAAAATTCTGTCCAAATTTAGCAAAATTTGAAAATTCTATGTGATCTATTCGAATCTGTGACTATTTTAATTTTAAAAATATCAAAAACTTTCAAGATCTGTTGTACATGGGTTAATGTCAAAAGTTGTGGTAAAATCACAAAAGGGTAACTTGGTTTTTTACCTCAAGACTTAACAGACTCGTGGTGCAAGCTTCGTTCAGTTTAGAAAAGTTGTGGTAAAATCAAAAAACACAGATTCTAGGTAAAATCATAATGAGACAACAAACTAATGGTAAAAACGCAAAGTCTCAATTTTAAATACCAAGCTAAATGTCAATATGGGAGATCCAGTGCCTTCGATCTGAGGATACCATCCAACGATGAATACTATAGTACAGACATCATTGTACTACTTAACCGTATAATATTCCATTATTATTACGCTCTCTCTCTCTCTCTCTCTCACGCATGCCTGACGCACGCACGCACGCGAGCGTACATTCTGGCTTATTCATCCTCCCAAAATACCGTAAGATTTTGTTGCTCTATATCTGTATTACGTACCCAAAAACCTGCTTAATTGTCAGGTTATTTGCATTTGATTCTGACTTTCAGCCCTTACAAAAATAGACAGGAAAAAACTTGGAATCTAACGTCACTTCCAGAAAAGTTTGAGCTCCTGTTTTTCCATGTTAGAAGAAGAGACATGGAAGAACAACAAGCTAGTAACGCACAGGATGGACCGAGATCTAATTAGGCTCACAAAGTGGGCCGAGAAAAGAAAAAAAATAAAAAAGAAAAAATATGTGCTACCGTGCTAAAACATCTAGCTGGGCTGGATCTAAGGGTGGGGGTGCGCCTCACCCGCCCCACCCATCCACCCAGCTAGCCTCCTCCCTGCGCACTGGAAAACCACTACTGTTGAAACAGGTGGTGCACTAAAACGGAGCCCTAGGGAAAATAAAACTGGGTACACCACAAGTATGTAGCTGGCACAAGACTGAACCAGGACCGTTTGGCCTCGACTAACCCTCCAAAAAAAATAAAAGTTTGGCCTGACTGAACAGCAATCACGAGTTGGATTTTCTTCAATATACAGTGAAGGCACTCTGAGTTCTGCTCATCAGTTTATACATGCACAAACTTTACCAGTCTCATTCGGAACCACAAGATTATTAGCAAATAAATAAGCTGACATCGTTGAATTTCCTGTCTCAGAAGTTTTGGTAACAAGGTAATCACACCATAATCAAGTCCCTTGATCGGAGGAAGATGCTATCTGCCTTGACGTTATTTTGTTATAATGATCGATCAAGGTCTTCATAGCAAACTGCAAGTGCGTCTCAACTGGCTCCTTCATCATCTTGTCGTAGTCTTTCTGCTCAAAATATTGAAAAATCACAGTGATGAAATAGTAAATTTTCTTTTCTCCCCATTACTTGATCGATAGTAAATAGAGCTGCAAACCAAACGGAAAAAAGGTAATAATACCTTGTTTGAGAATTTGGTAAATAAGATCTTCTCGAACACCCTTGCGAGTTCCGGCAACCGCAGCCGCCACTCATCCGTCATGCGTTGCTTTCCTATATACTCGAGTCTGTGATGAAAGGATAAAATGTGAGACCCACTCATGTACCTTGTATTGGATTCAGAAAACATGCCCAAATTCGCGTGGGAAGGGGATTCAACAAGAACTTACATCTTCTCTCGCATAGTTGTGCGCAGCATCTCGAAAGGTCGGTCCGTTCCTGGAAGCGCCACCGGATCATGCATCGGCTTGGGCTGCTGCATCCCGGCGGCGCTGGCACCACCAGCACTGCTGCTGCCTTCCAGATTCATCCGCTCTTCAAACAAGCAAGCTCTTGAAGCGGTGTCGGAGAATCGGAAACCCAGAAATCGAGGGCTGCGGTCGAGGAGGAGGGGAAATTTGGGAACTTTTTTGATAATTAGGGATATATTAAACTAAAAGAAAACTGGTACAAAAGCACTCTCACAAAAAGTGTTGAAAGCGACATTGCAAAAAACATGCAGCCCTTTAACACGTACAAGGACACCCGTCAGGGGAAGCACATGCATGCTGGCCACGTGCACATAGGGAAGACGACAACCCGTTGCCGCCGAAAGCCGGCAATGCCGGCTGTTGCTGGAGCTAGCAGTGTTGGATAGCAAATCAACCTGGCGGATGGGCCTCCTTTGCTCCATCAAAGGGAGCGTACATTGACAGTGGAGAGGGAAACCTCTCGAGAGGGTCATCTCCAGGATGCTTCTGATCTTGTATGTTGAACACTTGTGTGCACTAGATAGATAGGCTCCAATTTCTCCGATGGGGCGTGACGTTGTGGCTGAGGGGAAATTGATGTCGTTAAACATCCGTGCGAAGGACTGCAAGGACACTCTGAGATGAAGTGGGCCGATGAAGACGAACGACGTTCGTCTATGTCAGTGTGAGTCAAGGTTTGGGCTTAGGGGTGGGCCAGAAACTAGCTGGGTTGATGAGGTGGCCCAAAAACGAAACAAATGAAAAGAAAAAGAAAAATTCTACTATTCATGATGCTACGGTGCTAAAATAGCAAGTTGGACTGGATTTGGGCGGCCCACCCTCCCCCTTGCTGGACTCGCCACTGGGGCAGATCTTACAGGTAAGGCGAGCGATAGGATTCTTTGGTTCGAACACTATTTGAGATTGATCGGGCGGTGGCTAGTCACGACCGATGACTTTTTGGTTTTCCCAATTTCGCATAATACGGTATTGTAGCCAAGTACGTATACGATCTGCTTTGAATCCAACTTTAAATAGGTTGTACAGTGCACGGGCCCATTTCTTTGTGAGTCCGGCCACTTTCGGTCTGTATTTTTTTTTTGTCATAAATTATGATCCGGTTTGTTTCTTGTTGAGCCGATCTTATTTATATTTCGTCATATCATGGAACAATGGCGTTTTGGCCACAATTCCGAAGCTCAATTGCGAAATCACCATCGTTTACCATCACTTTGAGCCGACATCAGTTTCAGCCCGATTAACAAAATAAAAAAAATAAAAAAACATGGGAAATGGATTTTGACCTCCCTGCCCCTCCTCTCTTTCGTTGTCTCTCCCACCCGCACTCTCTTTCGTTAATCAGCGGCGAGCAGACGCGTGCGCAGCGGCATTCGGCCGAGGGCGGTAGGGATCGAGCAGATGAGGCTGCGGGTGGGGCGAGCAAGCACGTGCGCGACGGCGTTCAGGCGAGAGCGACAGGGAGCAGGCGAGGCCGCGGGCGGGGCGCGCGGTCGGTGCAAGTGAGGCCGTGGACGGGGCGCGCAGCAGGCCGGGGCGGCGCAGCGGCAGGCGAGCCCGCAGGATGGCGGCCTGCGGCAGCGTGGTGAGGGCTAGCGAGAGGAGGAAGAAGGATAAGGGCATTTTTGTTTTTTGCTTTGTTTTCTAGAGCGCCAGAATGGCGCCCCAGCCGGATTTATTCAATCAGGCAAAAACGTTAACAGCACAAATTCATGATCCTCTTTCATTACATGACCCACTGGCCGAAACTTTCCCAACTCACTTCAGGATGCACACTACCTCATGCGCACACACACCAAACTCAGATTACCTCATGCCCTTCCTGGTCACACCTACCCATGCAACTTGTGCTTGCCGCCTTCTTCAGTCCCTAGAAAGGTCTTGTTATCTTTCCATCAAGAGTCTTCCAGGTCTTTTCCTCATCTCCCGTAACCCAGCAATGTGTTGACACAGCTCCAGTCTTCCAGGTCTTGTTATGGTGTCAACACAGCTCCAGTTGCCCAACTGGGAGCACCTTCCAGTTTTCGACCATTGGAACAATCTTGTTCCAGATCATCCACATCCCCATCCATGAAGTTCTCTGAAAACTTAAGTCATTTCTTACTTTCCAAATGCCCCACAAAGCAGCAGAAGTTATCTTGTTAACTACACAAACCGTTTATCACTAAGCCAAGGACCACCTATCGATTCAAAGCTATCTCCTACCCTTCTATCTAGGATTTCAGAGATGTCCTCCCACATCTTCTTGGCAACCACACAATCAAAAAATAAGTGACTAGCAGTCTCTTTCTCACAACAAAATAAGCATGTCTCATCTTCTACCTTCCTCCTCATGCTCAAGTTATCTCTTGTTAGCACTTTGTTTTTAGAGAGTAACCATAAGAAAAGTGAACTCTAGGTGGCATCTTTATTTTCCACACAGCAGGGGTATGTATAGGCTGCATCCTCCTGAAGTTGATTACCTTGTACAAAGATTGGGAAGAGTAGACCCCACTTGAATGGGATCTCCAAATCAGTGTGTCCTCTTCCTCATTTAAGCTAATTGTTGACACTAACTGACCTATTTCTAGCCATATGTTTGCTAATCTCTCACCCACAGTCCTCCTGAAAGTGCACTTGAGATCAGTCCCATCCCACAGATCTGCTATTGTACTAGACTTTTCATTTACAATGACATACAAGTCCCAAAACTGCACATCTAAACTAGACGACCCCAACCAAATATCCTCCCAGAATTTCACTTTCTTACCATTGCCTACATGCCACCTATAACCCACCTTTGCAGTCTGCACAGCCCACATGACACCTTTAAAAAACTGAGAAGCCCCATCTGATTTGCTATAAAGTACATTCGGTCTACCAGTTTCATATTTCAAATCAACCACACTCCTCCAAAGCTTCCCCTCTCCCTGCTGATACCTTTTAATCCAAGAGGCTAAGAGACAGAGGTTCAGATCCCTGAGATCAGGTATCCCCAACCCCCAATACTCTTTCCTCATGCTCACACTTTCCCAGTTAACTAAGTGATACCTATGGTGCCCCTCATAGTTATTCCATAAACAATGTGACATTTGGCTATCTAAGATCCTAATTGCCCATTTAGGGAATTTTATGAAGGACATCAAGTACACTGGTATGCTAGCTAGAATTGGTGCTAGATGTGTTGTTCAGATTCAAAAACTGATGATAAAATTATAAAATTTGAAAATCGATAGTGAAAACGCAATTGGAATGTGAACTGATGGTTGTTTTGCAATTACCCCTAAAAACAACATATGTTAAACAAAAGGTGACCTTCATTTAATAGTCCTGACCCATTTTTTTCTCCTTATGGTAGTCCCTCTCCTTATGGCTAATTACTGCATGTACTCCCTTGATTCCACTTTACATGAGGCCACCATCGCTCTCTACTCTCTCTTCTCTTTCTCCGTCGGTCACCCGCCGCACCTCCCCATTCACCCCGCTTGCCGTGCCGCCTCTATCGCCACCAGCCGCCTACTCGCCATGTCGTGCCGCGCCGCGCCGGAGCCACCGCTGCCTGCCCCGCGCTTGAGCCGCCACGCCGCCCACAACCGGCTTCCCTGCTCGCTGCAAGGGCAGGCACCGACGCCGAGTAGTAGCGCTCCATGTGTGAGACCTCGTTCCCGGCGATGTCGACGAGGACACTTGCAGGCCCTTGGCGGTTGGTGCCCCTTCTCCGAGGAGGACGTGGCTGTGGGTGAAGGTGTCAAGCGGCGGCTTGAGGACCGACGGATCCAGCCAGTGGGCAGCAAGGTTCCTCCCGAACCTCCATGGCCTGGAGCTGCTCGTCGCCATGGCCTTGAGCTCGAGAAGCAGCCACTCGACGCCATAGATGCGAGATCGCCACGGACGCGGCTCATCGCCGTCACTGCCGGTCAGGAGCCAGCGAGGCGGCCACCATGTGAATCGAGGCGGCGGCTGTGGGTGACTGCTTCGGGCGTCGCCGTCGGGATCTCAAGCACGCCGCCGTCCTGAATAGGGCGGCAAGGCTTGCATCAGCCCCGCTCGCTACCACCGTGGCCTGCCTCGCCCACCACCCGGCTCGGAGCCCATCGTAAGAGAAGCTGCGCGAAGGGCGGAAGCTAGCAGCCTGTTGCATCACTGTGAGAGGAGCATCCCTAGCAGTTTGAGTAGCAGGTGGATGGGGCGACGACGGTCCTCAGGCCGGCCATTATTGACAGAGGAGCAAGCAGAGTACTAGTACTAGTACTAGTTGAAAAGAAATGGGCGAGAGAAACTGGCTGGGAGGCGATAGGGGTAAGTGGTCACATGGTCTCATAAGACTGCCTCCAACGGGTCACCCAAATCGTCATACCTATTTTGCTCCTAGTCTACGCCGCAACCCACAAATGGGGTCGTCCGAGCTGCGACCCGACGCCCGCGCCCTCGCAATCTCCTTTTCTCTCCTCCTCTTCTCGCGGCCCCCGCCTCCTCTTCCTCGTCGGACCCGCCTCTGTGCCGCTCCGGCGCGGCCGCCTCCTCCCCCTCCTTCGCCCACCCACCCCCTTTCATTGCTCGGGCATGCCTTCTTTACTTGGGGTATTTAAACAATAACCCCGTCGTCCTGCGCCACCCAGATCCCGCGACCGCGCTCGCCGACCAGGTCGACGACGCCAAGGCCGACGAGGCCGACGACCTACCGGGCGAGCCGAGGTTGACGACGACGCCGCCCTTCCCACTCCTCATCGCCGCCCCGTCGCGGTCTCGTCTGCCCTGTCCCCGCCGCGCCGCGGCGGCCCCCTCCGCCCCATCCCCAGCACGGCACGGCTGCCTCCTCCTCCACGCGCAAGTGCGACTGCGGCGGCGGCCGGGCGAGCGACAACGGCGACAGGATTTGGCTCGACGGCCGGGCGAGCGACGACGGCGATGGGATTTGGCATCGCCGTCCGCTGCGCCATGTTGGCGTTTCTTACGCACAGAGATTAAATTCAACTCCGCAAACGCACGGAACACCGTTGTAGCATTTCATCCGGGAGTATTCTAAGGGTATCGTATTTATATTTTTCCACAGGGAAGCAGGGCTAAGAATATCATGAGTTAACAAGGAAACATCTATTATTTATAACTTGCAAACTTCACCAAAGCAGTGATGAGGTATATAATATGTGTGGTACTCAGGAAAAAGATCCATCGATATAGATAACAAGGAGTTAGCATTTAGTTTGAGAGAACAACGAGAAGAAGGTATCAGTCAGCTTAGGGGTTAGCATTTAGTATTTCCTGATAGTCTACAACTACTTACTTAAACTTTCATTACAGATACGTTCCCGCATATCGGGGCACGGATTTGTTGGTGGCAATCAAAGCCACCACCATAAGGAACCACCCGCTATAATTAAGATCCTGCCTGTCCAACCCGGACGTGGTGGATTACAGAAACCGATGCAGCTGACATATACACTCGCGGCTACCATCCTCCGTGGGGTTGGGTGCACACTCACGTCTAGAATAGTTCCTTGAGCTATACAAGCAAAAATCCTAGATAACTTACTCTACGCGTAAGAGCAAGCCAACCATGCATAATAAATCTAGGTGAATTGAACCATGCATAATAAATCTAGGTGAATTGTGTAAGCATAAACCAGCAAACAATTCATGCATTTAGATCTACCATACACAGAAAAGATACACGAGAACTTTACCTAAACTCCGAAGAGAACTCTGAAACTCCGAGCGAAGCTCTCACTTCTACTCTAACTCCCATAACTAAAACACTAATCCTATTCTAAACTACACAAGTGGAGTGATCTTCCATGAGGTACACATAGAACCGGCGGGGAGAGCTCCTATTTATAGCCTCCAATGAGGTGGGGGATTAAATAGAGCAAGTGAGAGGCGGTTGAGCTTGATTGGCCGTCAAGGTACGTAGGCCGGCCGGCCTAGGTGGGAGGCCGGCCGGCCCTCCATTCTCTTGGATGGCCACCGCCTTCCGCGTGAACGCTTTAGATCATCTCCCAATGTCGGTTCCAAAGTCGGTTTATGTCTGGGGACGGTTATGGTTGAGTAACCACCACGTTTTGGCCTAAAAGCCCATAATGGGCACTTGAGCTTGGTGTTTTGAGGTGTATGTAGCCCACTGGAGGAAGATCGAAGCCAACCGAGACAAACACAGGTCGGCCTACTATTTTCAGCCTGACTCTCAATTTTGTAATTAGCACAACTTCTACTCCCGAACTCCGAATTAGGTGATTCAAAAGTCCATTTTGACTATCTCGACGAGGGCTTTGGCATGGAGGGATCAATTATGTGATTTGAATAATTATTCTTTGATGTCCAAGTTATTCTCTATTTCTTGCGTCGAATGTCGTCGAGATGTCGTAGCAGGGCCCATGTTTATCTTGTGCTTTTGGGTATTTGCTATTTATCCATGAGTATAAGCACATTTGCACCAATATTCCTTTGTACCTTGCAAAACAAGATGACATCCAAAACTTGTGGAATTTTATTAGTTTACTGCAAGAAACATTGGTGCATACCTTTTATTCGCCGATAAGTTGACGGTCATTTTATGATTTAATGGTCGTCAACACGCCATAGGCTCCGGCCGACGAGCGCAGCTCCCTCTCCCCGGCCTCTTCCTCCAAGCACCACGCCCGCGACAAGGACCGCGACGGCTCTTCCAGCCATCCCTATGACGGCTCCTCCTCCCGCCATCCTCGCACCAAGCCACTGCTCCTCCGCCGTCGCCTTGCCGTCATCTCGCTGCTCCGCGGGAGAGCACCGTTGCCTCCAGCCTCGGAGATCGAGGAGTGCCTCGCCAGTGTGCCCGTGCACGCGCTCGCCAAGGCCGCCCATGGGCTAGGAGTTCGTCTTTGAGTCCTCGAATTGCTCTAGAGGGAGAGGAGGAAGGCGAGAGAGTGCAGAATGGGAAGGGACTATGGGACATCGGTTGGAGATTGATGATTTTGGGTATTGTACTTTAAAGCTCAACAACACCTATTTCATGGTTTGGGTCTCAAATTTAGGTCACCACCGCTGGAGTCAGTCTAATGGGTGGATAGAAGTAAAGGAGGGGAAGCATGGTAAAAGGCAGCCGCTCTTTGGTTTCCCCGTAGCTCCTAAAACGTCAAGTAAAGTAGAATGAAGGGAGTAGTAAATATAGAAGTGGGCAGAGAAGGAATAAAATGGCCTTCATAATGTTTGATGATATTTTATACGTTATTTATCGTACGTCTATGGCCAATTACTGCATGCATATTCTTCCATGTGACATTTGCATTTTGTAAGGTAATTTTGTAACAAAAGAATAATATGACATAGACCGTTAAAAAAATATAAAATATGATCAAACATATTGTTCAGATAGCAAACTAAACCGATCGACTGTACAAAGCTCGACATTTGTCCTTTCCTATGAACTTTGATTAAAAGAAATACGTCTCAATTTACAAAATGATAAGAATATGAGCTCATGTAGCCTTTTCATTTTATTTCTATGTGGCACCACGTCAGTTTTTTTTTTCTTGCGAACTGGCACCACGTCAACTTAACAATGAATTCACTTGAGACAAAACAATACATTCCCAATCTATATCTATATATACTATATAGAAACAACCCACTAAAAATCATTGATTGCTATAAAGAAGCTCTCACATTGAGCCACATCACCTGTAAAACTACCATCGTTGGATCTTATGTCCCTGTTTGATCATGTCTTCTTCTATACATGATTAATCATTTGGTTTAATCATCTGCCGTATGCAAACATTTCATACCCTCTGCATGTGACGCACCAATAAGTAAAAGGGAATCAAAATGCCTCTGCATGAATGGTACCCACTACCCATACGTTTCAACATTCCTCCTCCTTAATGCCCCGCGAAATGCTATGCCGTTGCCAACCAAGCCATCATGTTGGGTAATAAGGCAGTCCATTAGTCGGCCTTTATGTTACTCTGCTATTTTGTTTCTTAATGCCTCCTCACCTGGCTCTTCCTTCCTTGCTGAGAGATTGTGTGCCAGGCGTTTTTGTTCAATATGGATGGCTCTGTTTCTCCCTCGGGCTAGCCACGACCAGCGTTTCACACCTGCAATGGTTTACTCAGGCGGTCATCACCTGCTCCTAGAATGCGATTTGGCAGCCGAGGAGTACAGATATGGTGGTTCTGCTTCCGTCATCTTCCACTATTTTTGTTCGTCGCTGCATATTTCTTCATTGCATTGTAAGACATCATGGAGCTGCGGACTGCAAGGCCATCGCGAGGACAACTATGTAGCTTCCTGATGGTGTTCTCTAGAGCAGGAAGCATTTGTACGATTCATTAGGTAATCTAACATAACCTTTCCGTTGCTCCCCAATTTCAGCAGTAATGGCCCCCTTTTCTCCATTTGTTTTTGCATTCTGTTTCCTTTTTGAGGAATCGTTTTAGCGTTTTTAAACTGTATTCTTTTCATATCTCAATAGAATTCAGTTAAACCATGTTGGAACAAAATCATGCGATTTACTAACCATTTCCCAGACTTTTTACTAATCTTTCTTTGTTTACACGATTTCAGGTACATATCTGAATTTTGTTGATACAGACCGGTTTCATATGGTACCTCATATGAGTTCCTTTTTTGTCTGTAATCTTTCGATTTTCCAGTGATAAAACAATGCTTCCTCATTCAGTTCCTACCTTACTTTTGGTGGATTGATCCTAAGGAGCCATCAAACTCAACATATACGCTGATGATTAATGAAACCTATGGTAACACCAGATACGTTCTCCGGTTGGGTAATCATCCTCCTATTCGAGCTATATTATCTTCGGGAAATCCCTGCTGTTACCAAGGAGGAATGCTTTCAGTTTATGATCTTGAAGGAAGGTACTCATGTGAAATAGCCTGCATGTATCTTACGTTACCATGCTATTAGTTTGTTTGCTCATCATTATTTCAAGTCGCTTAACCTTTTTATCAGCACAATTATTTACTTAAATATCATTTTTGTTCCACAAGTGGTTTCCTTCATGATACGCTCTATTATCCTTTCACAAAATAGCTCTCTACATCAACCATTTATATTAGGCGGTTGGTTGCCTGCATTTTTTGGCTCAGTCTGGCCCGTGGAATGCAGATACCAGACATTTGGTCTTCAATATGCCACACTAAGACTAGCTCACGGAATGCTGCAGTGATATCTCAGCCTGGCTTTGCATATACTTTTTTTTAATGTTTTTCTGGAGCCAGCTCAAAGGCTGCGGCTTGAGGCCTGACTAATTTTACTTATGATGTATGATTAGCACATATTAGATGATATTAACTTATTCCAAATATTACAGTTTAAGAACTATTATAGTAAAGTTATGTGAATTAATTTCACAATAATATTTGTTTTTCACTTTAAGCTCATGCCATTGTGTCCACTGAAGTAGCTGTAGTTCCCGCTGCAACGCGCGGGGAATTCACCTAGTTATACCGACATGCGTAACACGCAGAGCTCACTCCGTGATGGCATATTATACTCTATCATGTGCCAATAGACTTGAATGCTGCCTCATATATGGTTCCATCTCTTTATTGAAGAGATCTAACGATGGCCCAGTTATGTAAAAAATATATATATAAATAATATTTCTAATAAACTTTTCTTATTCATTTCTCTTATTAGTCCTTAATGATACTCAAGGCACTTTGAACGAATTCTTATTTCTCAAACTTCGTTTCCTTTCTTCTTCCATCTCATTTATCAGCTCTTGATAATCATAATTCACTTAAATAGAAACAATCGTGTTGATTGAAATGTAAGGCCCCTTTGGAACATAGGATTTGTAGAGGAATTTTGAAGGAATGGAATCCTATAGGAATTTTTCCTACTTGACTCTTTGGAACAAAGAATTCAACCCTATAATATTCCTATGAAATGCATTCCTATGCCTCATTTCATAGGAATTTTGGAGGAATATAACATGCGGTTCAACCTCATGTAAAATTCTTATGTTTCTATCTATCTGCTTTAATTCCCTGTGTTGCATCCAAAGGCTTCATTAGAAACTTTCCTGTGTTTTGGAATCCTATTGGAAGTGATGTGCAACTCAAATTCTGCATTTTTCCTATTCGTACGTTTTCACTGTCCTGCGTTCCTGCGTTCTAAAGGGCCGTAAAATAACTTAGCGCAGCACCAACATCTTTCTCCAATTTTCATTTTCAGTAACTTCGAGCAGTCCTAATCAACCAGCAGCCAGATCCCCTGTGCCGCCGCCGGATCTCCCCTCCCTCGCTTCCGCTTCCAACGCCGCCGGCGGGCGCCCCTTGGACTCCGAAGCCTCCGGGTACTCGCGAGCTTCCCCTTCGGCCCCCGATTTGGGTCTCTTCTGGTCTCGTCTCTCATGTTGTTCGATTCTCTTGAAACTAAGAGATGGCTTCTGCTCGATTTCAGTTCACGGCAACAAGGGGGACCTAGAAGATGAGGTTGGTCGGCCTGACGGGCGGGATCGCGTCGGGAAAGAGCACCGTGTCCAACCTCTTCAAGGACGCCGGCGTCCCCGTAGTCGACGCCGACGTCGTAGCTCGGGTAATCACGCAGCATGAACCTAGGTTTATCAATGCTTTCCGTGCGAACCTTAATTAACGTTCACGACTTCGGTGCTGTTCTGTTGCTGTGCCTGGTTACAGTTGTTGTTAAACTCGATACAGGGTCACATCGTGAAGCTGAAAAAGGCTGCCTCGTTATGGAGTTCGAGATGAATTCGTGTGGGTTGGCTTTGATATCCCATCTTGCGATGTTATAGCTACTATTATTCCTCTGGTTTGTCACTTTGGCCTAATTACGGTTAGTCATGTCTCTTGGTACAGTGGATAGCGTTTTTGGACAAAATAAAAAAAAAATGGTAGTCTAATGATCTGGCCCTTACCGGTGATAACTTTGCCCATAGCCTCGTTTTTCTGAATTTCGGCATTTCACGCCACTAAGGCGTAGCTAAATCTAAAGTTCTCAAGCCTTTTCTTTTACCCTTGAAAACCGCTTAGAACTGAATTTGTACCAAACAAAACATTGCAGCATGCTTTGACACATCTGAAACTCTGTTTTTGAGATGGCAAATTCTATAATCATATAGAGATCCATATTTTTTCTATTACTGGACAATCATCTGGAATGGAAAGTCAGTGCCATCATACTGCCTGATCATTTTATGTAGCCCTCTTTTATACAGCCTGGCGGACACTGTACTGTAAACCACAAAGCAGCTAAATGCATGATTAGATACATGACTGCATACATTGACATGCTAGTACTGCTTCAGTAAACTGCATGAACATGCATTAAATTGAAGATCTAGTGCTTGCAAACTGCCTGGATCAGTTTTATGTAGCCCTCTTTTATACAGCCTGGCGGACACTGTACTCGTAAACCACAAAAGCAGCTAAAATGCATGATTTAGATACATGACTGCATGCATTGGCATGGTTATTAACGATATTTTAGAACTTGTGAAATATTCTTGGATGCTGTAAGCCTGTGAGAAGTGACAACAGCTGTAATTTTATAATCTTTGCACTGATTTATGGAGCCATGCATTATAGGATGTTGTGCGGAAAGGCACCGGAGGCTGGAAGAAGATTGTAAAAGCCTTTGGAAATGACATTCTTTTGGAAAATGGAGAAATTGACAGAGCTCGCTTAGGACAAATTGTGTTTTCTGACCCGGCAAAACGTCAACTTCTAAATCGGTACAGTTTGACTAAATTCAGATATTTCATCTTTTGGTCTCTCGTTTCTATGAATAAGGTTTTCCTAGTCGATTTCTCATATAATTATTACTAGGAATCAATCGCTAAATGAAGAACAATATCATCTTTATTTACGTCAAATAGCCCCACTCATTTCTTTTGTACAAGTTAAAAATGTCATTTCTTCATGGAATGTTTCTATTCATGTTCCATTGGTAGATGTTGAATTATGTTGGAGCTGGTTTGATATGTTAATCATAGAATATGACAAGACTTACGCAAGCAATGCAATAATGCTTTTGGAAGTGAAACTAGCTGTGTTAAAGATGCTATTGATGAACTTTGATACTGGTATGCCCTCTTCTTTTTTTTTTTTCCCTGAGATAGTTTTAATTTCTGTTACTGGCATTTCTATGTATGCTTTCGATGAGAAGGAAGCCTTCCAATTGTGGAGGTGACTCTCACGATCAGGCTACTAACAATAGGTTTAAATACCCTGCAACCGCTGAACGAGCCCCTTAGTTGTTATCTGCCTTGCCAAAAGCCAAGCTGACCTGACAACTAGGGTCTGTTCCTGCAAGAAATGGAAGAAAACAGCAAGAATAAGGTGCAAGCAATCTGAGATTGCAAGTATGCAATGAAGATTTAAGATGGGGCTTTGAATAGAGGCTGATCTGTTGGTCTAGGACAGACACAAGCAGTAGTTTCACAATGGAAAACTGAACGGAACTAAAACAAAACCCAAGTCTTACATATGGAGGTACCCCTCCTATTTATACGTTACATACTTTATGCCCACTCAGGCTACAACTCGACATGATTTGTTTACATTCTACCTCTATGTAAGTTGTAGATTGAACTTGGCAATTCTCTTCTTCATGATCAAGAAAAGAGAGCAAAAATTCAATTTGACTTCTACTACTTATTATACAAAATATGATGACCTAGGGGCTGACATAAAGGGTGACATCATATTGTCAAACCTTGAGCACCTTGGTTTCTAATTATTATTGCATTATGTGTTCTTTTGTAATATGTCTGGATTGCTGGTTTAAGTGCTGCTGTAGGCATAGGTGCTGCTGTAGGTGTAGGTGTCATGGTTGTATCTATACAAGTGATGTCCTCATCACTCATTCTGTTACAAATAGTTCAGTTAGCATGATTCATTTTTCTTGTTTTATTAATAGCCAGCGTCTAGTTACAACATTTATAGCAGTATATTGTTCCCTTTATAAGTTATTGGGCATCAATCGTTAAAATGAAGAACACTATCATTTTTTATTTGCGTCAAATACTCCCACTCATTTCTTTTGTGCAAGTTAAAAATGACATTGCTTCATTGAATGTTTCCATTCACGTTCATTGGTAGATGTTGAATTATGTTGGAGGTTGGTTGATATGTTAATCATAGAATATGATAAGACTTACACTAGCAACGCAATAATGCTTTTGAAAGTGAAACTAGTTAAGTGAAAGATGCTATTAATGAACTTCGATACTGGTATGCCCTCTTCTTCTTTTTTTTTTTTTTCTGATATAGTTTTAATTTCTGTTACTGGCATTTCTATGCATGCTTATTCTGTTACAAAAATAGTTCAGTTAGCATGATTCATTTTTCTTGTTTTATTAATAGCCAGCGTCTAGTTACATCATTTATAGCAGTATATTGTTCCCTTTATAAGTTAATGCTTAATTTCAGTCTTCTGGCTCCACACATTTCTTCTGGCATATTGTGGGAGATAGCAAAACTGTGGATGAAAGGATGCAAAGTTATCATCCTGGACATCCCTCTGTTGTTTGAGACGAAGATGGATCGATGGACAAATCCTGTCATTGTTGTATGGGTCGATCCAGAAATACAGATTCAGAGGCTCATGTCAAGAGATGGGTGCTCTGAAGAACAGGCTCAGAATAGGATCAATGCACAACTTGCACTGGACTGGAAGAAGTCGGAAGCAGACATAGTGATCGACAATTCTGGGTCACTAGATGAGACTGAAGAACAGTTCCGAGAAGTGTTGAGCAAAGTTTCTGAGCCCTTGACATGGAAGGAACGCTTGAGATCTAGAGAGGGCCTATTTTCTGTTATCCTATGCACAGCAGTAGGGGTATTACTCGCGCAAAAGAATCTGCTATGATGGTTGCATTCCATGTAAAAAACTGTTGGTACAATGTTGCTGAAGAGCACAAAGCCTGTATGGCAGCACCAGTAATGTGATGTTTGTGAGCCTTAGAACTTAAGGGCAATTCCAGAACTTTTGAATGATGAAATTAACTCTCGTTGGAAATTACTCAATAATATAATCCTTGAGGATATGCAGTTTTTACCTGTCTTTGATTTGTGATGCAATCTCTACAATATACTCATGGCGTCTGTGAGGATATGTATGTTGCTACCTGTCTTTGATTTCCTTTGCTGATGCTAAGAATTTTCAAGTTCTCATGGCAAGTATATTGAAGCAGGTAGCGAGCTTCAATGTGCACCTCTGCAGTAGCCCTGTTGCTGCTATCCTTAGCCACTTGGGTTGCTACTGGTTGAGTCAAAATTCCATCTGAAGGGCAGTTCCAGTTGTACAATGATGAATGTTAGGCATCTTTGATTAATTGATTTGATAGGCATCGAGTTATGAAATTCCGTTTACAGTTTAGACGATGCTTCAACATGTCTTTTTTGTTGTCGCTGTGCTAGCTTCAGGATTGCATAGAATTCTATTTGAACTTATAAAGGAAAAGGTCCACATTCGTTTCATCCATTGCTCTAACATACAGGCAATTTGGGTGTAAAAAAAAAACATACATGCAATTTGTTTGTAGTCATCAAAGTCACTTTGGGAAAGGAGGGTTGAGAATTGTCTGACGACTCTTCAGCGAGAAGCCAGCAGCAGCCATCCCGCCGTAATCAGTGGTGCTTGCCGTTGACTTAAGAGCCTTTTCTGGCTTTTCGTCCGTATTGTTTGGGCTCAGACGAGGAGCTGTACGATTGGTTCTAGAAATCTCTTTCGCCAAAAGAAATGTTCATCAGCATTATTGACCTTAGCTCCAAGCTGCCCTTGCCACTGGACCACTATTGGCAACACCTGCTCGATTTGTGTGTTGCATCGCCAGAGAAAACTGAGGATCAGCTTCTGAAACTTTTATCGATAGATGAAACCGCATTTGAAGATCTCTGTGTTCTCTGTACAAATTAACGCAATAGTACAATGCACATACACGCACATAGCATGTTCCAAGTGTTGGTAGAGTCTCTCCTTATTTCTTTTACTGCTTTTGATCCTGTCTAGTGCTTGTAACATGTTCGATCTAATTTGAGCACGTACATTAGGTTTTTCACTGTCACTATTGAACATGTTATTTTTATCGTAGGAGGGCATTCACATACTGTCACGACTCAGGGAGCAGATTGAACAGTCCTAATTAAGTGTGTGAGGACATCCTCCTAAGAGGATAATTTACATTGCCAGCATACCAACTTGAATTCCTGCTAAGAGTGAAATGAAGCATATAACGAACTTTAGTGTGAACTTTTGCAGCACTGTATCTGACATCTTTTCGTGTCCAGGTGTAGGTGTGGAGCAGTTCCATGAACTGATCTAACACAAACGTGGCAGCCTTGCGAATGTGGAGTTCACTCGAAAACAAGAAAAGAAAAGGGGGTACTGCCAGTCATCGCCGTAATCACGGGCGCTTGCCTTTGTGCTTCTTCAACATGAGTAGGAATGAAATAGCCCCGCCTGAGCAAAGCAAAAACATAATGGGGTGGCACATTCTGAGTATCTGGTTGGGTATGGATGTATGGATGGACCAAGTAAACACAGTGTGTGCCATTTTCCTGTGAGTTTTGTATTCACCGACAAGTTAACAACCATTTACCATATGTGCGTTCTTGACGTACTCACAGGGAATGCATTTTCTTTTTTGATCATGGGAATGCATTTTCCGGTGTGCTACTGGGCCGCACAGGGTAATGGTTTTATTGCCATGTGTGTTCTTGTGTAACCGTCAGAATAAATATAGATCGTTAGGGAAATTTTGGTTCCCGGAAGTGTTTGACGAGAATTTCATTGCCAACATATATACTACTCCACGCTAAAGTCCCGCGAAGAGTGAATTGAAGCATGGAGCGACACCGACCTTTGTTGTTACCTTCTGCTGCACCGTATAATTACATCTTTTCATGACTGGTACAACCGTTTTGCTAGTAGCATGAACTGGTTTATAGCACGGGCGTGTTCTGAAATGCTTGTTTAGAGATATGGCAGTAGTCACTCCAAAACTAGAAAAGGGAATTAAGGAAAATGGTAAATACTTACTAGCATTTAGTTTCATGTGGACTGCCAGTCATCGCCGTAATAAAAGGCGCTTCATTGCGGTCGCCATTTCATCCTGGGACGCTTTTGCTTCAAGGACGGGCAAGGCGTGTCTCGTACACAGGCTCGGTCACTCGCCGGCCGTGCATCCAAGCATGTGCCTGTCGCTGCGACGTCACCATCACCGGCCGGTCGGACAAAAGCTTCTCGCCGTCGTTCGTGTTGGTTTTAATTTGGTGTTCGGGAAACCTCGCCGCAACTACGTGCGACATGGGATAAGTACGGGAGCTAGAAACCTTTTGTTTCAACAAAATCTAGGACCATGTATCGATCAGAGCTTCCCCAAAGGCAGCTTTTAAGAGCCAACACAAATATTATTATATTGCCAGAAGAGGAGAGAGAGAGACTAACCAGCTCTTCCTCAAAAAATATTTAGTCTCTAAGCATAATGAGAGAATAAACATAAAATCCACCTTTCATCAATTCTCCTCAAGAGATGGCTGTTGGCTCTTAACTAGCTCTCCCTTTGAGCTTTGAGGAAGCTCTCATTGGGCTCAGCAGCTTCATGCCACTCTAGTAGTAGTGCCCTTGCAACGCTGTGCTGCTGTTGTATCGACGCTACCGGTTGGTCACACCTCCTCCTCAATTTCCGGTGTTTCCTCACGGCTACAAAGTATAAAAGATGGCGCCGTTCTTGACGACGAACCAACGACGAGCAGGCAGACAAGCGTTTCGGTGGCAGCGAATCATCTTGGCAGATTACGCGCAGTTGGTGGTGGCATCAGCTAATTGATCGATTAGTTCACGTTTTTGAATTCATGTGTTTGGGTCAAACTATTTGGACGCAGCCGAGCAGCAGGATGCCACCTATAGAATACAGTTGGTTGGCAACAAACAAGCATGTGACGTGCACCAACACAGGATATCCAAACCAAAGACTCCTGGCTGTCACCATGAGCAATGAATCCAATTCCACACAGACGTCGTTTGTCGTCGCACCAACATCGACAAAAGAACAAAACGAAACACCACTAAAATTTTGACCCACTGAAGATTAGTTGCGCGCTAAATTTATTAATTCAGGATAACCAAGCCAAGCCAGTACCAAATGATGCATTTGAGTCTCCAAAACAAATTCCAGATCCATCATTTATCGTTTGAACGGTAGTTGCGAATAACGAAAATGAGACTGGGAGGACACCAAACCAGCGTGTGCTACAGGTATGCATCACTACTTTAAGTGCATGTCCCCACAACAACTTGCACTTCTTTTCTGTTTCGAAAAGGAACCCGTTGGTTTCTGATAATGTAAAATAAATACTTACCTTTTATGCTAATTTTCATTATCATAGGCACTACCTTTTGTGGTAGTCAACTTATTAGGTATTTTCGGATTGATGTAACCGGAGCTAAATCATCTCAATTGTGCTGTGTCAGTAAAACTGCACACTCATGACAAACCCAGATGAGGTGTAGCTCATTTAAGTGCGCTCAAATCTGTAGCATGATTGCCAGGAGGTACCTGCTTTACAAGTCCAGACAATCCAAATGCTGAAAAACGTAATTAACCATTATGTGTTAATGCATGGTGAATGCGCAGTCAAACCTCATTTTTGACATGTTGAAGCACACTGCCCACCTTTCATTAGTCCATAAAGTTACATGAAGCTTAATATGTTATTATACCAAACATGGTTTCAGTTTTAAGACTGGCCAAAAATTTGCATCCTGCTAGCTTCAATAATTAACTGCGACTCACCGTGAGTCCACATAATAGGTGCATGATCGAACCCAATTTTCATGGAAGGAGCGTTAGCTCTTTTTCATTCTTGCATGAACCTATAAATTGTTATTGCATTCTTTTGTTTATATGACGTTCGTAGTTTTTTTACACTGTGAAAATAGAACATAGTAGTTCTTGCCTTTTTTTTTATTTATGTGACATGCATTTCTTTTTTGTGCAGCTCTGATGAGACTTAATTTGACCATTTCCCCCTATATTATACATCACTAAAGAAAATACTAAAGTTGAAATTAGTGATGCATTTTCGGCATGTTCAGTTTCAGTATGTTAACATAATGATATTCAGTGTTGAATCTAAATTCAGTAATTTATTTACTTGGCTTGTTTCAATGCATCTGCGGACGCACATGGATTGTCATAGAATGCAACGATTTTCAAGGTGGTTTTCAACCGGTGGTCTATTACCTACGGATACTATCCCTTTTGATAAGTACAGCCAAAGGATGCGCGGTTTCAAGTCAGGTACGGCCTCCGATTGCCATGTGATTTTGCTTCAGAATCCTGTTTGTATATAGCAAATGGTACAAATGAAATCCAATTTTTTCTCGTATCCAGGTCTTGGGAGCCAGAAAAACGTGCCCGCGCAGAGCCTATTCATTTTATAGCAAATGGCTCAGTATTCATCGTGTGCTGAACTATGTGCTACAGTTTCAAATTGTTTGAATATGCTCAAGCGAACCAGTTGGGATATTTGAAAATTCAATAGCCCTTATTTGAAATGTGGAAATCTGTAGGATTCTTAGTATATGTTTATTGGTTCTATAAAAAAAATTGAAGCTCCCTGCCAAATTTTTGCATTCCAAAGGAAATTTTTGGCATTTGTGTGAACCAAAGGAGCAGAGGAACAAGATCGGATGCCTAGTATGTGAGACAAGGGATGTGCATTTGTGACAGTTTGTAACGTTGTTTCTGTTGCAATATTGAAATAAATGCAGAGGGTGTTTTCTTTGACACCTCCGGATTGGATCAAGGTCGCTTGTCGATGCATTACTACACTTTCTGTTTAACCGTCCTGCAGATGTGTCATGTCTCATGTGTGGACCACGGTGACTAGATAAGCACACCATTGATTGCGACTTAGACAACGAAAACGGAGAGATTAGGTTAATTTTATATGTATGTACACTCTGATTTATCTATGATGATTGCGATGTACGAACGGTAATGCAAGCTCTTCATTCAAGACTAGATCGAATCAAAGCTGATTCCTAGAGCAGTGGCAAGGTCTTTTTCATCGAATCATGTTTGCCGTTCTTTTTTATTCAAAATATTTATTAAAAAATAAAAATAAATAAGTTATACTTAAAGTATATCCAATGATAAAGCAAATCAAAACAAAATAAATAATTTTTTTACAAATTTTTTGAATAAGACTAATGGTATGTTGAACCTCCTATCTCCGCCAACGACAAAGCCGTCGGAGGCAAGAGAGCCGGCCAATTTTCCTCGGCAGGGAGTTCGCCTTGAGTTGCCGCTTCTCTAGCTGTTTACTACTTTAAAAAAAGAGCGGCCACCGGCAATTACAGCGCCAACCAAAATCCTGCAGTGTGATGGCCAAATATAGCGCAAGGAAAGCAGCAGCTATCCTCCACTAGTCTAGGGTTTCTATGCGTCGCATGTGGTGGATTGACCATCACGAACACATTAACTAGTCTAGGAAACTTCAAACCGATTATGAGATGAGTAACTATACAATAAACTAGTCGTAGTGCAATTATAAGCCTACGGGGCCAACCGAAAGTCCAAAAGGTTCAAAGGTTGTTGTTTCAACACGCATGCATGCACATGGATCGGAGACAGCTTCCTAGAGTTCTACTTTTCTTACTCAGTAGTCCATTATTTTGGTTGTGAAAGAAAGTTAAATCTCCTTTATGCACAGGCTAAAGTACTTCAGAAGAAATTACGTACTATATGTTCCCCCCTTTTTCTTTCTTGTTTCACAAGTATTTGTTGTCCACAGATCAGAAAACTAGAGACATAGGGCAGTTTAAATGAAAAGATAACTCACCAACTTGACTGTTTTAGGAAGGAGTAATAATTTTAAAAAGGGTGAACCGTTGACCATAGTTTTCTTATTGAGATTTGTTAGTTCTCAGGTGACTGAGATTTTGTTTATCTCTCAGTCATATTTTCGGAACAACGAGAACACACTGCTGGAACAATCAAACTATACATCTGATACAATAAAACTGTATTATTGGAACAATTGGTTCTTAGGTGGAGCAATTTCGTTTTTTAAAGATTTTTTTTGCACAAGTGAATGAAAAATTTGAGTGGTATAACCTTTCACGTTGATATTATTTAAACATGAATTTCTTCAAAACATCATACAATAACCTTTCACGTTGATATTATTATTTGACGTTGGACATGATGTATATCTGGTAAAAACTTTCAACGGTATGAGAGAAGCCTAATGCAAACATTTCTCGCAAAAAAAAAAATCCTAATGCAAACTTAGAGAATAAAAAGGCCATTTGTCATGTTTGGTGGACTTAATTAATTATTTATGACTTATCGTGGAGAGATATTTATAGCTTTAAACCAATCGATCTTGTTCATTTATAAGCTTTAAACCAATCGAACTTTTAATTAGCTAGTTTATGGGCTCTAGGGCGCACCAGCCACCATGCATCCCCATGCCCATCGAGTATCATGTTTCATCTGAAACTGTTGCACAATCAAAAGTTCCGTCAACTTATAAGACCTTGGAATAGAGAGGAGTTTACCCTTCTTAAACTCACCCTGCTCTTAACGTCCATACTTCAATGCACACGCATAACAGCTCCTATACATCACTCTGTTTTCAAGAGGTTATTCAATCCTGAAACCGCTGCAGAAAGCAGGTAACCTATGTACTTTTAATACTATGTAACTATTACTCCATATTCTCTTGCCCATTTTTTTATGTGTAACATGTTGATGAAAGTCCTAGTTATTCGTGTAACGATTTCCAAACTCCAATGGCTGATTCTCAATGAATAAAGGAAGCTCCAATGGCGACCGCAACCCCAATCACCAACAACTGCCACGAAAAGCACATGCGTTTAGCAGGTAACAGTCCTCGGGTGCGGAGCTGTCCAGCCTCAGCCCCTCGCTGCAAACGGACAGAAACACAGTGGCGCCCCTCTTCTCCGGCCACCCCACTAGCCCGCCCCCGTGTTGTTTTATCCGGCACTATTTAATTGTTCACTGCGCTGGGGAAGTGTTACTAGTACCAGCCCCACCACCTGCATCCGCATCCCCTGTTCTTCTGAATCCTCCAACTTGCCTTCTCTGCTCCTGCCAACCTGCCTGCATTCGTTCGAGCTCGGTGCTGCGCGTACGTGTGCTCCGCCGTACGCTGCCTGCGGTGTGGTAGTGCGTTTGCTCTCTTGCCCTCTGAAATCTCCAGCGCGAGTTCGTTTCTGCCTGCAATCCCGCTGCTTTGCTGAATACTAAAGTCCTGGGTTTTTCTTTGTTCTTCAGGGTTGAGGATTCAAGAAATGCTCGGTGTTGTAATCCGCAGCTGAAATATCGGAAGCGTTTTGCGGTATAACTTTTTTTCCCCACGCTTCTCTCCATGATCTCAGTTACCAAAAGTTTCTGTTTTGTTCTTGATTTTCTTTTTCTCCGATAGTTCACTTTTTTTTTTTCATTCAAGACCTTCGTCGTAGCTGCTGCTTCACTCCTAAACGCTCCTCTCCTTTTCCCCATCAACTTTTACTGTTTCCAGCACCAAGAATCGACTGAATATCCGACTGAGAAAGTTGCGTTCTCGCATTTGTTTACGAACTGCAGGTTCTAGATCTGAGTTATGTGATCTTATTTTACTGACTTCTTGTTTAGTCTTAGCAAAATTTTTAATTTATCACTAATCGTAATGAGCCCGTCAAGGAGGTAAATCCGTTGGGGGCTATCTCCATCGTTTCCTTGGAAGTAGAGTGATTTTTCCTGTCTATTTCACATGCAGTTTTCTATATTTGGGAAGCTCTGGATCTGATCGAAAGATACATCAGTGTTTGTTCCTTTTTGACTTGAGAGTGTCTGGTCACCCGTATTTTTAGAATTTGCACTATCTCAGCTGCAAATATCTTAATCTCTTTGAACAAGTTTTATTTTACATGAATTTTTAGAGCAGCTGGATGTTTATCCCCTCCTATTTATTTTGATATAGCTTGCTGATCGTAGAAAAGAAGAGGAAAAAGGACATTCTGTAGCTTCCAGGAATTGTTATTTCATTGTGTTAGTTGTTGGAAGAGCAAGCTCTTTGCTCTTAACACAAGGGTTTCTCCTATTTCTCTCTCTTTTTTTCTTTTCTTTTTTGCTAACTTATCCTTTGACCAGGGAATAAGGAGAAATCGGACTGAGAGTCAGCGAAGGCTATGGCAGACATTGAAACTGCCACGGACCTGAACAGTTCAAGGAGGTCACAAGATGACACTGCAACATTAATCCCACATAGTGGCAACATGGAAGATTCCAACAGGAGAGGCACCAAGACGACCAGGTTCAAAGATGATGATGAGGTCGTCGAGATAACCCTTGACGTACAGCGTGATTCAGTGGCAATCGAAGGTGTCAGACCAGTCGATGATGGTGGTGGGTTTGATGTCATGTCACTAGAGTCGTCTTCCTCAACGAGGAGTGGCAAGCTAGCATCAAAATTTAGGCAGGTGACGAATGGGCTCAAGCTGAAGAGCTCGAGCAATAGGCCACCACAATCGCAGCTGGGAAAGAACATGAGGAAGAGAGTATTGAACAGAACCAAGAGTGGTGCTACCGTGGCGCTCAAAGGCCTGCAGTTCGTGACTGCCAAAGTTTGCAATGATGGCTGGCCTGCAGTGGAGAAACGCTTTAATCATCTACAGGTTGATGGCGTGCTGCTCCGCACAAGATTTGGGAAATGCATTGGTAATTTCAGAAGTTGGAGTGCAATTATGTTCTTCATACATTTTGGTTGGAATGATTTTTCAAGCATTTCTTTGGATTGTGCAGGGATGGAAGGGTCTGATGAGTTTGCATTGCAAGTATTTGATTCATTGGCTAGGAAGAGAGGGATAGTGAAGGAGGTGCTAACTAAGGACGAGCTGAAAGATTTCTGGGAGCAGCTGAGTGATCAGGGTTTCGACAATCGTCTTCGGACATTCTTTGACATGTTAGCAATTTTGATGAATATCTTACCAACTTTGGCATGGTTTACTTTATTAGCAAGACCTACTGTAATGAACTTCTAGTGTTAAATATTTTTATAAGGCAGTTAGAAAGTTATATTTTCTCTGTCCAGGGTTGACAAGAATGCTGACGGAAGGATCACAGCAGAGGAGGTCAAAGAGGTCTGTTAAAAAACTCAAGAATCGAAATATAATGTGTTAATATATAATGTTGAGTATTGTTAGGTTTTAAGCAAATTTTACTATGGTTTTGCAGATTATCGCCCTTAGTGCATCAGCAAACAAACTTTCCAAGCTCAAGGAACGAGCTGATGAGTACACAGCACTCATAATGGAAGAACTTGACCCCGACAACCTGGGATACATTGAGGTCTGTCCGATATTACTCATATAAAAAACAACTGTGGCAGAACCTATGCACTAACCAAATTAAACATTTGACAGCTTGAGGATCTGGAGGCACTTCTACTGCAGTCACCATCTCAAGCTGCTGCAAGATCAACAACACAAAGCTCGAAACTTAGCAAAGCTCTTAGCATGAAGCTCGCATCAAACAAGGACACGAGTCCATTTTACCACTACTGGCAAGAGTTCTTGTACTTCGTTGAGGAGAACTGGAAGCGCATTTGGGTTATGACTCTCTGGCTCTCAATCTGTATTGGCCTCTTCGTTTGGAAGTTCATCCAATACCGTAATCGAGCTGTATTTCACATCATGGGTTATTGTGTGACCACTGCAAAAGGAGCTGCAGAGACTCTCAAATTCAATATGGCTCTGGTTCTTTTTCCTGTTTGCCGAAATACAATCACTTGGATTCGGTCGAAGACAAAGATTGGAGCTGTTGTACCCTTCAATGACAACATAAACTTTCATAAGGTAAGCTTATATGGACTCTCCACAAGTCCACAGTATTTAATCAACTTTAAATATGCTCGTATGATATAATTCTGCAATAAGCAATAACGAGTTATGCCTAACTATGATAGAAGTTTCATCTTTTGAGTTTATCTAGTCCATCCAGGCATAGTTCCTTTTATTATCCTTTGGCACCGATAATAATCAACTTTAACATGCATGTATGATATAATTCTGCAATAAACGATGATGAGTTATGCCTCAGATGGAAGTTTCATCATATAATATATGTGATATTATTTTGCAGGTAATAGCTGCCGGTGTTGCAGTTGGCGTTGTCTTGCATGCAGGTGCTCACCTGACATGTGATTTCCCTAAGCTGCTTCATGCAAATGATGCCGCCTATGAACCAATGAAACCTTTCTTTGGGGAGCACAAGCCGCCAAACTACTGGTGGTTTGTAAAGGGAACCGAAGGGTGGACAGGCATCACCATGGTAGTACTCATGACTATAGCTTTTGTATTAGCCAACCATGGTTTCGCCGTAACAGGCTCAAGGATTCTAACCCCCTCAAGAAACTGACTGGCTTCAATGCCTTTTGGTTTACGCATCACTTATTTGTTATTGTGTATGCGCTGCTCGTGGTTCATGGAATCTGCTTATATTTAAGCAGGAAATGGTACAAGAAAACGGTAAGCATTTGACCTGATGCCAACATACGTAATTTCTGAAACTTGATACTTACGGAACAATTCTATCATTGTCAGACTTGGATGTATCTCGCTGTTCCTGTGCTCTTATATGTAAGTGAGCGCATTATTCGGCTATTTCGGAGCCATGATGCAGTTCGGATTCAGAAGGTACCTACAATTAAACTTTTCTCTCCTTTGGTTTTGCCTTGCTTGTCGTTTTCAACTTCCATGTGATGAGACCTACTACCTACTACCTAACCCCCCCCCCCCCCCCCCCCCCCCCCCTTTTTTGGCTATTAACCTTGTGCCCTCTCGACAGGTTGCAGTGTATCCGGGGAATGTTTTGGCCCTGTATATGTCAAAGCCACATGGTTTTAGATATCGGAGTGGACAATATATCTTCATAAATTGTCGTGCCGTATCTCCATATGAATGGTAGCCACATTGCACATTTTCTTCAGAAAGTTCTACTTCAACTATATGATCGATAAATAACTAAAAGTGCCATAATTTGGTACTCTTACAGGCATCCATTTTCCATTACATCAGCACCTGGAGATGACTATCTTAGTGTCCACATTCGCACAAGAGGTGATTGGACTTCACGCCTTAGAACTGTATTCTCTGAGGTAAATTGGCTTTCTAGCTTTTCATTTCTGTTGGCGTAACAAGACGTAATAACTCCTAGAGAATGATAGAACTATGACTTGTGAAGTTTGTTATTTGTGATGGCTGATAATTCCTGTAAATGTCAATCAGGCATGTCGGCCTCCAACTGATGGCGAAAGTGGACTCCTTCGAGCTGATCTTTCCAAGGGGATTACTGAGAACAATGCAAGGTGGGAATTCCTTGGTTTATTTTTATATTGTACAATGCAATATGTTTTTTCTTATATTCTTTTATCTTGATTTTTTTTTTGAATGGTCTAGATTCCCGAAACTTTTGATTGATGGACCATATGGTGCTCCGGCGCAAGATTACCGGGAATATGATGTGCTACTGCTCATTGGGCTAGGCATTGGAGCTACTCCATTGATTAGCATTGTGAAGGATGTGCTTAACCACACTCAGCAGGGAGGATCCGTGGCAGGCACTGAGCCAGAGGGTAGTGGTAAGGCAAAGAAGAGGCCATTCATGACGAAGAGGGCCTACTTCTACTGGGTCACGAGAGAAGAGGGATCCTTTGAGTGGTTCCGAGGGGTCATGAACGAGGTGGCTGATAAAGACACGGAAGGAGTGATTGAGCTCCACAACCATTGCTCGAGTGTCTATGAGGAAGGTGATGCACGTTCTGCCCTCATCGTCATGCTCCAGGAACTCCAACATGCAAAGAAGGGAGTCGATATCTTGTCTGGAACCAAGGTCAAGACCCACTTCGCACGGCCCAACTGGCGAAGCGTCTTCAAGCATGTTGCAGTCAACCATGAGAACCAACGCGTCGGTATGTCACGCTCATGCCTTCCCAAATCAAGTAATTTGAATGTCAGTTGACTTTGTCGATCCGCTGCTAACATTTGATTTTTGTTCAGGAGTTTTCTACTGTGGCGAGCCTGTCCTCGTCCCGCAGCTTCGGCAGTGGTCAGCAGATTTCACACACAATACCAGTACAAAGTTTGAGTTCCACAAGGAGAACTTTTAATGCCGTAATAAGTTGAGAAACATCTGAATATGGTCCCGGGTCCCCTAGAGCTTCAGGATGTGAAGATGTAGTATATGTAAAGGTGGTAGAGAAATAAACCGATGGGAGTCATTTTGTTATAGCTGTCAAAGTGGACAATGTTTGTTTCTGCAAGAATACTGGAAGGAACTATGGAGTGAACACTTTTTCTGTTTTTGCCTACAATAGTTATATGATCTTTGTGTCTGGACTCTGGAAGGCTTGAGAACATTATGCTTTAGTGTGTAACCTTAAAGTTCTAGTACATAATGACACGAGTTTTCGTGCTTGAGCTGGTCTTGGCAGTTCTACTGTTGCTAGTGTCATCTGCTCCAGTTTTGCACGTACTGCTTTTGTCTTGCAAAGCCTCGTCTCTATATTGAAGGTCTGGGAAAGGTATTTATGGCAAAAGTGAGTCAGCTTCAGCTAGTAGTTAGTTACATTGTATTTGTCTCCTGGGTAGGGGTGATGCCGTTCCGCGAATAGCCGGACATCTGCTTGAAGGAATGGGCAAATTAATGGTGATGGACGTCGTTGGTGGGGGATGCATCTCGGCGCTGGCGTGGAGCTGCAGAGGCGCTGTAGCCTCGGGTTTGGGCCGGGCCATACACGAGTAGTGGCTCCGGCGCGAACCTGATCCTGGAAATTTTTTTATTTTTAATCGACTTTTTTATTATATTTTTATTAATAACCGCCCGTTTTCGAAATTTGTAAAACTAGTCGCCTATTCGCCCATCCGTCGGGCGATATATCCTTGTCGCCTATTGGACGGGCGACAGGAAGCAAATAATCCGGCACAAGGGCGACAAGGCTGCGCGCGCCGATGTGTGGGGCCCAGTCGCCCGATAGCAGGGCGACAAGGAGCCAGTCGCCCGATAACTGGGCGACAAGGTCAAGTCGCCCAGTTGTGGGGCGACAAGAACCAGTCGCCCAGTAGCCGGGCGACAAGGACCAGTCGCCCGATATTCGGGCGACAAGGACCAGTCGCCCAGCATAAGGGCGACAAGGGTCAGCCGACAAGGGTCAGTCGCCTTTATTCATGGGCGACAGGAAGCTAGTCACCGCAACAACGGGCGACAAGCTGGTTTATTTGTCGCTTGTCGGGTCGTGCGGGCACCTGCAGATGCGCCTCACACTTTGGAGTGGACGATGGGAGCGTAAAAGCCTCGTAATGCCTCTGTCGCATGGTTCAAAATAATTGGTATTACGCATCGCTGTGACAGTAAAAGGAAATAAAGTAGCATCGCATAACATAAAAGGTCCTACCCAATGAGCACAAATGTCCTACCACGATGGACGAACAAATAGATGTATAACATCGTGCATGCATACAACTCATACAAAATAAAGTCACGGTCACATACAAGTGATACACGAGATAAGTAGCTAATGCCTGCCACGCTTAGGGGGAACACCCCTAACTGTGCCAGGCTTAGGCGCCTTGCGACCCGCTCTCACGTGATCGGCTGAGTACGTCAACGGCGAAGGAGGAACCACCTGACGTGCGGGACGACCTGCAGCAGCAGCAGCTGGTGTCTCGTAGTGGTCCTGCGATAACTGTGTCATCTGTGGTGCACCAGCTAACTGTGAAGCAGGAAGTGTATGCTGCTGCTCGTCAGCCATGTACGCGTCGAAGTCGAAAGGCGTCGGAGATCGTCGGCCGTAACGCTCAGGGTGTTCGGGGACCTCCTCGTCGTTGTAGTCGTAGTCGTCCATCCCTGAACCTATAAAAGCAAAGTTGTTGTTATGCAGAACGTAACAATAATATGTAATATGACGAAACGTTAGTAGTAAACGTTACCTGGAGTCATGCGTGGCATCTGTGAAGAGGATCCTGCAACATCACCAGCTGGTGGCCAACCGCTGTAGTTTGTACCTGCGCATAACGAATAAGACATGACAGTAAGAAAAATATGACTATTAATTACAAATAATCATTAGAACGAAATAATAGAGGTTTTTACCTGTTGTGAACATCGGACGAGGAGGAGGTGGTGCTGCAGTCCTAGGTGTGTAGGACGGCTGCTGAAACTGTGGTCGCTCCGCCCTGGGTTCGGACTGCGCAGGGTGCGGGACGGCATCGGTATGCCGACGGCAGGAACTGCAAGAGGTGAGCTTCCCGATGTCCGTGGCTGCGTCGTAGATCCTCTTCATCGCAAGGGAGATCTCGTGTCCGGTAAGCTGAATGCCCTGCCTCATCCGCTGAATAACTGATCCCGACTCCACGGCGATCCGCTGTGCTAGGTCAGCCTGTAAAGAGAACAACATATTTCAAATGAGTATTGTTGTATAGCATAAAACGATGTGAAAGGAATATGTTTGTAAGGATTGTACCGCCAACGACGAGGCCTGGTCCCTGTGGGTCGGGTACGTGTCTCTCAGGGTCGGGATGTGCCTTGTTGGCACCGTCGGTGTGTGCGTCACCCTGGTCCGTGTGCGAGGGATGTACCACCGTAGGTACTCCTCGTAAGCCTCGGAGGTGAACGGCCTCGTCTCCTGCGTGACCTCCTGCAACGCCCGGCCCACTGCTGCACCCACGGCTCCATACGTATGGACCAAACGGTGCCTGCTGCCATTCCTTTCCGCGTGTAACTGCAGAAAGAGTGGAATAAGACAACAAATCAAATGTATCATAGATTTAGTAGATATAGTTCAATAACTTACGAGTGAGCTGACGGCGGAACAACACGGGGAACGTCCAACGGGAACATCTGGTGACGACCGAACTGGCGCATCACCCGGTGAGGTGAGTACTCCTCGACGCAGATGTCGAAGACGAGAGCCACCCGCGTAAGCCAGTACTGGCTGTCGACCGTGCAGAACGTCGACAACCCAGCCGGTGCCCGGGCAGCAACTTCGTCGGGGGTGTAAGGTCTCCAGCGCACGTCCTCGTCTCCTCGGATCCTGTCGAACGCCGAGACGTACTCAGGATAAGCCCTGTGGACCTGCAGGTTTGCCCAAGTAGGCTGCATAGAAATCGGACGACTCAATTGGATGTAACAAATTGAATACAAGTGTAGAATATTACGGCAAGTGAGCGGCACTAACCCGACGTCGGCACCACAAGGAGCCCATGGTTGGGCCATCCTCCTCGCTGTCACCGTAGAGCACTCCTCCGTAAGTGGACAGGTCCATGAGAGGACGTCCGATACTGAACCGCTCATATGCCCACATCTGGAGGAGCAGTGGGCAACCAGTCAGGATGGCTGAGGGGTCCGCCTTTGTGCACGCGTCACAAAGTCCTCGGTACGTCGCTGCTAAGATAGCAGACGACCAGCTGTACTGCGGAACAGCGTCAAGCGGTGCATCCGCAATCTGGCGAGCAAAGAAAACCAGCTGCTTGCCCACAGAGTTCCCGTGCGAACTTGTGAACATGATCCAACCAAACAACCAAAGAAGGTAGGCCTCCAAGTGCCTCGACACAGTGTCGTCATCCGCCTCCGGGTGAATGTACTCCGCCTGTACGTCACGACATAGAAACAAACGTTAGCCATAGGTATCGAAAACTATGGAGTTAAATGAAATATACTACAAGATGATTCACTTTACCTGAAACTGTAGTAGCCACTTCTTCGTCGGGCCGTGGTGCTGGTCACCAGGAATAGTCCGGTACGGTGGAGCACCTGGCCGACGGACGATACCCTCAAAGCGGGCAAGAAGGTCGTGCCGCCAAGTGTCTGGCACGTCGGGAGAGGAGACCGCCTCACCAGCAGTGCGTACTCCAAGCAAGAACGACACATCCTCAAGTGTCGGTGCCATCTCCCCACAAGGAAAGTGAAAGGTGTGAGTCTCAGGTCTCCAGCGATCCACTAGTGCAGCTAGCAAAGAACGGTCGAAGCAGAACCGTCGGGCTGGATCCGCCTGCTCCTCAGGCCCGGTGGCCTCAACAAGCCTACAAAGTGGTAGGAGTCCAGCTGCTCGTAACCTACAAAAGCAAATGTGATTAGTTTAAGATAAAATATTTAAAAAAGTAAACAATAAATGAAAACATACTGATGCATACCTCGGAATCCAACGATCGTCTAACCGCAATAACTCAAGAGGTACCCTAGGGCGTAGAACGGGCAGCTCCGCTGCAGTAACAGCACTCAAGTAGGACCGGTGCCGTCGGTCCAAACGGGAGTCCAGTAACTCGAGCTCATCTCCACCCTCGGTCGCCATACCTATACACATTGCTTGTGAAATCAGCAAATAAAATACGTATAACAGCAAATATGTGACAACAAGAATGTAGTTTCAATACAACTGAAGATCTTACAATACATTACAACTGAAGGTCTTACAATACGTTACAACATGAAATACAATGTCCATAATAACTTACTTCTCATAACATAGTTTACACAATACAGAATGCATTAAAGACGTAAGGTCATATATAACAACATGGATCAACCTAGGGTAAAGAACAATAATTGTTCAGCGAGCACTTCCTTGACTCCTTGCTACTCCACGACGTGCACGAGGACGACGACCATCTTGGGGATTCCCAGAAGGGCCTGCTTCAGCTGCACCCCCTGTTGACTTCTTACCGGGGCACTTCTTGTAGGTATGTCCGGTGCCATCACACGTCGTACATCGGTCTTCCTGCCTTCCTGTCTCAGACTCATCCATATCATTTCTAATACGTCGTGTCTTGCGACGGCCACGCTTCTGCCTCAATTTTTCCTTATCAGGACCACGTAGGTAGTTACCACCAGGGTTGTTTGTAAATGTGCCAAATATAGCAAAGCCATAGATCTCTGCATTCCATGTCGTCATGACATACTCTTTTGAAAAATATTGCGACACGTAACGCTTCGGGGCCAAATTTGTAAGTGAACAAGCTGCTATAACATGTGAGCATGGCCTGTGTAAGAGCTTCGGCTTCATACAGGAACATATGCATGACTCATTGCGGAGAATACACTCTTGTACCGTCCTGTCGCGGTTGCCGCCACGACGGCCCCCGTCTCTACAAAGAATCTCAAAACGATTCTCTGTTGTGCCCATTGCTCGAGCACGGTGCAAACTTGCCTTCTTAATCTTTTTCTCCATGTAAGTTGTCATGAATGTTGAAAATACCAATCTGTTGTCAGCCATAGCATGACAAGCTGCTGCATGTCTTTCACGAAAGTACTTGCATGTCCCATACAAAATCCCCTCCACTATTCCAACAAGAGGCAATCCTCTGAAACCACGAATAGCCCAGTTGTACACCTCTGCCATGTTTGTTGTCATTATTCCATATCTGAAACCATCTGTATCGTACAACAATGACCACTTCTCCTTTGGCTCATGCTCAATCCAATCAGAGAAGCACCTGATAGATGACCCTGCTCTCCGGACGACGTTCCTCGGGCCATCCGTGGGGAGGTCAGAAAGAGGAACAAACCAATCAGGATTAGGGTTCGGCCTGTTCGACAACTCTTGAATTTGTTTTGTTGTCAACTCATCAAGCCGCTGCCACATTGCATTAAATTTCCTCTGTTGATTCTGATTGCACAGCCTTTTGAACATATTCATCAGATGCTTATTCTTGAAATGACTATAAAAGTTCGCACCCAAGTGCCTCATGCACCACCTAGATTGTATGTCAGGCCAACGAGGTGGAACACCACGCTCAACAGAACCATGCTTGATGTCCAATATCGCCTTCAGCAAACCTGCATGTCGGTCGTGTATGACACAAACATTAGGTCGTCCTTGCACCACTGCTAACTTTACACGCTCCAAAAACCAATACCAGCTATCGGCGTTCTCACTCTCCACAAAGGCAAATGCCACTGGTACGACTTGATTGTTGCCATCGACTCCAATGGCAGTCAAAATCTGTCCTTTATACTTTCCTGTGAGGAAAGTACCATCCATGCAAAGAATAGGCCTGCAATGCAGAAATGCCATGATGCATTGACCCAATGCAAAGAAGGCACGATGAAGGATCAATTTTCCAGGTTCTTTTGGATTTGGCAAATCCATGATATCGTAATACGTACCAATGTTTCTCTGTCTGATGCTTTCTAACAACGATGGCAGGTTGTCATAAGATGCTTCATATGAACCAAATCTCTTCTCTATCACCTTCTGCTTTGCTTTCCAAGCTTTAGAGTAGCTTATGGTGTACTTGAAATCCTCCTCTATCATGTTGATTATAGATTTTGGCTCATACCTTATGTTGTCCACAATTCTACTATACATGTAGTCAGCAACAAATTTAGAGGTAAGAGCTGTATTGCACTTCTCTAATTCTTCCAACTCACATGTATGGTCCTTCACTATAGAGCATTTCCATAGCAGACTCCACTTTTGCTCGTAAGCGTGCACCCTGAACGGACAATGAGTGAACACGCACTTAACGTCATACAGTTTCCTGCTGGACTTAACAACTACAAAGGACCTCTTCACCGACAGAGACCAGTACTTCACAGCATTCATCACATCATCCTTGTCTTTGTACAGAGCTCCCTCTGTCACCTCATTCCCGTGGTACTCCCATGGGACGGAGTACCCTTCATTGATAATCAGATTTGCAAAATTTGATTGTTCCACTCAGCTGGGACTGGAATTTCATTCTCGTCGTCTGAAGAGTCAACTTCGGGAAGATTCTCATACTCCTCGTCATCCCTCCTCATCTCTTCAACTATGTGTTCTATCCGCTCTCCTTCGTCTGCTTCACCCATCGGTTCCACAGATGCCAGATTTTGTTCACCCTCCTCAATTTCTGTCTCGCGATCCTCTTCATCCTCCGTGGCTGGCCTACCTACCTCGTCCACATCCACGGCATCTACCTCAACCACCTCCTTTAGGTATGCCTGAGCAAGGAGGACGAGAGGCCATCCACGTTCTACAGCCTTATCCACATATTTCCTCCATGTTGATGTTGCATTCAACGGTATTAACTCCCAGTAAAACCCCTCACGTGCACGGCTAACCATGCCCATCAGGTTCAATCCGTGTTGGTCTATATCCAGCTGAAACAGCCGCATCAACCAATTGTGCACACCTTTAATTGTCCTTTCATTTGGCCTTGTGATTCCTCTACAAACTGACGTAAACCCTGATAGATCAACCCCCTGTTCCCCACGAACAATATCCCCTTCTCCATAATAAATTTGAAACACTATTTTTTCTGACATACCTGTCAAACATCGAGATTTTCATTTATTTTCGTATTTGTCACGTACTAATCAAAATTATATTAATATGCTACATCTATATATTAATATATCTATACCTATTTTACAGAGTCACACATCTACAATACTTGTAAGTAAATATTAATACCACTATATAATGCTTCACTATTTATTTAAATACTATAATACTAAACTATTTAAATACTAGCAAATATTATAATGCTGTTATTTAAATAATAGCAAATACTATAATGCTACACTATTTAATGCTACATTATTTAAATCTAGATCTAGCTTAAATACTATACTGCTATACTATTTAAATACTATAATGCTACACTATTTATTTAAATACTACTAACTCTACATCTAGCTTATAAGCATCTAAACCTAAATCTGTATCTATTGTATTAATACGAATATATTATAATACACTATTTAAATACTAGTAAATCTAGATCTAGCTACATCTAAAACTATATTTATAACTAGTCATACTCTAACTATTATACGAATCGAAAACTTACCGAAGTTACGACGCGTCGTACGCCGCAACCACCTCCTCCTCCCCTCTTCTCTCTTTCCTTCTCTTCTCCTCTCTTCCCTTCTTCTCTCCCTCTCTTTCTGCTCACCGCGGCGGAGGCCGAAACGCGCGCGGCTTTTATAAGGGCGTCCTGTCGCCCGAATGTCGGGCGAGTGGGACCTTATCGCCCGATCGTCGGGCGACTGGGCCCCACCACGCGCGCGCGCCGCGCCTTGTCGCCCTATAGTCGGGAGATTCGGGTCCTTGTCGCCCCGGAAATGGGCGACTGGGCCCCACCGCGCACAAGACGCGCCTTGTCGCCCGTTGGATGGGAGATCCGCGCCTTGTCGCCCGGCTGACGGGCGACTGGGTCCCACCGCGCACAAGACGCGCCTTGTCGCCCTTTGGTGGGGATATTTGCGGCCTTGTCGCCCAGTCAACGGGCGACAAGAAGTTATCGCCCATAAGAGGGGCGAATAGGCGACTAGTTTTGCAAATTTCGAAAACGAGCGGTTATTAATAAAAATATAATTAAAAATTCGATTAAAATAAAAAAAATTCCCTGATCCTGGACATGCGCGCCGTCTGTTCGACGGAATGCCGCGGAGGGACGTGTGCACCTGGGCCACGATGGCTGCCGCTCTGCGCAAGCCCCCCACGACGCCGGGGCGATGTTCTAGTTGATGGGGCCGCGTCGTCTCCTGGTGTACACGGGTTATTATATATCAACGCCTACGTTTGAGGAGAGCTGCCGGAGAAAAACATGGGCCATGGCCGTGAACGGCCGGCGCCGGGAGGTGCTGCACCTGCAAGGGAGACGGACGATGCCAGTGCTTTCCGAGAGCGGATGACTGCAAGAAGGATCGGAAATTGTGCTTGGATTGAAGTATATACAGCACCAATATTCGGGGTCACCATCACATACAAAAGTTCCACCTTTGATGGAACCGGATCAAAAACATATGTAAAGTTCATCGCCGTTTCAAATCGATAAGCTTTGCAAAGAATACCAATTTTGACTTTTTAAGTGATGGAACAAGCTACGATGGGGAAAAGCATTATATATAGTGCCAAAAACAACTTGGAATTTATTACGGTGCCAATCCAACAGAAAAACACTTCCTTCTGCCATCACTAATTGAATCGCTTGGGCCATAACAGACTTGATCATAGTATATGGATACTAGCAGTTGGGCACGTGCGGTGCACACGCGATTATTCCACCATGACAATCAAACGTAATTGATGGGGAAAAAAATTAAATGGCGAAGCAAGAAATACATGATTAAATACATCTCAATAGTGACATCACAAATATATGTGTCATGGATTCTTGGAAATGAAGTTACATGTTGACATACATTTTAAATGACGGACGAAAAGTAGACCTAGATACGTAAACCAATGGAAATTACTCAACCAATTATTCAGAACTATCCATCGCAAAAAAAAAAAATTATTCAGAACTATTGTTGGGTTTGGTTTCATCCTAAAGAGAAACCTAAATAAATTCCTCCTGAAAGGATGGCTTCCATTTGTTAAGGGAGAGGTTCCTTGATCAAATATGTTGCTGCTTATATGATACAAGATTGTGCAGCACCCCACACCCTCCATTTATCTGAAGTGATGATCTGTTGTATCCAATCATTTTCACTTGAGACAAAAAATTTTGGTGTTGGCTGTTACAGCCCCAGTTCTGGTGTTTCTTGTGATGCCCTTATTCATATTCTTTACTCCATAGAAAATTCTACAGAAAACTTAAAAGCTAGGCCAAGAAAACTTAAGTCCAAATGACAGGCAAGGCATCCTAGCTTCATTTCCATAAAATATCTGCAGTAAAAGCTTTGCTATTTCGAATGTAGTTCTGAGGAAACACATTCCATAAGTCTTGGCTCAGTTACCAAATACTTACAGCTAAAAAATAAGCAATGACAAGAAGTGGACCTCACATCATGTCAAGTGCTTCAAACAATGCCGGGTGTTAAAAATAGACATTTTTTTCTTGTTCTTCCTTTTTTGGTTGGTTTTTGCCTCTCTAGCTGGTTCTGCAGGATTCATCTCTAGCCTACCCCAACTTGCTTGGCATAAAAAGTCTTTGTTGTTGTTATGTTCAAAAAGAAAATTATTCGCAATATTAGAAACAGAAAAACTTGAAATCAAAAGAATTCTACCTGATGGGTTGTATTGATTGAGTTCAAATTCTATAAGCCATTAGATTCAGCTTGCATTGACAACCAATACAAAAAATAAAAAATGGAGCAACTTTGCATCTACACTGTTCTTCAATACACAAATTCTTCACTCTTCAAAACATCTCTATGGCATACAACAGTTCCTGTGACGTACAGCTGCCATTCTAAGAAGCAAGATATTTGCCAATGAATCTACAGAGATAATCGCGGCGAAGAGAGATGGGGTGTGTGATATCCCAGCCTAGCCCAGCCCAACAAAGAATGAGGCCCAAATGAACTTAGGGCTTGTTTGTTTCAGCTTTTCAGCTGGAACTTCTGACCTGGCTTTTGGAGTGCTGAAAAGCTGACTTCTGATGAAATGAACTAAAAGCTGAAAAGCTTGCTGAGAGCTGCTTTTCTAACTTTTGGCATGCTGAGAAGCTAAATATATATTACAAAAGTCAACATTAAAAATCTAACAGCTAGCTTTTCAGCTACTCAAACAGTCAGCTTTTTCAAAAGTTCAAAAGGAACAGCCCAAACAAACAGGCCCTTAGTGTGCAGCAGGCCACTAGCTCATAAGGATAGTCCCATATTGCTTAGCAAGATAGAGCATGACTAACTTAAATAGTCAGAGGCTGGAATACAACAACAACCGGGTTAACCTTTTTACGCGAAGCGAGGACGAAAGCGCAAGAGTTGTTGTGAGGTGGGACCCGCATGACGTGCGAGCGGGTCTGGAGCCGTATTTCGGGTCTGAGATGTTACAAATGGTATCAGAGCCGAATGGTACGGTCGCCATATGGCGCAGAGACGCAGGTGCGTACGCATGGCGCGTATAAATTTGAGATATTTGAATGTTTAGGACTCTTTGAGTGGCTTTGACAATTTAAGGCTTCTTACGCGTGTTTTGCCAAATTAAAATAAATAAGATTATAGATTTTGTTTCTCTTGAAGTTTTGGCCCCTCCGTCCCAATATGTAAGGGATCAGGGGGATTCTCTAGGAAAACAACAGGGGACTGGAAAGACCAATATACCCTCTCATTATTCCTCTCTCTCTCCACCGCCGACGCCCACGCCCACGCCCTCATGCATCCAGCTCGCCCCACGGCGGCCCGCTCGAGCTCTGTTGGTATTTCTTACACCACGAATAAATCCGCAAGCGCACAGAATACCGTTGTAGCACTTCGCCCGGGAGTATTCCAAGGTATCGTATTTGTTTTCCCCAAGGAACGGAGGTATCCTGCAGCAAGGTTAGTTTTACCCAAGGACACACAAGAACGATAGTAGTGTAGGATTGAGAGGATGAATAAAGATCTAGTTATCCCTTAGGATAGACGCACTCAAGTTCTACTTGTCTACTTCGGACACTGGTATAGACCTGGTCTGCCAAGTCACGCCAGCCTGTAGCTCTACGACGAACCCGAACGTGGAGGATTACAAGGGACGGACAGGGCTGTCACCACCTGCCGCCTACCTCTACAAACCGTGGGGCACGCTGCAAACAAAGGTAACCTATAGCCTAGACACCACGTCTATGCCGTCGATTACTACTCTAACCCCGGTCCTGGTACTGATTCAGAAGGCTAGAGCACTCCTTGCGGAGCGATGATCCCGTAAACAAGTATAACAAGAATAACGACTAGTAAGCAATGCTCGCTAGATCAATATCACCACGAATACTAACTTATGAATAAGAACGACGAACGAACTATGAACGAATGACGAACGAACGAAGAACGAACGATGAACTACTAAATAAGATAATATCCGCCAAGGTACAAGATTTGGGCTAAGTCCTCACAAAGGGAGGACTACCCCTCTCTTCTCCCCTGCCCTCTCTCCTACTCTACTACTATACAAGAGGCCCTTAGCCTGGATGGGAGTGGAATGACTTGTGTCTTGTGTTGTGTGTTGAAAGGAGGGGGGTACCCCTTTATTTATAGCCTTGTAAGGTCGGTTTGGGGGTCCTCCACCGCCTATAGGCATTAATTGCTGGCTGAACCGACCTTGGTATGACGGTAGAAAGTTGCCATAAAAAGATGAGCCTTAGAGGCTAAGGCATTGGGTTGGCCGACCCCACAGGGCCATCTCCTGGCTCCCCTCTTCTCTGGCATATCTTCTGGAATATTCTCTTCTTGATTTCGCTTGCTATCCTCTGATATATTCTTGATATTATCCTGATTTGGTTCTTTAGAATATTCCTGATATTATTCTGATATGGATCCTCTGAGATATTCTTGATATGATCTGGGTTGATTTGGTGGATCCATATCTCTCTGTCATTATTGAGGATCTCCAAGAGATGATCTTTCTTCATAACTTCTTGATATTGGGCTTTTAGGGAGATATCTTTATTCCGGGAAAAATCGGTGTTTCCAAAGTAGGCCTTTTATGCTTCTTTTTCCCCGTTTTCCTATGAAATGCAGCTGCACTCACAAATTCACCAAGACTCGTGGAAATCGTTAGTTTCAAGTCCTAAGTCTACCTTTGGTGTTTGATTTGAGGGTAAAAGGTGCAGCTAATTGACGGTTTATTTTGGGTCTAAGAGCCGTCAACAAGCTCGCCCTTGCGCCTCCTCCCAAGCCACCGCCACGACCTCGCCGTAGCTCTCGCCGTCGCCGCCCGTCTCCTCCCGTGCTGCTGCTGCTCTCCTTCCGCAACACCTTCTCCTCTCATGACGAGATACAGCCGGGGATGGCAGGGGACGCAGCGTCCCCACCGCCGCTTGCTACCGCCTTGCGTCGTCGCCCTCCGCTTGGCCATTTCCCACAGCCCGCGTCACTCGCCGCCTCATCGACTTCCCCGGATGACGACCTCGATCTCGCCGGCTAGAAATGGATGATCTCAAGATCCCACCGCCCCTGCTTCCTCCGGCGGCGGCGGGGCACGGGCCACGCTTGGCGGCGGAGAGGCGAGCTGCGGCCGGCCGCGGAGGAGCGCGAGCTGCGCGCAGGGGCGGCGCGCGCGAGCCGCGCGCGGTGGCTAAGGGGCACGAGCCGCATGATGCGGCATAGGGGCGCGAGCTGCGCAAGGCGGCGGCAGGGCGCGAGCTGTGACTGGCAGCGGTGGGGCCCGAGGCCCACGACGGCGAGCGGCGTGCCCCGATGGATGAGATGATTCGGTGGACGGGGAGGGGAGAGGAGGGGAGGAGAAAAAAAAAATCTATGCGTGGGTCCCACTCATCCTCCTCAATCCTTATATTCTAGGACAAACCTAACTCCCTCCAATCCCTTATATTCTGGGACGGAGGGAGTATTGCACATAAGCAAATTAGCTCAGTCCATATTAAAAATTCACAACAAATTCTAGTCTGAGAAAGAAACACAAGAGATTGCTACAAACGAGACAAAAGAGCGAAGTCACCACTATGTTTCGCTTGGGAAGGGCAGGGTTGCCTCTGTGAATCAATCAAAATAATAAATTCATGTGCAATCTAGTCCTATCATCCTTTCATCTACAACGATATATCATTAGTTCTTCTATTGTCATGCCTCATTTATACTCCACTCTAATTGCACAACTCTTCCTAAGGAAAATGCCTAAAGAGCATGACCAGAGTGTTAAGTTCAACAAGTGGCCTTACAATCAAGGCAGGTGATAAAAAAAAATCATGTCGCACGTATACTTTGCAGCGATAGCACGCAAGCAAAATCGTGTCCTTTTTTAGTTACTGCAGATTCCATGAAACAATAATATTGCTCAGAACAAATCTGGTTTTAGTTGAATAGAATGCACCATGTCTGATTTTAAGAACAATAGTAAACGTTCTCATCATTTTGCTCTTTATTATTCACATATATAAGAATCAATTTTGTTCAAGCTATTAATACTACTATCCAATACTTGTAACCTCCTAGTGTTGCATAGAGGTGTTGTTTTAACAAAGGATAATCTAGTTAGAAGGAACTGGCATGGAAGTAAGAAATGTTGTTTTTGTTCTAGTAATGAAACTATTCATCATCTTTTCTTTGAATGCCACTATGCTAGATTTATTTGGAGATTAGTACACTCCTGTTTTCAGTTACGACCGCCCCATAGCATAGCTCATATGTTTGGGGGCTGGCTGAATGGTATAGGTGCTAAACTAAAAATAAAGCTACTTGTTGGTGCAGCGGCATTATGCTGGGCTATCTGGTTAAGTAGGAATGATGTTGTTTTTGATAAAGCACCGATGAAAACGTATATGCAGGTACTCTTCAGGGGGACGCATTGGCTGCGGTTCTGGTCACAACTTCAAAGGAATGATGAAGATAAAGAGACCATGACGGATGCCTGCCGACGGATGGAAGTGTTGGCTATGGAGATTTATGCACACTATGGGTGGAGTTTTAGTAATAGACTTTGTTATTAATAACTCTTTTCGTCTAAATTGTTGGCGACCTATGTGTGCGTTTGTTTTAAATTCGGGCAGACGGAAGTGCTGCTAAGTTGTAATAAGACGGCTGTAACCTCCTAGTGAGGCCAAGGCTGGGATTCCTTTTCCCATTATCTAAAAAAAAAAAATCCAATACTTGTATGCAACAGAGTATTTCGGCTCTAGCGATGCAATGCTGCCACTTACCAACCCTGCAAATGAAAAAAGAGAACCAAAATCCGATTACAATCCTTTTGCACTTTATTATTCATGTATCCAAGGACTATTTTTTTGTTCAAGTTATTAATAATAATATCCAACATGTCTAAGCAACAGAGTATTTAACAGCATCCACAAGGTCACAATGCCACTTGACAACCAGGCAAACAAAAATACAATTCCCAAATTGCAAAGAATTGATGTGATAATAATTTTACCTGTTGGCGAGTTCGCTTATCCCGGACACATATTTAAGTACTGTTTGTACTGGTTTCACATCCTTTCTGGTGAGCACACTAATGCCAAATAGCCTTTCTCTTTCGTTCAGAGCAACTTGTTCTTACGGTATAGATAAGCAGCCTGGTCCCAAATTCCCAATAGCAGATTCGTGGGTTACTATATGCAGGAGATATGCTCAATCACATCTGTACTGACAGCAGCAGCACCATTAAAAAGATGCATTACCAGAACCTAAAAACTCAAACACACGATAAAGAGTTAATTTATTGTATGGGCTAATTTTAAACTGAAGTAGTCAATATATCTATTTTCAAAGTGCAGTTATTGGGTTTTGTACAGGAAACTGCATTTTGAACGATATGATTTCTAGCAGTAAATTCCAGAATGTAAGAGCAACACGAAGCTTAACTGCCAACTTACTTGCAAAGGTTTCTTCATAAACTGGTAGTAAACACCTCCTGACTACTAGTTCTTTAAAAATGAACAGGCGAAAGAACAATAATGGCTAACAAATCATGGAATTGAAATTGAATAAATAAAACGGAAATCAAGTACCAAAGGGCATTGCATTTAGCACCTCAATCTCATTATAACCCACTCCAATGCTTCTAGAGTAGGCTCATGTGAGCAACTTCAGTAATCACCCACCTGTTTGCCTCTCATATTAGAAGTGGATTTAGAAGAGACATTGCTAAGTGCTACCTAATACAGTGAAAATACTCGAAGATCTATGTCTATAGTGGTCCACTAGTACATCCAACAAATCACTGGCAAATGCCTTATTATATAATTCAATAGCATAGGCACTGAATCTAATCATCAAAAGAAAATGGAGACGATTACTGTGTTGCCAATCCAGTTTTACCAATATTCCAAATCTTTGATTATCAAGAATGAAAGAGCAAATGCAGTCATACTATCATAAAAATCATATTTTATCAAGATGGTCACCACATCAGAAGTTTTTTTTTCCTAATATAATAAATGTATCTACCCGCATCACTTTATTCCATGGGAAAAGATGTTCTCCTGTTGCATCTTGTATTAGTAAAGGTGGCACTGTAATCCATCCACTTCCCATATAAAACCTTGACAAGATTTACACGGTTGAGGAAAGTACAGACGTTTTCTTGCATTCAAGGCGAATCATGAATCTCATCTGATATTGTTGAAGATGGACGAGTAATAACATGATTCACAATTATTGACTAACGGCTATAGCATCTCCATTTCCATTAGGAGATTTCATTGACAGTAGTGCTGATATAAAACCTACTACTACTACAAGAACCACCACTGAAGCTAAACCATATATTCTTTGCTGTTGACATCATTTATTGAGATACTACTACTAATACATGCATATCTGTAAGAATCAGGCTATACCCTTGTTTTTGAGGCGTCACCTAGGCGTTGTGAGGGGGGTCGGTCGCCACGGGACGCCACAGGCTTTTTTAGTTACGCCACAATGCCTAGCCGCTGTGAGGGGGGTGGGTCGCCACAGGACGCCGCAACACCTCAAAAACATGGGGCTATACTCAGGCCGCTGACAATTAATGGATATGCATGTTCAACCATTTTGGTTGACACAGACTCTGATTTATAAAACCTTAACAAGTTAGCATAACTAAAGTTTTCTTTCATCAAAGGCAAAAGGAGGGCATGACTAGTTACGAAACACGGATACGTCGGCAAACTGACGTACCAGTATCTGATACGTCTTCGGATACCGGTACGCGTCAGATACGCCCCGATACGCCTCCCGTACGTATCCTTCATTTTCCGATTTTCTAGTTAATTAAAATAATTCGGATACTACTTCGAAACGTGCGGGACACTTCCCCGATACGTGGTGACGGGTAGATCTACGGTTTGGAGATGAGCAGTGGCAGGGGGCAGCGACCTGAGAACGAGCTCATGGAGAGAGAGAGAGAGAGAGAGAGAGAGAGAGGCGGCCTGGGACGAGCTATGGTTGGGGAGGCGGCGTGGGGAACGAGCCACGGCTGGAGAGAGAGAGGAGGAGGAGGAGGAGGAGGAAGGGGAGGCTGGAGTCGCCGCCTCAGGAAGCAAGGAAAGGAGGCCGGCATCCATGCCGCAGGCTCGCAGCGTTGGCGAGGAGCTCGAGCACAGAAGAGAAGCTATAGACTGCGCGAGGATAAGGCTTGGGGAAAAGTCGGGTTTGCTTCCTGTCCGCGACTCCGCGGTCGGGTGCTTCAATGTGAGCACAGATGGGTGGCCTTGCTTTTTTCATTTTTTCAATCCACTTGTGGGTCCCACCAAAACAGAATGCACTGCATTGCATGCGAACTAGCCATCTAGAAGTAATAAACGGGCAACGAAAATCAAACTCACAATGATAGTGCTAATTTCTAAATTTATTATTTTAATACATATATATATGCCGTATCGCCGTATCGGTGTTTTTAGAAAATCGACGTATCACGGTATCGCCCGGGTAACGTACTGCCCAGCCTGCACTGAACCAACAATTGGCAACAGCGCTGCACTCAGAGGACCAGTTTGTGAAATTAGCAGTCGCATTCATTCTGTACTTATCAGGTGTGGAACTGACAACCGAGAATTGCTGCCAGGGTTGTGTAGTTCAGTTCAGTCTAGGTGGCATATCCTTCTGGTGTATGATGTTGTCATACCCAGGGGTATGCTTGGTTGGGCGCCACAGTTCGCCATGCCAGAGTGTGGCCCGCCACAACAGCCTTGGCGTTGCTTGGATTCTGCCGCCGCCACACATTTTTGCCTGCTGCCGCTGTGGCGAGTTGTGGCGCCGATACTCTGTGGCGAAGCCGGCCGTGGCGTGGCGACCCGCGGCCGGCATCCAAACAGCCCCAGCATTGTGCCGTTGCCAAGCATCATGCCCGATGATTAAGCAAGCAGGGCAATCTAGGCGAGAACATAAGTGCAACCACGGGCTCTTAATGCGCTGACGTAAAAAGGGCATCAGAAAAGTGCGGAACAATGAACAATTTGCTGCATCTCTCACTCGTAAAGCCCTTTGTTACGAGCTACTCCTACTAGTAGTAACAGTCAGTCGATCGCCTGGCCGTCATGCGAGCTGAGCAGTCTCAGGCTCTCAGCTGTTTAGGAATCGACCGAGCGCTGTCCGTCTCGAGTCCCACGTTTGTCCGGCGCGAAACGGACAGCGCAGGGAGGCCCCGGACCAGCGGATCACCGTTCATAAAAAATCCATCCTCTCATTACGTCACGCGCCGCGCCAAACCCACACGTGCCCGGCAACCGCAAGTCCGCGGCCACTACCGCCCTCGGCTCGCTGCCGAACGGTACTTGGCGCTTCGGACTTGGACCGTGCCGGAGAGCGCGGGGCACCACCGCGGTCAAGTGCCGAAGCCGACGGCCCAACCGCCGCGCGCGCGTGACCGTATCGCGCCGCGTATTTCCGCGCTTCCGACGAGGTGGGCGTCCGCGGACGTACGCGCGGGTGGCCGGGCGGGGCGGCGCGTTTTACGTGTGCGTGTGGACGCCGCGCGGCCTACTCCTCCTGGCCAGGCACCAACCGAAGCGGCGGACTCTACTTCCTGTCAAGCCTGCGGTTCGCAATGGTTGCGACACCGCCTTGCGTCCGCGCGTGTGCCTGCGCGTGTGCGACTGTGGGTGCACGCTCTCCGCTCCTTTTGCGAGTGGCGAGGGAGCTACGGGCATGCGGCGAACGGCTCGGTCGCCGATCCACGGGTGACGGCCGTGGAAGCTCTCTCTGCCTCTCAGGGCCGGTGATTTGAAGTCCATAACAACGGTACTCTGACTTATCAGTTATAGAGCGGGGAAAGAAGGCGAGTGATCAAAAAATTTCTAGAAGACATATGAGCCTCTTGAGCCTCGGGGAAGTTAAACATTTCCCTTTTCCGGTGGGTGTGTTCCAGTGGATCATGGTTTAGTGTTGCTTGCACTAACGAAATGAAATGGGATGTTCTTTACCCGTCGCGGTGGAACGCTAGCCTCCGAGCTTTCGTCCACTTACGGGTGGTTGGGAAGGGTCGACCTATTTTCAGGCAACAAAACGTAGTAGTAGGATGCATTCCTCAAGCTGTATTGCAGACATGCGCACTTTACAAAAGGCGGCCTAGCTAGGTTTGTTCGTCATGCGCGGCGCCGCAGCCTCCTTTTTGCGAATAACCTGAGCTGGCCTCAGTTTGTTCAGGATATGCTATGCAACCAGGACAGAAAGATGGCCAAGATTATAATGGCAGGTGATCGGAACAATGTTACTACTACCAACATGCACCTCGGAATGCAGTCCTTCCTCAAGCGGCCGCGCCGGCCGATCATCTCCTCGCGTTACGCCACATGCAGCGCGGACCACGTGCCGGGCGACGGCTACACCCTCGCTGCCAGACGCAAGCACGAGGACTCGGCACTTGTTGGCGCTTGGATTTGGATCCCCTCCTCGTGCGTGCCGGGCGTGCCGACGAGCGAGAGCAAGGTTAGCCTGGCTAGCTGCTACTCCACTCCGGGCCCCAACTCCCACGTACGCACACGGGCGAAATGGACATGCCCAACCGCCGGGCGTTCGTGCCCACGGCGTGATGGAGCGAACGAACCCTCTCGTCATGTCGCCGCGGCGGTCGAGCGGCCGGGTTCGGTATGGCCTCTCGCCCTCTGCTGGACCTGGGGGGATACGGACGTCCCAACCGATCCGCGCGTAGTACTTCTCCGGGCCCCGTTCCTGCTCCTCCTTCCTTTCGGTAGTGACGGCCATGTGGCAGAGGTTGCTCGCGTTGCAGTAAAGATCAATCAGTCCCCTACATCAGAGGAGCTGATCACGTTAGTTTGCATGCTCGAGTTGATTTATTAATTCGTTGGGTTAGGCCGGTGCCCGCTGGTGGTCCAGTTCCATATGGGCACGTAGGACGTCTTGGGTTCCATCAAATCGATCGCGATGCTCCCGCTCACGACGCAGGCGCTTGGTCACTTGCTCTGAGTCGTCTGGTCAAGGGAGTGTTGCTCGGCTCGGCTACGCGACACGTTCTGCGACAGATGACCGTGCGCCATTGCCAAGTGGCCAAGCCGTGTCAAGAGCGGAGAGGTCTCTATGCTCGGCGCCGCGAGTTCTTTTTTTTTTTCTCTCGCCGGCGATCAGCTTTCTGGCGCCGATCGATTCGATTCCGTCAACAACCATCTGCGCACCGGCGCCATCCATTGCCGTTGGGCCAAAGGCGCTTTCGGATCGCTTAATTAAAGCGATCGAAAAGTACAGATAGTAATTTACGGGATGTGCTCGAGTGATCCGAGGCGGGGAACCTGTGCTCCGCGCAGCGGCACGCCTTCGGTATGCTGCGGGCGTGAGTCAACAAAAGCCACGGATCGCGACCTCACGATGCGCAGCCGTGCATTCCCGCCAGGGCTTCACGAGGCACGGCTTTCCTCCTCTTTTTTTTTTCGTACAATAAATTGAAACATGGTCCGTGCGCGCTTACAGCCTCATAGTGCACGCGCAAAAGTTTTTATCACGTCACGTACGTTTAGAGGAGTACTTGTTCTCTGCCTGTTGAGCCGAGAGAGTGTTTCTCCCAGGTCTCTCGCTCATGCTACTGCGCCTTCGATCTTGTAATTACGGCCAGACTTCTTCACATCTTTCATTTCTAGATGCGTGGCGTTGGCAGATGGACCTCGGTTGTCCGTTGTTACTTCCGCCGGAACAATCTACAACAGCTATAACAAAAAATGGATATCGTTCTTACGCGTACGCTCGGTTCTCCTTTTCTCACATATATAGCTCACCCTTTTAACCGTGCCTGTCCCGTCGCTATTGTGACATCGGCAGGTGGGACATAGCAATCACTTTATGCTTATTCTGTATGCCAAATGTTAGGGGTCAAGTTGGCGTCCCTGAAGAAGACATGCTCGCCTCCAAACTTCCCTCCGGCATATGATTTTGGTGTTGCCGGGCTTACTGATATATTGCAAACTGAACTAAAAATACAAAAATAAACCAATGAAGATCAGCGGGCTGAGAATTACGGAGTCGGTTTGTCCGAAGCAAAGCCCAGCCCATTTTCTGAGCCCATGTCTTGGCGCGGCCCAGTCACGCCGCCAAATGAATCGATGCCTTCCTCCATGGCGCGGTGGCAGAGACTCGCCGCCGCCGCCGCCGCCGCCCTCGCGGTCACCGCCTCCGTCTTCCTCTCAACTCTCAAGTAATATCTGGCTTCACCTTCATCTCATAATCTCTACCACATAGTGCTACCCCGCAGGCCTGCTCTACAGGCGCAAATGTGGCCGCCTGGCCGCCTGGGTCCGGGAACTGGAGGCCTCCCTGGCGGCTGCCATGGAGAAGGCTCCAAGCGAGCAGGAGCCCGCCCAGAGGAGGGGTTGCTGGCCAAGGCCCTGTCCCTGACGCCATACCCGATGGCTTCCATCGGCACCGTGCATTCCTGCTTCTCCACTAGACTTCTTCCATCTGTATTGTTCCAACTGGCAACTGGTGATGCTTTGTAGCAGTTTAGCGCACTTTCTTGTGTAGTACGTGTGAATGAAGGGTAGGAAGGTGTGAGTTGTTCATGTGAGAATGAACTATAGTTGCTGATTCTGCAGGAATGGTAGTGTGGTACACCGAGGCAGCCTTTCTGGTGTCCCAAAGCGACTACGGTGTGTGACGCGGCTCGTGTCCCGGTGGGAACGCTTGAGGGGTTGCTAGTTACTCCCACTACTGAATCCTTTTTGTTTCATTCCTTTTTCTTGAAAGAATCAGCTTCCCTGTAGAATTTAGCATTGACAAGTGGAATCCTTTTTTCCCTCTGAATTTTCATTCAAACGTAGATACAATTTAAAACTGTTTTTAACCAATACTTTTAGGATAAAGATAACATGCCAAGATTTTGATTACGATTATTCATCCTGTACCAGCTTGATTTCTGTTCAGATGAGCTAAAATCTAGCGGAACTTGATATTGTCACTGTCCGGGGGGCTGGAAGCCTTTCACCTCTGTAAATGACAAGTGAACCATAGCGCATAATTTTGTTTATCTGTTCATGCCTCACTATGGATCCGATTTTCTCTTGCAACTGGATTTTCTCATCTTCACCATATTTAATTTCTTCTTGCGGCAAAATTTCATCAGAACCACCATTTTTAGGTTCGGCCTGTTTTCTTTTGCAGAAATAAATTATTAAGGCTACCACAAGAGAAGAAGTTGAGGCGACTCCAGTTGCGATGATGGGTCCTGCAAAACTTGCAAAGGTGAGGCTACCTGTGCCAGAGATAGTGCCCACATTTTGGCAGTTGTTTTGATCTCCTATCCATTTCTTTTCGATTTGAATGATAGTGTCCCCCCCCTGTTATGTTGAGAATCGCCTGTGAGATGTCACCGGTTATTGACGATCCCTTCTGAAATGCCTGGAACAAGATACAGTTTTGTAAATTTCATGTGCTCCACCTCCAACTATTACACATTGGTTTGGAAACTACAGTAAAGCTGGATATGAACTTAGTTGTCCCTAAGTAAAGACCGTTAAACTTACATATCCAAAACCTGCAGTCTTATATATTGGTCCAACCATGGTATATCTCTTGCAGTTCGCTGCAAGAAATAATTTGATGTAAGGAATTTCATCTACAAGGGCAGCAATGCCGCCATTCTTGCTTCCTCTGGAAAGTGCATTGTGAAAAGCTTCAGGGCTTTCATATGCTTTGATCTTTGATGTGTCGAAACCGAGTTCTTCCAAAAGACCCTTGATGTAGGAACCACGGGCATACCCAACACATTCTCCAGCATTTAGGAGTTCATCGATAGTTGTTACAGTTGGTTGGAGCTGTTGCACGGTTAGCATGGATGTCAAAGTTGCTGTGTAGGTTGACTTAAGTACCAGAAGAAAAAACAGCCATATAACCAACACGATCCGAGACACAAGGCGTTTCACTTTCTCTTCTGCAGAAATTGCAATGAGAGTTAATACAATTGTATAACAACTTAAGGAAAAAGTTCAGAAGCGCAAACTTAGTTCATACATATCTAGATTTGCTAATCTTAATTCCTTCTTGCGTTTTAATAATTCATGTTGGCTTTTACTTACTACAAGATTTCCCCCTTTTTGGGCATGAGTGTGAGCAAGAATGGACTATAAACTTGATGAATTCCGTGGAAACTATATGATCAATGTACAGTTATTTTATGAGTTGTGGTAGAACCTTGTTGTATGAAAGTAACTAGCCATGCGATAGTACATGGTATCTTGGTCATTATCTTTAAAGAATATGTCAGAGAGAAAAATTGTGATAAGTGAACTCACTCTCTTCAAATAGAGTGAAATACATCATTGTAGCTAGATGTTGCGGGATCGGACCATGAACATTCTTGTTGTTCCCTAGAAGCTCCAACAACCACATTACAATGCCTGTGTAGATAAAAAGTATGACGGTTCCAAACCACATGCCAGGTGTTAGTGGCTTCAAGAAAATCCATGTATTCTTCTCCATTCTTTCCTTGACAGGAACAACCATTGCTATTCCTGATTCTGTGTATGGCAGAGTAAAGTCAACGTACAAACTTCTGTTGTACCTAATTGTTATGTCTCCAACTGCTATATCATACTTCTGTCAGGGTCAAAGAAAATGATTAAGTGAGAGTCAAGGGGGAAAAGCTGGATCTCTACATATTCAAAATGATATATGGGACTATTATGTGAATAAAAAGGGTCAAGATTGAGCATGCATTTGCTCATGCAAAATGATTTTCTTTAGATAAATCTTCTGTCATGAAAAGATACTTGCTACCATATATGGACCATATACAACTTAAACAGGGTATGCAAAAGATGTTGCCATGGATATGTTTGTGGGTAGACGTGCAGAAGTACCTCAGAAGTGATAAACTGTGTCGAAGACAGTTGTAGAATACAAAATATAGAAGAATGCAATTTTGTGTAATGCTCTACATGTTACCGCTCATTGTTTGGAATAACTCGCACTTTAAGTGCATCATAAGCTCAAAGGAGGCTTAGATAGTTTGTTTCTATCATGGTACCAATATCATTCACTAAACGAACATGCACGCATGATACGTACTGCAAAAAGCTGAAGTAACTAGAGTTTTGTTTGAAGTAACAGCATGATACTGGAAATGTCAGATCTTACAAAGAATAACTGGTGCAACTTCAACTATAGCCTCAAACCTTAGAAAGAAATTTAGGCAATATCTTTTACCTTAAGATATACTTGATTGATAAAATCGTCATAGCTTGAACTCACATTCTTTGTAGTGTTAAACACTACATATTCATAAAGGAGTGCATAAGGTAGCCTCTTTACCGCCTCTTCGAAAACGTCAATTACAAGGCCACTTGCTTTAACCACACCTGTAAGGGAATCCTTGTTGGCATCTATGTATTTTGGATATGTTCCACCTATTGCGATACCAACTTGAAGCTTCTTCTCATTTGTTGGAATGTCCCAGCCCCTCGGTACCTTTGTCGATTCTCCTGGCCAAATCACAGTTTTCAGATTATGTGTGGTGCTCAAATATGTTCCGTTTGATATCCTTTGGTTTAATTGCCGTGAAATTCCATTTTCTGCAGTCCAAAATCCAATCACTCTCTGCGCTTTTCCAACTATATTTATTATTTGAAATGTGGAAACCTGCAGCTGCCCACCTGAAAGGTCAAAGTAGCCACTTAGACCTTCAAATTTATTTTGCATAATCGCCTTTAGGAGTTCTGGACCATTTCTAGAAATTTCTAAGGTTTCCAAACTTGTAGAGTTTTCCAATGCACGTGGTTTCTGAGCTGTTGATTTGCTAACCTTGGCCTTTTCTGCTGCTTGTGCTACTGTCCAGATTGTATCATAGCTCCATAGCCCAAAGATGCTTAATTTCAATGTTGGATCATTTGGATGATCGTTTCTGGATCTCACATACCATCTCATGGTGAAGTTGTCAAGTATTGTTGAATCAGGAACATAGAACTCTGTCCCCAAGACACCATTCATTGCTTGCACTGCTAAAGGATGCAGTGAATCTATTAGATTTGCTAATCCATCTGTTACGATCCATACAAATCCCTCGCTCATCATCCCAATCTCATTTGCCTTTATGAAGAGAAGGGAGCTCAAGGAAGGGGGCATGTGCACAATAAAGACCCTTGTTTGCATTGTCATCAGCTTGTAGAGCTCTTGGGTAATTTGTTTACTTGTTGCCGATTCATCTATTGCACACCGGTAAGGAACATGGACATCTATCCCTTCAAGGACATCCACGAGGTATGGTATAATACCTCTACCATAATCATTGTCTGCATAGACAGTCACCACTTTTCTCCATCCGTAGGTCTTGATTATGGAGGAGATGCTATTCACTTGTGCAGAGTCATTCGTCGTTGCACGCACAAAATATGGAAGACTACGAGAAGATAGAGAGGTGCTTGTTGCTGTGAATGAGATAATCGGGACTTGAAACTTATTTCCAAGAGCTGATACGAACACAGCTTGAGAAGATTTCTGCGGGCCGACTATAGCTTGAACATTGTAGTTCTCCAGCAAATCAAGAGCTGTATTCCCTCAAAGGGTAAAAAACAAGTCAAGAACTACATAATTGCATATAGAGATTGTGAGGCAGCCCAAAACAAACTTGTTGGCTCTAGGAGCAACAAGAATAGTACTACATTGCTAGTTTAGAATGGGCTGCACCATCTCAATATGTCGTTCATCAAAATGGCAATAACTCCAGATGATGAAAGCATAAACGAGTTATTACCTAGGTGTGGTTCACATGATGTGCGAGTGGACCTAAGCCGTAATTGGGGCTGGTTCATTATAAGGGGTTCTGTACCCAGAATTGAACGAGCTGGAGTGGCTCTACCAAAGAAGGGCAGTTTTAATAATCTTATTGTTTCTTTTTGAAGCATTCAAATTTAATTATGCCGCACTATGGATTTCTGTACTGAAGCGCCCATTTTTGGCTCAAAGCTGTTTATGTATTTCTTGTCATCGAATTCTGGAAGGTCTAACAGCATGTTAAAAAGGTAAAACAACTGATTGTGTCCGTTCCTAGTTTATTCGTAATCAAACCTGTGTAATATGGTGGCCATGAACTGAATCCTGTGTAAGTTTGTTTGTGTTTATCGACAAAATGTACATGGCTTGCTCTTGAAAAAGGGAAAGAGGTCACTATAGTTCTTGAAAATGTAAATGCCATGAGCGTCACAGTAGGTCAGATGGGTCCGGCCAGGACACCGGTCCGCTGACTTACTGCACCGGCGTGCAGTGGTCACTGACGCATGGGGCCGAGCCCACGTCAGTGACGATGCCTTACGTCAGCTGATCCTTGTCCGGTCAGATGCGACCCCATTCCTGGACAAGCTGCCCATCGTCTATTTCCAAATCCACTGGTGCTCCTGTCCCTGACGGAGATGAAGGACGCCGTCGGGGCATCGCTCACACGTTCTCATGCCATGGCTGGTCTTCTCTGGACAGCACCATGGGACGCGATTGAGCCCGAGCAAAGGGCGAGTCACCAAGGGCGCAAAAGGGAGAAGTGCCCTCGAGAGGTGTTCGCTCGCCGCTGCGGACGAGTCCAGCGGAGACGAAGCATCATCCGGGTACGCTGCGATTTGGCCGGTATCAACAGATTCTACCATTTTCGAGCGTTGCGACTACTCTGCGCAAACAATGCGAAATACAAGTGTTCGAACGTCTAGTTTTCGTGCGCCCAGAGCTTGAAAAGTTGAAGTTTAATATATTTTCGAATGATTGGAGCTCGGTTATCCGGTTAGCATGAGAGACTTTCTCGAAAACTGGCTAACGTTAGGGCATGTACAATGATATAAACGACAGCTATCTGAAAGACTTGTTCTAGACAACAGAAAATTAATTTTTACAATGCATCGTTTATTAAAGGTCGTCTGAAAGAACTAAATACAACGCTATAGACAGCAAAAAGTTTGTATACAATGGTTTAGACGGCTGGGGCTGTCTATTAGACGGCAATGAGCCGTTTGGTGATTACTAGACGGCTTTCTTCTCTCTCCTCTTTCTCTCTCGTCCACGTCAACTAAAATCCTAAGTGGCATATCTCCTAGACAGCTGATGTCATCTCATTGTACACGCCCTTAGGGGGTCACAGTTATGAGCGGAAGCTGTTTGCTTTTGCAAAAGCGTTTCCAAAAGAAACCAGCTGAATTATTGTTCAATATCCTGAAACTTATGCAGGACTGGAGCATCCTGTTACGCAAGTCGGATAAAGAAAATAATGAAGAACTGCTACGGAAGCTGAAAGAATGGTTCTCAATCTTCGCGAAGCAACTTAGGACAAGGGGACAGGAAGAAGAGCTCATATGAACGCACAAGCAGTAGTTTCCTTCTAGCTGTAGTTTCTGTCAAGAGACTGAGCGCTCTTTTTCTGTTTCAGCTTCTACCTTTTGTAGTGGTTTTGGAACTGTAATGTGAGCTGGTATCCCCAGCCGTAGTTGTACCAGAACCTTACTTTGCTTTTCAAAAGCAGGAGTAAAATCTCTACTTTCAAAAAAAAAAAAAAAAGGAGCTCGGTTATTGTGGAAGCAAACGGAGCAAACCAGTTTTCAAATTTCCGCACTTCCAAAATATTAAGGGTGTGTTTGACATGGCTTATGCCTTTTGGCTTATGCCCTATTGCTACAGTGTTTCAGAGACAGACAGAAAAAGCCACAAAAATGGCTTATTCGGGTTTATTCTGGCTTATTTCTTCATGTGCAAGCCCAAATAAGCCATGTCAAACACACCCTAAATACGCTGCACAATCTTGCATACTCCACCTAGAGTATCCATTACGTACTGAGCATGGAACTTACCAGCAGATGCAGCTTGGACATCGTCACTCATGGAATCCCTGACGTGGAGGACGAGCCGTGTGGTGTAGTTCGGGTGGACGGCGTAGAAATCTTCCATCGCCATTGAAATGCTCGTATGTGCTACCTTGCCGACCGGCGTCCCCAAATCAAGTACTACCCCCACATGGAATTCTTCTACTTTCCTTTCTGTAACATTTTGTGCAGCTACAAAGCTGAATACCAAGACTAGGAACATTGTGATCCTAGCTGCTGTGGCCATCTCTTGAGCTTAGATATCTGCAGACGAATCTTTCTGCACCTGTGCATTATATATAGAAGATGTGAGCGATGTTGTCTGTCTCTGGTTTCTGTTAAGATTATTTTACTTGTACCAAAATTTGTCTCCTCTGCAGTTCCTATCAAAAGGGTAATTGTTTGCTCTTGTGGTTGAGATTTTCTTCGTTTTGCTGGTAGGTGGATCTGCTCTACTTACTTTTCAAGAGTTTACTATTGACTTGGTTATAATCTGATGTCAGTTTATTTCATTTTCTACTTATTCAAGTGCTTGTGATCTCATATGTTGGAATAGTAAACCGAAGACTCGTAAGTTGAAGCATGTTATATTACCATAATCTTGTCTGGGTCAATGGTGTTGTCTTATGAGCCGTGTTGTGCTTGACAAGTAATGTTGAAACGGTTTACTAATAGATAACATCTACAGTGAGTTGAGATATATCACATCAATTCCATAGTCCTTTAATTTATGAATAAATTGACTCCTCCTCTCCCACCATCCAACCCTAAGCCCTCACCTCGCCGCCGTCGGGCCCTTGGAGAGGGAAGCCCCTTCCCAGTAGCCTAGTTTTATTAGTAGTAGCTTGCAGTTAGGGTTAGGGTTCCGGCGGTGTCCACGTGGAGGCCGATTGGATTTGCGTCCTCTCACGGCGGATCTGAAGGCGGAGACGCTAATGGCAGCGAGGTCATAGGTGATGCCTGGTGGAGGTTAGTTTTCTTCCTCTCTTTTGCGAAAGGAGTGGAGATCTTGGTACCCCCTTTGGTGGGTTCATGGTTCCCCTCGCCGGTGGCGATGCTGGCGGTGGTGGATGATGTTTCCGGGTGGATAAAGCCGAGTTTCAACTGTATCTGCGCCGGATTAATGCTTCCTTTCTCTGGTTGGCAACGAGGTCGCCGATGCTCATTCAGATCGAAGTTTCTTTCGTGGCAAATCCGTCCGGTCCTAGACGGTGGAATTTGCGGCTGGAAAATGTTTCAAGCCTCCTGCTGTCGGATTGAGGGAGCATCTTGGCGAGGCCATGGCTGCTAAGCAGCATTCGGCTTCGATGAAGAAGATGAGCAGGACCTGGAGGGATCTCTTTGTAATTTCTACTTTCTTCAGGGTCCTAGTGTGTAAAAAGGGATGTACTGATTTTCCTGCATATTAACAAATCATTCCTTTCACAAAAAAAATTATGAATAAATTAAATAAATATTTTAAGTTACAATTTATGCAACAGTGCGTGAGTGATCTTTTATAGTCCTAAATTTTAGCATATGAATTATGAAACAGTTCCTTCACCAAACAATGACCTCATTCTCTTACCCTCTCACTCCTCATCCACATCAGTCGAAAATCTATATTGTATTGTCCGAGAGACAACTGATGTGTATCATTATACCTGTTTAATATATTGGTGGATGGTGATGGCGAGAGGGGACTATTCAGCGGTGACTGGTAGCTGAGTGATTCAGAGCATCTTCAAGAGACTCAGTAAGGGTGCGTTTGGATGCGCGAAACGTTTCTGATTCTGAGTAGAATCACCTGGAGCGGCTCCAAACGGTGAAAATTCGAAACGTTTCGTAGGAGAATCACCTTGAAGCGATTCGCAATTTTGGCTTAGGAGCGTGAAACAGCAGAAGAGGTGTTCCACAGCGTTTCGCTCCGATTCTCTTTCTCGATTACTCCTTTGCCCTTCTCTCTGCTCGACCTCGTTCCTCCATCACAGTCGCCGCCTGGAGCCTCACCCGAAGTTCGACTTCCAAATCAAACCTCAAAAATGGGTTGCTCTTGATCTGCAGATAATTTCCCCCAATTTTCCTCCTCCGATTAGTCGCTGAAATACCGTCAATCGATCTATGCATCCACCTTTCTCTCTCTTCTGTTTTCTTTGCGTTGAGAGTCGGCGTCGTGAGGAAGAAGATGAGCAAGTACAGCTGGTGGGTTGGATGGGCTTAGCATTACAACATCTTAGTGGCTGGCTGGGCCTAGCTAGAGAGCCCATCAAATACACTTCTTTTTCTTTTTTCTTTTTAAATTGATTATGACATGTATTTTGCATGACAATTCTTTTGAACTAAAGGGTAAATGAGTCATTTGGATACTCCTCTTCTCTTTGCTGAAACTGAAACCAAACAACTAGCCAAACAGTTTCTGAAGTGATTCTGTTTCAGGTTCTGAAACGTTTCTTGGTTGAAACTGAAACGTTTCTGATTCTCGATGAATCTAGAGCCGTACCAAACGCACCCTGAAAATGAATAGCCAAAATCCTGATTTAGCAAAAACATGATGAAACCCAACCGCCTCTCTAAATACTTTCTTCTTCCTCATCCTCTTCTTCCTCTCTTCTCCGGCCTGCTTCTCCACGGCCCCGCTCGCGAGCCGCCCAAGGCTTCTTCGTGCTTGCCTTTGTCCCTTGCGCCGTCGTGCTCCACTGATCCTCGAGTCTCATGCCAGGAGCAGCTAGCCACTGCCTGAATCCAAACAATTTGTGAGTATTGAGGTCTCTTTGAACTAGCTTGAGATGTCCGGTTCACATATTGCATCAAATCGTCGATCCCTTGAATTGCTTCTTGGTCCTTGGAACTGCTCTATTATTTGTCTTGATTCCTGGATCTTTCCTGAACCTCGTGACGCAACACAAGCCTCCTGGCGGCGGGGACGACGAAGTGGGTGTTCCCGTGCATGGAGCGGAGCAGTTGCAGATCCACGCCACCACGCTCGCCGGGGCCTCGACCTGCCACGCTCCGGCAGTGGCACCCGCCGCTGTGGACGACGTCCGAGCCGCTGCTCATCGCGTGATTGGGGAGCGGAGCGGCGAGGAAGCCGTCGCGCACCTGGGAGCTGAGCACCTCACTGCTTGAGAGGCACGCGAGCGTTGACGACGAGTGAACCCAGCTGCGTGAAGCTGCGATGGCGAACGACGAACGCGACGCGATGGCTCCCGGACGCGGACCTGCTCGGGGAGCTCGGGGCCCGCGCGGACGTGGCGGGGACGGGGCACTGCTCGGGGACCTCGGGGTCCCCGCGGACGCGGCGGGGACGGGCCGCGCCGGCAGGGGAGGCGCGGCGGGTACGGGCCGCGCCAGCAGGGGAGGGGAGGGGCTGGGGCGGGGAGGGCAGAATTTTTTTTTCAAATAATATTTTTACTGTCGGAAACTACAAAAATAACACTAGAAATTAACAAATTTCAAAAATAATAAGCAGTCGTGTGTTTAAGCACACGAAAATAGCATTTTCGTGCGTTGGTTGCACGAATTCTGAATTTTCGTGTGCTGATTTTTCAGTTATCGTACGTTGCTCACATGATTTCTGCCCCGAAAACGAGCAATCGTGCGTTCAGCCTACGACAACCGTATTTCATGTTAAGGGAGCGCGATGGATATGAGAAGCGCTGTGGACCCGAAGTACAGAGAAATCGAACGCCCGTCGCTCCTCCATTGTTGGAGCTTGTCTCTGTTTCTGTCTTTCACGGGTGCGCGTCTCTCTCGCTCGCTCACCGGGGAGGCGACAAGGGGCGGAGCGGAGGCTTGGGCCCGGGCTCGTGGCGGCCTGCCAGCGCTTGGCGGCGGGTGCGGCGGAGAGGCGAGGAGGGGGCGCGGCAGGGCAGTGGCTGCGGCGTGGAGGCGAGGAGGGGCCGCGGCTGCGGTGCGGAGGCAAGGAGGGGTCGTGGCTGGGCAGCGGCCGCGTCCGCGGGGCGGGGCAGGAGCCAGCGGCCAGACGCGACAGAAGGTGTGCGGCGCGCCGGCGCGGCCAGCGGCGGGGGGCAGCTCGGCAAGCGGGGTGTGGCGACGGGCAGCTCGGCCAGCTGGTTCGGTGGCGAGGTGCGCTGCCGCGGTGGCGCCTAGCATGAGCAGCGCGGTAGTGGCGGCGGAGCAGTGGGTCACCGGCGAGGAGAAGACGTGTATTCGTACGCTGGACGCACGGAATAGGCCATACACTGGCGCACACGTAACGTATAACCTGTTTTCGTACCTTGGCTACACGACATAACTCAAATCGTGCGTTCAACACACGAAAATGGAGTTTCGAGTGACCAACCCACCACTACTCAGTTATCGTACATTCAGCACACAACGATTCAGTTCTCGTACGTCCAACGCACAATTAGGTGTTATTTTGGAAATTTCGTAAATTTAGGTATTAATTCTGTAAATCTTGACAAAGTTAATATTATTTTTAAAAAAAATGGGGCTGGGCACGCTATAGGAGGACGAAGCGCGCGGGAGGGGATGGCGATGGGAGGGGCGCTCGCGAAAGATGGCTAGCGGAGGGTGCTGGATACCAAGCTACATAGCGTGGAGAGGATTTTGGAGAGACTGTTGGATCACGTTTTTATCGAATTCTTTTTTAAAGTAATAGTATTTTAATGAAAAATTTCAACTGAGACACGTTTTCAGAAAATTGCAAGAATAGGTGTATGTTGGTCATGGAAAAACCGCTTAGTACCTATCGGTCCTCTAGGACCCGACAAGCTGTCAGCCGCATGCCACATGCGGCCATCGAGAAGGAAAAAACTCAAATCAGCACCTATCAGTCACGCGATAACCGATAGAGGTCCTCACATGCCTGATAGGCCCTCTGAGCACCGCAACCCATGCACGCACGCACCAAACCATTAATTTGGTACCTATCGGTCACAGGGTGACCGATTAGTCTCGGAATTGCTAATTGAGCCCATTTCTTTGCTCTTAGGTGGTGTTTGGATATAAGGAAATGAACCTTGGGAATGGGAATGGGAAATAGATAGAAAAATCTCAACCATTCATTTCTCTATCTCTTTACATCTCGTCCATTGATTCATAACCTATTCCCTATCCTATTGTCCATTTCTCTGAATCCAAACGCCACCTTATGTCATGTGTCACGTAAGCTTGTCGGTCATCCGGTGACCAATTGGTCACGGGGCGACTGACTCAAAAAGTATCCTAATTCCGCAATTTTCTATTAAAATACTATTATTAAAAAATCTTTTATCCTAGTTTTGCTATTTTTAGCTAGTCAACTTGTTTTAACTGTAACTGAGGAGCGGGTTCGATTCAGGCTGGACGGAAATGAATGTGACCAGTGGCGGATCCAGCGGGGGGGGGGGGGGGGGCAGGGGGCTCCCCCCCCCCCCCCCCCCTACTGCCCACCGAACAAGGGAGCCCCCCCTGATCCCCCTCTTGAATTTTTGGAGCATTTGGCAGCCATGGATGAGAAACAGAGGAAGTCGGAGGTTGAAGAAAGACACCTGTTCGTGTTCTGGGCTGCTTGAAACAAAAGTCAATTGGGCCGACCGGGCAAGCTTTTCTAGTCAGCCCATAAGGCAAGCCCGCAAAGGTGTCCTGCCTCTAATTGATCAAGTCCATCCATCCGGCCAGTTGACATTAACACAATCCCTAATCCCCTTTCGTCTCGTCGGCGCGGCGCAGTTACGCACAAGCACGGCGCAGGGGAAGCAGGCAGCTAGGCACCGGCAATCCAATCGAGAAGAAGGTAAAAGGTCTAAACTAATGAATGAAACTTGGATCGTGCATCCCTAGCTTTGCTTTTTTCAGTTTTTTTTATGTCGGCTTGATCATTTTAAAATAATCTTGCAATTTGATTATGCATCCCTAGGTTTGCTCGTTTCCAAAAGATGCAGAAAAGAACACTGCTAGAGTATTATTCAAATAGTACTGGTAGTACTCGCACTCCACAAACTAATGACACCAAAAGGTATCAAATCTGCATTTCTATAATGTAGAGATCTTCATAACTGCAATTGATTCCATTATGTCAGAGATGAACCATCGCTTCAATGAAACTAGTTCAGAGTTACTAGTATGCATGTCTGCTCTTGATCCAAGGAATTCATTCTCTAAGTTTGATGTGGATAAGCTTGTAAGACTTGCTGAAATTTATGCTTAAGATTTCACGATTGCGGATCTTTTGATGTTAAGACAACAACTTCAAAACTTCATTATCAATATCAGGAGAAGTGAGGATTTTCGTGGATGTCGTGATCTTGCAAAGGTTTCTGAAAAGATGGTTCATACAGGAAAGAATAGAACTTTCCCATTAGTTTATCGCCTCATTGAACTAACATCGATCCTTCCGGTGGCAACGGCAACAGTTGGGAGGATCTTTTCAGCTATGACAGTTATAAAGACAGATGCGCGGAATAAAATGGGAGATGATTGGTTCAATGATCTGATGATATGCTATACTGAGAAGGAGATATATAGAAGCATCAGTAATGAGAAAATCATGAAACGCTTTGAAAAAAATGAAAGAACGCAAAATGTTATTGCCTCGTACTAATTCATCGGTAAGTCATGTTTGCTGCCTTCCAAATTTCATAATTGCTCAGAAGATCATTGTTACACCACTAATTTATATGAAATTTTGTGTGCAGATCGCACCTAATGATGAAGATTAATGGGCCGCTGTTACACAACTTTCATCAGTTTGGTACCACCATGTTTGCCTACGCCTATCTAACTTTAGTTCTTTCTTCTTGCTGCGTTTTCATTTTGCTCCTTTTTTCCCTTTCTTTTCTGCTTAAGATGTGACTTTTGAACAATCGTGTATATGTCGGCATAGTTTGTCGAGCCCCCCTAAAATCTTGTGCTGCGTCCGCCACTGAACGTGACGGTTATTTTGGTCATTGCACAGTCCTGTCGAGTGAAAAAAAGGGTTAATTACGATTAAAAAATGACACAGGTGAAAGGGTCCATAGCCTAATGGTTACAAGAGACTTAGTAGCATCTCAGGTCTTGGGTTCGACTTCCGGTGGGAGCGAATTTTCTAGGATTTAACGGCGTTGTGTTTTCAGTGCTAGGCGACGTAGCCGTCGACAGCGAGGCGCGAGTGGTAACTTCGTCAATCTCGAGGATTTATCAGCTCTATCTTCGAAGATGCTCATAGGGGTAGAGTTTGCGTATGTACGTTCATATAAGTGAGTGTGCGTGCGTTGTAAGTGTCTGAGTTGTACTGTGTAATTCGTAAAAAAAATAACACAGTGGCAAAGAAGAATAGGAGGTCTGATTATAATGGTAAACTAACGAAGCCAGACAATGTCATGATAAAATAACGAAGCCCACCGAGATCAATTGTAAAATTGCAAGATTCTCAAGAGAATTAGAGCCCTCGTTTCTTTTTTCCCAATAAATAATTAACATTTTGGTTGTGGTCATCAAATGATAACGTGGCCCAATAAAAATTGTTTTTTATCTACTTTTAGGAAAGACTGTTGAGGAGGGGAGAAATTATTTCTAGAAATTTTTTTATTATTCAAAAAACAAGTTTTTAAGGCTAATTTTATAAAGATATCTTGAAGATCTCTAATCCATGGGAACAATACAAACTACCCCTCCCTTTCTCCATCCATTATTACAAATACAAAACGCACCCTAGCTAATAGAGCACAGACTAATAAAGACTACTGAAAAAAATCGGACTATATGAAAAATTGAGTCCAGCAATACGTTTTCCCGCAATCAAATTCAGTTCAGCCCATGTATAATTATTAGTTTCTATCGAGCCCATGATAACGGGGCCTTAGCTGTCAGCGCTGTCAACCCGTCGTTCCGCCATCGCAGCCACCGCCGCCGTCATCCTCTCAAGTAATCTCCTGCGCTTCCATCACCTCATCGTCTCTAGCTCCGAACGCCAAACGCTTCCTTCATACTGCCGTCTCCTATGTTCTATCTCAGTAACGCACCTCCTCCGCAGGCATTGTGTACAAGCGCAAATGCGGTCGCCTGGCCGAGCGGATCCGGGAGCTCGAGGCCTCACTGGCTACCGCTGCGGAGAAGGCTGCCAACGAGCGCCGCGGTAGAGTTTCGCACCCAGCAGGTCCGCACTGCCTCACACCAAGGTATCCCGCGTTCAAACTACGCACATTTCGTCAGTGACCCGTGAGCCGTCCCATCTCATGCTGCTGAATCTTGATTCTTGGTTTCAGTCTTTGAGGAAGGCTCTGAGCGAGCGGGAGCCCCGTTCAGACAAGGGGATTCCCGCCAAGGCCCCGGCGCTGACGTCGCACCCACTCCTGCTTCTCCACTAGGTGCTGACTGCTTCAATCCTTATTGTTCCAATTGGGAATGCTTTGTAGCAATTCAGCGCACTTTTCCTGTGTAGCGTGGGTGAATGACGGGTGGGAAGGTGTGAGTTGTTCATGAGAATGAAGATAGTGAGCTATGGTTGCTGATTCTGCGGGAACGGTACACCGAGGGCCCGAGGCAGCCTTGAACCGGCCCGTGTCCCGGTGGGAGCACTCGAGGGGCTTGCTAGTTAATCCCACTGCTGGATACTTTATGTGTTTCAATAGGAGTATATACCAATACATGACATCCATTGTGTGTGCACGTGCATCCTATAGGATGCGTCGCTCCTATGATGCGATTATTTCAAAAAGCTACTTCTAACCTTCTAAGATGCGATTACTGGTCGTATTGTGTGATCAAGTGCTTAGACAGGGTAGGACGGCATCTTGGCGAGGCCGCAGACGCCCACCCCACGGCTGCCGCTCTGGCGGATCCTGACGTAGCCTTGCTCGCCCCACAACGTGCCCCACGAGTTCTTCATCAGCCAGTACTTGGTGCCGTCCCTCGCCGTGCCGTACCCGACGGCGGTGACGGCGTGGTTCATATCTGTGCCGCAACCCCCGTCGATGACGCCGCCGTCGTAGAACTGGAACACAGCCCCCTCGGCGTCGACGGCCACGGACACGGGCTGATGCGCCACGGCCGCCATGAGCGCGGCCTCGTTGTTGCGCGGCACGTCCTCGTGGCCGCCGATGGACGCCGCGCGCTGGGCCGCCGCGGGCCAGCGGCACGGCCCGTCCTCGCCGCGGTACGGGTACGTGGACTCGGCGGCCAGCCCGTCGCGGCGCGCGATGAAGGTGAAGGCGTCGTCCATGTAGCCGCCGTCGCAGCCCTGGTCGTCGCGGGTGACGTCGCAGTCCACCAGCTCCTGCTCCGACAGCGAAACCAGCCGGCCCGTCCGGAGCTTGTTCAGGCCTTCCACCGCCGCCACAGCCGAAAACGCCCAGCAAGAACCTGCACGCATGCCAAGTTGGGGTATTCGATCACTGGAAGTCTGGAACACCTTTTCATGATGACGCAACGTTCACTACATATTTGCTCTGCTGCCACTTCACCCATGATTGGATTGGATAAAGAAACAGAGCACTAAGCTTAGTCATGTCTCAGATAGAATCATAGCCATTTTAGATAAGTTAGTGCTACTTTTGACCTTCATGTCTCATTTGACTAAAAGAACACGTAATGCCTAGTTGCACCCAGTAGTTCCGCACCTGTCGTGTATGATAGATGGGTCCACGGCACGCATGCATGCACGACACATGCAACCATGCATTCGACGACCGACCAACCATGCATGCATGAAACGCGAGGTGTGTATTTCGTACCGCCCATCTTTCTCCAGTCCACGCTCGGCGGCGCGTCCGCCAGGCTGAAGTTCTCGTACCTGAACCGGCCGCTCCTGGCACCGTCTGGCGCCATCCGTAAGCCAGTCCTGGCCGCACGGAACTCCTCGTTGGTGAGGTCGGCGAACTTGTTGGTGGCCAGCCGGTAGCCGTGCTTCCCTGCAGCGTTAAACGAGTCGATCAGCTTCGCGTTGGCCCGGAATATCTCCAGCCGCCGCGCCTTCTCCGCCTCGTCTTCGTACGTGCGCCCGTGCTTCATCATCCACTTCTCGTGCCGCGCCGCCATGCTCACGGCGTCCTCCCGGCCGGCCGGCCACCAGTTCGCGCGCTCCGAGCGCACGGGGAGCGTTGCAAACGCTGCCCGCTACGAGAACTGCGAGGATTAACTGTGAAACAGACATGTTTACAGCAAAACAATTCAAGTGCTATGCACCAGCTCTCAGGTAAATTTGTTCAGCTCGAGTGAGAAACTGTGCTGCTTGGCCAACCTGCCATGCAGGCGGGGGTTTATATAGAAGTAAGCCTGTAAGAAAAGGTCGAGCTCGACAAACTGCTTGAACTCGGCTCGTAGCAGGTTCGATTCGAGCTCGGCTTGAATAGAAAACGAGCCAAGCTCGAGCCTGATCGTAAGCTCGCAAGCCTCAACGAACCGAGCTCGAATAGCTCGACTGGGCTCGTTTATCTTTGTTTTCGCAGTGTTCTACTCGGCCCAATAACTCCCAGCCCAACTCACAGCCCATGTCCTTCACCACTCATGTTCTGCTCTATCTCTCTCGATGGTTCGTCTTCCTCGTCAGGAGAAGAAAAATACGGCAGGCAATCGCACAATCCTACCCCGCCGCTCTCTTCCCTCAAATCTCCTGTCTTCCTGCAGATCCATCGCCCCGAATGCTATCAAGGTGCTGCGGCTGCTGCCTGCCCACCCCATCAGGCGTTGTTTTTTTTTCCTAAGGCAAGAATAGCAACGCATGGACTAATCAATCCTTATGGCCGTGTAATCAATCCTTCAGTCACCATCTTGATTTAAGAATGAAAACGGATCTGCTCCGTTACCTGCCAGCCATGTCCGTGCTGTCCTACAGGACCTCCACAGCAAAGCTCCAGCGCGGAGCAACGGGAGGCAACGATGGTGAGGCGATGACCTGCAAGCATACGAGCCTATTTGAGCCCACGAGCTTCGAGCGAGCCGAGCTCGAGCCCGTCTTCAGGCTCGGTCGGACATTAGGCTCGATTCGAGCTCAGCTCGATCTTCCACCGAGCTCGAGCTTGAGGAGCCAGGCTCGCTCGAGCTCGGCTCGTTTACAGCCTTATATAGAAGTCTGGGGAATAAGTTAGGCATGGATGCTACTAAAAAGGAGAATCATCAGCAGCTTAATAAAATTCATAGCGTAATCATGATTATTCGAAGAAAGTTGGTCAGAGCAATGACGTAATTTCACACACGGACCATGTATATTCGTTCGTTCAATCTCATCACGAATGGACCCGAAAACTCACGTGCATGCTGTGTACACAATTTGATGCTGCTAGTGGGCATCCATGCATGCATTGTGTTGATTAGAAAACGAAAATGATGTTATTGTCACTTTCAATCGAGTGTGTCGTTCTAGAACATGGAGATCATATTTAATCGAGCGCGCTTTACATATGCGTGCTGGTCACATCTGGTGCCCTGGCTCGGTTGCATCTGCTGGCTGGGATAGGATCGGTGGCGTGATCCAGCGGCTCAGCTTGTTCGAGGCGTGTGCGAGTGATTCCGTTGACGAGGGATGGTGAAGATTCCGACGGTACACTTGGAGTCTTTGGTTCACAGTTGAGGGAGCGAGACCACTTTCTCGGAGAGATTGCTGTGTCATCCATGCTCGATCGCTTGGGATGCCGGAAGTTTCATAAGTCGGAAATTCAAATTGCTTTTAAGCAAATGTCTACCACTGGAGGTATGCTTCATCTACATCACTAAGCGAGAGGTTGTCCAGCCATTATGCCAACTCGTCATATGGAATCCTCCCTTTTGTTAGATCATGCTCCCAGGGTTGTGGATCATCTTCGTTCTACCATCTCTGCCGCAGATTCCCATGCTTCTGGATCCACTCTTGGATCCCACTACTACACTAAACCGGCTCCATGCATGGAAGCCGTCGCCTTGATGCAGCCCCCAGTCCACTATCAGCAACATGGGGCAGCAGCAACAGCGCTGTGTATCCTATCCTTAGAAGCCTACCACGATGCACTACGCGTACGGTAAAGCCACTAAGCGTGAATCTCGTTGCATATATGACAAGTCAGAAGTCAATTGACTACAGATGATTTAAATTCGTCCATGCATGATAGCTAAAATATGGAGGACTAATTTTTGATCCGATGCCATTTTTAAAAAACTTTTGACCCAATGTTATTAAAAAAACAACTTTTGACCCGATATAACTTTTTTTGAAAAAACTTTTGACCCAATGTCAACATCAATAGAACACCACTAACTCTGTTGCAGCATATGATTCACGAATATACGAATGGTTGCATGATTGCATCCAAATAAGTTGATACAAATGGAGGCTGACTAGATATGCCATTGTCGAAGTATTTCCGTTGTTGTAGGCTAAGACATGGCCAACTTGACATTTCTTATCTTATATAAGTAAACTAGAACGGTGAATCACTAGATTGCGAATAAATAGAAATATTTTTTAAATATCTTCTCATGTGTGTTTATTACAATTTATTTTCTGTTTACAAGGTTGCCTAGGCCCTCATCAACGGCTCAATAGTGTACACAATCTGCACACATCTGAGAGCTCTCGTCTCTGGACATACTTTGCATGAATCATCAATCGGCATCTTGACACATGGATTGATCATTCCACGCAGGCCGGCCATCCTCCTCCCATGACGCCACGCGCAGCGCCGACCACTTGCCCGGCAACGGCTGCTACCAGACGCATGCATGCAAGCACAAGGACTCGGCACTTGGCACGAGGACTAGTGAGAGCGAGGTGGTCTGCCTACCTGCGCTTTGCTACTTCTCCGGGGCTACCAGACGCATGATGAAGCGAACGAACCCTCTCGCAATCTCGCCGTATCTCTCCGGGTCGCAGCAAGCAGCGTTAGCAGCTAGCGGAGCCGATTCACCGGAGCGATCGGCCGGACGCAGCGGGGTTTGACGTTCCTCGATCTCCTGGGCGCAGCGGGCAGCGGGCGGCGGGCGCTTAACAGCTGACACGGACGTCCCAACCGATCCGGGTGTACTTCGATCGCCTCCGTTCCAAGCTTCCTTCTCCTCCCTTCTTTGTTAGTGACGGGCATGTGGCAGGTAGCAGCCGTTTGCTCGCGTTATGCTGTTGCAGCAACGATCGATCAATCAATCCCCGGCATCAGAGGGAGCTTTTTTTTTTTTTGAGCCAAACCGCCACCCTTTATTGTCTCACTGTATCATGATTATTACAAATGCCATCGGGTGGCGCTAGGAACCAAACGTGTCTGCCTAGTGCAGCAGAAACACAACTCTTAGCTAGATTGTGGGCGTCAACATTAGACACTCTCTTCTCATGCACAAACTCAATTCTCCTAAACTCTCTTGCTCTAGCTCTAATCTCCTGGACAATATGTCCATACACACCCATCCCATCCTCTCTGATGCTCTTCACTACATTGGCACAGTCGGAGGCTAACTTGAAGTGCTGCAAGATCAAATCACTCGCAAGTCGCAAGTGCTAGGCCTTCTCTGCATGCGATCGCTTCCATAGTTTCCGGGTCCGTAATACCCGCAACAACAAATGCCGAAGCTCCAGCGAAATTACCATTCTCGGACCTCACAACTGCTGCAGCTACTGCAATGTCTGAGTTCTTGGATAGCGCGGCATCTACATTTATTTTCATCATGCCGATCGGCGGAGGAATCCAGCTTGGCGCACTCCCTTGCCTTGCTTCCTTCTTCTCATCCTTCCTCATCGTCATTTGCAGATCCGAAATAAATCTGTTGATGAAACAATGAGTCGATAATGGACTCTGGTAGCTATTCTCGTGTATGGCTTGTCTCCGGGCGTACCAGATAGCCCATAGTGTCACTGTCACCCGAACGAGATCATCCTGAGACAATGAATTCATGACTGCAATCAACCATCCTCTAGCACCTTGTTCCTGTATTTCACATAAATGTTCTGTAATCTCTTCTCGCTCAAGAGCCCACACACTCCTCGACATGTTACAATCAAGAAGAGAGTGTTTCCATGAGTCGATCTCACCACAGATTGAGCATGCATTAGTTTCAGCCATGTTTCGATGATGGAGAACATCCTTCGATGGTAAGGAGCTTCTAGCCAGCCTCCATAGAAACACCTTGATCTTTGATGGAACCTTTACACCCCACAATGTGGTCCACTCTTTCTCCTCTGCTCTCATGTTTGATCTGCCCGGATTGTCCTCTAAGAACATGTTAAAAGCCAACATTCGATAAGCCGATCTTACAGAGAAGACCCCACTTCTTTCATGATGCCAGGCCCAGAAATCATCTTGCCTGCGCGTGCTCAATGGAATATTAACGATCACTTCAACATCAGCCGGTGTGAAAAATTCCTGGAGTTTTTCTTTGTCCCAACTTGCTGTCGAGGCATCAATAAGCTCGCTGACCAGCTGAGGTTGCCCTGCTCTGTTGAACCTGATCGGTCTCCTAAGGCCCTGCGTCGGCAACCAATCCATCGATCAAATATTGGTAGCTTCACCCGTGCCGATCCTCCTTATCAGGCCTTGTTTCAGAGCCTCACGTCCATCAAGAATTGATCGCCATATGCGCGATGGTCGTGATCCAAGATTTGCATCCAGAAAATCACAATTAAGAAAATATACCGCCTTCAACAACCGGGCACTCAAGGTGCTGCTATCTTGAAGAATTCTCCAAGCTTGCTTTGCCAGCAGTGCCACGTTAAAAATCTCCAAATCCCTGAAGCCAAGACCGCCCAGGTATTTTGGTTGTATCATGTCGTCCCATGCAACCCAACAAGTTTTACGTTTTCCATCTTTGCATCCCCACCAACAATTACGTAGTAGTCCATTTATATGGTGGCACAAACCTCTCGGGAGCCTGAAGCATGACATCGAGAAAGTGGGAATTGCCTGGGCCACAGATTTGATTAATACTTCCTTGCCTCCGGCTGATAAACATTGTTCCATCCAACCCTGTATCTTATTCCAAACCCGGTACTTCAAATATTTAAAGCACCGTTTGTCGAATTACCAACATCAGAGGGCATCCCCAAATATTTCTCCTTTAGAGCTTCGTTGTGCACCTCTAATATGTCCTTGATCTCATCACGCAAGCCCTGGCCACATCCTTTAGCAAAAAAGATGGAGGATTTTTCCATATTAATTTGTTGGCCCGAAGCCCGACAATAAACATTCAGAGCATCCTTCACAACCAAAGTACTCTCCCTGTTAGCTTTGAAAAACAGCAGGCTGTCATCTGCAAAGAGTAGATGGTTCACTGTCGGAGCCGACGGTGCCACCTTAATTCCACTGAGCACTAATGACTGACTTCTTGATTTTAACAGGCACGAAAGGCCCTCTGCTGCTAACAAAAACAAATAGGGGGAGATAGGGTCTCCTTGACGAATGCCTCTAGCTGGTTGAAAACTTTCCAACGCTTCACCGTTCAACAAAACTGAGAAAGATACAGAAGTAACCAATCTCATTATCAAATCAACCCATACCTGATGGAACCCGAGCCGTAACATAATTGCCTTTAAATAACTCCACTCGACCCGGTCGTAAGCTTTCTTCATATCTAGCTTGAGAGCACAACATCTCATGTCGCGTGCCCGTTTCTTCTTCATAAAGTGTAGGCACTCATACGCCATGATTATATTATCCGTGATAAGTCTCCCTGGCACAAACGCCGATTGCTCCTCGGAAATTATTTCAGGCAGTATACTCTTCAGTCTATTTGCAACCACCTTGGAGACTATTTTGTATCACGTTGCATAAGCTGATGGGTCGGAATTGACCCAATTCCTCCGGACTTGCTACCTTGGGGATGAGCACTATAAACGTCTCATTAATCTCCTTCACATTATCTTCCCCTCGTAGAACCCGAAGTACCGCAGCTGTTACATCAGCTCCACACACATCCCAATGGCGCTGAAAAAAGTGCGCCGGAAAACCATCCGGTCCGGGCGCTTTGGTAGGAAACATTTGAAACAAAGCATCCTTTACCTCCTGCTCAGTAAATGGCGCCAACAATTTCTCATTCATGAGTGGCGTCACTTTAACTGATACTGTGTTTAGTACTGCATCCATGTCGTGCACACCTTCCGAGCTATACAACATCTTGTAAAACCCGGTGGTCACTTCTCCCAGTTCACTTTCATCGACGGTGAACTGTCCATCAGGCTTCCGAAGCCTGACAATTTTATTTCTACGCCTTCGGCGACTCGCCCTCAAGTGAAAAAAACGAGTGTTTCTATCACCTGCAGTGAGCCACATAATGCGTGAGCGCTGTCTCCACATGAGCTCCTCACGGTAATTAAGCTCCATGATACTTTCCTTTATCTTCAGTTCTGCATGCGAAGGACCAGTCCTCAATGGATCAGACTGTAACCTTTCGAGCTCACTCTTCAGCTTGCGTAGTTCCCTACGAACATTACCAAAGGTTGTTTTCTCCCATCGCAACAGCCCGCTGCTTACTTCTTTGAGTTTTTGCTGTAAGTCGCCCAAATTTGATACCTCATCATCTTTCTTCCAGGCATCTGCCAGCGTCCTCGAGAACTCTTCATGTGTCTCCCACATGACCTCATATTTGAAATGTTTTTTTTCCTCGGTTTCGCCGTGTCTCCCGCCTCCATGTCAGCGTGATAGGACAGTGGTCCGAGGCGGCAGCCGTAAGGTGCCGGACCGTAGCCAACGGGAACCTTTCACACCACTCTGAGGACGCCAAGGCGCGATCCAACCGGACCCTACAGTAGGTGCCTCCCGTGACCTTTTTTTCATAGGTCCATCTTCTACCTTCAAAGCCCAAGTCGTTCAGCCCGCACACATCAACCGCATCTCTGAAGCCGGCGATCTGCGCGTAGCTACGTTCTTGTACCCCTTCATGTTCGTCACGATGCAGCACTTCATTGAAATCACCGATACATACCCAAGGGAGAGGTGACGTGGATTTGATAAACTTTAACAAATCCCATGTTTTGTGCCTCTCACTTGTCTGAGCTTCCCCGTAAACACACGTTAATCTCCAAGGATCTTCATTTTCCTCCTTAACAATCATATCAATATGATATTGTGAGTACGGTAAAATAGTAACACTTGTATTATTGTTCCAAAAAAGACCCAAGCCTCCACTGCGGCCTTGACTGCTAACAGCAAACGCTTGGTCATAGCCAAGAGTATTCTTTAGACCTTCCACCCGTGACTTATGAACTTGTGTTTCGAGAACGCACAACACAGATGGGGCAACATCCCTCGCGAGTTCGCGAAGTTCCTTAACCGTCGCGGCGTTGCCAAGTCCGCGACAGTTCCAACTTAGACAACTCATTTTGAGTGGCGGCACTCCTCGAAGGAGCCCGCCCCTTGCATCGATGGAGAATTCTCCTTGCTGGATTTAGCAGCTTCTCTCTTTGACTTCTTCACCTCGCCTTCTTTCTCCGCTTCATTCAGATGCTGTTTCGTCAGCAATTCATCAACATCCGCTTTCTTCCTAGCTTTTCCGCTGGCTGCTCCCGCTGCCATCGTTTCCCCGATCCAGGAATCCTTGGAGAAAACCTAACAGCGCACCGCACCAAGGCCGGGTAGCCAAGCTAGTTGGCCCCGTATATCAGCCCGAGTGGAGAGACACCAGAGGAAAACTCAAGGAGATCGCCCGATCAGTCAGTCAAGCCTTCGCCGGTTAATCGCCGGCGGAGTCGCCTAATCCCTAGAAAACCTAGGTCGCCCCATCAGATCTCGTTGGCATCAGAGGGAGCTGATCGACCACGTTACTTTGCACGAGTTGAATTATACTACTCTGTTGCTAGGCCCGCGGTGGTCCAGGTCTCCGATACGCCGCGGCGATGCATGCATGCGCTTGGTCTCTTTGCTCGGCGTGGGCTCGGCTTCGCGACACTTTGGGGGACAGGTGACCGTGCGCCGTTGCCAAGTGGCCCGAACCGTGTCAAGAGCGGAGAGGTCTCTCTTTGCCCGGCGCCGCACCTAACGGTTTCTTTTTTCCCGCGAGCTTTTTGGCGCCGATCCACGAACGCGAGCGAATCGATTCCGTCAACAACCGCATGCGTTCCGTTGGCCTAAAGCCGCCGCTTAAAAAGCGATCCAAAAGTACAGATATAGTTTGCGGAATGATCGGAGGCAGGGAACCTGTGCTCCGCTCGGCCTCTCCGGCACGCCTTTTGCTGCGCCCGCGCGTGAGTCAAAAGCGACCACCGATCACGATGTGCAGCAGTGCATTCGATCCCGGCAGGGGCGGCTTCTTGTTGGCCCTCTGGATCAACAAATGCAGGACCACCACTCACCACACCTCACGCCTGCATCTGTCAGAGGGCCAACACTTCTTTCGTTTGAGCCGAGAGCTCTGGGAGAGCTCATGCTACTGCGCCTTCTCTCTTGTAAACACGCCAGTCTTCGCATCTTTCACTTCTATGCGTGGTGGCACGGGCTGGATGGATGCCTGTTGTACCTCGATACACATGGCATGTCATGGTCAGACTTGCCATCTTTCACTCGGTTGTCCTCCGTTGTAACTTGTAACTATCCACGAGCTATAACCAAAACCAGTTGCCCTGTTCTCCTTTTCTCCCACAGCTCACCCTTTAGTCTGCCTGTGCCGTCGCTGCTGTGGCAAAGGCAGATGGGACGTAGCAATCACTTTGTGTGTATTCTGTATGCCAAATGTTACGGGCCAAGTTGGGGTCCCGGAAGAAGACGTGCATGCACATCAAACTTTAAAATTCCTGCGAGGACATCAGTTCAGGGCAATATACCGCACACAACTCTTGAAACCGAAGATTAGAACTTGCACCTGCCACATACTCACTATTCCTCTCCGGCATATTTCTCTGCTGTTGCCGGGCTGCTCATATATAGTAGTACTATACACTCTGCATGCAAACTGAACTAAAAATATGAAATGATTTCTTTTTTTTTTGCGAGGGAATATGAAATGACTTCAATGCAGAAAAATCCGACCGAAGAACAAAAACGAGTCCAAGTGTCCAACTAGTTGTAGCCTTGTTTTTTTTTTTTTGAGATTACACAGTACAACTCAGACACTCACAACGCACGCACACTCACCCCTATGAACACACGTACGCAAACCCTACCCCTATGAGTATCTTCGAAGACTGAGCCGGTAAATCCAGAGATACGAAGTCACCACTAGCGCCTCGCTGTCGACGGGAGCGTCGCCTACCACTGAAAGCACAAATGCCGTTAAATCCTTGAAAATTCGCTCCCACGGGGAGTCGAACCCAGAACCTGAGAGGTGTTACTCGGAAGTCTTAACCACTAGGCTAAGACCCCTTTCACACTAGTTGTAGCCTTGTACCAAAACAAAATGTAAATTACTTTTTTGAAAATGAATGGGCTGAGAACCCAGACCCCACATCACGTGGGAGCTTACGCACTGGGTCTGTCCTTTTTTTTTTTAATGGGCTGAGAACTAAGGAGTCAGTTGGGCCAAAATGAAGCCCAGACCATTTTCTTGAGCCCATGTCTTAGCGCGGCCCCGGCACGCCGTCGAATGAATCGATGCCATCCGCCACGGCGCGGTCGCAGAGCCTCGCCGCCGCCGCCGCCGCCCTCGCGGCCACCGCCGTCGTCGTCCTCTCAAGTAATCGCCGCTTCCCCCCTCATCTCATAATCTCTACTCCCTCGTGTTACCAAGCACTTCCCTGCCCCTAGTGGCCTAGTCCTGACTCACCAACGTACCTACCCCGCAGGCCTGCTCTACAAGCGCAAATGCGGCCGCCTGGCCGAGCGGGTCCGGGAGCTGGAGGCCTCGCTGGCGGCTGCCACGGAGAAGGCTGCCGCCGAGCGCCGCGGCAGAGTTCGCGCTCAGCAGGTCTGCACTGCCGCGCATCACGCTGTCCTGCGTTCAAACTCGCACATTTTCTCATTCAGCCTTCCCATCTCATGCTGCTGAATCTTGATTTTTGGTTTCAGTCGTTGAGGAAGGCTCTGAGCGAGCGGGAGCCCCGCCCAGACGAGGGGATGCCCGCCAAGGCCCCGGTCCTGACGTCGTACCCGATGGCTCCCATAGGCACCGTGCACTCCTGCTTCTCCACTAGGTGCTGACTGCCACCATCTGTATTGTTTCAATTGGGGATGCTTTGCAAAAACTCAGCGCCCTTCCTTGTGTAGCGAGTGTGAATGGTGGAACATGTGAGTTGTTCATGTGAGAATGAAGATAGTGAGCTATGGTTGCTGATTCTGTAATGGTACACCGAGGCAGCCTTTAGTTGTGCCACTGGCCAGAGCTACGGTGGCACTTGATCCAGCTCGTGTACCGGTGGGAGCGCTCGAGGGGCTTGCTAATTGCTCCCACTGCTGGATCCTTTATGTGTTCCATCTAAACACTGATCTCGATAAAATGTGGAAAGACCCTGCTAGATCCAAGCTAAAAGCAAAGGTATGGCCTTTTCTAATTTTCTTAGTTGTTAGGCTGTTTTTAGAAGACAGGAAAAGTATGTGCGTGTTGTACTGGATATGGACTCTTCAACTAATGAATTCTTTTGTTTGTCATGGAAGGTGAGAGTACCCAGATTGAAAGGGGGCAAGATGGGGGTTTTGGCAACTAGATCACCTCATCGGCCCAATCCAATTGGACTGAGTGTGGCAAAGGTAAGAATTATAGATTGAACCATTATTTCTTTTGCTGTCCCTGTGGCTTGTGCTGTTGTGCAGCACAACAGTTGAAGTGTCACCGTGCCCATTGTTATTGCTTTCTGGAAAAGAAATTGAGGATACCAGTGTATACATGGAGAAAATCCGTTAAGCAGGCAGCTATCTTAATGATCATGCTATCTTTCATACCAACGTTAGGATTAAAAAAAATTGTGACGGATGGTTTGGTACACAGATTACACCATAGGGATGCTATTCACAAATGTTTTCTTGTGATGGAACTATAAGAAACACATATAGTAATAGATTGGATTTTGGTCCCCATTGCCTCACGCCAGTCAACTCTGTCTATATACAATACCATGCGCCATAGAGTTTGACTATTATTCGCTTTGGACCATTGCCTAATTTCATTGATCTTGTTCAGCAGGTTCTTTTCATTTTAACTTTTTACAGGTGGAGGCGATGGATGGGCATTCTATTTTGCTTTCTGGAGTAGATTTGGTGGATGGAACGGTACCATTTTAAATGCTTATACAATTCAGCATTATACATAGGATTGAAATGATTCGCTGATGTGATGTTGTGAACTCTTCCTGATACATCGATCTTCTATTGGCAGCCTGTTGTTGATATTAAACCATACCTACCGTATTCTGATGGTGTTAAAGATGCATCTGTTCCTGATTGGTTAGAGGTATGCACCATATCACATCCCATTGGATCGTTTATCTTGACCTTTGAATTAACTCTCGGGAAAATGCCTTTCCTTTTACTTTTCTGGATCATCTTCAGTTCTACTTTTATGCCCATTTTCTACTTTTTCCTTCTGTTGTCACTGCATCACCAGGTAGCTCACTTGATACATCAATCAGTTGTGTCAGTAGTCTCACTTGGTGCCTTTTACGACAAGGGCATATCCAAGTTACTGTTTTATCACCTGAATTGTTCGCCACGTACTAATGTTGCATGTTCTGTCCTAGCAGGTTGACGGTGCATTAGCTGTGGAATCCATCCATTGTACTGAGCACTTCATTTCTGCACTTCGCAAATGCTGGATTCATATGGCAAGTGCTATGCTCATGTATTCTCCTGTAACGAAAATGTTCTGTCCTCACTATTGACTATGGTCATTATTGCACTTCACTGCATCATGTTTTTCATTAGGCAAATAGTAATAAATAACAGTTTAGGTTGACAAATTAACGACCATTTGTTTCAGCAAAAGCAGTCACTCTATGCCTCGGCTGATGAATTCCAAAATCTGGTCAAGGAGGTGCTCTCTTGGGACATCGGATCATTGTCTCAACGGATCCGGCCCCATCAAGTGACCATGGAAAGGGAAGAAAACACCCACTGTGGCGAAGAAGTTACAAGGACCCCGAGGATGAAGCAAGCTTCAATGTGGTCTACCACCTCCATCTCGAAGGCATTGATGTGTCATACAGGATAGATCAAAATTCCAACATTGTCGTGGAGGATGCTGCTCTCCTTCCAGGTGTCAGTAAACCAGAAGCGACACGGTTACGTGACATGGAGGAATAGACTTGGCAGCATCTTGTGACATGGAGAACGCCATTGGGCTCCCCATTTTGTTATCCTTTGCGGGTGTACGATGTACTGGTGCTGATGAATGTGTTATGACTTGCAATCTCTGAACTGAACTTGAAATGTTGAGTTTTCTTGCTCTGATTTCTGTTGGAGTTTGAGTGGATATGTGAACGGAGACGGGGTTCTAATTTGCTTCATTTCGTCACGCTCTCAACTCTCAAGCCTCATCCCCCATTTACCGTTGCGCCGCAGTTTTCATGTTGACGGCTTCGTTGCCTGGTCAGCCACCCAGAAGTGCCGATGCAATTGCAACTTCCGGCAAACTTCTGCGCTACCTTGAGACGAAGGCATTGACACGCGTCATTGAAGTATTGTAGAGCGACACCAACGATTTGAGCGGAACAGAGCAAGCAGCCCCGAGGGGGTTCGGCAGCCATTGGAGAGAGGCAACGTAGATTGGGCGCCGCGCTTGCCGGACCGGCCTGCGAGCTACAGGGTGGTGGGTCACCGTCTCTAGTCGCCGCGCGCGGTCTCGGTGCTGCCGTGAGGGCTTCTCTCCCGGATGGAAGCTGCCGTGACTGACCACTCAGGAACTTTGTTTGGTTAATCTTTTTTCTTAGGTTGCACTGTTTGGTCTCGTTTCTTTTAACACGAGGCATCTTCTTCTTATTAATACATGTCTGAATACTAAATTTCGGGATCTTTTGAAAAAAAGACACCTCTTTTTTTATTTTACTTTTATATTTAATATAAATGAGGAGAGGTGAGGGGGTTGAGAAGGCGACGAGGCCGTGTGCCTCGGCGCGCTCGAGGTCGGCGAGACGTCGCGGCTGCTGCCTACGAGACGTTGGCCCATGGTCTGCTCGCCGTCTTCTTTCTCGCATCGCCGCCGCCACCGTCGCCTGTCGTTGTCGTGTTCGCCCCCGCTCGACTCCAGCGGCGTCCCCGCATTGCGCCGCGCCGCCGCCCACCGCCGGCCGTCCTGCCGCATCCCTTCTATGTCCGGGGGAGGAGGAGGAGTTCTCAGGGGTACAAATCCCGCGTACTAAGGGATTCTCCGACGAGACGCCCCCGCCCCGTCCTCCTCCATCCTGGCCGCCGCCCTCCACAGCGCTAACCGGCTTCGCCGGGCTCATCGGCGGCGGCCATGGCGCCCGGGAGTCGGAGGAAGAAGAAGACTGGCGACCGTTGGATGCATCTCATGCACGAATCTCAAAGTTGTCTGATTAAAACGATCCCCTCGGGCGGGCTACGTATAGGATCCACCATTGAGAAGTGACAAAAGACATGTGGGCTGGACTGGAATGTGCAGCTTCCTTATTTTCGCATGGGCCACGAGATAATTGCGTCGTTCTTTTTCAAGTTCCCTACTCGCGCTCGAACTCGGAGGGCAGGCGCCGCCACCACAGGCAGGGGAGGACGGGTGGTTGCGCCACCACCAGAGGCAGGGGAGGGCGGGCTCATCCGGCTGTTGAGCCGGTGCGGAACGGGAAGGTACGAGCCAAGCCTTCCGCTTCAGTAAAATTTCGGAAAACTTGGGTTGCATATAAAAAAAAAAAACTCGACCTGCCGGGGGAAGAACCGCCCCCGACGGCATTGCATTAAGAAGAAGAGCCTTCTCACGCAGGCCGAGAAAACCCCCGAACCCCCTCCTCATCCGTACACAGGGACTCAGCTGGCCGTTGTGAGCTGCGGCGCGAGTCTTACCATGTGCTTTGGACTGGGGAGGACGAGGGGATTTTTTTCACCGCGCTACAGTACCGCTACAGTACCGCGCGCTTGGGTGCCGCAGCATGGGTTCGAACCCGGGGCGACAGGGGGCAACGCCCCTGGAGCACCTCGCTCTAGCCACTCGGGTCGCCCAGCGCAGGCTGGGTTGCATATATGTCCCTCATGATTTGTGCTCATCAGTTTCTTCTGGCTGTTCAAGCCGTTGGTTAATCCGCTGGAGAATGGTGAGATTACCTGACTACCCGTGGAACACCACGTGTTGCCTTGAACTGATATTGAGCAAGGGGTGGGGGCTTGGAACGTGGAGACCCTGAACTTAAGGGACTGACGCCAGATAGGTGCTTGTTAGAATGCCTGTGTACCTCAATTCAAAGATGCTTTTGTCCAGGCGGTGAAAAAGATGTACAACAATCAGTGGGTTTCTTTCTTTCTTTCTTTTTATTATCAAGAATAAAACATAGGTTGATGATCGTAGACAAACCGTGGGCTTCATCTCCTTAATTTAAGCTCGTGTGAACATATGTTGAATGATTGACCCAATACTGACAAATTAGAACACTGGGTTATGTGTACAATATGGTTAGGCCTTGTATGTCGAGCCAATACAAAACATCACCATGTGAAACCTGTCACATGAGCTCCCTTAAATTGGCATCGTGAAGAAATGCAGCCCAGCCCTGTTGAGCTAGTAACGGGCTGAGCTTGAAATAGGTGCCACTCTTGAGATAAGAGTTCTTTCACTCCTAAAAGTGGCTGCTGAACCAGTTTCTTCTTGTTGCTGGTCGTTTTCATCTCTGCCTGCTTCAATGGGGTTGTTTCCTTGAGCACCCCCTCTTCTGTTTCCATCTTGTGTTTTGTCATTTGCTCCTACTGCTCCATTTTTGTCACCTTGCATGTTAGTGTTTTGCCCGTTGTTCTTTCCGTACAAATAAATCATCACAGCTATCAAAAGGGAAGATGTTGAGACAACTGCAGTAAGCATGAATAGTGGCTTAAACCTATCAATGGTATTGGTGAGTTGATCTGGAACAGATGCAGGGAGCACATTATTCTGCTTGTCTTGATATCCGATCCAATTCTTTGCAATTTGATTGATAGTGTCCCCCTCTACTATGTCAAGGATTGACTTTGAAATGTCTCCAAGCAGAGGAGATCCTTTCGGTAATGCCTGTGCAAAAAAATAAAGATATGTTTTAGCTCATATATGTGATATCCGGAGCATTTCCTTTGTCTCCTGCAGAGCATTTTGTGCCCGGATGAAATCAAGGTGAAACTAATTTGATGTGGTACATATGTTACTTGCTAAGAACCAATAAAAGGAAATTGGTGTTAATTGAACTATCTAATAGTTCATCAAGTCAGGTATGCACAAATGAACTCACATCATAAGGTAATTTATCAGCATCATAAATAAGCATTAATCCTTCTTGATCGGTACATAATAGCATTCTTGGGAGTAGAGATCAGCAGGTAAGAGTCATCAACAACAACAGCAACAACAAAGCCTTTTAGCCCCAAGCAACTAGGGGTAGTCTAGGGATGAAATCCAAAGGAATTCGATTATACTAGTTATGGTTCTGGCATGTGCATAGCATAGTTGATTTCCACACTTCCCTGTCCATGGCTAGTTCCTTGGTGATATCCCATTCTTTCAAGTCCCTCTTAATGGACTCCTCCCACGTCAAGTTTGGTCTGCCCCGACCTCTATTAACCTTCTGCTATGCACTGCCTCTTCTGCAGGCCTGCGTTCTTTAATTGTTTAAAATCCTTTGTACTGAAAAACCTATCCATTTTTTTGCTCACTCTAACCTTTCCTAACTTGTTTCTTTTTCCGGCATCTCTTTTTATTCATAACTACACCCTTTTATAAATGAGAAATGCAACACCCCCACAGCTTAATGTACAAGAAAATTCCTTTGTACAGGTAAGATGAATTTTTAGTTCCTTGTTCTGATCTGTCTTATCAATTTGGCTGGTTAAGCTGCCTTCATATGATAAATTAAGAGCTGGATCATTCCATATTAGCATATTACTTTTTTTAGGCAAACGAGGCAAAAACCCTACATCGCTCGGTTAATTAGGGAAAACCGGGCTAAAACCGTGACAACTACCTAGCTAAACTAGGCCTAAACAATACAAAGTACTACACCATTGACATTAAGATGTTTTAGAAGAAGATGCAACAATTACAACAATCAACAAGAGTTAAAGCTTTCCTTAACAAATAAATCTTCCAGGTTGTCAATGTTACTTACAAATCCAAAACCTGCTGTCTTGTAAAATGGTCCATTCATAGTGTACCCCTGACCGTACTTCGCTAGAAATAATTTGATGTATGGGAGTTCATGCACATAGGCAGAAATACCACCATTTTTGCTTCCCATAGAGAGTGCAAATTTAAGCTCATCAATGGTATGATAGGACCTGGTATTTGATTTATTGAAACCAAGCCCTTCCAACAGACCTGCTACATAGCCAGTGGCGTGTCCAGGCCCAAACCTGGGGGTGGGCCGGAAGCTTGGCTCACATGGGTGGGCCAAAAAAGGGGGAAAAAATTGGAAAAAATTGAAAAATGGTGCTACAGTGCTCCAAAGTCACATTGGGCCAAATCTGGGGGTGGGCCGCGGCCCACCCCCCCGCCGGCTGGACTCGCCCCTGTTAACATAGCTGCCATTACGGTATCCTACATATTCTCCACTTTTCTGGAGTTCATGAAGATCAGTTACATTTGAATTCAGCTGCTGTAGAGTCAACATGGATGTCAAAGTTGCAGTGTAAGATGACCCAAGCAAAAGGAAGCAAAATATCCATACAATCAACACTATCTGCGTTAGGAAGTGTTCCACTCTGTCTTCTGAAAATTTTGACAAGGAGTTCTAATTATTTTTCAGTGATAGCAAGTGAAATTTAAAACTACAGGAAATTATCTGTAGTTTTTCTTGATGGTTCTACTTCTTTAGGAATTTTAGTTTGGCAGGCTCATCCAATTGTCAACATGAAAGATGTAGTAAATTAAATACTGCAACAACTCAGTAAGCTAACTGCAATTTAAGGAACGGAAAAATTAGGGAAATGAAACAACTAGCTTTCGCATTTTTTGCATTTTTTCCTCTGAAAAAGAATTGAATATTTGGTAGTCGCGCTTACTGTCTCTGAATAGAGAAAGGAAACTTGCAATCTCAAGCTTGCCAGCAATCGGCCGATGAGAAGCATTCTTGTTTCCTAGAAACTCCAATAACCATACAACAATCCCTGTGTAGATAAATAAAATGATGCTTGTGAACCACAGGTCACTTGATAATGGCCGCAAGAAGACCAATGTGTTTTTATTACTGCTATTTTTGTATGGAACAACCATTGCTACTCCTGATTCTGTGTATGGTAGAGTGAAGTCAATATAGGAAGTTCTGTTTGAACTGATTGTTATGTCCCCAATTGCTATATCATATTTCTGAAACATAATTGAATACATATTAATAAGAAAGAAGGCTTATTCTCTCTTACCAGGAATACTGCGACAGTGTAACTAGATAATAGAAAAGAACACCTAATTATGCCGCATGTTCTTCTCTTCTATCCTAAGTGGCACATGATCATCTGTCATGGGCCTTAACCAAGCCCATCCGTGAGTCCTTAGGGTTTAAGTTAATTAAGGAATTATTAGATAGAGTTAGAGTTGGAGTCCAATACGATTGTAAGCCTGACTCCTATATAATGGAGAGCATGGCAACGTGAATCAATTAAGCAAGAAATATATCAAGAGTTCTTAGTATCTCTTCTACGCCTGCCCTTGTAGTGCGACCGACGCCGCCGGCGAGGTCGCGCCGCTTGGGTTCAGGCCGATCTAGTTCTGTTTATGACAATTTGGTATCAGCTTCCACCTACGATCCATGGGCGAAGCAATTGAGACAGCAATGGCATGGACATCTTTCGACTTCGAGGATTGCATCAACGGGGCCTTGGCAATTCTGAAGGAGATGAACACCATCGTGGAGAAGATGAAGGCAGCAGAGGAGGAAAAGAGAGCGGTCCAACCTGTTCTCCGTCACGCTGCTCCTCACCATGGAGATCGTGGCCACCAGATTGCGGGCGAAGACCACCGGATCGAAGGCGACGACCACCGAATTGGAGACGCGGCCGCCATTATGCCCTGGACAGGGACCCCGCGCCCACTAGCCTCGCGCCGTGAGGCCGTCAAGTCGCGGACGCCATCGGGCCGCCCCGGCGTCTTGGTCATCCGAACAAGCTAGTGATAGAATGGGAAATCCTCACCGTCCCCAAGCTGCGAAACCAGGGAGAAATCAACGCCCTCTTCTACTTCGTGCTCGTCACCGGTACTCCACCAGACGCCGCTATGATATGATCCGCACGGAGACCTACACCGGAGCGCAACCCTCTGCCGGTTGCTCGCCTGATCTCTAGGGGACGAGGGGGTGGATGTCGGCAGTGTGAGGGAGCATGCAACGTTTTTTGCGTCTGGTCTTCAGCGAGAATCACGTGACGGGGTAAACAAAGAGTGAAGAACAAGTAATATCTTACCTCTGCGAGTGGATGGTTTATTACAGGCTAATGGCAGAATGAACGTGCTCTCACATGGCCAGCCTAGGATGTATCTAAAGTTTCGATTTATCAAATCAAGTACTCCCTCCGTTTTTTAATATATGACGCCGATGACTTTTTTGGTTACGTTTGATCGTTCGTCTTATTCAAAATATTTGTGTAAATAGCTAAGTGTATAGGTTAATCTTAAAGTACTTTTGATGATGAATTCAATGATATTCATTTCACATTCGAAAAGTAATTATTTAAATGTATATTGTTGGTCAAAGTTCAACAAAAAAGTCAACGGCGTCATATAATTAAAAACGGAGGGAGTAACTTTTGTCAGATCGCACTGCTATCTGTCTGGATTATAATAACCTGCTAATTCTCTACTCCGTCCGTTCAGAAAAAAAAAAGGGTATACTCTGCCCGGCCAACAGGAATACCTAGTGCCGAGCAGTTTGTAATGTGAATATCGATACAACCAGTCCAACGCGTCCACCTGCTCCCGGAATGTCATTGCTCGTCGTCCGTTTTCATATCTCTGAAAGGGCTTGCTGAGACGCCACACCATTCTCGCCAGCATTTTGCAACTCTGTCCCCCCCTGTTCTGAGCGAGCGTTCTCGAGATCTCTCTTACTGCTCCCATGGCGGAGCTTGTGGCCAGTGTGCTGGTCGGGCCACTGCTGTCCCTGGTGAAGGAGAAGGCCTGCAACTACCTCCTTGACAAGTACAATGTCATGGAGGGCATGGAGGAGCAGCACAAGGTCCTCAAGCGCAAGCTGCCTGCCATCCTCGACATCATCGTCGACGCCGAGAAGCAGTCGACCCACCGAGAAGGACCAAAAGCATGGCTGGAGGAGCTCAAGACGGTGGCGTATGAGGCGAATGATGTCTTTGATGAGTTCAACTATGAGGCGCTCCGACGCAGGGCAAAGAAGAATGGGCACATGAGCAAGCTCGGCATGGATGCAGTAAAGCTCTTTCCCACTCACAACCGTGTTGCATTCCGTCACAGGATGGGCAACAAGCTCCGTAGGATTGTGGAAGCCATCGAGGTCCTCATGGCCGAGATGAATACATTTGGGTTCAAATTTCAGGACCAAGCACTGGCATCAAAGAAGTGGCGGCAGACGGATTCCATCATTGTCAACCCTGATAATATTGTTAGCAGATCAAGATATAAAGAGAGGAAGGAGATTGTCCAGATACTAACAGATAAGACCAACACTGAAGCCCTCACGGTACTCCCCATCGTTGGAATGGGTGGGTTGGGCAAGACCACCGTAGCTCAGCTCGTCTACAACGACCCAGAGGTCAAGAAGCATTTCGAGCAACTCATATGGGTCTGCGTGTCTGACGATTTTGATGTTTATGACCTTGCTATCAAGATCTTCAACACCCTTCTACCAGAAGAAAGAAGGAACCGCGACTCCTCTAGTGAGAAGAATCTTGAGAAGATTCTGCAGAATCTTCAGAAAGAACTTAGGGGAAAGAGGTAATTTAAGTGTTTATTCGACTCTTACTTATCTCTGTCTCACAATTTTGTTTTTCACGCAAAAATTCAAACAACACATACAAAAGACATTGAGAACACTTACCCTGAATGACTACTACTAGCGCAAATTTCACTTCTTTTGTGCTCTATCATGTCTCGCATAAACAAGTACCCGTGCATCCAAACTAACACCTAACTCAATAACATGCTACCTTGCACATCTGGTCGTTGCCCTTTGGTGGCTTGCACACGAAAGGCACAAATGTATCGATACAAAGGTACTAATGACTAGATTATTTCGCTCAGGTACCTCCTTGTCTTGGATGACGTTTGGAATAAAGATTCTGACAAGTGGTTAAAGCTAAAGGCTTGTCTTCAGCAAGGTGGCACAGGCAGTTTCGTATTGACAACTACTCGTGACAAAGGTATTGCTGAGCTCATGGGAACAACTGAAGTCCGTAATCTTGCAGTGTTGGACAATGACTTCATCAAGGAAATAATTGAAGCCAGAGCATTTGGTTCAGAAGAAGGATCAAAGGAGCTAGTTAATATGGTTGACAGCATTGTAGAGAAATGTCGTGGGTCTCCTTTGGCCGCTAAAGCACTGGGATCTGTACTTCGTAACAAGACCTCTGTGAAAGAATGGGAAGTTGTAGCACAAGCAAGTAGCGTATGCAATGGTGAGATGGAAATTTTACCTATACTGAAGCTCAGCTATGACGACTTGCCGTCAAGCATGAAGCAATGCTTTGCTTTTTGTGCTGTATTTCCAAAGGATTATGATATTGATATGGATATGCTTATCAAACTATGGATGGCTAATGGTTTTATACCAGGGCAAAAAGGAGTACATATTGAAACTACCGGTAAATGGATTTTCAATGAGATGGTTTCAAGGTCATTCTTCCAGGATGTGCAGAAAGTCGCAGTTGCTGAATATCGTAGTACGGAAGGTTGTTATTCGAGAACTATATGCAAGATCCATGACCTCATGCATGATGTTGCATTCTCTGTTATGAAAAGAGAGCTTGCTTCTGGAACTGAGGAAAGCAGTTCAAATATTGAGGTCCTCCAAAGCACTACTCGCCATTTACATTTTTCATGTTATGGATCTGAGACATTGGTTATTTTAAATCGTTCTATGAAGAAAATGTGTCTACCTATCCAAACACTGATGGCTGGTGAATATCAGGTTGATGACTTGCAACATTTATCAAAATACAGTTCATTGAGAGCATTACAGCTTGGAGATTGTTCGACTATGCTGTTGAGACCAAAGCATCTGCCCCACCTAAGGTATCTTGATCTATCAGGAACTGATATCAAATCACTTCCGGAAGATATAAGCATCCTGTATAATCTTCAGACACTGAACCTTTCCAGCTGTAGATATCTCAATCGACTTCCCAAGCATTTGAAGTACATGACGGCCCTCCGTCACCTCTACACTAACGGATGTAGGATGTTGAAGTGCATGCCTCCAGAACTTAGTCTACTCACCTCCCTTCAGACACTTACATATTTTGTAGTGGGTAGTGGCTCTGATTGCAGTAATCTTGGCGAGCTGAAGCATTTAAACATCGGTGGTTCACTGCTGCAAAACATGGTTGAGCTTTACCTTTATGATTGTAACAATTCCGAGAAGCTTCCTCCATTATGCCATGTAACTGCACTAGAAGTTCTCTGTCTGAAAGGACTGGAAAAGTTGCAGATCTTGTGCAGTGGTGAGACACCATTCGCTTTTCCCAAACTGAAGGTGCTTACACTACATGGTCTGAATCAATTTGAGAAATGGTGCGAAACAGATTGGGGACATGAAGAAAATATAATATTTCCTCGACTTGAGGAAATGAACATTTCAAAGTGCAGAATGTTGACAACACTACCAGAAGCGCCCATGCTCCAGGAATCCAATGGCGGGGGTGATGTCATAGCACGCTCAGCGTTTCCAGCATTGAAGGTACTTCAATTAAAGGAGTTAGAGAGCTTTTGTGGATGGGAGGCTGTCGACATAGCTCAAGGACGGCAGATAATATTTCCACACCTTGAAGAGCTATCAATTTGGCGATGCCAGAAGCTGAGGTCACTACCTGAAGCACCATTGCTGAAAGGATCATATGGTCAAGCACGGTTAGCTTTTCCAGCATTGACGAAGGTACTCAAATTGTTTGATTTAGGGGCATTTTTTGGATGGCAGCCTATCAACATAGCTCAAGGACGGCAGATGATACTTCCACACCTTGAAGCACCATTTCTGAAAGGATCATATGGTCGGGATAACACTGCAGCACGGTCAGCGTTTCCAACACTGAAGGTACTCAAATTGGAGACATTAGAGATCTTTTGTGCATGGGAGCCGGTCGACATAGCTCAAGGACGGCAGATAATATTTCCACAACTGGAAGAGTTATCAATCACAGAATGCCAAATGCTGAAATCACTACCTGAAGCAACATTTCTGAAAGGATCATATGGTCGAGATAATACTGCAGCACGGTCAGCGTTTCCAACACTGAAGGTATTCAAATTGAAGACATTAGAGATCTTTTGTGCATGGGAGCTGGTCGACATAGCTCAAGGACGGCAGATAATATTTCCACAACTGGAAGAGTTATCAATCATAGAATGCCGAATGCTGAAATCACTACCTGAAGCACCATTTCTGAAAGGATCATATGGTCGAGATAACACTGCAGCACGGTCAGCGTTTCCAACACTGAAGGTATTCAAATTGGAGACATTAGAGCATAGTTATTAAGGCGGTAAGGCGAGGCGTGGCGACGGACTACCGCCTTACGCCTTACGGCGGTAAAGCGCGAAGCGTGGCGACGCCATATGGTATACTATTTTTATCATTTTGTCTAATAATAAATAGCTGAATAGAAAAAAGAAAAGAAAAAAGAGAAGGAAAAACAAAGAAGAGTACATTTGGGCCGAAAACAGTTCATAGCCCATTATGAAACTAAAGGCCCATCAATCAATCAGCCCATTCACCTCAATTTAACCCTAACCAAGCTGTCATCTCCACCACACGAGGCCTCCACCACCACCAGCCGCCTCTCCCAGGTCCCAACTCCCAACCAGCCGCCTCTCTCTCTCAATCAACAGCAACGCGGCCACGAACCAGCAGCGGAGCAGCCTCCCTCCTCCCTTTCTCAGCAGCATCCCGGTGACGAACCAGCAGCCTCCCTCCTCCCTCTCTTCCTTAGCAGAATACCTCCATCTCTCGGGCGGCGGCGGCGGCGGCGGCGCCGGAGAAGGGGCTCCGGCGGCGCCGGAGAAGGGGAGACGGCCACCGGCGGCTAGATCTTCCACCCTTGACCCCATTTGCGTGTCTTTTTGCACTCGATCTCTTTCTTCCCGGTCTCCTCCCTCGTTCCTTCTCCCGTAAGGCGAGGCGTCGTGTATGGCGTCGGCCCTGCACCGCCTCGACGCTTTGGCGTCGCCAAAGCGACGCTTAAGCGACGCCTTAATAACCTTGCATTAGAGATCTTTTGTGCATGGGAGCCGGTCGAGATAGCTCAAGGACGGCAGATAATATTTCCACACCTTGAAGAGTTATCATTTTGCGTTGCCAAAAGCTGAGATCACTACCTGAAGCACCACTGCTGAAAGGATCATATGGTCGAGATAACACAGTGGCACGGTCAGTGTTTCCAGCATTGAAGGTACTCAATTTGGAGACATTAGGGAGCTTTTGTGGATGGGAGCCAGTCAACATAGCTCAAGGACGGCAGATAATGTTTCCGGAGCTTGAAAAATTATCAATCTGTAAATGCCCAGAACTTATAGCTTTACCAGAAGTTACACTTCTCAGAGCATCATTGGGCCATGATGACAGAACGGCACAGCCAGCATTTCCTGAATTAAAGGATCTAAAGTTAGTTGATTTAAATAGATTCAATAGCTGGGGCGTGACAGAAAGAGCATTTGATGAGCAGCAAACCTTCCCTAAGCTCGAGATTGTTATTATCAGTAAATATCCAGAGGTGACAACTCTACCTAAGGCACCAAAGCTCAATGAATTAAAAATCTCCAGAAGCAACCCAAAGATATATCCAGAAATACATATATGCATTAACTCACTGTCCAAACTGGAGATGTCATGCCAATACTCAGAAACAACATTACTTGCTGAGCGCAATACATTTGAGTTGGTGGATGGCAATCGTGAGTACCCTCTGAAAAAAATGAAGTTGTCAGGGTGCAATTTTCTCTTCTGCTCAACTGCACTAGCGCTATGGACTTGTTTTGTACAGCTCAAAGAACTGGACATTTCGAACTGCAACGCGCTTGTCAACTTGCCGGAGAAAGAGTTTCAAAGCCTGGTATCCTTGAGGAGTCTCCATATTTGGAATTGCAACAATCTGGTGCAGTACGCAGAAGCTACTGAACAACCCACTTCAGAAAGAAGACGAGTACTGCCCCAGCTCGAGTCTCTGTGCATAAATCAATGCGCAATTCTGGTAAAAGTGGAAGTCCCCGCATCTCTCAAGATGTTGAAACTTGAAGACTGCCCTCACCTGGAGCACATAGTATTTGGAGACCACCAGGACAAGCCGCCACTAAATCAAGGGACCAGCACTGAAGTCATGGAGCCCACAGATGTACGGGAGCTTTCATCATCAGCACGGGATCACTTCCGTTCGTCTCTTGAATCTCTAATAATATGGCATTGTCAACGGCTGGCAGAGGTTCTCAACCTTCCGCCATCCCTCATGAAAGTATATATTTACATGTGCAGCAACCTGCGAGTGCTATCAGGTCAGCTGGATGCACTCAAAAATCTGGTCATTGTTCGGTGCCCGGAATTGAGATCACTGGAATCGTGCTTGGGAGAGCTCCCATCTCTGGAACACCTCAAACTTGTGGAATGCGAAAGGCTCTGGCATCCTTGCCCAAGGGGCCACAATGGTACTCATCCCTTCGTTTTCTTCGAATCAGAGAGTGCCCAGGTATAAAGTCGCTCCCTTCATCCATGCGTCGGCGACTGCCCAGCATCAATGGTACAGTTCTAGACGCTCGTTACAAAGGTACCAACCGAACTCAATTTTTGTCGTTTCATAGAAAATGCATAATTATGTTCATGAAAGTTATCCACTTCTAGCTACTATTTAACTTGGTAGATCTATATCGCAGTTGCATGCGTACGCATACAGTAACACATTTGGGCTCAATGATCTGTTTATAATTTTCACATGCATTGCACCTTCCCAAAAAAAAAAAAATTCACATACATGTGCGGCCGTAGTTCAGTAATCAACGAGGCCACTAGTGTGGTACTTTCGCTATGATCCCCACAAAGCAGTTTAATGATATGGTTTACAGATTTGTAGTGACTTTGCTAGAATGTCTAATCATTATGCCCCAGTTTTATTGATGCTATGGTTAAGATCCCTCGACTTGAGAGCTGCATTAGTTCATTATGTATGCTCTTTTGATTTTCTAAATAAATAATACTGAAGTTAATTACTGTTTATCGAAAGTACTGTAGATCAAGCAAGGATGGTCCATACAGATGCGTGTGTCCAGTTCTGTTATTTAGTTGATCTTCTCACATGAGTTTGTCAGATGAAGCATTTTTAGTTCATTAGTACTGTCCATGTTGGAGGTTACATGGTAATCTTAAAAGCGTGAGGATTAGTAGTCAATAAATTTCCCTTTTTCATGGAATTATCATCTTTGTTTGCATGTTGCTGAAGCATTTAGACAATGCCAAATATTAAAAATATAGTTGTAGTGATATATTAACTGGACTTTTTTGCAACCAATAAATTAAGACTGGACTGATGGAGAACAACAGTTAAGAACATAACTAGATGCTTTTCAACCTGCACTGAATTGATATGTTTTCATTTTCTTACTTTTAGTCTTCAGAGAGAGATGTACAGCAAGGCTTTCACTTGTCGATGCATATCATTAGCTTTTTTTCTATCTAAAGGGCGAAATTTGGACTAACTGAAATTCAGAGCAACCATATCATTTCTCTTGCAAATTTAACATCTATAATCCACAAATTGTGTTTTTGCTTAAGAATTGTGCAAATTTCTTCATTTCAGTAGCCATGTATATAGGCTAAAAGATCATACTAGCTCGCTTCATGTTCCAGTACTAGTTTTTATGATACTCTAAATTATGGATCAATCCTAACATCAAGTTATATATATTTGACCAGGTGCCAAGCTACTGAAGCCAAAGACATGGAAATATGCCATCCCCGAGAAGTCTTGCAGAATGTTCAGGGAATAACAAATGACTATGGGATCAACTGGATGAGAGAAGTATCATATATGTTGCTCATAACCTTAGAGAGACTGTCTACACAATGTATTTTGTTCTCTTGAAATATACTGAAAGCATGCAGCATGTTCATACAGTCGGCGGTGCTGGAACAACTAAGATCATGAAAGACCATCTGAGATTTACTTGTGCGTCAGGTGTGTCCAGAAGAAGATATGCCAACAATTAGCAGCAACTAGCCTTTCAACCAGTGCGCACGGGCTAGAAATTAGGGAGAAACATAAATAGTTAGAGTTTTCCTAAAAAAATAGTTTTGCAAGCATAATGATTGAGTAAATTGAATATTAAACCATTTTTAGAGTATGTGTTAGACTTTATTCAAATTAGATGCAATCTCAACGTGATAGGACTTTCCAAATGGTTTTAGTCCACTTAAAACATCTTTTAGATTTAGATCCACGTGAGTACAATTTTTTATACCTAATATATATATTAGTCTTTATTCATGGTCTGATTTTGCCCCCACATGAAGTTGCGCCAATGTTTTGTTGTAACTTTAAGCAGATACACTATGTATGTTAGGTCATTATCCGAGACATCTATTAAGGTTGACGTGATCAGAAACATTAAAATTAACCCATCGTACCTTTACTTTATTGCGATGATGCTAACTAATGAGAATCATTACCATTCTAATTTATATTTTACTGTATTATAAGAATACATGCTACTAATTTCACTAATTTTCATGAAAAATGACTATGATAGGCCAGAGAAACATCAAGCAATCTACCTCCAAAGCAAAGAATTTGTTATATGGTTCGTTATATATGATACTACATAAATTTCACTTCTTATGTTTTATTTATAGTATACCTGAGACTGGTCTATGAAAAATAGGTATCTTTCAGACCAGTAGCATTTTCGGTAGTTTTCCTATCACATATGTATATTTAGTTAAACATAATATTATACTTACCTCCATTTGGAAATACTTGTCACCCGAAAAATCACTGTAGCAACTTTGACGCTACGTTTTTTCTACAAATATTTAGATATATTTGAAAGTATATAATGCTAATGTAATGTGCCTCAAAACATACCAAACAATATGAAAGTTTGAAGTAACTAGAAATTTTAGAGAAAAAGACATGTAGTCAAAGTTGCTACAGTGATTTTCCGGGTGACAAGTATTTCCAAACGGAGGGAACTACTATTTAAACTTTAACTATCATATATGTTTATATAGTGAAACTAATTTCAAAACATTATGAGTATATGGTCTTGAAGTTCCATAATTTGTAAGGGCTAAAGTGTTGTTTACCCTTCGTCAATTATTTTGCTTTGTTTCCTTATTTGATATACATGCATATACATATTTATTATCTATTTATGTATTAAGAATAAATAATGTTAGTGTTAAACCATTGAGGCATTATACATTAAGGAAATGATTTATTGAACTGTTGTTTCAACATGGTCCAGCAAGACATTTAACCGTAATGAGATCTTCATTGCAAATACTAAGGGTCCGTTTGGATGTAGATATTGTAGGCCTTGGAATTGAATTGGGTTCAATACCAAATCAGCCTAGGCATTGAAATGAGCTCAATGCCAGTCGCGATTGTTTGGATGTAGATGGAATTGAGGGCTAGAATTCAACTCAAGGGCTAAATCTGGCGATGGAACTAAACAACACGATAGAATTTTCGTCTTCTTGTTCCACCATTACGCTGCAAATTTCATCTATTTTTAAAAATATTTTTGTTTCATTTTTTTTGAATTTTGAATTTGAAAACCGGACCGGACTGGTTTTTTCGATTTTTTCAGTAACCGGTCCGGTTACCGACGTTTTTGCAATCATATTTCTGTTTCAATTTTTTTCAAAATTTCAATTTTTTAATTTTGAATTTGAAAACCAGCAATCCCTGATGAAGACGCTCAAATTTTTTGAGGGGGGGGGGGGGGGGGGGGGGGAGGGGGGGGGGGGGGGGGGGAGGGGGATGAAGACGCTCAAATGCCACTGAATTCAGGGGGTTGGGCCTCTGAATTGTGGACAGGGCAACTCAGTTATGTTTCAATGCCATGGAATTGGGCCTCCAATGCTAATTCCTAATTCCGACGACATCCAAAACACTGGAATTGGCTGAGCCCAATACCAATTCCTAATTCCAGCTCTCAATTCCAACATCCAAACACTACATAAAATAGATTCCTTTATTAGTGAATTTGGCAAAGTGAGTAATTTAGAAACAGGAGTTAGCTGTATGTTTTGTTATTTTTATTATTTAGAAATTAGCTATTTGTAGACTCATAATGGCATGATGGGTAAATTGGAAATAGGAATTAAGAATATTTTAGCTATTGATTATTATTCCGAATTTAGCTATTTTTTAACTCATAATGGCATGGTGGGTAATTAAGAAATAGGAATTAGGGCTACATTTAGCTATTTTTTATATTTTCGAATTTAATTATTTTTCGACTTATAATGGCATGATGGGAAAAGTGAGTAATTTAGAAATAGAAATTAGGGCTATATTTGGCTATTTTTTTTCTAATTCCGAATTTATCTATTTTTTTACTCATAATAGCTGATGCGTAATTTATAAATAGTTATTAGGGGCTATTTTGACTAATTTTTTTGTAATGGCATAGGTGAGTAATTTAGATCACGTTAGATCTAAAAGTTATTGTTTATCTTACTTTAATTTGTATGGTTGGATGTTTTGCTTTTTTTGAGAATATTTAGCATTTTCTTCTGATCAACATGGAGGCCTCAAAAGAAGCCTCCAATTAGTAAATATAAGATAGCTATACTGTTATTGCTTTTGTCATGTAATACAGATATTGATGACTGTATCTCACCATGACGTAGAGTCATGCATACACACAGATATTTATCGGAACTTCGAGAGAAATGATATTATACTACTATGGCTGCTCGCGCATTTGCGCGGCTACTTTCAAGACTATTCAAAGTATTTTTATATTATTATAGTAGTTTAAACATAACTTATGATTATTATTTATAGGGATACATTTCCAAAATAGTATAAATAGATTGAAAGAATTTCTCAGCAATTGACCTACCCATATTTGAGTGTGTGCTGAGTCATCATTTCACCCAGATTGTGTCTGAGCTAATTCATTGTATATGATTCCTAATCTAATAGGAGCCTCTTGCACTATGACTCAATTGTAAGATCAAACTAATTTAAGGAGTATAGCATGTGACACTCATTCGTACAACTTCAGCTTTACGTTGCATATTGCAACTGGGCATAAAAGATGTCGTCGATATACCGGTAGTGATGACGACGTGAACAAAATAACGATAAAACATTGTCTTTAATATGGTGGTGTTGTTTTTAATTTTATAAATATTTAGGTGGCTTCTGAATAATATTTTATAACGGCAGTGGCGGGTTTTTTTCTTTTATATCTCTGATATTTATAGGGTTTTTCTAACTAACTTTTTCATAATAGCTATGGTGAGTAATTTTCTCTTCTTATTTTCTCATATTAATATGGAAATTTCTAATATCTGTAGGGGGTTTTCTGACTAATTTTTTATAATGGTAATGGTGAATAATTTTCTTTTTTTATTTTCTTAGATTAACGTGAAAATTTTCAAAGCGAACGTGCTTTCTCTTTTGGTCAATAATAAGTTAATAGAAAGATAGATTCGGCGCTTGGTTCCTATCGAGTCTTGCATCGCCTGGCCGGCCAGGCTTCGCTTGCCTTGCCTTGCCCGAACGCACGGGCGAGCCGAATTCACTTACCCAGAGGATTAGGTGCAAAGCGTGCTCCTCTCCGATTTCTGGCTCAACGAGCGTTGTGAGCGTCGCTGAACTTCCTACCCCCTTTTCCTTCACCTCCGCGGTGTCCCACCCCAAGCGCGCACACCACCTGCTCGACGGAATGCCTGCACGCTCGAGTCACGCATTCCTCACCTTGGGAGGGTCCGTGCGAGAGGAAGGGGTGGCATGGCATCAAAGCGCACGGTCGTGAGCTAAACACTGCGTCGGCGAGGGTAGCTGGATCTCACCAGCTGCCATGCCGCTGCGGCGAGGCACTGTTGAATCACTTCGACTGAGCGGACGGAACTGCCGAGGTCAGTCTCTGCTAGCCTACTCCCCTCTCACAGTCGCAGTACATTATGCTCAGTACATGGTTATGCTTAGCGGTGCTGTCTCATCATTAGAGCCTTGCGAGTCATCCGTGCAAATTTGCGTTCAGATTAGGCGGTGTCAGGTGTGTCATTGACCAGGCTATTAAGGACGAGTCGGTATGCATGCCGCGAGTTTGGCTTGGGGGTGTTTAGTATTCGGTGTTAGTATTGGTAGGCTAGATATTGTATATCGTAGACTGTTATATGTATCTGGAGATGTTTTACCCTTGAAGTCTTGTACTCTCATAATACCGGCCGAGAGCCACAATGCAATACAATTCACGCGTTATACATCATTCTATCTTCTTACATGGCATCAAAAGAGGTTACGATCCTGTGACGTAATCCTAACCACCGCTTTGCGCATCACGCGCCCCGGAGAGATCGATCTCCACCGGGGGCAGCGCCCTTGTTAGCGACCATCCTATGATGGGTCGCCGTGTGCCGCTCGCATTAGAGGTGTGCAGCAAGGAAGCGAGGATCTCCCGAAGGACTCCACGCGCCTCTGCCGTCACCGTCAGCGGGCTCGTCATCGATCAGCTTTGGATTTGCGCCACCAGCCATTAATGGGGTTTGATCTCCTGCAACCACTTACGCGGTCGTGGCCCATAGAAGGATAACCCTCAAGCAGCCGTGCGACGCGCAGATCGACGTCAGATCAGTGCGTGCGCGCGCGCAGGGCGGGCGAGCCTCCTTCGGGCTACCGCATCTGCAACCTAACGGGCTACCGGATGGGTGTGCGGCGCCGTTGGGCTCTCGGACGAGTCAACACGAGCGACATGCTGCTCGTGAAAGCTTCAATTCGAACGGCTTCATTGGCCAGCATGCAGGCACGGCTTTCCTTCTTTGATTTCTTTTTTTCCTTGCCTCGGTTCACCACCCGGCAAGGAGAAGAGGAAGAGGATTAGGTGGAGGGCTATGCCTATGGCTACACGGAGGCCTACGGCTCGTGAAAGTTTTCTTTTTCTTTTTTTTTTCTTTTCTCGCAAAACAAAAGTTTCTTTTTCTTTTACTCATTAATCGAGATTGCGTCGTCCTGCCGTCCGTCGATGCACGAACGTCGACCCTCCCGAGGTTGAGTTGTCGTTGCATCCTCATAGGCTACAACGCTGGCTCGTGGTTAAGCCATCTTTGTCGGGATCACCGCCTAGATACCCACGCTGCCGGTCCTTCTCGTCATGCTGGCTCACGGTCCGAGTCGCGCCGTTCGCCGCCACCTCCAGGACACCGCCGCTGCATATGTTGCTGACAGGTTGATGTAAGTGCGCTCATTGATACGTCCAAGCGCCCGCGCCTTCGCCATCGCGCCGTATCATCTAGTGAGATCTAAGGTTGGACATTGCTGACTATGTGTACTTGTATGCCTATGTTGATGCTTCGAACCGGCGCCCTCCTCCACGGCTACGATCACGTCCACCTCGACCTCGGCTACTTCGGCATGAAAGGGGTATCATCCGCATGAGGTACTCGCCGGTTTTCTCTCCAGTCACAGTTTACGCAACACGACGTTGTGACTGCGGGGGATGTTAGAGTATTTGGTAGGCTAGATATTATATATCGTAAACTGCCATATGTATTCAGATGTGCCTTACCCTCTAAGTCTTGTACTCTCATATATACCGGCCGGATGCAATACAATCCACGTATTATACAATAATCTATTCTCCTTACATTTCGGTGGGTTTCAAAACTTGGGAGGCTAAAGCCGGGGCGACTTTGATCCTATCTTGCTTTGATGGAAGATGCATCAGGCTGGGACAGTGACGGGAATATGATGTCTGTTGGTCATTCTTTAATTCAAGTGCGCGAATCTGGCTTTCTCCAAAGCTGCAAGTCAGCATAAAGCAATGATTCCGCGAACATTTTTCTTCCTTGTCTAGAGCACTTCTCAGAATCAACACGTTTTGCACAGTGAGGGCTTCTCTTTTATCGCTATACTGAAAGTGGCAAATCCTTCTGAATATCATTTGTGATAGCTGAAATCGCACAGAAAATTGTATAATGACACAAATCTAAATGGCGGTAAGATTGTATGATTGCGGTACACATGGCACAAATTTTCAACACCTGATACACAATAATCTGCTTCATAGGTATATGATCTATGTAACCGTGGACCGTGAAGGTGTTGTTTAGATTTTTCTCTGATGAAGTGAGGATAAGATCACGTTAGATTACATCATGTCCAAGGAATATATCCCTTTAATTAAAGTGTGCTCACAGGAAGGAATCGTCTTTAGCACGTTTCATTTTCCCTACTCTGCTTCCATGCTTTGGAATTTGGGCTGGAATTCGAAGCAAAGCATCCAGCCAAGCCAAAATCCTTAGCTCGGAACGCACGCTGAAGGAGTGATGTCTTTTGGAAGGTAAAGAAAGGCAAAAAAGGGAGAACGAGGAGAGGGGGGAGGATATAGCCAATCCGTGTGGAGAGAGGGCACATTGTCTCTCCTTTCCTCTGTTTGCGTGCTCCTGCAAGAGTGCACAAACAATGGCGGAGCTTGTGGCCAGCGTGCTGGTCGGGCCACTGCTGTCCCTGGTGAAGGAGAAGGCCTCCAACTACCTCCTTGACAAGTACAACGTCATGCAGGGCATGGAGGAGCAGCACAAGATCCTCAAGCGCAAGCTTCCTGCCATCCTCGACATCATCGCGGACGCTGAGAAGCAGTCGACCCACCGTGAAGGACCAAAAGCGTGGCTGGAGGAGCTCAAGACGGTGGCGTATGAGGCGAAATGTGTCTTTGATAAGTTCAACTATGAGGCGCTTCGCCGCAGAGCCAAGGAGAAGGGGCACATGAGAAAGCTCGGCATGCATGCAGTAAAGCTCCTTCCCACTCACAACTGTGTTGCATTCCGTGACAGGATGGCAACAAGCTCCGTAGGATTGTGGAAGCCATAGAGGTCCTCATGGCCGAGATGAATACATTCGGCTTCAAATTTCAGGACCAAGCACTGGCATCAAAGCAGTGGCGGCAGACGGATTCCATCATTGTTGACCAAGATAACATTGTAAGCAGATCAAGGGATAAAGAGAGGAAGGAGATTGTACGGACACTAACAGACAAGACCAACACTGAAGCCCTCACGGTCCTTCCCATCGTTGGAATGGGTGGGCTGGGCAAGACCACCCTAGCTCAGCTCGTCTACAACGACCCTGAGGTCAAGAAGCATTTCGAGGAACTCATATGGGTTCTGTGTGTCAGACGAGTTTGATGTTTGTGACTTGCTAACAAGATTTGCAACTCCTCCGGTGAGAAGAATCTTGAGAAGGCACTGCAAAATCTTCAGACAAAACTTAGTGGAAAGAGGTAATTTACGTGTTTATCAATCAACTCCTACGTATCTCTGTCTCACGAATGTTTTTCACGCACAAATTCACCCAACAGATACAAAAACAAAACACTGAGAACGTAGAGCAATTTCAGTTTTGTTTTATACTATATCATTTCTCGCTTAAACAATGCATCCAAACTAACACCTAACTCAATTACATGCTGCCTTGCGCATCTGCACGTTGCCCCCTTTGGGGCTTGCACCCGCACATCTCGCCATGAGCCCTCTACTCATATTTCTTTTTGGTACCTTGCACATGAATGGCACAAACATTTAGATACAAAGGTACTAATGACAAGATTATTTCGCGCAGGTACCTCCTTGTCTTGGATGATGTTTGGAATAAAGAGTCTGACAAGTGGTTAAAGCTTAAGGCTTATCTTAAGCAAGGTGGCTCGGGCAGTTTCGTATTGACAACTACTCGTGACAAAGGTATTGCTGAGCTCATGGGAACAACTGAAGTCCATAATATTGTAGTGTTGAACAATGACTTCATAAAGGAAATAATTGAAAAAAGAGCATTTGGTTCAGAAGAGGGACCAAAAGAGCTAGTTAATATGGTTGACAGCATTGTAAAGAAATGCTGTGGGTCTCCTTTGGCAGCTAAAGCATTAGGATCAGTACTGCGTAACAAGACCACTGTGAAAGAATGGAAAGCCATAGCACAAGCAAGCAGTGTATGCAATGGTGAGACCGAAATTTTACCAATTTTGAAGCTCAGCTACGACGACTTGCCATCAAGCATGAAGCAATGCTTTGCTTTTTGTGCTGTATTTCCAAAGGATTATGAGATTGATAAGGATATGCTTATCAAACTATGGATGGCAAATGGTTTTATACCAGAGCAAAAAGGAGTACAAATTGAAACAACTGGTAAATGGATTTTCAATGACATGGTTTCAAGGTCATTCTTCCAGGATGTGCAGGAAATCACAGTATATGAATATCAAAGAATACAAGGGTATTATCCAAGAACTATATGTAAGATCCATGACCTAATGCATGATGTTGCACTGTCTATTATGAAAGGAGAGCTTGCTTCTGGAACTGAGGAAAGTAGTTCAACTATTGAGGTCCTCCAAAACACTACTCGCCATTTACATTTTCATGTTATGGATTTGAGACATTGGTTATTTTAAACCGTTCTATGGAGAAAATGTGTCTACCTATCCAGACACTGATGGCTGGCAGATACGAAGTTGAAAAATTGCAACATTTATCAAAATACGGTTCACTGAGAGCATTACAGCTTGGTTGTTGTTCGCGTATGCTACTGAGACAAAGCATCTGCCCCACCTAAGGTATCTTGATCTGTCAGGAAGTTTGATCGAAGACCTTCCAGATGATATAAGCATCCTATATAATCTTCAGACACTGGACCTTTCCAGCTGTAGATATCTTCATCGACTTCCCAAGCAAATGAAGTATCTGACAGCCCTCCGTCACCTCTACACTGACGGATGTAGCATGTTGAAGTGCATGCCTCCAGAACTTAGTCTACTCACCTCCCTTCAAACACTTACATATTTTGTAGTGGGTAGTGGATCTGACTGCAGTAGTATTGGCGAGCTGCAGCATTTAAACATTGGTGGTTCACTGCTGCTAAGTCCGCTCGAAAATGTGAAAGCACAAGACGCAGAAGCGGCTAATCTTGTAAATAAGAAGGAACTCAGAGAGCTCTCATTATCCTGGACAAACAGCGGGCAAGATGAACATCACGATTATAATAAGGTCCTGGAGGGTCTCGAATCACCTGATGGGCTGCAGGCTCTAAGGATATATTCCTACCAAGGCACCACTTTCCCGACGTGGATGGTTATGCTGCAAAACATGGTTGAGCTTTACCTTTATGATTGTAAAAACTCCAAAAAGTTTCCTCCATTGTGCCACTTAACCGCACTAGAAGTTCTCTGTCTGGAAAGATTGGAAAAGTTACAGTGCTTGTGCACAAGCACTGGTGATACGTCCTTTGCTTTTCCCAGACTAAAGGTGCTTACACTGAAGGGTCTGAATCAATTTGAGAAATGGTGTGAAACAGATTGGGGACATGTAGAAAATATAATATTTCCTCGACTTGAGAAAATGAACATTTCAGAGTGCGGAATGTTGGCAACAACCAGAAGCGCCCATGCTCCAGGAATCCAATGGCGAGGGTGATGGCATAGCACGCTCAGCGTTTCCAGCATTGAAGGTACTCAAATTGAAGGCATTAGGGAGCTTTTGTGGATGGGAGCCGGTCGACATAGCTCAAGGACGGCAGATAATATTTCCGCAACTTGAGGAGTTATCAATCAAGGGATGCCGAATGCTGAAATCACTACCTGAAGCACCATTTCTGAAAGGATCATATGGTCGAGATAATACTGCAGCACGGTCAGTGTTTCCAGCATTGAAGGTACTTAGATTGAAGATGTTAGGGATCTTTTGTGCATGGGAGCCGGTCAACATAGCTCAAGGACCGCAGATAATATTTCCGAAGCTTGAAAAATTATCAATCTGTGAATGCCCAGAACTGACAGCTTTACCAGAAGTTACACTTCTCGGGTCATCATTGGGCCATGATGACAGAACGGCACAGCCAGCATTTCCTAAATTAAAGGATCTAAAGTTAGTTGATTTAAATAGATTCAATAGCTGGGGCGTGACAGAAAGAGCATTTGATGAGCAGCCAACCTTCCCTAAGGTCGAGATTGTTATTATCAGTAGATGTCCAGAGGTGACAACTCTACCTACGTCACCAAAGCTCAATGAATTAGAAATCAACGAAAGCAACCCACAGATATATCCAGAAATATATAGATACATTACCTCACTGTCCACACTGAACATGTCATGCAGATACTCAGAAACAACATTGCTTGCTGGCGGCAATACCTTTGAGTTGGTGGACGGCAATCGTGAGTCCCCTCTGAAAGAAATGAAGTTGTCAGGCTGCAATTTTCTCTTCTGCTCGACTGCACTAGCCCTATGGACTTGTTTTGGACAGCTCAAAACATTGGACATTTCTTACTGCGATGCGGTTGTCAACTGGTCGGAGAAAGAGTTCGAAAGCATGGTGTCCTTGAGGAGTCTCCATATTTCTAATTGCGACAGTTTGGTGCGGTACGCACAAGCTGCAGAGCAACCGACTTCAGAAAGCAGACGAGTACTACCCCAGCTCGAGTCGCTGCACATAATGGAATGCGCAATTCTGGAACAAGTGGAAGTCCCCGCATCTCTCAAGAAATTGGATATCAGGAAATGCCCTCAGCTGGAGCACATAGCATTTGGAGACCACCAGGACAAGCCGCCACTAAATCAAGGGACCGGCACTGAAGTCATGGAGCCCACAGATGTGCGGGAGCTGTCATCATCAGCGAGGGATCACTTCCTTCCGTGTCTTCAATCTCTAACACTACGGGAATGTGGACGCCTGGCAGAGGTTCTCAACCTTCCGCCAACCCTCATGGAAGTAATTATTGTCGAGTGCAGCAACCTGCAAGTGCTATCAGGTCAGCTGGATGCACTCAAAGATCTAGAGATTAATTTGTGCCCGGAATTGAGATCACTGGAATCGTGCTTGGGAGAGCTCCCATCGCTGGAAAGGCTCGATCTTGCGACATGCAAAAGGCTAGCATCCTTGCCCAAGGGGCCACAATGGTACTCATCCCTTCGTTATCTTGGAATCAAAGAGTGCCCTGGTATAAAGTCGCTTCCTTCATCCCTGCATCGGCGACTGCCCAGCATCGAGGATACATATCTAGACTCTCATTACGAAGGTACCAACCGAACTCAATTTTTGTCGTTTCATAGAAAATGCATAATTATGTTCATGAAGTTATCCTCTTCTAGCTACTATCACTTGGTTCACTTGTAGATCCATATCGCAGTAACACGTTTAGGCTCGGTGATCTGTTTATAATTTTCACATAATGTAGTGCGGCCGTATGTTCAGTGATCAACGAGGCCACTAGTGTGGTGCTTTCTCTATGCTCCCCACAAAGCCCTTTAATGAATGATATAGTTTACAGCTTTTGTAGTGACTTTGCTAGAATGTCATAATGCCCTCAGTTTTTGTTGATGCTATGGTTAAGATCCCTCGACTTGAGAGATGCATTAGTTCATCATGTATGCGACTCTGATTTTCTAAATAAAAAGTAGCATACATTATTTTCTACATTATTTTCGTTAAACAATAACTTCAGTAACGAAAATAATGTAGATCAAGCATGTATGGTCCATACAGATGCGGATGTCCAATTCTTTTATTTAGTTTATCTTGTCACATGAGTTTGTCATGAAGCATTTTTAGTTCATTAGTACTGTCCATGTCGGAGGTTACATGGTAATCTTAAAAGCGTGAGGATTAATAGCCAAAGTTCCTTTTTCATGGAATTATCATCTTGGTTTGCATGTTACTGAAGCATTTAGACAATATGCCAAATATTGAAAATATATTTGAAGTGATATATTTTCAAATTAAGAACTAGACTTTTTTCGACCAATAAATTAAGAACTGGACTGATGGTGAGCAACAATTAAGAACACAACTAAATGACTTTCAACCACTGAACTGATATGTTTTCATTTCCTTACTTTTAGCCTTCAAAGAGAGATGTACAACAAGGCTTTCACTTGTCGATGCATATCGTTAGCTTTTTTGGACTAACTGAAGTACGAGCGACCATATGTCCATATCATAAATATTCTCTTGCAAACTTACACATCTAGGATCCACAAATTGTGTTTTTGCTTAAGAATTATATTAAAGGTAGGTCGCAAATTGGGGGAATTGAAATTTTTTTCATTTCAGTAGCCATGTATATAGTCTAAAACACCATACTAGCTCCATTCATGTTCCAGTACAAGTTTTTGTGGTACTCCAAATTATGGATCAATCCTAACATCAAGTATACATGACCAGGTGCCAAGCTACTGCAGCCAAATACATGGAAATATGCCATCCCTGAGCCGTCTTGCAGAATTCAGGGCATAACAAGTGAGATCAACTGGATCGGAGATGTATAATATATATGTTGTTCATTACTTCAGAGCGAGATTGTCTACACAAAGTATTTTGTCCTCTTTAATTAAATATACTGAAGCATGGAGCATGTTCATCCAGTTGGCAGTGTTGGAACAACTTGTGCGTCAGGTGTGTACAGAAGAAGATATGCCATCAATTTGCAGCAATCAGCCATACTATTAGTACTTTTTTCCATTTCCATGTAATACAGATATTTCATGAATCTTATCTCCCATGGTTCGTACTTTCGTAATCGTGCATGCTCGCAAATATATTAACTGAAACTGGAGAGTATGTGCGTGCTTGGTTCCTTATCGAGTCTTGTGACTTGTCTTGCATCGCCTGGCCAGGCTTTGCTGGCCTTGCCTTCCCAGCACGCGCGGGTGAGCTGAATTCGCTGGGCCATGAACACAACCGAAAAACTTACAGGTGCAGTATTGTTCCATCAACTCTAGTTGCATTGTGCGTGGAAGAGTTTTTTTAAAAAATACAAATAATATGGAAGACACCAGAAAGTTATGCATTTATGTTGTTTGTGTCTTCAAGTCCATTTTATTTTCATCTTATCAATTTTTCTTTTTGGATGACGAACGATTTGGGATTTCGCCGTCACGCACGCTGACACGCAGGAAAAGCATCCACCACCAGTCAGGCAGAGGGAAATGGTTCCATCAGGATAACGAGAAAAACGACCACCCGATCCTTGCTTCAGCACCGCAATGGCGGCGGCCGCCTCGGCTCTCCGGCCCCGCCTCTCCATCCACCCCTGCGGCGGCAGCGGCGTTGCAGTCCCCAGCCCTACCCTCCGAGCCCTTCCGTTCGTCTCCTCCATCCCCCTCGGTCGCCGCCGCGTGGTCCGCTCCAACGCCTCGTCGTCCCCTTCTCCCCCGCCGTCGCCGGAGAAGGAGGCTGAGGCGGCCCCCGTGCCGACGGCGGAGTCGTGCGTGAACCTTGGTCTCGAGCTCTTCGCCAAGGGCAGGGTATGTAAGCGAAGCCGACCTCGAGGCGCTTGTTGTCATGTGTCAGTCAGTCAGTGTTGGCCTGTTGCTAGTTAGTTTAACCGGGCCAAACCTGACACTAGTGTTGAATTAAATCGGGTGTTTAATCCATTGCCTCTACGCCCAGCATGAGTTGTGTTTGGACCAATTTTTGGTTTGTTTCTCCGATGCCAAGTGCTTAAAAAAGGTTTGGCTCGTTTGTGTTTGAGCAAATAGTTTAGCAACTAATTTCAAGGAAATGATGGAGCCAAATTACTTTATCATTGTAGCTACCAGTTTGACCACTATGGTAGGTTATTTTGAGTGCAATTCCCTTGAAAGATGGAAGATGTCCACTGGCATTTCATTTGAATGTGATGCTCCCCGATCACTTGACTATCATCTTGCATGGATCACATCACGATCTGACACATGTTAACAATTGAGAACTACCTATAGCAACTGCCGGGTGTTATGCTGATATAAATCTGGAATCAGTAATGTGGTAGAGACAAAAAGTAGGGAGTAATATTGTGTTATGATGCCATGATGTTTTTATGATCCCATTGTACATTTCAAACATATCTCATTCAAGGCGGGAATGCATGTGTCAGCAAGCTTGTTCATGAGTTTATGCTTACTATTGATTGGAGAGCGATCTATGTTAACTCATTATCTGCATCCTGTTGTGATTTAATTTTCACATGTCATAGGTGAAGGACGCTATTGAACAATTTGATAATGCCTTAAAGCTGAATCCGAAACCTATTGAAGCCCAAGCAGCGCTGTACAACAAGGCATGCTGCTATGCGTATAGGTGAGGACACCTTCTTCTAGCCATTTGTACTTGAACTTTGCATTATGCGTGCACCATGCTTATTTTAGGCTTGTCATTAGCATGTTCAATGTACATAGCTGACATCATGATTTTGGACTAACATTAGGCATTTAAGGTTGTATTTTTTATTCTTCATTTAATTTCTGCATCTGTTTGGACCAGAGAAGAAAGCAGAAAAGCTGCAGAATGTTTAAGGACAGCTTTGCGAGATTACAATCTAAAATTCGGTACTATACTTAATGATCCAGACTTGGCACCATTCAGGGCCTCGCCAGAATTTAAAGAACTTCAAGAAGAGGTTGTGCTTTTCCAGACTCAGCTGAATTGCTTTGCTACCTGCTGACTACGAAAGTAACTTTGCATCATAGTTGAAGACTTGAAGTTGATTCTATGGCCATATTACTGTCAGTATAATATGGTTCTCCATCTTCAACTTCTTCTCAGGCTTTGCTTGGTGGAGAAGATATATGGTTCTGGCTTCCGGAGAGATCTGAAACTCATTAGTGAAGTACAAGCACCGTTTCGTGGTGTCAGAAGATTCTTTTATGTAGCATTAACTGCTGCAGCTGGAATTTCGACATTCTTTACCATTCCTCGACTTATATTAGCAGTTCAAGGAGGTGATGGTGCTCCTGATCTTCTAGAAACTGCTGGGAATGCTGCCATCAATATTGGAGGTAAGTCGGCACGCCCTAATAGATCACGGCATGCATAGGTTAACCAGTTGGTCTTATGGCATTTATTGTCCGACTTGGCATGCAACAGAATTCTCTTACCTATAGAATCAATGGATAAAAATGCTCTACTATTTCTCAGTGTTATTTGAAAAATTTGTATTGTTGCAGTTTGAGGTTAGTATATTGTTCATTATTTTCTTTCCTCGTTGAGTTCAATACATCGTACATTCAGTTCCACTTTACATTAGGCCTGTCCTATGTTTGATTCAATGGTGTGTTCGAGCATGTTTTCCATAGTTTCTTAAAGCCTGATGATTGCAAAACAAATGATTTCCTTTTCAGATACCTCTGGCAAAATCTTTAATGGCTATCTCTTGTGAGATGCATTGATTTCCAATACTAATTAAATGTAGCCAAATGTTTATTATTTGAGGGATCGTTTTCACTTTCAAGCTAATAAATCATTGTTCCAGTCCTAACAGGCTAAGTCGCTGAATTCCAACTCATTTAATGACAGTTCCTTTTTTATGAGCAAACTGCACCATTGCCCTACTTTGAAGTCAAACAATAGATCTGCTGTCCATTTTTAGGGTTTGTGATGTTGCCCCTGCTATTTCAGATGAATCGTTTCTTTTCCCCTACACCATTTAGGTGAGCTAACAGTGCTAATCATTGCTAAAAAGACATTTATGCCTTTGCACCACTGCCTATAGTTTTCGACATCTAGTTTTCAGTGAGATTCGCGCTCTTGTCCCTACTTCCCTACTTTTTCAGTGAAGGTTTGACAGCGTCACTCCAAATTTTCCATGTAATTTGAAAGTATTTTACAACAAGTTAATAGCATATTTGATCAAATTTGATACAGTTAAAGTAAATACAAAACAAGGTAGTAACAGTACTTGACATACTTCAACCAGCAAAAGCAAGGCTGGGAATTGCGATCTCTGTTTGACATAAAGCCAGCAAAAGGAAATGAAAAAAAAATAGAATGAGAAAGAGAAAGTGGATCTATTTTTTTTTTCTCGAAAACGCAGGAGAACTGCGCTTCATTAAATTAAGAAGAAGAGAGGGACTAGAGCCAGCCCAGTACACACACCCCACACATCACACATCGTATACATTACAATCGCGCCTTTTAAAGAGACTAAAAAAAACCGACCACACACACACTTCATGCCCCAGCCTGGGTGGCAGTCAAGAAGGAGATCCCTCTTGCACCTGCCATACTCCAAAGCCGTCGTTCTTCACCTGCCTGGATCAGGGCTTGAGTAACACTAGGAGACATGCCATCAAAAACACAACGGTTTCGATGATTCCACAGGATCCAGGCGCCAAGTATGATCATGGAGTTGAGACCACGCTGCACCATACCATCGGTTGCTTCATTGGCTTTCTCCCACCAAGCATCAAACGAGTCATCAGGTTGTGGAGAAAGAGACTGAAGCCCGACCTGCCTAAGGAAGAAGTACCAAAACTGCCGTGCAAAGACACATGATGTGTGAGGAGATGATTGATAGTCCCTCTTCTTGATCACACAGCGGGCATAGCTCTGGTCTAGGCAAACCTCGTGTCGCCAGACGATCCGCTGTCCAGCAGCGGTTGTGAGCGACCAACCAGAGAAAGAATTGGCACTTGGCAGGCGCCCAACTCTTCCATATTCTTTCCCAAGGCCTGAATTGTATAGCACCTATAAAAAGGCTCTCATAGGCAGATTTAGAAGAGTAATGTCCACTTGATGAGAAACGCCAAATGTGTTTATCCTCAACCCCAACTTGTAAAGTGAAAGTGGATCTATCTCAAATCCAGTTGAATAGTCCATGCTTTGGCCAATAAAATTGAACCAATCCCATTCTGCTGCTCTTGGGCTCTCCGTTCTGAAACTGATCCCACTGTCATCACCATGCTTATGGCAAATCAGAAGGGAACCCAAGGCGCTTAGGGTCAGGGATTGGAAACTAACTCTGCCACCACAGTGTCTTAGGGTCAGGAATTGTATTGAAAGAGAAGGGGGAAAGGGGGCAGCAGTGTACATCACAGTAAAGGGAATTCTTCTATCTTTTCAGTTTGAAAATTGGGAAAACATTAACGTTCCTAACCAACTAGGTAGACAGCAGCTTTGTTTTCAAAAAAACAGGGGCAAATCTCCAGTTAGACTCTGAAGTGGAGCAATGGCGTGAATGCTCCTTTTTTAAATTGATGACAGTTCCTCAATGCAATTATGCGCACAATGGATGGAATTTTCTAATAGACTTTGTTATTAATTCTTATCATCAGATTGTAATGTGTGCTTTACTTTCAGTCCTATTTGGCAGACGGATGTGCTGCAACTCTGTAATAAACGGCTGTAACCTCCTTGTGAGGCCAAGGCCGGGATGATACCCATTATCTAAAACAAAAAAATCTGATATTCTGATGAATCATTGATGTTATCTCTTGTCTTTACTTTAAGTGGACAAACAATAATCGAACTTTTAATCAGCGCACTGCAGGTATTGTTGTGCTCGTGGCTTTGTATTTCTGGGAAAACAAGAAAGAAGAGAAGCAGATTACACAAATTTCCCGAAACGAAACGCTTTCAAGATTACCTGTGCGCCTGTCGACCAATCGCATTATTGAGCTGGTCAACTTCGGGACATTAATAGGCCAGTTAGTATAATTTTCTTTTTATATTTAATGGCAGTTGCTAAGTTTAAACATTTTATGAAGTTCAGTTCTTTTCTCATGTAATTTTGAAACATTGTATTTTGTGAGTTGTTGTTTGAAAATATTTTTTAGGTTATATTGGCAGGTTCAAAAGCATGTTACTCGAGCAATGCAAAGAGCTGAGAGGTACCGGACCGAACTGCTCAAACGAGGCGTTCTTCTAATTCCTGTGATCTTTGGTGCCTCTCAGAAAGTCCAAACGAAACCAAAAGGATTTGGCAACAGGCCTGCTGCATCAGTTCCTTCAGTTGGGGTTAGACCAGTCATTTTGACTAATAAAAGCTTACCCCCTTTCTAGTTTTTTTATCTCATGAAAAAAAAAAACTGCCCTTTTCTCTGTTTGATATAGTTCAAAAATATGGCTGTTGACAGGGTGACTTCAAAAAAGTACTGAATCTATTGCGGCAAAATCACGGTTGAAAGCTGAGGTTCGATTTAAAGCTGATATTGTGTCTCCTGAACAATGGGAAAGGTGTGTTTACTGTGTTTCCTTTTCATTTCATGTGATGCATTCTGTTCGAAACTGTATTTCAGAAAATTTATCCGTTTCTACATAAGACAGCTATATAGATATTTGAGTATGAAAAAAAAATTATATTCATAGGTCCTTGATGGCATAGCAACTTAGCAGGATAGGAGAAGACATGTTTTCTGAAACACTACGACAATCTGCACGGGAGTAACACAAAACTACATGTTTGGAGTCCAATTTCAGAAATTACTACTACTTGCACCTATATGTTTGGGACGCATTCTTGGTCGTGCTTATCGGTGCGTGGAAAGCCAACTGAAGTGGTGGCTGAGTTTACACCAAGAGAGGAGAAAGCAGGAGGAAATCCAGTAGTTTGTTGAGTTGTTAGTTTGTTTCAGAGGTAGGCCGGCTCCTGATCTGTAATCATCAAAGAGAGAAAATCTCACGCTTATCAAGGCTCTTCAGTCGCCGTGGCGGAGGACATTCCTCGGTCACCAGCGGCAACAGCCCTCGCCATGATTGATATCCTCTTCGCTCTATTTCTCAGTCCAGTCTCATCTTGCATCCACCACTACGCACTCCCCCTCCTAGGCGCCGTATCATATATAACAAAAAACGCTGACTTTTTGACCTAGC